>OX155894.1:80224104-80857153 GCA_944588485.1 Phosphuga atrata
TAATGATATTAAGTCTTTACCCAATGCGTGACCGCTGGATTCTATTAATCGCACCGGTCTTTCCGACACATGGACGCGTGAAGAAGTCTAGCGACGGGTTGTAAGGCCGCCGCCATTGCGTCGGATTGTAAGGCCGCCGCCATTGCGTCGGGTTGTAAGGCCGACGCCATTCTTCTCGCGACCACGTGTGGTGAGAATTCCAATCTCCGGTCACGAGTCATACAAGATCTCGTGATCCAAAGGGAAGGGCCGAATGAATTATAATGGATTGAGGTTTGCGGCGGGTTGTAAGGCCGCCGCCCTGAGACCTAATTAGCAAAGATTTACATGAATAATAACTAAAGAGCCGAACTTGAGAGCTTGAACTTGAGTAGGAGTTAACTCGCTGACGATCGAACCAAGAGAGCGATTGAGAATCTTCCTCAGACCGGGGTTGAGTTGGACGTGCGCGCTAGGGCCAGGTTTTGCTGGAGCGGTTGAGAAGCTTGAATGACAGATGCCGCTATTCATTTTTAAACATCAGTGCTGGTGTCCCTCAGGGAAGCGTACCGGGTCCGGTGTTATACCTGCTTTATACAAACAATAACTGCCACCTTTGTGGATAACACTGCACTGATGGCAACTGGAAAAACTGTAGAGCAATCATTAGAGATATTGCAACTAGCAGTGAATAATGTGGCCACCTGGACTCGTAAATGGCGAATAAAACTTAATGAAGCAAAGTCTACATTCATCAACTTTGCCAACAAAACGATTCAAAACAGAGCCTGCACTATTAATGGCATAATGATCCAGCCTGCCAACACAGCTAAATACCTGGGTATGACGCTTGACGCAAAACTTCGATGGAAGGAGAAGATCAAGATAAAACAAGAGGAACTACAATTGAAATCACGAAAAATGTATTGGCTTCTAGGACATCGCTGGAACTAGCAATGCACAACAAGGTAACCCTAAACAAGCAGGTATTGCGCCCAATCTGGACATATGGCATCCTATTATGGGGATGTGCTAAAAAACAAAATATCAACATAATCCAACGCAACCAAAACAAAATGTCGTGTAGCATCACCAGTCGATACCATCATTACAAGATATGTTATCTCGCACGAAACACGACTCCATCACCACATCAACAAAGAAGCATCCATGCTCGTTTCGTCCTCTACTGAGCGCGTAGAATCATTACTTAGCACTGGTCATCTTGTTCTTTTTATCTTCTCAAAACTTCCTCATCCTTTCGCTCTGGGCCTGTCTTCTTTCTTGCGTCCATGGGTTTTTTAGTTTCAAACCCTTAGCTGTTGGATTCTTTGATGTGGAGTTATGTGAATTTATTTCCTGCCTGTATTTACTTCGTGTAGTTGCCAATGGATCTATCTTGATTACTGAGAGGTCAGAGGTCAAAACCTGCCAGCGTACTTTAGACTGTCGGCTTCCATTGATGATTTGGACGATTTTCTTGGTCAATCGAGAGTCATCCATTCGTACTATATGACCCTAGAATTTCAGACGTCTTTTCCGTGCAACTGAGATGAATGGTTCTGTCACGGATTTCTGTCACAGTTTTTGTGAGCTTTTGTGCATCCAGATACCATCTTGTATCCTGGGTCCAAATATTTTTCTCAGTTTCTGCCGTTCTACTTTCTCAATGTCATTGATGTAGATGGTTAATGATGAAGTCTTTCTTGCTTCTGCAAGAATGACTGTATGGTAGTGACGGAGTTTCGCTTTGGTATAAAGTGATTTCTTGTTTTACATATTCCAGGTGATTGTATAGGCTTTGTGTAACTTTTCTGCCCGTGTTTTGTTAGCAATTCTTTCCTTACCAGTGTTTCCAATTATTTCACTTTCATGAAGTTCCTCGAAAGCGTGTTTGGCTTCTTCAGTAGTCCGGGTGATTGTTGCAAGGTCGTCAGCAAAAGCGAGGCACTTTATATTGATTCGTTTGTCCTTTGTTCCCATATATACTCCAGGTACTTCTTTCTCCCATATTTTGATTATCTTATCTAGTACCTACCAGGTTGAAGAGGTGTGTGGACAATACATCACCCTGTCTTACTCCAGTACTGATTTTAAAGGGCTCCGAGATTTGACCCATGAACTTTACTTTAGATGCTGTGCCTGACAAAGTATGTTCGACTAACATGGTAGTTTTTCTATCCACACCGTATTCACGAAGTATATTAAACAGAGTTATGCGGTCAATCGACTCACAGGCTTTCTTGAAGTCTACGAAAGTGGCAACTGTGCAGTTCGGCTGGCGATATTGCAGAATCATCTTCAGGTTCCAGATTTGTTCCGCGCATAATCGGTGCGGTCGAAAACCTGCTTGATATTCACCGATCAGATGTCTGTTCTTCCAGTTTGATGACGAGGGCACATGAGAGAACTTTGTAGACGATTGATAGTAGAGAAATGCCTCGGTAATTGTTTGGATCAGTCTTATCGTCCTTTTTGTGTAGGGGGGGGGTCAAAGCATTTTTCCAGTCCGCTGGTATGATGCCGCTCTGCCATGTATTTGCAATGACGGCTTGCAGTCTATTAATCAAGAGTTCACCTCCGATCTTTAGCTATTCAGCGATTAAGCCGTCTTCCCCTGGTGCTTTGTTGTTTTTTAGGTGTAAAATGATGTTTTATATTTCCTCATGTGTTGTGGGCACAGATTCCTGGTTTGGGGCGGCTATGTGACATTGGAGTCTTTCTTCAGGGGGTTAAGAGCTGTGTAGCTTCTCGAAGTACTGTTTCAGGATTTCATAGTTCGCTTTTGTGTTGGTTTCAAGCGTTCCTTCAGGCCCAGGGAAACAGAGGCTGGGTGGCTTGTAGTTCATCTGTTCTTCTCTAAATGTTCTGTAGAAGTTTCGCGTGTTATTTATTTTGAAATCATTGTCGATTTTCTCTAATTTTTTGAAATGGTATGTCCGTTTTATGCGTCATACGTATCGTTTTGGATGTCGCCCTCTGCATTTTTAAGAAATTCTGCCAATTCTCTTGTGTCTTGTGGCTATGCCAAGTCTTCCAAGCAAGCATACGGGATTCAAGGGCCCTGTCGCATTCCAATGTCCATCATCTGTGTTTTCGTTTCCGTGGCGGTTGACCGAGTTTCCTTGCTGATTGCAGGATTGTCTGAAGAAGTTCGTCAAATGTTTGTGTGTTGGTCTGTAGTGGTTGCGCGCATGTTCTCTTAGGTATTCTAAGAGTACCTTCTTCCCTGACAGAACGATTTACCTCAGTTGCACGGAAAAGACGTCTGAAATTCTATGGTCATATAGTACGAATGGATGACTCTCGATTAACCCCAGAAAATCTTCCACAGCATATTTAATTTTAATTTATTTTTATTTTAAATAAAATGCGGATATCGATTCTGTCAAATATATGAGCGAGATATATTTAAATTCACCTTGAAAACGAAACGAATTACTTACTATTCCATCATTCAATTTCCTAATAAGAGTTTCAGGGTATACAGGGATAAGTGTATTAGAATTGGGGTTAACTGGCAGTACGTGAAGGGTTTCTATTTCATAAAATATGAACTTGATTACAGAAACCCTTCAGAAGCCACAAGTCAAATATCTTAAACTTAATCCTCCCCTCGATGTATTATATATCTGAAGAATCTGCTCCCATTAAATATATATGGGATTGAAGGTGAAACGGCGGGTATTAAAAAACATATATTGCAGAGGGAGAGAAATGCAATTAACAGGCTGGAAAACCAAAATGCGAATTAATGAATTTAATATGAACTAATTGCACCTATTTGTAAATTTAATATGGATATCTGCAATTTGTCAGGTGATAATTAAAGTTTTACTTGGCAAATACGTTATAATTACTTTCATTTCAAAATTCAACTAATGAAGGTATTCAATCACGCAAAACTCCTTATATATTTCTGAAATTAAATAATAAATATTTCTATTGTATTCAGGAGGGAGCGCATTTAGTGTTCTATTTATCGGCAACCTAAGATTTTGTATATAAATTGCTCTATTGAGTCGAATAAATACAAAAGCAATTGGAAGGATAACGTGGCTCGTTTATTTAAAGAACGAGGAATTTTTCCAATATCCAGCAAATAATAACTCTGTCTGAAATGGCAATCTGAATGAACACGCTTATTTTATTATTTCTTATTATTGGTAATTCCTTTCATATGAAAATGATTAATCAACAAAAACATATGGCAAAGTTTTTCATAATTAAAATAAAAGTATTCAAAAGGTTTCTGGCAAATGGTTTACATATCGCAATTTGCATAAGTAAATATTACGAAATAACATGTTTGTGTGTGGACGTATTGTGGAATTTAAGAAAAATGAACGAAAACCTTGGCGTAAGAGATGTATTGTTTATATACGGGATAAAATTATATTAATACCGTCATTTTGATGGATATCTTTATTAGGTATCGTATATTTAGGTATCCTGAAAACTTCGAAATTAGAGTGGTTTAGGGATAATAAATTGGCTTATCGTGTTTATATTCCGATAAAAGTCAGAACAAATTGCGATAGAGCTACCTTAATAACTTTTGTAATTTGAAGCTAGTGATCTAGAAGCTATCATGTTAACAGGCAAAAGGTGGCTTTAGTGTTGAAAATAAAATATATTACAGCATTAAGTAGATGTGCTGTAATAGTATATTACGTAATGAGAGTTGTAAGAAGCATATTACAACTAGCATATTACAACCGCTACGCGGGCCGCGCGTAATTCCGCGAGTACGTAATTGCCTTACAACTCGAATTATGTACTATACTTTATCTACGACCACACTAATTTTTTTTTTTTAATTTTTTGACAAAAAAATTCTTCTTTATTACCAATGTTGATATACGGAAACGTTTCGGTGTGGCGCCGATCCATCAGAAACTGCGGGAAGGCCGTTTACCATGGTTTGGCCATGTGCTGCGTGCAGAAGAAGACACAATAGCTAAGTCAGCATATACCCTGGAAGTCACGGGAAAGAAGCCCAAAGGACGACCAAGGCAGAAGTGGGTTGATACGGTCCATAATGATCTGAAGACTGCACATCTACACCCAGATATGGCTCAAGACCGAAAGCAATGGAGACAACGAATCCTCACAGCGGACCCTGCCACCAGGCGGGACAAATGCTTGGAAGAAGAATGGGAGTCTCAATAGTTTCTTTACTGTGTGACTATTTAGAGGAATTTTGGAAATCTAAAAACCATAAATTTCTGCAAAAAGTCCGAATTTTGAAAATCTAAAACCAATTTGTTAATACTTAAAATGTATGGCAACGACATATCAATGAAGATGAGGTTGAGATTTTACAAAATTAACATTTGTAGACTCTCACTAGTTTCTTTACTGAGTGACTATTTGGAGGAATTTTGGAAATCTAAAAACCATAAATTTCTCCAAAAAGTCCGAATTTTGAAAATCTAAAACCAATTTGTTAATATTTTGAAATGTATGGCAACAACATATCAATGAAGATGAGGTTGAGATTTTACAAAATTAACATTTGTAGACTCTCACTATTTTCCTCACTGTGCCACTATTTGGAAGAATTTTGAAAATCTAAAAACCATAAATTTCTCCAGAAAGTCCAAATTTTAAAAATCTGAAACCGTTTTGTAAATATTTTGAAAAATAGGGCAGCCACAGATTAATGAAGATGAGGTTGCGATTTTACAAAATTAACATTTGTAGACTCTCACTAGTTTCTTTACTGAGTGACTATTTGGAGGAATTTTGGAAATCTAAAAACCATATATTTCTCCAAAAAGTCCAAATTTTGAAAATCTAAAATCAATTTGTTAATATTTTGAAATGTACGGCAACAACATATCAATGAAGATGAGGTTGAGATTTTACAAAATGAACATTTGTAGACTCTCACTATTTTCCTCACTGTGCCACTATTTGGAAGAATCTTGCAAATCTAAAAACCATAAATTTCTCCAAAAAGTCAAAATTTTAAAAATCTGAAACCGTTTTGTTAATGTTTTTAAAAATAAGACAGCGACAGATCAATGAAGATGGGTTTGAGCTCTAAACCATATGTCCGCGATATAAGCGCACAAAAAGTAGGTTGAATTTTAAGGTGCGCCTTATGCACCGGCAAATACGGTATTTATAGTAAGTTGATTAAACTAAATAGACATTTAAATAGATATTATATGTCATTAGACAGATTCATCATGATCTGTCAGAAATTGGGTCTGTCTGTCTTTTGACTAAATTTTTTGACAAAAAAAATTCTTCTTTGTTACCAATGTTGATATACGGCAACGTTTCGGTGTGGCGCCGATCTATCAGAAAATGCGGGAAGGCCGTTTACGATGCTTTGGCCATGTGCTGCGTGCAGAAGAAGACACAATAGCTAAGTCAGCATATACCCTGGAAGTCACGGGAAAGAAGCCCAAGGGACGACCAAGGCAGAAGTGGGTTGATACGATCCATAATGATCTGAAGACTGCACATCTACACCCAGATATGGCTCAAGACCGAAAGAAATGGAGACAACGAATCCTCACAGCGGACCCTGCCACCAGGCGGGACAAATGCTTGGAAGAAGAATGGGAGTCTCAATAGTTTCTTTACTGTGTAACTATTTGGAGGAATTTTGGAAATCTAAAAACCATAAATTTCTCCAAAAAGTCCGAATTTTGAAAATCTAAAACCAATTTGTTAATACTTGAAATATATGGCAACGACATATCAATGAAGATGAGGTTGAGATTTTACAAAATTAACATTTGTAGACTCTCACTAGTTTCTTTACTGAGTGACTATTTGGAGGAATTTTGGAAATCTGAAAACCATAAATTTCTCCAAAAAGTCCGAATTTTGAAAATCTAAAACCAATTTGTTAATATTTTGAAATGTATGGCAACAACATATCAATGAAGATGAGGTTGAGATTTTACAAAATGAACATTTGTAGACTCTCACTATTTTCCTCACTGTGCCACTATTTGGAAGAATTTTGCAAATCTATAAACCATAAATTTCTCCAAAAAGTCCGAATTTTGAAAATCTAAAACCAATTTGTTAATATTTTGAAATGTATGGCAACAACATATCAATGAAGATGAGGTTGAGATTTTACAAAATTAACATTTGTAGACTCTCACTAGTTTCTTTACTGAGTGACTATTTGGAGGAATTTTGGAAATCTAAAAACCATATATTTCTCCGAAAAGTCCACATTTTGAAAATCTAAAACCAATTTGTTAATATTTTGAAATATACGGCAACAACATATCAATGAAGATGAGGTTGAGATTTTACAAAATGAACATTTGTAGACTCTCTCTATTTTCCTTACTGTGCCACTATTTGGAAGAATTTTGCAAATCTAAAAACCATAAATTTCTCCAAAAAGTGAAAATTTTAAAAATCTGAAACCGTTTTGTTAATGTTTTTAAAAATAAGACAGCGACAGATCAATGAAGATGGGTTTGAGCTCTAAACCATATGTCCGCGATATAAGCGCACAAAAAGTAGGTTGAATTTTAAGGTGCGCCTTATGCACCGGCAAATACGGTATTTATAGTAAGTTGATTAAACTAAAT
The DNA here is from genome assembly GCA_944588485.1 of Phosphuga atrata. Classification (NCBI taxonomy): domain Eukaryota; kingdom Metazoa; phylum Arthropoda; class Insecta; order Coleoptera; family Silphidae; genus Phosphuga; species Phosphuga atrata. The sequence goes on from OX155894.1 coordinate 80,231,658, forward strand.
AGACATTTAAATAGATATTATATGTCATTAGACAGATACATCATGATCTGTCAGAAATTGGGTCTGTCTGTCAGAAATATAAGAATAAGACTTGTTAGGTTGCTCATATTACTAATTGTTGTGATCTTAGTAGATTAATTAAAGTTTATTATGTTAGATTGAATTCCATCGATGCGACCGGATCCGTCCGGATCCGGCGGAAATTCGGACGGATCCGGTGGAAATTCGGCCGGATCTGGCCGGATTGAAAATGCCACCGGATTGCAATTTATGTCGGTACTAATGGAATTACGTGTACCAATATTTATACAGATATTTTGATTAGGTTTGAATATTTAACGAAAATACTACTGGACTAACAATTTTTGATAGTAATTTTGTATGATATTTTTTTTTGGGCGTTGTGTAAAAATTTATCTAAACATGTCCAGCACTGGTCCATTAATAGTTTTAACTATTATTAACTAGTTTTAAAGACGTTAGGAATACGCAACTGTTAACATATATAAGCTAGTTGCATAAACATTTTGAGACAACTACACAGTCATACTAAATTGATAATATGTGGTGTTTTATTCTTTAAATATATTTAACTTCTGTTGGAAAAATATGAGTCAAAAAAGTTGGTTCATTTGATTTTAAATGAAATTATTTCGAGCAATTTTTAACTGAAACAACTTATCAAGAAATAGAGAGTCTGTGTAATACTTTCGCTTTCTTCAACTCAAAGGCCATAGGGGGATAAGCATGGTAAAAATGCCTTTTGTAAATATCTTAATGATATTCTATGGATATATAGATACTATAGAAATATAAGGATCCTGAAAATTTTAGACCTTAAATTATATCGGTCTCTTCAAAAAGTCAAAATAAGTAAAAATTGGAAAATATTTTTTTTCCTTGGAATGACGAATCGATTTGTTTGAAAATTTAGTATGTTATGCAGCCGATAGAGAGCTTTTACGGACACCATGGACCAATTTTTAGCTTAATAAATTGATGATCAAAAAAATGATTTTCTCTTACTTTTTTAATTTTTATTATGATACTTTTTGAGCAAAATTATGATTCTATCATTTTTACATTTCTTATAAGATCTATAATGACTCAGAAAATTGAATTTTTCAACAAATTCTACCAAAATAATTACAAATTATACTATTATTATTATTACATAAATAATACGCTGGAATAAATCTGTTGCATTAAAGATAATTAAAAACAAATTTGTTCTTACAATTAAATATAACGCCTATTAGAAATTTAATAAAAATATGTTTTTGCTTATAATAGATTTTTTTAATGCATTTCGAATCGAATGGCGCGTTAAATAGTTCGTTTAAAATTGTCGTAAGCGAGAGCACCACAGTCGCATTCAATGTACATGAATGTACCTATAAAAATTATTCATGCTATCGCTAGCAGACGCTTCCAAAAAAAGTTAAAATTCTCTAATCTGTTGTTTTGAGATTATCGTTCAGAAAAGTGCTAAACACAATAATATTTTATGAAATAATTGTTTTTATTTATGAACATTCGTTAATATTCTTTTCGAATATGTTTTCACTAAAATCTAAAAATATTAAATGTGCAATTTGTGACCGATTTATAAAGAAGAGTGCAGGAACTCCTAAAGTTATTTCGACAGATGATCTAGATGAATTTTCAGAGATTTTCACAAGGGATTTTTATCCGTGATACCTATCTTGTCGTATGTTAAAATATATTAAAAGAAAAATTAATGAAGAAAAATGTCCAGGCGAACCGTCAGAAAAAGTTCGTGAAGAAGATTTAGAAAAAACTGATTTGAAATTTGAAACTTCAAATATTAAGCACGATGATGTAGAATACGTTAATGTTCCGATTCAAAGAACCGTTTCCATACATTCCTATTGTTGTGTTTGTAATTCTCTTAATAAAAATAGCTTGGTTCTTGTTCCGAAAAATGCACGATTACAAGCTTATATTAAAAGAAGAATTTATATTCCTGAAGGAAACCGATGTTGTTCCAGTCACAAAATAAACAAAAATTTTTTTCAAGAGGATATTAACCTTTTAAAGGTACATTCGAACTCATCTTACATAGAGTCATCTGAATTAAAAAAAAACTGATGGACTACTTGGCGGTAGAATGTGATTCTTTGTTGTTGGACAATTTGGCGACTATTGCATTTCAGAAGAACAACTTCAGGTTTTCACTGGTCTAACATGGGATAACCTAAATTACGAACATTATTTAAGTCGATGCGAAATACATGCAATCGAACAATCACACAAGAAATTATAGTTTTTTTATTTAAGCTTCGAACCGGTAATTCAAATAAGCTCATATTATCTATCTTGCAACTAGATCAAGAACAGATTGTTTCTCACTATTCGGCCCAAGTTATCAAATGTTTCGAAAATGATATTCTTCCGAACCATTTCGGATTCTCTGCAGCATCTAGAGATGACTTGATTCAAAACCAAACATCAGCAATAGCGCAGCAGCTTCATGATAAAACCAATAAGAAGCTTATTTTGATTTGTGACGGTACCTATACTTATCATCAAAAAAGTTCCAATAATGAATATCAAAAGAATATCATTATGCAAACCTTTCACCATTTGCACGACTAATGGATATGTTCTGGAAATGCTAGGTCCATATCATGCGAATCAAAATGATGCTTCTATTATGAGAGAAGTTATAAATGAACCTGATGGTTTATGTTCCCTACTAAGATCCGGAGATATTTTTGTTGTCGATCGTGGCTTCCGGGACGTCAAAGAATACTTAGAAAATAAAAAAATTCAAGTGCTTATGCCAGCTTTAAATGGTAAACAGAATCAAGTAACTACATCTGAATCAAATTAATCAAGATGTTACTAAAATCCGATGGCCAGTCGAAGCAACCCATGGAATGATTAAGGCAAAGTTTAAACTTCTTGGCCAAGAAATAGACAACAAATCACTCCCAAAAGTTCGAAGTTATTTTAGAATCGCTTCATTTTTACACAACCGCTTTAATGAACGTCTTAGTTGTGATGTGGAACGTTCAGAAGTTATTAATAGAATTATTTTAAGAAAAGATCTCGAAAAGTTTCTCTTGCTGAACAAGTAAAAAATGAGGGTTGGCTGCGCAAAAAACTTATTTTTCAAACAATTTCTGTTGATGACCTTGATGAGTTTCCAGAGATGACAGAAAAAGATTTGAAGATTTTGTACACCGGTTCATATCATTACAAACAAGCAATTTCATATTTGGCAGAAATGATGGATGAGTCCAGAAAGATTTACATACAGTTTGTAAAAGAAGGGCGAGAGCCCTAGACCCTCGTAGTGGCTCCGCTGGGCCTGAATTTAGTAAGGCTCGGTCCAAAGCTGCCTAGGCAGCAGGACATCGATATGCGAATTTATATAGCCTCTACGATGTCAAGACCGTACGTAACGCCTACACGTGGCGGCGCTGTTGATGCAAAGTTGCGGCGGATCGAAAAGGGGTTCTCGCTGTCATCTGAGTCCCCCTTGATGAGATACTAGGTAGTGACTCTGCGTGTCGAGACAGGCGACAAAATGAGAAACAAATGAGAGTAGGGACGGACACCCTGACATAAAACCTGCCGGCCTGGAGGCATAGGTGGCAGCCCCGCCACTAGGATAGGATACTGTGGGCTAATCACCTGCATATCTGACTTAACTGATTAATGAAACTTACACGAAACATACCGGACGGAAATATACGATGACGACATTTGGCATGAAATCAAGGACTAGAATTGGATACTGGAATGTTAGGACGCTACTGGAACCCTCAAAACTAGCGCACGCACACAAGGAGATGCACACTTATAACATTAGCATTCTGGGTTTAAGCGAGGTACGCTGGTCGGACAGTGGGGAGCATACTTTACCGGACGGCTGTACTTTTATATACTCTGGCAAGCCGGCGGGTGAGGCTCGCTCTAGTGGGGTTGGCATACTACTAGATAAACAAACAAGAAGAAGCTTACTCACCTGGAACCCTATCTCAGATAGGCTAATCTCTATTCGTCTGAAAACCCAGGTCAGAAACGTCTCCCTGATACAATGCTACGCTCCAACTGAAACAGCGGATGAGGCAGATAAAGACGCATTCTATGGACAACTACATACGACCATACGGGGCATTCCAAAAGGCGATGTGACTATAATCACTGGCGATCTCAATGCCAAGATCGGATCTGACAACACGGGATACGAAGACATCAAGGGTAAGCATGCCCTGGGAGTGATTAATGACAATGGTGAACGATTTATGGACACGTGCAGATCCTTCAATCTGATTGTGGGCGGGTCACTGTTCCCTCATAAGGACTGCCATAAAGCAACCTGGGTTTCCCCCGATGGGCTCACTCAAAATCAAATTGATCACATTGCCTTTAGTAAAACCTGGCGAGGATCCCTGCTGGATGTTAGAACCCGACGAGGAGCAGACATTTATAGTGACCACCACCTGGTATTTGCGATAGTGCGCATGAAAGTTGCCTCAACTCATAGCAAACTCCAAAATGCCCCCAAAAAGATCAATTTAGGCAATCTGGCCAATCTTTCTGCTAAATCACGTTTTATAGAGTCCCTGAGAAGTGGCTACCTAAACTCGTTGCATCACGAGGAAGACAACTTAGATATGAAATGGAACAGAGTCAAAGAATTATATATAAAGACTCCCTGGGTTATATGTCCAAAAACCAACGAAAGTCCTGGCTATCTGCAACTACATGGGACGCCATTAAAGCTAGGAAAGAAACCAAAGCCAGGTTAAATAAAGCAAAAACAACCGAGGAAAAACAACAATTAGGTCAGCTAATGTACACACACGACAGGATGGCAAAGAACAGTGCCAGAAAAGACAAGTGGGCATGGGCTCAAGGCCTTGCCGAACAAGCCCAAACAGCCAGTGAATGTCACAATATGCGTGCTTTATACCAGATCACCAGGCGCCTAGCCAATAAATCAATTTTGGGTGACACTCCCATCAAAAGCAAAAGCGGAGAATTACTAGTTACGGACGAAGCACAACTAATACGGTGGAAGGAGCACTTCCAAGAAGTCCTAAATAACCCATCGCCTGACAACTCCATCACTGATGAAAACTCCGTCCCTCCCATTCTAAGAATGAATACCAATCCTCCAAACATCAAGGATATTAAAAATGCAATTTTGAAGCTAAAGGACGGAAAGGCTACGATGCTGAAACATCAGCAAAATTATTATACCCAATTATTAAGCAAATATGGGAAACGGAATACGTTCCGAAAGAGTGGGGGGAAGGGGAAATTGTCAAACTCCATAAAAAGTGAGACAAAAAGATCTGCAACAACTATAGGGGTCTTACTCTACTCAACACAGCCAGTAAGGTCACATTAACAATCCTCCATCGACTGACAGAATCACTCGAACCTACAATTAGGAGCGAACAAGCCGGTTTTAGGCCTAGAAAATCATGTATCGACTAGATCAACTCGCTCCGAATTATTATTGAGCAGTCCGTGGAATGGCGCTCTCCACTTTACATGCTTTTTGTGGATTTCGAGAAAGCTTTCGACTCTGTTAGCCGCAACGCCATCTGGTTTGTCCTATCACAGAACGGCGTTCCTCAAAAGATTGTTAACATCATCCGGGCATTGTACGCGAACAGCTCTAGCCGTATCAAACACAAAGGCAAACTAAGTGACGAATTTGCTGTCTCCTCGGGGGTCAAACAAGGTTGAGCATTATCGCCTCTGCTATTTATAATCGTCATGGACCACATAATGATTGCAGTTAACGAGCGTCCCCGCGGCATCAGATGGCGTCTGAACTCCCGGTTGGAAGACCTGGATTACGCTGATGATTTGTGTCTCCTCACGCACACCTACCAAGATATGCAGGAAAAACTAAACCTACTGGACTATAATGCAGCGTTCACTGGCCTCAAAATAAACATCTCTAAGACCAAGGAAATGCGTATCAATGCTCGTAATAACACCCCGCTCTGTTTAAATAACATCCCAATCGATAATACTGTACTTTTGCTACCTGGGCAGCCAGATTACTCCAGACGGAGAAGCTTCAGAGGATGTCAAAATACGAATTCGTAAAGCAGGATACGCATTTGCTCTATTGAATAATTTCTGGAATAACCCATGCACCAAAAGAAGTACCAAAATCAAGGTCTTTAACAGCAACGTCAAATCAGTTCTTTTGTATGCCTGCGAAACCTGGAAAGACACTCTAGCGGTTACTCCCAAGATTCAGGCCTTTGTCAACAAGTGCCTGCGGCGCATTCTTGGCATACGCTTGCCGAAGGTTGTCTCAAATGTTACTCTATGGAGGTTAACAGGTCAACAATCAATTGCCAAGGAGATCAAGAGGCGCAAATGGAGTTGGATAGGCCACACGCTAAGGAAACCCAGCTCAGATATCTCCAGGGAAGCATTAGAGTGGAACCCTCAAGGCCAACGCAGGGTAGGTAGACCTCGCTCTACCTGGAAACGCACAGTGGATAGCGAAGCCAGGAGAAATGGAAAGTCCTGGAATGAGGTCAAGTGCTTGGCGTCGAACAAGACAAGATGGAGATGTTTCGTGGAGGCCCTTTGCTCCTCCTTGGAGCCATAGGAATCAATATATATATATATATATATATATATATATATATATATATATATATATATATATATATGTATATATATTGTAAAAGAAGAAACTAATGTATTGAAAGCTCAAGTCCAGTCACGTCACATGAGCAGGAAAGTGTACAAATGTTTCGTGGAATATACACCACACAGCATTGGATACAACGGGGTGACAAGATATTGCTGTGAGTGTGCAAATGGATCTCGCACTATTGGATGCTGTTTGCATGTCGCAGCAATTATTTATTATTTGGCTTATGGGAGATACTTAGCACGGATTCTAAAGTCAGCTGAAATACTAAGTCAATTATTTATTAAAGATAATATTAACGTTGTGACTGAAGAAAATAGTGACGAAGACTGAACATCTTGTCGCAAGAAAGTTTTTTCTTTCACTTTCAAGATTTAAAACGTTTCTTTTTCTTTTTTATTATTGTATCTAAGTATACTGTACATATTTAAAAAACTATTAACAATATTATTGTTTTAATAAAGTTGAGTTACAAATTATTTCAAATTATATTTGTATTAAATTCTAATAGGCGTTATATTTCAATGTATGAACAAATTTTTATTATCTCTAATGCAAGTGATTTATTTCAGCGTATTATTTATGTAATATTAATAGTATAATTTGTAATTATTTAGGTAGAATTTGTTGAAAAATTCGATGTTTTGGTAAAAAAAATAGTTTTTATTTTTTTTAACTATGGCGTACCATTAAGAAAATTTTGAAAAAAATCTGAGTCATTATAGATCTTATAAGAAATGTAAAAATGATATAATCATAATTTTGCTCAAAAAGTATCATAATAAAAATTAAAAAAGTAAGACAAAATTATTTTTTTTGATCATCAATTTATTAAGCTAAAAATTGTTCCATGATGTCTGTAAAAGCTCTCTATCGTCTGCATAACGTCTGCATTTTTAAACAAATCGGTTTACTCAATCCAAAGAAAAAAAATATTTTCCAATTTTTACTTATTTTGAATTATTGAAGAGACCGATATAAATTAGGGTCTGAAATTTTCAGGATCCTTATATTTCTATAGTATCTATATATCCATAGAATATCATTAAGTTATTTACTAAAGGCATTTTTACCATGCTTATCCCCTTATGGCCTTTATATTAAATTAGAAAACAATTGCAAGAAACACAAATGAATTATTTTACCAACAAAATCATCTACTAGACTTTTTCCGCCCATTTTTGGGTTTTTCGTCGATTTTCCCCTTACCTGATCTACCACAATCCGAACAAAATACTAATTCCTCCGACCCTCCAGGTTTCTTATTTTCCGCCGAATCGCCTAAGCAAAAATCGCAGTACGGACTCGGCGCTGCCTTCTTCGTTTTTTTTTTCTGTTTTTTGACAAAAATTCGAAAACCATCATAAACCGGTTTTTTTGAAATTTGGAATTCGGAAACCGGTGTTTCAAAAAGTCGGTTTTTGTATAAACCTTAGTTTACATGTAGAGTAATATTGACGTATTAATGAACGAATGTGACGTATGATTTGTTACGTTCATTACTTAACCAGTAAGTTGTTACTCGAAGCTTTATTTTTGTTTGTGACAAAATTGACCAAAGATACTCGTAACTTTTACTTGCCGATTAACGTTAACTAGGAAGTAACTAATAAACACTTTACTTGCAGATGGTGAACGAACCCCTATGGGCTCACATAAACCTGAGCACCTAAAAGTAGGGTCATGTTTAAGATTTTTTTCGTGTATAAAACTACATTAAAAAAAAAACATAATATATATTTTGAAGTATGGCATTTACTATAAATTGTGTGAAAATTAGGTTCGTAAATTTCGAAATTTTCGAGAATTTCTGGGTGTTTGTTTTTGCCGACAGCGTTCGCGGTACCAAGCGTGCCTCTGCCATTTTTTATATGAGAAAAGAAATATTTTCTCAAAGTAGATAGACAGAACTATAGTTCGTTTTTTTAAGAATGCAGTACAGGGAAGATAGGGCTTATTTGACCTTGTTCTCAGATTGGCTTAAATCGAGGAGAAGTTCACACCGACGATATTTACTTCTCCATCTCAGCCTCTTTTCTCTTTTTCTTTTCACATACATTTGCAGCTGTTAGTTGTCAATGGCTGCGGTGTCACTTAACAATTGTCATCTGATCTCTTTGTTTCATTTAGATTTTTTGCGTTTTTCTCCATTTATTTGTTAGTATTGTATAAGTTATTCAATAATATTAGGATATTCAATCAAACCATTTATAAATTACCAATTTTATATTCAAGTAACCATATTTGAATTTAGCGCCAAATTTTTTATCTAGATTGAACATTTATCATAGTGTAAATCAGGTTTCTAGTTACTGCATTCTTAAAAAAAATGCTAAAATGCTAAATTAAAACTATATTACTTATCGAGCCGGAATTTGCCAATTCAATTTTTTAGTTCATGGCAATCATTTGAATAAAATTGGCGGTTTTTCGCCTTAAAATTGTTGAGTAATTATGACAAAAAAATGCCAAATATCGAAAAAACGGCTCAATAAGTACTACATTATTGTGTGAAGCATAAAGGCTCCTTCAGACCTGCGCGCAGCGTTTGCGTCGCAAAATTTCCGCAGCGAAAAATTCGCTAACGGCGCGGCAGCGAAATGGTCATGCCCACATCTAAACGCGATTTTTACGTGTATAGTAGTCATGATTTCCTCAGAAGAAGAAGCTCTGATATTTTTAGTATTGAGCATCGAAGGAGAAAATCGGTCAATTTGTTATTTTTTATTTGTTTTTAATTTCTAAAACACCTAAAACTCATTTAACATTTTCTTCCTATTCTAATCCTATTTGCTTACAAATTTTGACCATTTCCTTATGTTTTTATCATTGTTTCCTCATTCGACATTCGTGCACGCAGTTTTTCCTAATGTAAGATCCTGTAAGAATCTGTTAGTACATAAAATATAGTAGGTCATACAATATAGGATTTTTTTTTTTAATTCTCAATCAACTTTGCAATCGCCATTTCAAAACACAGCGGCAGCGAAACTAACCGCGCATGCAGCGTTCTTGCCAGGCAACGCTGCACTACCGCGGCTATGACGGAAAACGCGCCAGTTGATCTGAACATGTACATAAGCTGCCACGTTAATAGGTCCGCCGCGATAACGCAACGGTCGCGGCAGCGAAACTTCCGCGCCGGTCTGTCAGCTCCTTCAAGGCTCTTTCAGACCGGCGCGGAGCGTATGTGTCGCAAAATTTCCGCAACAGAAAAATCGCTAGTGGCGCGGCAGCGAAATGGCAATGCCTACATCAAAATACGATGTTTACGTGTATATATTAGTCATGATGTCCTCAGTGTAAGAACCTATGCTATTTTAAGCATTGATTGTATAAGATGAAATATGTTATTTTGTATTATTTTGAATTTCTAAAACACATAATAGTAGTTTATAATACAAGTTTGTGAAGAAGGGCTTTTGTGCATGAGTTGCGAAGTTTAAAGCACGAGCCGAAGGCAAGTGGTTTAATCGCACAAGAGCCTTTCACGCACGAAAATACTGTTGAATCTACAAAAAAAAATTGTTTCTTACCGATAATATTGTAATAATTGTAATTTTGACAACATACTTCAAATCACTGAATAATAACTCCAATAAGGTTAGAACGTTCAGGGACTCCGTGGAATAAATTGCTAACTAGTAAAAGCGCACAGTAACGGAAACACTATTTGGTCGTTGTCCATGAGTAGGGAAAGATTTTTTTCTACTGATATATGTGAAAATGGCTTTTTTTCCACGGCTTACCCTACTTGAAATTGACATTTTTTCATTCTAGGGATGAAAATATTTTCACGTCTAGAGACGAAAATGAACATTTTAAATTTATGATTTTCTCGATTAAAACACTAAACTAACCAAATTTGCATGGACTTTCTTATTAATTACATCAATTTCAATGAAATATTTTATGTACAAACGTAAAACGAACCTGAAACTATTTAAAAAACCGAAATAAAATTAGGACATTTGACTTGAAAAGTATCACCTTCTATGAGAATGCAATATGTTACCGTGGAAACGGCCAAACTAACAATTAAATTTGTTTTGACAGTTCGCTTCGAATTGGATTTATTAAAGTCGAATTATGGATTCTACAACCAAAATCAGTAGAAAAAATTGCATTTACTACTCGAGATGAAAGTGTTTTTTTCTGGTTCGGTGTGATTGCTAACTCGCTGGCGCTCGTGAGCAAACTCCCACCTCACCAAAAAAACGCCACTTTCAACTCTTGCTGTAAAATATACTATTCTTTCTAGGCCCTCCATCTCCACTGATTTTGACTTTGACACTTCCGGTTTCGATTTTGAATTTTCCCGCCTGCGCCGAATTTTGAATTTTCCCGCGCACAGTGCAGGAACCGGAAATGGAGCGGCCGGATGTGGAAAACCAGAAATTAGAAACCGGAAACGGAAGTCGAAACCAGACGTCACACCCAGCGTGGGGTTACATAGACCTCGCGCGTGACCCCACACTCCCATGTTTGAAAAACCGGAAATGAGAAATCGGAAACGGAAGTCGAGATCGCAAGTTGGAACCAGAAGTGTCAAGGTTAATGTAGGTGGAGGGCCTAGAAGGAACCATTTTTCCCTACTTCGATGTAATCTAGGTTAACCTAGATTTAATGTAGATTAGATTATGGTTAGGTTGCCATAGTAACAACAAGCATAAAACGTTTAATAATGAAACTCCATTTTATTTCCATTGCACTTTTACGCACGAATTGGATACTTTTACACACGAATATAATAATGGCATCCTTCACATACAAAAATGTATTTATTAATTTGATCATTTTGGTGTGTGAGTAGATAAATCAATGTGATTACAGAAATCACCATTTTAAAACACAGCGGCTGCGAAACTAACCACGCATGCAGCGTCCTTGTCGTGCAACGCTGCAGTACCTATGACGGAAATCGCGCTTTTTGATCTGAACATGTACATAAGCCGCCGTGACAATCGGTCCGCTGCGATAACTTTCCGCCGCGAAACTTTCGCACCAGTCTGTGAGCTCCTTTACTGTGCAAAACTTGATCCCGATCGGTCCAGTAGTTGCGGAGATATTTCTGGTACCGATTTTGAAAATACTGTTTCGAGTAAAACGCGTTTAAAGTTTTGATTCCACTTTATAATGGAATAACTGGTTTATTTTTAAACTTACATGAAATCATCGATTCCTGGGCCGTATGACGGATCTTCCCTAGACGTTGATGCTTCCATTAAATATTTTATTTTGCTGTGTCAACCTCGTTCTTGCTTCTTTAGACGCCCTTGTCGCAGAGCGCTCGGCAAACCGAATGCGTTGTATATCTACAGATTCAGCCCAACAATGTGCGTTTCTCCCTGTCTTGACGTCAAATACAGACGAACTTCCATAACTCGAACTTCTATAACTCTAATATTTCTATAACTCGAACTTTTTTAGAAATTTATACGTTTAGATAGCATTTTACATATAAATTAACTTCCATAACTAGAATTTTCCTTAACTCTAATTTTTCCATAAGTCGTAGTAAAAGTGTATACAACAGCAAAATTTTACATAGAAAATAATCTCTATAATTGCATTTATATATTAATGAAATTTTTGAGTTTAAACTCATTCTTTCTTCTTACCTCTGCCGTTACAATTGCCCTTCTCTGCCGTCAGAGAAGAAAACTCAAGACGATGTCATTATAGTGAGGTTGATCAGTGAAGTTGACAAAGGTATTAAAAATAAAAAAAGTGGATTTCTCCAGTACCTACACTTTCTTCAATTATAAGAAACCGCGAATAAATTCTGAACAAAGCCGAAAATGGTGCAACTAATGATGCAAACGTTTGAAAAAGTTTACCTACGAAGATATTGGCAAAGCTACTTTTGAATGGCTTAAAATTGCGCGGTATAAAAATGCGCCAATGCCTGGACCACTTATTAGAGAAAAGGCTCTTTATTTTGCTGAGAGTCTGGTACACATTGATTTTAGATAGATTCATACTAGAAAATGTACCTAGAATAAATTTTGTGATTGGAAATCAAAAAAGAACATCAGTGAAGTCAACATTTAGTGTCATGTTTAAGCAGTTATTTTGATGCGTTGCTAAGGATACTTTTATTTCACTAGTGAAATAAAATTTTAATTTCACTAGTGAATAAACCACTGTTTTATTGATCCGTATCCAAGAAATTAAACATGACTTTATAAGGTTGGTTTCATAGGATTCTATTTCATAAGATTCAAACACTAAAAAGTAATGTTTCATGCACTATTTTTGATGTAATTTAAATATTGTTATTTTCCTTCATATATCCACTTTGGCACACAAAAAAATGTTGGAACATCGTTTTTTCCCCTTGCAAACAATTCGCGTACCCCTTGGGGGTACCACTTTATCTACTTTGGAGAACTTTGTAGATAGAAAATATATTAATGGAAAACAATTAAAAATTACAGCCTTTTTCAAAAAATAATATAATATTTATAATCATTTTTAATTAATTATAATTATATAACATTATATTAATAATGTATTTTTAATTTTTGTTTATAAACATATACATATGTACATATTTACTTTGAATAAATTGTGTAAAGTGAATTTTATTCATTTTGTAGTTACGTATTTCTCTAACTCGAATTTTCTATAACTCCAATTTTTTTTCGTTAAACTATGGTAATTCGACTTAAGGAAGTTCGACTGTATTTGCATTATTTGTAATATACTTCTCACGCCCCCATTGAAGGTACATGCACCGATATTTGCAGCAATTTTAACAATTTTATGGCCGCTGTGCACTTTTTTGTTGTGCAATTTTCCAGATGACGTGATTTATACTTTCGTTATTGTTCTGTGTGAATCCGCCAACACATTGTTCCAACAAATAATCGTCACTGAGGTCGTTGTAAATAGGCTTGATTTCAGTCAGTACAACTTCAGGAAGTGCTGTATAATCGTGCATGTAGTCATCCAATTTGTTATCTGCATTTGCCTTTTGCTATGAGCACCAAGAATCTGAGCCCTGAGGACATTACTCGTGTTGTGGTTGTTCATTCGTAGAGCTATAATGGTAGAACGTAGCCCATGTGCCATCTTTCATTTTTTTTTTACTGAATTACAGTTTCTGCGGATTGCTAAGCCATAGTATAGGTTAATTTATCAATTATTCTTCCAGTCAGTTTATTCCTACCACCAATGCCTTTATTTTTTATTTTCACACATTGTCGAAGTCGCGTACCCATCCACCTCTGTAAGTGGCAAATGCACTCTTTCATATTTATTTGTATCGACTCTCCATATGGTTTTGCGTCGACGATACCTTTATACGTTTTTGAGTCGCCATCTACAATTGGTATACATTACACTATAAGGCTGCATAGATCGTTGAAACATCTCTTTTATCCCGTCTACTTCCATCTTCCCGGCAAATCCCTCGTGATTCGTCAAGCACTGATCTTCGTGGCTTGCTTTCCATTCTTCATAATCAGCGGTGTTTTCTTTTGATGTCCAATACTCGCAAGCTTTACAATATGAACATTTTACAATGATATTCACAACCTTGCTTGTGTACAGTCCATTAAGCGTCGCTACTCCCAATAAAGACGTGAATCCACGTTTCTTCCACGTTCCGTCTCCAGATACTGTGAGTTGCTTATCGTCTTCAATGCCATTATCTCTCTTCATTGATAGCTTTTTTACTCAGCAAATCAAAAACTGCAGAAGAAGCCGTACTAATATTTTTGACTATGATGTCGTACGTCGCTTGTGCCAAGGAAGGAGGCAAGTTCATTATTCCGCAAAATTTTTGAGCACCATTCAAACCAATTCCTAACAGTCTTATAAGTCCTCTAAACTATGGCCCATCTTGAGCCACTGTGAGCCATCACCATCATGTAGAGGGTAGATGGCCTGTAGTGGCCTAAGTAGTGGATGATGGAGATGGTGATGGCCATGGATGGCGATGGGAGCGTTCCGACTACACACATCAAAGGAGGCCAGCATGCGCAAGTAAGCTGCAGTGGCTAAAGTGGCATGTCCACACCATGGGGCATCATTATTTCATTATTTCCTGTATCGCACGCTTATCAGTGCCTGCTGCTTGTTGTCATGATAACACTGATTTTAGTAATTATTATTATTTAATTATAACAAAATTCTATTTCCCTTCTTATGTATTGGTATAATAACTCCTTCTTTCCGGTTCTTTGGAATCGATTCCTGTTCCCATAATTTCAGCTGGTGGTTGGTATCTCCTAGTTTCTGTCCACCCTCCTTCAGGCATTCCGCGGGGATGCCATCTCTTCCTTTTTAGCTCTTTAATGGCTTGAGCTGTTTCTTCTCTAGGTGGTGAATCAACCCAGGCTTCAGCGCTATGTCGTTTATCCTCTTTTTGATATGTCGGGTCTTCTATATTAAGTAGGTTGTGAAAGTATTCTTTCCAGGTATTGAGGATCTCCTGTTTGCTAGTCATAAGTTCGCCATCATCATTCTTAATCATTGTAGAGGTTCTTGGGCGAAATCCTTTTTTATATATGTTCACTTGCTTATAGAATATTCTTGTGTTGCCATGTGTTCTAGCTCTTTCTACTCCATGTAGCTCTTCAATGCCATTCTCTTTTCTTTTTTTTTTTTCTCATAAGTTTTCGCATTTTGTTTCTTAGGTTATGGAACCTAAGGAAATTTTAATGGAAATCTTAGGTTATTATTTCTGTTTGTTGACATTCTGTTTATTGAGATATTAGTTTATTGAAATTATTAATCATGGCAAAATCGAAAAAAGAAATAAATTGGGTTCCAGAAGAGACATTTAAGTTTATTGAAATTAATTTTTATCAACAATGTATGGCCCACCATAGCCCATTCATGCATATCTAGAATGGTCCATCTAGATGGACCACTGTGTGGATGCATCCAATGAGGCCATCATAATGGGCCATAATAATGGTGACCATCACGATGGCCCACAAAGAGCCATAGTGTAGAGGAGCCATTAGAGCAAAGAAGAATCGTCTATTAATTTTGTAGGCACCTCGCAATCAACGGAGAAGCCGGAATCAAAACAAGATCACACGACGAGCATATTACCAAAATTTTTAATCCGAGTCCCCGGGTACTTTCGGTTTTGAAGTTAACGGCACCACTACCTGTTTCCATTTTATGTATTCAGATATGGCACTGAAAACAGTAAAAAAATTGAGTATTCTGTACCCAATAGGAATTCTCTTCAGGAACAAACACCTCGTGTTTATTTCTCAATTTCCTCGCAGCTGTACTCGTACTCATTTCCTCTTTTTCCGCTTGGTGGTTGCTTCCACTTCTTTTTCACATCTTTTCTGAGTTTCCCAGACTGATGATCCTGTCGCGAACTCTTTCGTCGTTACATTTCTATAATATTTCCGCACTAACAGCTATCAATTTTAATACAACAGTTCGTCTCGACAAACAGCGAACGACTGGGCACTAATCGTCGTAAAAAACGCATACCTAAGGCCTACCAACTTCTCGAAACATGCTCTTGCTATATAATGGGCGATAAATACGTAGAATCCAACAGGGGGAGAACACTCAGATCGTATAGCCAAACAGATAACAAAGGCCGCGTCTATCGGCGCCCCGACCGTTATTCGTTGCTTACCCGGTCAGTTACAAAACGCTATAACTTCGTCATAGGGGGTCGTCCATTAATCACGTGATGTTTTTTAGTAACTTTTTAACCTCCCCCCTCTCCCGCTTGGTGATACGTGGTGAGGTTTTAGGTTACTACCCCCTCCCCATCCCAAAAATCACGTGTATTTTTTTGGTACAAAGCATCTACTGTAAACATTTTCAGAACATTATCTTTAAACACAGATATAATCTTATAGAATATAAGAAAAGTTTTTCCCACAAAAACAATTTGTCGCTGGTGTACATAGCCATGCGAACTGCTATATATAAGTTTGGATAAACAATGCAAAATAAGTTTTAGAAATTCTGTTTTCGCAGGAACGAAAAGACCGACTTTTCAATTATCCAAAATCTGATTTTACCAAAATCCTTTAAGAAGAAAGGTGGCATTGAAAATGTATGCAATCTTGAACTAAGAGTCAGTCTTTAAATCATTAGGATACATTTCTTCCAACAAAATGTCTTTTACCGTAAGGGTTGATGATGAAAATTAACATATCATACAATAATATCCATTATTTGGATCACTGAACTTTTCATTTTTCCCTAATACATATAAGAAATTGCATGACTCAATCAACAGAGGCGGCTTTTCTTTTCGGCGGCTTTTTCGTTTGTATCGCCGCTCTATATCTGTCTCTCTCCGACTCAATGCCACTACGCGGCATATGCCCCTAACAGCTCGGCACCGTCGATCCTGCTTCGGATCAACTACTAACGAAGTAGTGATCGCATCAGCATACTTCCCTGGCGATGGTAATAACATACCACCCATGGAGGTACAAAGGCTGGTCGAGCACTGTATTAGGAGAAGGCTGCCACTCATCTTGGGATGTGACGCGAACGCCCACAACGAGATGTGGGGCAGCACGAACACTAATAAGAGAGGTAAGTACCTTTTAGAATACCTCATTAAAGAGAACTTAATTGTGTATAACGTCGGGAACACACCAACTTTTGTCACTAAGGCCAGAAATGAGGTACTGGATATTACGGTAGGTAGCGCTAACGTAAGTAAACTAATTAAAAAGTGGAGGGTTTCAAGTGAACCCTCAATGTCAGATCATAGGATCATAGAGTTTGAGCTGGAAGGAGCGAGTGAGAAAAGCACCCCCATTCGAAACCCCAGACAAACTGTGTGGCCTATGTTTAGTTCGCAACTAAAAGGAAACCTGGAGCAGGTGACAGTGCGGGGTAGTATCAAACACTACACCGTGCTGGAGCAGGCTGTAGGAGAAATAAATGTAACAATCACCACGGCATTTGAATCCAGCTGCCCGGTAAAAACCGTGAAGGAGCATAAGGACGAAAAATGGTGGAACAAAAATTTGTCTACATTAAAAGCAAAAGTACGTAGGCTTTTCAACAAAGCCAAGCAATACGGAAATTGGCTAGAATACTCCGAGGTGCTTACCACCTACAATAAAGAGATCAGAAGGGCAAAAAGGGAAAACTTTAGGACCTTCTGTGAAAACATAGAAAGAAACATGGAAATGACAACCACTCTCAAGAAACCGGATGGGACCTTTACGGAGGATGAAGAGCAAAGAGCTCTCCTCCTACTAGAAACCCATTTTCCGGGATGTAGAAGATACAGGGAGACCGAGGGCTTGATGCAACCACGGAAACCAAGTCGGGCCGACTGGAAGAGGGCAGCGTCCATCTGTACGGAAAACCGAATCAGATGGGTTATCGGCACTTTCCAGCCTTTTAAGGCCCCAGGTGTGGACGGACTAGTCCCTGCCTTCCTACAAAAGGGAGAGAGAGAACTAATGCCGTATCTTCTAAATATTTTTAGAAGTAGTTTAGCGCTCGGATATATACCGGAGCTATGGAGAAGGGCTAAGGTGGTATTTATACCGAAGGTGGGGAAGAAAGACACCACTCAACCGAAGTCATTTAGACCCATTAGTCTAACATCTTTTATGTTAAAGACAATGGAGAAGGTGATTGATAATTACCTTAGGACTATGGTGCTGGTAGGTACACCACTACACAAGAGTCAGCATGCTTACAGAGCAGGGAAATCCACAGAAACCGCCCTGTATCAGCTGACAAATGAAATAGAAGCAGCACTAGAGACAAAGGAAGTAGCGATATGTGCCTTCTTGGATATAGAGGGAGCTTTTGACAACACCTCACACGAGGCTGTAAAGGCGGCCCTCGAGAGAAAGAGTATCGACAGCACTATCTCAAAGTGGATGGGAGAAATGCTGAGAACTAGAGTGGCGGAGACACAAGTGGGAAGAGATACCATTAGATCTCCACAACTCGAGGGTGCCCACAGGGAGGTGTACTATCACCGCTAATGTGGAGCCTGGTAGTTGATGAACTACTGGTTAGGCTAAACAACCTAGACATCAAATATGGCCAGAGGAAAATTTGAGGGAACGCTCTGTGAAATTGTTCAGAGAGGCCTCAAAGTAACTAGTAGATGGTGTCAAACAGTGGGATTGAGACTCAACCCGAGCAAAACCACGGTGATACCATTTACTAGAAGGAGAAAACTAAACTGCCTACATCCCATACTCATAGATGGGAAGGCAGTAGAATACCAAGAGGAGATAAGGTATATGGGTATCACACTAGATAGCAAACTCCTTTGGAATAGACGCGCTGAGACAGTGGTAGGTAAAGTTTGGCTTTACCTACCACTGCCTCAGCGCCCTAATGGTGTGCAGAAATCTGGCAGGAAAAACGTGGGGTTGTAACCCCACTATCCTGCTATGGATGTACACCATGATAGTGAGACCTGCAATCACTTATGGGGCGGTTGCGTGGGGAAGTAGAATCAAGACTGGCGTGTGTCTGCATCACGGGGGCGATGGTGTCGTGTCCGACAGCAGCATTGGAGCTGCTGCTGGATCTGACTCCGCTGCACCTTGTGGTGGAGAGCGCCGCCAGATCGGCGATCGTAAGGTTTAGCAAGGAAGGAATGGGCAGAGATAAAATAATCGGCAGCAGAGACCGAAACAGCCTCGCTGCCAAGATCCCCTGGCTGGAAGTACCAAAAGACGAAATGGTATGCAAATACCACTACGAGAAAAACTACACAGCAATGTGTAGTAGTAAAGCCGATTGGAGCGACGAATCCTCAGCATACCACATAGAGCAAAATGCCATCAAGTGGTATACAGATGGTTCGAAGACAAAGGAAGGCACTGGTGCAGGAGTGTTTGGACCTCGTACCAGATACTCCGAATCCATGGGAACATCCCCAAGTATCTTCCAAGCAGAGGTACACGCAATCGAAAGATGTGCACAGTTTAACCTCGACAGGAATTACCGCAAAAAACGAATTGCTATCCTGTCAGATAGCCAAGCAGCCATCAAGGCCATTAGATCATACACCATCAGATCCAAACTGGTATGGGACTGTGTGGGGAAGCTGAACAAGCTTGGCAGGGATAATAAAGTAACGCTATACTGGGTACCAGGACACACTGGTATAGACGGTAACGAAGAAGCCGATCACCTAGCAAACAAGGGATCCAGTAGCCCCTTTATAGGTTCGGAACCCTTTTGCGGTATGAGCGTGAACACCATCTGCAAAAGTTTAGATGAAGAAATAAGAGGAAAATGGATGAAAACCTGGTAAGAACTTCCAGGGCTAAGGCAATCCAAAGTGGTGCTGGGATCTTTTAACCAGAAGAGAACTAAAGCTTGCCTGAAACTAAGCAGGAACAAGCTCAGAATTCTGACAGGAGCCCTGGCGGGACACTGCAGGCTTAGGAAACATCTCAAGGCCCTAGGCCTAGAGGAGGATGAAGGATGCAGATTCTGTGGCTCAGCAGAGGAAACCCCCATACATCTCTTCAAAGACTGCGGAGCATTACTCCGCAAGAGACAGATGTACCTTGGGGCTCACTGTTTGAACACAGAGGATCTGCAGGCCTTGAATCCCACCCAGATCCTTAAATTCCTAAAGGAATCAGGATTAGAGGAGGCGCTCTAAATGGGTAAGTACACCAACACTTGGAGGAGGAGGGTGGGGTACAATAGATCTATAAAGGTCGCAGTACAAGTCGTCACCACCATATCTACAATCTACTACAACTACTAACAAATTTCACAATTTTTCTGAAAAATTCTTTTCAAAACCCCAATCCCCCCCTTTCGAGCCTCACGTGATTAATGGACGATCCCTATGTGCGAATTTCTTTCTGACATCTTCAAGGTAGACACTCGAAGGATAGTACTTTTGAATGAGCATATTTTTGAAAAATCGATTTTCCCGATTTACCCAGGTATATATGAGCCCTTAAACCTAATAAACTGTCGGGACAATTGTTTAAATTTACCAAAATGATATTGACACATGCCCAACATTATAACCAGTTTGCGTGACGTATCGACACATATTGCTACACATAATCTATCTACTACATAATCCTAATTACTCATTTACTTACTTTATAGTAAACAATATCAGTTTTCGCCATGCTGTTTAGACTGTCAAACTCAATTAATATAAATGTAAATGATAGGGAATACCGAACTTTTCCACAATTTCTTGCGGACTATGAATATTTGATAACTTCGAAATTGAGAAACTTAAATAGATTTAATAAATAGTTCTGACAGTCTAGTATTACATGTATCTATATAATGCTGTTTGTTATGCCTGTCTAATACGTAGTATGTTTTTTTTTATGACAAATAACCAGTTTAGGCCTAGGCTGCACTACGGCTAAACCGCCGCGGTTTTTAATTGCGTGATTTTTTGACTCAAGTAAGTTAATACAAGCGGCCTCAGTTCCGGTTTTTTTCCCGCGAGTGATTTTTCCCATAGCATTCTGTGTGTTCCTCGAGCGGTTTCGCGGTTATAGCGGTTACCGCTCTTGTCTTGTCTATCTGATTTGTTCTGCCTAGTATTGTCAACATTTAAATATTTTGTGCTCTGCTTTAAATTGAATAAAAACCAGAATAAATTTCACTTAATTATTTGTGGCGAGTTTAAATACTGCAAATATCGTCATTCGTGAAAATATCCGAAGCTATTCTATTAGAATTATTTATTTAATAAAACGGTTTTATTTAAATAATTTATTCATTTATTTACATAGTTCACATAAAAAAATGAAGTAATTTAATCAAATAATTTTCATAATTCATGAAAAATATCAATAAATTTAATAGAGATAAAATAAATAGAAAGTATATACAAGAAATTTACACTAAACGAAACGCCCGCCCCCCAAACATCCATTAATCTTCATTTATTTATATCTTTTCTTCTTCAAACATCTCCGCTAATCGCCATTAACTAACTGGATAATCGTCGAAATTATTTTCTCTCCTTTATCGTGATGCTGGATATTAAGCAACGGATCTTTAATTTTCTCTTCCAGTAATTCCAACAATTCTATACGTATCATCTTTATCATCTCCGCCATCTGAAAATAAACAAAATACATAAAATTCACGAAAGCATTTTTGGAAACTTCGCTTCCAAGGGGCTGAAAATGGTAGACAAGTTATTTACTAGGATGTCTATATCGCAAAAACGGAAAATGTTATTGACATAAAATTTGATACTAAGATTCGTTTTTTTTTTAAATAAAGATACACGTAATGGATAGGATGGTTGCGAACGTTAGGGGTCGTCCATTAATCACGTGATGTTTTTAGCAACTTTTTAAGCCCCCTATTATTTTCTTATGTAGAATAAAATATATTTTTTTACATGCTGTGTATTTGCCACCAAAAAAAATCGTAAATTAAAAAAAAACGATTTAATTTGTTGTAGAAATAATTGAATATTCTTACCTTGTGTTCTTCAACTTCAAATGTAATCCAACTGTCATCCATGAGTATAAAAGTGGATCCATTTTGCACACTAATTTTCACTTCAAATCCAGAAAAGAGAACTAGAGGCAATAAAGGTATAACGCACAAATCTCGAATAAAAATCTTACTAGTTTTTACCTTTTCCTGGTAAACCAAGAAAGGACTAGTGAAACTCTTAACTTCGTGCACAATCGAGCTTGGATGAACAAACACCTGAAAAGTAATCTCCGTAAAAGATGATGAAGCGTGTATTATACTTATAAATTACCTGTTCTCGTTTCGTTTTGAATTTATAGTCTTTGGCTTCGTTTTGTTTCGGGACTGCACCGGCCGCGCTTACGAGAAACGATTTTTCTGGTTGCAATATCTTCACTACGTTTGGATATAAAGCTGCACAAAGGATTGATGATAATATCCTTGTGTTTTCCCCATTTATATTAAACTATATTACGTAATAAATAAAATTATATTGTTCGACTTACAAGCTACCTTCATTAAAAATATTCGATTTTAAAATGTGATTATAAATAAACTAAAATTAATGCCTCTAAAGAAGTTGAATAAAATAAATTATAAGTTTTCTTTAAACTCGTGTATACCTACTATTTCTTGAATAGTCCAGTAGTGCGCAAATCATGAGT
This sequence comes from Phosphuga atrata, assembly GCA_944588485.1. Taxonomy (NCBI): domain Eukaryota; kingdom Metazoa; phylum Arthropoda; class Insecta; order Coleoptera; family Silphidae; genus Phosphuga; species Phosphuga atrata. The sequence goes on from OX155894.1 coordinate 80,254,407, forward strand.
CGCGACCCCCAGAGGGGTAGATAGAGAATCTTTTTGGGTCGTCGAATTCATAAAAAAATTAAGGCATTTCGTGTGTATGTATTGGGTAGCAGTAAATAGTGAAATGTCAATATAAAGGAATTTAAAAACATTGATATTTTCCAATATAATTTTCTGAAAAACTAATTTGGGGATTTGTTTCAAATTTTGTGGAGATGTTGGTAGAACTTTTCCGGAATATGTAGCAAATTTTCTTAATTTTCTAATATATATTTCAGCAAATATTGTTTTTTTTTTTGTAAATTCCACCTTGAAAATCAAACATTGACATTTTAAACTTGATTTTCTTAAAAACTAATTTGGAGATTTGTTTCAAATTTTAAGGACATGTTGGTAGAATTGTTCCTGAATATTTAGCAAATTTTCCCAATTTTTTAATATTTATTTCAGCAAATATTGCAGTTTTTTGTAAATTCCACCTAGAAAATTAAATTTGTAAACATTGCAATTTTCAAACTTTATTTTCTCAAAAACTAATTTGGGGATTTGTTTCAAATTTTAAGGAGATGGCAGAATTGTTCCAGAATATTTAGCAAATTTTCTCAATTTTTTAATATTTATTTCAGCAAATATTGACAAATAACTGTTCATTGAAATTTTCAAACTTCATTTTCTCATAAACTAATTTGCGGATTTGTTTCAAATTTGATAGAAATGTTGGTAGAACTGAGTAGTGAAAGATGATATGTTCTAGACCCGCCTTAGCCTCTGACCTCCAGTGATTTTTGACCTTGACCCTAACCTTTGACCCTGACCTTGACATCCTGACCTTTGGCCTTGACCCCCACTTTTGGATCTGCGCATGCGTGAGATTTATACACATATTAAAATTTTGATTTACTGTCCGGCTTGTGTATTAGGTGCGACCGGACATCTGGCGCTGATACCAATTTGCCTCAACTTGTCTGGGGACATGTGCAATATTACTGAACTTCTAACGGATATTTTGCTTATCTTATCAGCTACATGCAGCGTGAGGCTAATAAATTATGTCGGTCTAATCAATTTCTTAGGATTGTTTTTCGTTTAATTTAATTAACTTATTTAGATTTTGATTTATCAGTAGTCGTATGTTTGACACTCATAACAACTCTCTGTTATCTTACGTTAGGAATGAAGCGCGCTTCATTCCTAACCTCCCGTAACCTAACCTAATGCTAACCCAACTAACCCAATGAGATTAAAGCTTATTAAAAGCTGATAAAAGTTGACTAAAAATAGAGCTCACACCCTCTTTAGCGTGTGGTTATATAGACCTCACACCCTATTTAGCGTGGGGTTACATAGACCTCACACCCTATTTAGCGTGGGGCAGCATAGACCTCACACCCTGTTTAGCGTGGGATTACTTAGACATCACACCCTGTTTAGCGTGGGGTTATATAGACCTCACACCCTATTTAGCGTGGGGTTACATAGACCTCACACCCTATTTAGCGTGGGGCAGCATAGACCTCACACCCTGTTTAGCGTGGGATTACTTAGACATCACACCCTGTTTAGCGTGGGGTTATATAGACCTCACACCCTATTTAGCGTGGGGTTACATAGACCTCACACCCTGTTTAGCGTGGGGTTACATAGACCTCACAACCTGTTTAGCGTGTGGTTATATAGACCTCACACCCTATTTAGCGTGGGGTTACATAGACCTTACACCCTATTTATCGTGGGGCAGCATAGACCTCACACCCTGTTTAGCGTGGGGTTACATAGACCTCACACCCTGTTTAGCGTGGGGTTACATAGACCTCACAACCTGTTTAGCGTGTGGTTATATAGACCTCACACCCTATTTAGCGTGGGGTTACATAGACCTTACACCCTATTTATCGTGGGGCAGCATAGACCTCACACCCTGTTTAGCGTGGTGTTACATAGACTTCACACCCTGTTTAGCGTGATGAAAAGTGGATGCATGTAGATGAAAAGTGGATGCAAGTAGATGAAAAGTGGATGCAAGTAGATGGAAAGTGGATGCAAGTATATGAAAAGTGGATGCAAGTAGATGAAAAGTGGATGCATGTAGATGAAAAGTGGATGCAAGTAGATGAAAAGTGGATGCGAGTAGATGAAAAGTGGATGCCAGAAAATTGAACTCTTTGGTATTTATATAAATGAAAAAAAAATAATACTATCTGAGTCACAGACAAATTTAAGAAATTTCGCTTACACATAGAAAATTATTCGGATAAATATCAAAGGAAATACGTGGTCTGTCTAGTCTTGTCCGTTCTTGTTCGGAATTGTCCTATCTTGTCCGGTCTAAAACCAATAATCTCATTTGAATCAATCCGTAATATGTTTGCAATCAATTATGTATGCATACACGATTCTCCGCTATTCACCCGCAACTCATTTTGAATTTTCCCCGCTTGTCTGTCTAGTCTCGTCCCTCTATTCTTGCCTGGTGTTATCGGCACTAGACGTCCGATCGCGCCTAATCGACTACCGATAAATAAAAATCTTAATATGTTCATTAAATTAAACGCAAAACAATCCCAAGAAATGGATTAGAACGCGTTTCATAATTTATTATTTCTCCGCTCGCGCACCGCTGATAAGATAACAGGAAGTTGTTATGAGTGTCAAACATACGACTACTGATAAATCAAAATCTTAATATTTTTATTAAATTAAACGCAAAACAATCCTAAGAAATGGATTAGAACGCGTTTCATAATTTATTATTTCTCCGCTCGCGCACCGCTCATAAGATAACAGGGAGTTGTTATGACTGCAAAACATCCGGCAACGCTTAACCGACTATTGATAAATCAAAATATTAATATGTTTATTAAATTAAACGAAAAACAATCCTTACAAATTGATTAGACCGACAGATTTTGTTTGTCGCGCGCTGCATGCAGCAAAATATCCGTTAGAAGTTCAGTAATCTTGCACGTATCCCCAGACAAGTTGAGATAGGCAAATTGTTATCAGCGCCAGATGTTCGGTCGCACCTAATGGACAAGCCGGACAGTAAATCAAAATTTTAATATGTGTATTAAAATAAACACATAATTTCTAAGAAATTAATTAGACCGGCATAATTTATTTGCCCCACGCTGCATGTAGCTGATAACCAAAAAAATCCGTTAGCAGATGTACATTTTAAAATCTCACGCATGCGCAGATCCAAAAGTGGGGGGGGTAAGGCCAAATGTCAGGGTCATATCAAGATCAGGGTCAGCGGTAAGGGTCAGGGTCGAAGATCAGGGTCAAGGTCACTGGAGGTCGGAGGCAGGTCTAGAACATATCATCTTTCCCTACTGAACTATTCCGGAATATTTAGCAAATTTTCCCAATTTTTTAATATTTATTTCAGCAAATATTGCAGTTTTTTGTAAATTCCACCTTGAAAATCAAATTTGTAAACATTTAAATTTTCAAACTTTATTTTCTCAAAAACTAATTTGGGGATTAGTTTCAAATTTTATAAAGATGTTGGTAGAACTGTTCCGAAATATTTAGCTAATGTTCCCAATTTTTTAATATTTATTGCAGCAAATATTGCAGTTTATTGAAAATTTCGCCTTGAAAATCAAATTTGTAAAACATTGACATATTCAAACTTCATTTTCTCAAAAACTAATTTGGGGATATGTTTAAAATTTTATATAAATGTTGGTAGCACTGTTCCGGAATATTTAGCAAATTTTCCCAATTTTTTAATATTTATTTCAGCAAATATTGCAGTGTTTTGTAAATTCCACCTTGAAAATTAAATTTGTAAACATTGAAATTTTCAAACTTCATTTTCTCAAAAACTGATTTGGGGGTTTGTTTAAACTTTTGTGGAGATGTTTATATAACTGTTTGGGAATTAGAATGTTCACGTTATTCTATCTAGGGGTCGTACAGTGGTTTGAAATCCCAAAAAGCTAGCCAAAATATGAAGGAACCGTCCAAATATCGTGATTTTGGAGACCAAAAGCAAGGAGACCAATAGGTCTCCTTGCATTTTTGAGGTCACTGATCACGAAACTGAATTAAAAATTTCGAAATTCAAAATGGCGGACGCAATATGGCGGATAATTTCCCGAAAAAAGCATTCAATTTTGTCGAAACTCGGGATTTATGGGTTTTTGAGGTCACTGACAACGAAATTTCCTTTTTTGGGAAAATTAAAAATACTTTTTTGGGAAAATTATCCGCCTTCTATTGGCCGCCATTTTGAATTTAGAATTCAGATTCATGATGGTTGACATTTACAGCTGCTAAATCTAGAGTTTCAACAAAATTGAATGCTTTTTTTCGAAAAATTATCCGCCATATTGCGTCCACCATTTTGAATTTCGAAATTTTGAATTCAGTTTCGCGATCAGCGACCTCAAAAATGCAAGGAGACCAAAAATCACGATATTTGGACGGTTCCTTCACATTTACTATAAACAATATTTCATACGCAAAAATTACGAAAAATGCAGAATTAACGTTAACAAAACTAAACAAAAATAACGTTAGTATTAGTAACGTCAAACAGGATTAGTAACGTTTGAGACATTAAGTCCAAATAATTGCTTTATGAATTTGTTGAAGAAGTGTAAACGCAATAGCTCTATCAACTTATTATTATATGTCGGATTAGGTTAGGTTACGTTAGATTATCCTAACTAACCTAAGCTAATCTGACATATAGAGTCGTGCGTATACGCGCTTTAACAATTTCTAGTGGCACTTTAGAAAAAAAATCTGTTTCTGCTTGCTTGCATAAAAATTAGGGTGTGGCTATTTATACATACAATATGTATATGCAATTGGCTATTTATACATACAGTGTGTATACGCAATTGACTATTTATACATACAGTATGTACCAGATAGAGTGTTGAATTTTTATAGAGGTAAAAATACAAAATGGACACTTAATCATAATCATACAATCGGTAAAGAAGAATATGGATATTATGGCAAAGCAAAAAAAAAAATGAATGAAAATGATTATGATACAGCAACGGCTTTGTTATTATCGAGCGCTAAAGATGTCTGTAAGTGTTTTGAATAAGAAAAGTGGAAAAAGTTTATACGAAAGGATATTCAAAATTTTAAAAAAAAAAACTTTTTCCCACAAGCACAGAAACAGACCAAAGTGATTTAATAGAATTTTTATCAAGAAATGAAGAAAATGGTGGTGTTTACGCCAGGGGTTCTCAAACTCTTCGAAGTCGGGAAACACTAAACTCTGATATATTTTTAAGCGGAACATCTACAATATAATATAAACGTTAATACAGGCGGCGCTGGTAGCTAACCTTTTTGATACCAAAAGAGTAATAACAAACAGAATAATGTTCGCAAAAACACTCTGTTATTATAGGGCAAAGAAGAAACAGAATCGTGTCGCAGTATGTGATTTTATACTAATATGTACAATATTGACTGATGCAAATATTATATTTACGGAAAACACAATTACACTATTAAAAAAAAATCTCAAATATAATGCGATACATGAGCTTGACAATCTTGACAGATATCAGCGATATTGGGACGAATAAATGATTGCCACACGCACGCATATCTTATAAATTCCCTAGTCTCTCGATTTTGTTTGTCTTTATATTAATACTAGTTGAAAATCCTGCTTCGCAAAGATATGAGGAGGAAAATATCAATAATGAAATCAGGGCTTTTTTGATTATATTCGGGTATTCATCTTTAACAGAGATCCAAAAAAATTCAGCAGTGTTTTCATGGAACTGTAATTTTAATCCGCGATCTGAAGAAAGCGACGTCAGTTCTTCTTCTTCTTCTTTTAAAGTAAAACTAGAAAATTCGGAAGAAACAAACGGGTTTCTTATCAAATCATATTATTCTGGGCTTAACAATGGAAATAATTTTCAAGTTTTTCTTTTTTTTTCAAGTTGGTATTTTGCAAAGAGGGGAGACATATTAACAAGCTTACCTGCGCCTGTTCTTTCAATGCTGCAGGACATGTCATTAATTATTCTACGAATCGTATCTTCCCCAAACATAATTGTCACTATTTCACAGCAGGCAGGCAAAATGAGAAATTCTGCTTTGATTGGGCAATTTTATACGCCGCAAGTTGAACTTTAAATTGTTTTCCTTGCATTTCTAAAAGATTATTAAAATATTCTTTATTTTGGTTAAAAGATTTTTATGTTCAGTTTTTAAATGGCGCCTTAATTTAGCGGGCGCCATCGTGTTATTGGCAAGTTTCTTTCAGCATAGCTTTCAACATCAGCTTTTCACATCAATGCAGAGAAGTATTGGACAATCTGTATTTCCGGTACATTTTGAATTGATTTCACAATTTTTCTGGTTTCTTCATTCTCTTCAATACTACTATCGCTAACAGTAGCATTGCTATAAATTAAAGAAAATAGAAATACAAAGCAATATGTAATGTAGTTCAAAACTTAAATCGAAACCTAAATTTATTTACCTAATTCAAAAAATGCAAATTGAAAGAATTAAAATTTAGACTGCATATGAGTGACATTTAACACGCGAATATATTGAAAAAGATTTAAGTAAATTCGTCTAAAGCCGATTCTACAATTGGAGTGTCGAATGTCGGGCCTACTGCATGCTTTATGCACCCTAATAATAATATTGCTACCTACGTTTGTTGTTATTTATTAATTAAAACTGCCAACTGCTCAACTCATTCGTCGGAGGGGATTCCCCGTAGCCCTGGCCTATAGGGGGAGGGCCTAGCGAGTTGTAGAATTGGATAACGCAGAATTTTGATAACTGCAATAATATTTTTTAATATTGATTTTTTCGTGGAACACGTAAATGTGCATCGCGGAACACCAGTGTTCCGCGGAACACGCTTTGAGAACCCCTGGTTTACGCTATAATAAAAGATGCGGAAGAAGAACTGGAATCACTATTTATAGCCTCCTCAGAAACGGCTCTAAATTATAATAATTCTCAGTGCCCAGTTATACAAATAGATGTTCTTCTCGGGTTTAATGTTGAAAATATTAGGATTTTGTTATTACTCTAGTATAACCGACAAATCGGAATTTGTAGCTGTAGCATTTATTGCTAAAGAAACATATTCGTCATTCATATATTGTATAAATTAAAAAAAATATGTAAGACTAATCCGTCCGTTTTTTTAATTGACAAAAACTTAATCGAAATAAAAGTAATTAGAAACATTTTTTTTTCAAATTCCGTGTTATTATATATAATGGATTAGTTTCTACTGCGTATAATTGGCAAATTGATGAGAAGCATAAATTATTGGATGAATTCAAGAAATGCTTGTATTCCCAATCATATGAAGAATATGAAGAGCAGAAAAAAGAATTTTTGAAAATTTGTAAATCTGTACAAGTTTTTATAGAAACAAAAAATAAATATGTAACACTTAAAAAACAATTCCTTAAAACTTGGGATAGTTGTAAAGAAATGTGAGTACATTGTTTTAGAAAATATTTACCATTAATGGGAGGCACTACAACAAACAGAATTCAACGATCATTTTGGACCCTTAAACAATACATACAAACTAAATATCATAGTTTGCCAATAATATACGTATGCATTACGGAAATCATAAACTGTATTGATTCAAGAATAAATATAAAATGAACCAAAAAGTTCTTAAAATTATGGATAATGATATCGAAAAAAGAAATATACTTGAAGGATGTTCTGAAGCCCTCACAGAGACAGGAATCATTTTTTTTCATAGACAGTTAAAATTATTTCAAACTTTAGAATCCAAAATGAGAATTAAAAATAATGGCATTGAGGAAAATTTTAATAGCAAAATACGTCGTCTTATTCTTATGATAAGAAAATATAATAATTTGGACATATTTTCAAAAACTTGTTTTCATGTAAGATATATTTCAACTGAAAATGGCCTAAATATGGATACATATGTTATAAAAGTAAACATAGATGATTATATTGAAGATGAACATGTAGAGTAGTGATGAACATGAGAGAGTAGTAGTGGGCTTAGTGCAATTGAAGGAGAAGAACCTGAAGAACAAATTCGGTCTAATACCGAGCCCTGTCAATCGAGCCCCTGCCAGCCCCTCAAATGAATCAAATAAAAACTTACAATTCAAAACTAAAATAAAACCAAAGGACGTCCAAAGATAAAGACTAAGCACACCACTTTTTACAAAAAAATATAGACTAAAAAATGATACCTGAATTTATTTTACTTTATACTATGTTTTACCTACTTTAAATGTAATTAAAACCTTTATGTCACTGATGTAGTGATACTTTGAATTTTATGAATTTATTAAGCACGATTGTAAATGAACTTTAATAAATAAAAGTTTAATTACTTATAATTGTGTAGTTAGTACCAAAATAGTTACTCCAATATTTGTATATACATTGAGAATGTGCAAATAGTCAATTGCGAATGCAGACTGTATGTATAAATAGCCAATTGCGTATACATACTGTATGTATAAATGGTCAATTGCGTATACATACTGTATGTATAAATAGCCAATTGCGTATACATACTGTATGTATAAATAGCCAATTGCGTATACATACTGTATGTATAAATAGCCAATTGCGTATACATACTGTATGTATAAATAGCCACATCCTAAAAATTATAACCGAAACCGAACGCGCAATTAATTTTTGGATATGTTCTGAATAAATGTCTGAGCAACAATCTGAATTTGGTTTAAGAGCCTGGGTCGACCAAAGTTTTGGCTTATTGCTATATTCACCAAAACGTCATCAAGAAAAATAACACTATTTTCATTAATTATTTACTATATCATACATCGTTAATAATAATTTCGAGAAACACATTCAAATTGTAGTTACTATCTAGAGAAGAATCCAATTTTCAGTATCCAAATTCGTTAAGTTTTCCCGATTCTACAGCCGTTTGAACTTCGTGTTACTTACGACGAGCAACGAAACAAATAGTGCGGAAGGCCAGACGCGTGCCGGGTTCACGATTATAATACATACTAGAATACAGTTAATGGTCATAATGCATACTAGATGTACCACTGCAACTATTCCAACCATTAAAAGTTTCTAGAAAAAAAATATTTTTTTCCACTTTTGGCCAGCTTTTTGGGATTTCACTGTAGGTCGTGATAAAATTTTACAGAAAATGTTGGGTCGCAAATGAAAATAGTTTGCGCACCACTATTCTATCTCTAGTCTATTGATTTTACTTTAACAAAGCTGATATATATATATATATATATATATATATATATATATATATATATATATATATATATATATATATATATATATATATATATATATATATATATGTCTATTAAAGTTAAAATGAACATAAATATCGTGAAAACGTAAATTACCTCTGATCCCGTTAAACTTAAAACGTCGTCCTGCCCAGTTTTCCGCCTCCGACCCAAATTTATCGGAACGAAATCTATACTAACTAGAAGTTCCAGAAATTGATACTTGATATCCGCTATTGTAATCAATGTTTTATGCGACATATAGTTTTCCCTTGCGTAATTCACACCGCCCATGTAACTTTTCCTATTAACTTCTTGAAATTTCTGTAACAAAATGATTTTTAATTAACCAAATTTATAACCTTAATATTTAAAATATTTACATTGTAAGCTCGTAAAACGGTCATTTGATCGCTGAGACCATTAGAGAACTGACGTTTCTTTGCGTTAGCTTGATCTTTTTTACCAAATGGAGTTACAAAAGGGGTTTTGTAGCTTAAACATGCTGCTATAGTTAGAGCTGAATCTACACACGAAAATATTGCTCCAAAAAGCATTAATTTTCCAATTCGTACATCAACTGGAAGAGCAGCTAAATGATGCCCCAAGGGTGTTAAATTTATCTCTTTATCTAAAGCTCCAACGTGTTGTAAGCGCAGGACGGACGAATCAATGCTTTCTTTTACTGGAGGTTCGATTATTTTATCTACAACACAATTTCAATTTAATTGATGTTATGGATTTATTGCAAGCACAAATACTTACTTAATACGTCATAAACATTATTATCTTCAAAATTGGGAAGAACTTTAATATTCAATAATAATTGTTCTAGAGGAACTCTATGAATTTCTGGTATGGGTTGTCCTAAGAAATGATGTTTAAATCTATGCCCAGTATATAAATGAATGCAAACGCCTGACATGACACGTCCAGCACGGCCTTTCCGCTGCAAGGCATTTGCTCTTGTGACCCAAACAGTTTCCAAACTCTCCATATTTCTATTTGAATCAAAACGTTTTTCTTTCATTTTACCTGAATCTATCACAAATATGCAATCCTCTATTGTTACAGAAGTTTCCGCGATATTTGTTGAAAGAACAATTTTTCTCGCCCCTTTAGGATTCCTAAAAACAAACATGATTTAAATTATTATACTTATGGAGAATTCAAATGTTATATTACTCAAAAACTTTGGATTGTTCTTCACTAGTTAAGCTTGAATGTAACGGCAGTATCACATAATTTCCATTTTTCGGACTAAATTCGGGATGGACAACAAGTTGGTCATAAAGCGCCATGATTTCAGAAATCCCCGGCAAAAATACTAAAATGCAACCATCTTTTGGATACTCGTGATTACCATCCACAATCCAACACAATACGTTCTCAATCAATTCCAAATTAACCCTCTCCTGATCCATCATAAACATTGTTTTGCAAGTTTTTAAACTATACCCTGCATATATAATTTGTATAAACTTAATTAATTTCCTGTAAAGTTACTAAATCTCACCCTTATAACGAGCTAACACTTCAGATATTTTAAGATTTTCGTCTCGAACAACGTCTTTAGGCTTGGAATTCGCTGCTAAAACATCACAAGCCTCCATCTCTAGGTCAAATAGTTCAGTGTTCTTTAAGTTTCTGCCGTATTGTAACGTGTCGTCGATCACGTACCCTGTAGTTTCTAAAATGTCCTCCAAGAAAAACTGTTCCACCGGGTATGTCCTTCCCGGAATTTCAAGCACAGGAACGTTTACGAAATAGTCGGAGAATATTTTCGCGTTTAACGTAGCACTCATTAAAATCACTTTTAAATTCGGACGCAATGGTAACAGATCACGAAGAATTAATAACAAAAAGTCGCTAAAAAAAAACAACAATTGTAATATATAAAGTTAATAAGGTCGGAACACAGACTGAATATATTTATAGAGCTCCGGAAAGGTTGAATATATTTATATATTCAGGCTGTGTTCCGACTTTATTAAGTTTATATACGGGCTAATACCAAATCCCTACCGCTTCTTGGAACAGCGTTTATAGTAGACAAGTGCTTAATAGAGTCAGTGATAGGCTTTGAAAGTTCATAACCAAGACTGTCACTTTTGCACTTAGGGTGTGGCAACAAGACCTACGCTCTCATAAATGCTCACAGCCCGATCAACGAAGATAATCGCAAGAATCCAGACAAAGTCGAACAGTTCTGGGAAGAGCTAGAAGAGCAGATGTCTCCGATACCAAAGATGAACATCAAGGTACTAATGGGTGACTTCAATGCGCAGATCGAGAAGGCGAGAAAATATCGGAAGATAGTAGGACATAAACGTACCAATAGGAATGGCGAGAGACTCTTAGAACTTTGTCGAGCCTTTACTCTACAGCTTATGTCAACGACTTTCAAGCATTTACCTAGGAAACAAAAGACATGGCGATCCCAAAATCCTCTATTGGGAGAATTTCAGATAGACCACGTCGCCATTTCTACGATGGGAAAGGTGAAAGTAGCAAGGGGAGCAGAAGTAGACTCCGATCACTACCTGACCAGAATGAAACTGAAGTTTTTACCAATCAGGAAAAGAACACGGTGACAAAATATCCAGCAATATGATGTCGGAAAATTAAAATCCAATAATGCGGCAAGGGAAAGTTACAGAGATGAACTGAAGTGCCTTGCGTCAGGAAATTGGGATGTAATCCGAGACAAGATCCAAGGTGCTGCTGGAAGAACGATTCCTCAGACAAAGCGAATAAGACAAAATTGGTGGAATACAGAATGTGACGACGCACTGACACGCCGGAATAGGCATGGAAGTGTAGTGTACTGTAACCTTTATCATTGTTAGTTTGTCCTCCTCCAAAGTGCATTGTCTTTTAAGAGATAAGAGTCGAGTCAGGTGGTCGCAGACGAGACTTCGCTCTCTCTGCTCCCACCCTTCGAAGTGTCAAGACGTACTTTTACAAGGTCTTAGTCCTGTTAATATATATGTTGTTAAGCCTATATAGTTGTTTTAAATACCTCTCCACTGGACACCTACTTGACCACCTCAATACATATTAGGAAGAAATTGAGCTCAACGAAACGAGATGATGATCTATTAATCTTCCGAAATCGGACGAAACATACAGCCCGGACTTTATACAGAAGGACAGAAGGAGAAGAGACAATATGAACAATATGAAGTTCAACTAAAGAAAACGCAAGATTTCCAAATGAACAATACAAGCAACTTTTATCGGACGTTCAATGCGCGCTTAAGGGGATTATCAGCCACCAGGAATGTGCTTCAAGAATGAAGACGGGAGGATAGGAATGACCGATAAGCAAAACTGTGACATCCTTGCCAGATATTTCGACTCACTGCTGAACTGTGAAGGTCCGCAAGAAAACTTGAAAATGAAACCACCAGAAGTATCATCTCCCAATTCATTGCCTCCTGACGAAGACGAAATTTTCCGGATTATTCAAGGAATTAAGTCAAACAAAGCTGCAGGTGCAGATAGTATCGTCGCTGAACTCCTACAACTGGGATCTGCGGGAATCGTAAAATCTTTCACTCGGTTACTTGAGAACATATGGATAACTGAGAGGATCCCTGCTGACTGGCAAATGGCTTTCATCCAACCCCTTCATAAGGAGGGTGACAAGATGGACGTTAATAATATCTCTCTTGATTCAGTTCCTTGCAAGATTTTATCGAAAGCATTACTGAGAACAATAGAAGGGTTATTGGATTCTGAATTGGGTGAATAACGGGCAGGTTTTCGGCATTTCGCACCCATCGCATACACTCAAAGATCGCATCTACGGTTGACCCATTTAACGATAGCCGGAATCAGTTGCCTGGTCCAGTCTCCCTTTTCCGACACCTCCCATGGCTCTTGCCATAGGCGCATTGTTTCATCCCTTTCAGTTTTTGGATCGTTACCTTCACACACTCACACGATTTCATCCGCCAGAAGGTCTAACGGTATGACTCCAGTGACGACCGCCACGGTGTCCCCAGAAACAGTCCTGTATGCACTGCACACACGCAGCAGTTATTAATATTTCTCTGGTTTTTCCATTTGTCGGGTTTCCTATTCTGTGTACATTTTGTACCACATTTATTTGAAATTTCTCCCTTAGTAAGTCCTCTACTTCTTTTTCCCACGTAGCTTCTTCTTTAATTCCATTCATAACTATGTTTAACTTTCTTATCCTTTTCCTCCCTAAAATTTTCAATTTTGGCCAATTTCTCTTCCATTTTTTTTTATCTGCTTCTATCTTACGTTCCCTGTCTGCACTTGCCTTTTTTAAGTCTCTAATCTCATTCTCCAAGCCTATAATTTTCTCTCTTGCTATTTTATTTTCTTCCCTCAGCGCTTTTAGTTCTTTTGTTAATTCAATTCTCCACTTTTTCTCCTCTCTTTAATCTTCTAATTTCTTTGTGAATCGCATCAGCTCGCGTTTTATCTCCGCCATTTCCTGGACCACTGAGAGATTTGCATCAATCAGCTAACGATGCGATTTGTGGCCCTCCTTTGGACTAGCCTCTTTTGGGCTGATCTCCTTCTTTCTCTTAGAGCAGGGGAACCGCCTAGAATTTTTTGGATTGGAATGGGTTGGCCTGTTCACTATGGGAACAGCGTTCCTTCTCACTATACTCCATGTTATTCTTTCTTTTTTTTTCCTTTTTTTTTGCTACCGTTATATTTGCTTTTTCCCTTCTTCTTTCTGGTTCCGTACACCTAGCCCCCTTTTCTCTTTCCTGTTCTCCTTGTATGATTACTTGGCTTTTTGGGGTTTTCGTGACCCCTTCTGCGAACTACCAGCGGTTATAATCTCAACTAAACTTTCTGTCCAAACACTCGCACGTCTTACTTACTCGAACTCGAATCAAAAAAATAGTCGATTTCGTCTAAACGGTCAAGATTTTTGCAAACGTTTGCAAAATTGAAATTTAAGAATTTAACACAGTTGAATGACAGGGAAAACTACGAATTATCTCGTTGTTTGGATTGGACACACGCAGCAGCATACACCTTTGCACTCTCATCATTCTCTCTCTGTAACATTTAATCTTGAAAGCACTTATCCATTCCGGCACCCCCATACAGGAGACTGGAGTGCACGACTGCATTTATAACTCTCCTCTTGGAAGCCAACCTATGTTAGGCATCAGCCGTCCAAAGGCTATCGCACACGCTGTTGCCTTGCACAATACTCGGTTCACCTGTTCGGCCACCCTGAGGTTTCGCTGGAGCTCCACCCCAAGGAATCTCAAAGACTCCCGAGCCGGTACGTCAGCTATTCCCACTCGCACGGTTAGTTCGCGCAGCTTTCTTCTCCCAATCAGCAGAATCTCCTCGATTTTATGGGAAGCCAGGGCAAGCCCCTTTTGCCCCATCCACCCGTCAATTCCACTAATTGCCTCATTCATTATCGCTTTCAGGCTTTCATCCGTTCTGGCGACAGCGACAACCGCCAAGTCATCTGCGTACCCGACGATTGTAACTCCGTCTGGCAGCCTCAGTCTCAACACCTCATCATAAAATATGTTCCACAGATTCGGTCCAAGAACCGAGCCCCGCGGAGCCCATTTAACGATAGCCGGAATCAGTTGCCTGGTCCAGGCTCCCTTTTCCGACCCCTCCCATCGCTCTTGCCATAGGCGCATTGTTTCATCCCTTATGTTTTTGTATTATTGCCTTCACATACTCTCACCCTTTCATCCGCCAGAAGGTCTAACGGTATGACTCCAGTGACGACCGCCACGTCGTCCCCACAGGCTTTCTTGCGTTCTGGCGACAGCGATATCTCCGTACCCGACGAGTGTAACTCCGTCTAGCAGCCTCAGTCTCAGCACCTCATCATAAAATATGTTCCACAGAATCGGTCCAAGAACCGAGCCCTGCAGAACACCTACACTCATCGTGAAGGTTTTTCCTTCGGCAGGCATCATCTCCCTATCATTCAAGTAGCTGCCTACCATCTTTCGAAGGTAGGGAGCTACCCCCTTTAGTTCCAAAGCCTCCATGATTCCGCCCTATGGGACCGAATTAAAAGCATTTTTCACATCCAGGTTTTTTTTTATTTCTCTAACCAATGTGGGTCCAGGGGGGTTAGCCCTTAAAACACTGCGGCCCATTGGCCTATTGTATTTCCCCACATTGTTTCGTTCATGCAAATAGATCCAGTCCCTCTATTAGGTCCAGGATTCTATGTGCCATGTTTTTCACGGGGACTCTCACAGCTGTAATATCAAGCTTGTGTCTGCTACGTGCAATTGCTTCACAGTTGAAGATTATATGGGCGGCGGTTTCGTCCTCTCCTCCTCATAGCACAACCTGCATAAAGGTTCATCCTTCCAGATACCCATTTTATGCAGGTCTTCTCGGGCAGTGTCCTGTAAGTAGGCCTACCTCAATTGCGATCTGCTTCCTTCGCAGTTGCAGGATTTCAGCAGTTAGAGTTCCCGATAGGTTTGATAACATTCGTTTGCTGTGTGTCAGACCATTCAAATTGACCCACAGTAGTCAGTGCTTAGTTGCTACCCATTTACAGATTTTATTTCGGGTCGTGGTCTTGGTAATGTAGGGTTCGCTTTCAGCAATGATGTTTGCCTTACAGGCTCCATCTTTTGCTAGCTTATCCGCCATTTCTTTACCCACCAGTCCCGTGTGGCTAGGCACCCAAGTGACCTTGATTGACCTTGATTATTTTGTGACCTTGTTATGCTTTTCCAGGGCTTTTAGGTCCTAAAGACAGTCCCAAACTGTCTTAGATTTGATTTCGCGACATCAAGCATTAAATGCTAGTGCATAATGCTAAAGCATTAATCGTAGCCTGACTGTCCGTGAAAATGTCCGTGTCTGACGTTTCTACTTTTGTAGTCTCATATTTTCAAACCATTCTCTAATTTTCACAGGCACAGACCATGATAGCGTGTATTTCTGCTTGGAATACTGTGGCAGAAACTGACTGTGTCCCCAGGGGTACAGATAGGCTGCACCCCAGGGACAGTCCATAGATTCCTGCGCCAGTACCACTGTCCTTCTTGGAGCCGTCTGTATACCAATCCAGTCCTCCTTGGCAAGTGGTTATTTCGTTACCTTCTGTCCATCGAAGATGTGTTTTGAAGGGTAGATTGAATGACAGCCTTTTGGGCATCGAATCCCCCTCTATATTGAGGTACGATTCTGATATAACATTCGTTATCATGGTGTGTCCTGATCTCGCCAGAGATTCCCATGTGCCATTGCATATGCATCTGAAAGCTCCCATCCTTGCCTCGCCCATGACAAAGATATCCAGGGGAGGAAGGCCTAGGATCACCTCCAGAGCCGCAGTTGGGGCGGTTTTCATCGCTCCCGTAGTTGCTAAACAGGCCAGTCTTTGAACATAGGAGAGTTCTCTGATGGCCTGTTTTTGCTTCACTTTGGTCCACCATACTGTGGAGCCATATGTCAGAATGGGTCTAACTACCATAGTGTATAGCCAGTTTACCATGCTTGGTTTCAGTCCCCATGATTTTCCAAGTGTTCTTTTGGTCATCATCAGTGCCATTTTACACTTGTTGGTAGCTTTCTTTAGGTGTTGATTACAAGTCAGTTTGGCATCCAGGATTACACCTAGATACTTGACTTCATCACACACCTTTAGATGCTCGTTATAGAAAATTGGGGGCTTTCGCCCATCCGTTTTTCTCATTCTAGTGAATTGTACTAGAGTCGATTTTTGGGGATTGACCCGAAGGTCGATCCCCTGCACCAACTCTCTACCTCGTTCAGTGCTTCTTGCATAAGCGCTGCTATTATAGAGGGAAATTTACCCCTGATGAGGATGACTATGTCATCCGCATAGCCTTGGGTGTAAAATCCTTTATTATTTAGTGACACAAGCAGGCTATCCACAACTATGTACCAAAGGAGTGGAGATAGGTTTTTCTGGTCTCACATCCAGGGTTACAAACAAACAGTAGCTACGGGTCCGCCATGGACCCGTATTGGCTAACTTTGCTCTCTCTATCACTCGCATCATTGCGTTCGTCGTAGTGCCCCTGAACCCATATTATTCCTCCGAAAGACCCCCTGCTCTCTCAAGATCCTCCTTTACTCTAGCTCCGATCATGCTCATAAACATCTTCGCTATCCCATTCAATAAGCAGATTGGTTTGTATTTGGCTTCTTCGCCTTCTTGCCGTTCTTTTTAAAATCATAACCTTTCCCCTTTCATCTCCCTTTCTTCCACTCCTTGAGGAAACTTCCATTCATCAACTTTTCATTAATCATTCTCAGCCACGTATCCTCGCACCTCGGGTGGGACGCCGTCAGAACCCTTTCCTCATCCGGATTCTTATAATGCTATCTAATATTGTCTAAATCAACATTTGTGGTCTAAACTTGTCTATCTAGTACTACTTATTAAAATAAATCAACAAGGAAGTTTTTAAATTGAATTAATAATAGTTTGAAAATAGACAAACAGGACAATATAATAGAAAATTGAATTGAATCGAACAGTAATTTGGAAACAATTCAAAACATTGTAATAATAGAGTTTTAGAATAATAGAGAATAGTAATCATAGAATGTAGAAAACTATGCCAAATTTAATGACTATAAAGAGATTCCAACTCTAAATATAAGCAATCATGTAGCAACCAACCTTTACTAAATACTCACACCAGATCTCATTTACTCACACCAGACACTCGAAACTGATTGCGAGGAAAATAAGTGTTAATAAAATTATAATTATAAAAAAAGGAAGATCTTGCGCGGATCAAATCTTCAATATGCAGAATATCATAAAGTACAGGATGTTTGGACAGAATAAATATGTCGCCGTCTTTGTGGACTTCCGGAAGGCCTATGATTCCATGGACCGAAAAACCTTATTGGCAATTCTCGACGAATTAGGAGTGGACAACAAGACGAGGAATCTAATTCACCAGACGATTAGCAATACTTTCCCCAAAATAAAGTTTCGGGGGAAGTTTTCAGAGCCTTTCGAAATCTAAACTGGTATTATTAACAAACCAGGGCGAAATCCTAAAGGGATGACAAGAACACTTCCACGAAGTCTTCAACCAGCAACCAGATAGATTACTATGAAAATGAACCACAATATAGCACCACTGTACCTCATATACCAGAACCAACACTGGAAGGAGTTAACAATCTGAAGAATAAGAAGGCCGCGGGTACAGATACAGTAACTTCAGAACTTAATAAAAAGCAGGCGGATTTCCTTTGACACGTATTCACTACCTCATATTGGTGATGTGGAACAGCGAAACCATGCCGGAAGAATGGAAATGCAGGCTCATATTTACAAGAAAGGTGATAAAAGGTGTGTACAAATTTTAGAGGAATAACACTACTCATAGTAGCCCACAAAATACTGTCCAGTATTATATGTAAGAGAATAGGTATCTACGTAGCGGACATTTTAGATGACTACCAATGTGGGTTTAGACCCAACCGCTAAACAACAGACCAGATACACCAAGCAAGACAGCTATCGGAGAAAGGCTACCAATATAACTTTGTTATACACTTTCTGTTCATTGACTACATAGACTTCATAGCCGACGACATAGCCATAATGTGTAGAACAGAACAGGCAGTAGAGACTTGAAAAAAAATTTAAATAGCGGCCAGCGGCGAAGAGTTTTACAATATTTGTTCAAATGCTTCCACAATGATAAACTAGAATATGCTGCCATTAAACACATCTGTGCGGATTTCATTAATAGTATTTGAAATAGAGCAAAAACGTTATAATTCTGTAGCTAATGTGGAATTCAAGAAAAAATATTATTCAAGAAAATATAAAAATCGGGAATAGGGAAATTCTTTATTAAAGTTCCACTATCACAAGATCAGCACTTCGTGATCTGTGTACCAAATTTGGCGAGTCGCTAGGAACTATGAATCGCGAGTAGGCAAAGATCCTATTTTCTATTTCCACTGCCACCACATGACCGGTGTGGGGTTACATAGACCTCACACCTCCTTTAGCGTGGGGTTATATAGACCTCACACCCCCTTTAGCATGGGGTTACATACACCTCACACCCCCCGGTCATGTGGTGGCGGAGGGAATAGAACATAGGATCTTTCTCTACTATCGCGTCTTAAAAGAAGATTTTAAAACCTTTATTGCATGATAAGAACAAGTGTACGTTATACAATGCTCTAAGTATGTTGTCTGACTCATCCAATGAATTTAAAGAAGTCAACGAAAGTGGAAACTTTTATGTTGCTATTGACGAGCTAATACCAATTCGATCTTGCAAAAGTAAAAAAATGTTGAGCAAAGTTTTGTTCTTTGCAGCTGTTGCACGACCACGGTACGATCCTCATCGGAAATCTGATTTTAATGGAAAATTAGGTATTTAGCCTTTTGTAGTGCAAGAACTAGCAAAAAGAAACTAAAAAAATCGTCAACGTGTATTTAAGTGACAACGCCCATCGAAGTTACTCGATCAGTCTATATTCGAACAGTTACAGAGAAAGTAATTCCCGCAATTACGACAAGGTGACGGGCTCTCCCCAATATTATTCAACTGCATCTTAGAAAAAGTTATTCCAGAATGGACAAAGGGAATTCCCGATAAAAAGGCTTTCAGGTTAGGGAGAGGTAAAGAAAGTATAAAAACGAATTGTTTGGCATTCGCCGACAATGTTGTGATACTCACTACCGGTGTTGAAACAGCACCAAAAAAAACTGAAGAACTCCAGATGATAGCCGAGAAGACTGGGCTTCAAATTTCTTTTGAGAAGAAAACTGTCTTCATGACCAACATCAAAGACGCTCCTCTCCACTTGGAGTTGAGAGAAGCCACGATAAAGCGAGTTAAGTGTTTTAAGTATTTGGGAGAAAAATTACAGGACAATGGGTCGGATAAGGATACCATCATAGAGCGGGCGAGAAGAATGGAAATGGCTTATCAACTTACGAAGGATACATACAACAAAAAGGGTCTATCCTATGGGGCTAAATTCCGACACCTGAATGTCTATATGCATCAGAAACACTAGACATGATTGGTAAGGGTGGCCTTGAAGACATCTGGAGGAAAGAAAGGAAAATGCTCCGAAAAATCCTAGGCCCAAATATCAAGGATGGAGAGAGGAGACTAAAACCTAACAAAGAATTATACCTGAAGACAGAAGGAATTGTAGCCCTAATGAGAAAAAGGAGAATACCGTTTTATGGGCACTTGGTGAAGATAAACAGTACCAGACTGACGAAGAGGATTTTTGAATTCTTCAGGAAGAGGAAGACGGAGCCGAAATGGTTTCGAGAAGTGAGATTGGACTTGGATCAGATGGGGATGAAAAAAGAAGACATAATGGACAGAGAGAGATTTAGGCGACTAATTAAGGAGTTTACAGGTTTCCAGGAGACAGGGGAATTGTCAGTGAGAAAAGGAAGATCTTACATTGAGGAACTATTGAAAAACATGGAGAGATATTGGTAGAGAGTGAGGACGAAGTTCATACTACATAGTTCATGGTCCATAGTTGGCCATAACGATAATAAAAAAAAATAGTACGGTTTTACCAATTCTAATTGTAATATACGTGGTCTGTTAGGAA
Organism: Phosphuga atrata; assembly: GCA_944588485.1. Taxonomy (NCBI): domain Eukaryota; kingdom Metazoa; phylum Arthropoda; class Insecta; order Coleoptera; family Silphidae; genus Phosphuga; species Phosphuga atrata. Next base: position 80,275,235 of record OX155894.1, read on the forward strand.
AGTATCCGACCTTATTTTTATTTTGAAAACCTGATGGATTTGAATCAAGCGCGCTTGCATGAGCCGACCTTGAACCTTCGTGCGCAAGCGTGAATTTTTTCCCGCCTGTAGATAGCGTCAGTTGCTGTCGAGCAGTGTTCGAATGACGTAGTGTGTAGTGCTCTGTCGGATTTTCAATGCAAGTAATATGACCGAACGACTATAGGGATGTCCTACGTCGCCTACGTGATCGCAAGCGACTGGAGTTGTGGTCATCAGGAAATTGGCGACTCCATCACGACAATGCTCCAGCACATTCTTCGCACTTGGTTCACAATTTTTAGGCGAAAAACCAGACTCCTCTGGTTCGACAGGCTCCTTACTCTCCTGATATGCCCCCCTGCAATTTCTGGCTATTACCCAAAATCAAGAGGCCATTGGAAGGAACGCGATTTCAGACAAGAGAGGACATTATGGCTGCAAGGACAGCCGAGCTAAAGTCGATTCCGAAAAAGGCCTTTTCGCAATGCTTCCAACAATGGCGGCACCGCTGGGAGAAGTATGTGGAGTCCCAAGGAGACTACTTTAAGGGTGCCAGTTTTTTTTAAGGGCTAAAGGTCGGATACTTTTCTAACAGACCACATATATATTATTACTGGTAATGCATTTCTATTTTTATTAATCTACTTTACCTTTCTTCGCTTCTTTCGTGAACTTCATCCACAATGATATGCGTAACGTTGCTTAAAAGAGGATCGGCTTCTAACCTCCTCAACAATATACCGGTTGTGCAAAAATTCAGCCTAGTGGCGCTGGAAACTTTACTTTCAAGCCTTATCTGATACCCCACGATTGACCCAATCTTCTCGGTCCTTTCTTGAGAAACTCTTTCAGCAACTCCGATCGCTGAAATCCGTCTAGGCTGCGTGCAAACGATTTCTACGTGGTCATCATTATAATTCCCCAACCATTCATCAAGGATGTATTGGGGGACTTGAGTACTCTTACCGCATCCCGTCTCGCCACTAACGACCAACACTTGATGTGTTTTCAAAGTGTTAAGAATTGTGTTTTTATATGAAAACGCAGGAAGGTTATTCCGCACTTCTTGCATTTTTTTATAACGAGAATCAGTTTGCTTCAGTAAGAATTTCTCAACGAGTTTTTTGTCTTCCCTTTGAATTTGTTCATTAGTTAACTTGTTCTTTAATTGCCTATTCGTAATTCCTTTCTTATAATGAGTACTCTTTTTAACGCGGTTGGGATCAATTTCTATAATTTTTGGAAACAAGCTTTGTTCGGGTCCTAAGAAATGTATGGGGTTATTTTTAATATGACGCGTAATCTCTTCTCCGTTCTGGAGAAGTTCGATAATTGAATACACGCTGGCGATGCCATCGGCAGCTAAAGATTCGGCTTCTTCGAAAAGTTTTTTAGCTATGTGTAAGGATGTCAAAGGCGGCATAACCACGTTAGTTCTAAAGAAAATAATTGGGGGTTCAAAAGGGTAAGTCGTATTTTCTGGGAAACGGATCTCTAACTCGTAATTATAGTCGTTTAAGTGAGCGTTGATATCCGGTTTCGCTTCATCTTCTCTTTCGTGCGAAAATCTACAGTGATTACCAAACTTGCACGTTTGACCTTTCGAGAAATATCTACATTTTTCAACTTTCTTCCCTGATCTTTCGTTGGTTTTCCGCTTCTCTGGTTTTTTATTGCAAAACATTTCCGCTAAATAATGCAACTTGCAACTTATAATCCACACAGAATTAGTAACTTTCTCACTAAAAGCTTTATCATATATTGACTCTAAAACACCTTTTTCGTCAGTCCGCTGTTCCATCAATTCATTTTTAGAAAACCCGTGCTCAGCTTTTTCTTTGCTTTTCAATTTAAAATATTTTTCATAAAGTAGACACAAAGCATCCTCAACTTCCCCATTGCAATATTCCAAAGCTTCCTGGCAGTGCTCTTTATGAAATCCATAACTGGAATTAATAATAATTAGATCATGTTTTTTATGGTTTGTTATTATTACCTTTCTAAGCGCATTAGGGCGAACATTTTGAAACGTTCCATTTCGCTGTCTGGCTCATTATTGCTGTTGGAATAATCGTAACATCCTTTTATGATTAAATTGCCGCGACCCGACCAAAAATGTTTTGATAAGTTTGTACCTTTGTCTTCGTACGCACTCGCGTCGTTTAATTTGAAATCCTATAACATTTATAACAATATAATTTTAGTTTTAAAAACATTTATTTTAATACTTCACTGATGAGATAGAGTGAGAAAAATAACAATTACAGTGTTTAAAATTAAATTTGCAAAATATTGTAATAATAGAAACTAAAAATATGTTTAATGTATAATACGCCATGTCGCTTCTTAACGGCGCGCCGTTAAGAAGCGCATAAACGCTTGAACTAATTTTTGTGTAAACATGGAAAATTAATTGGATTAATGGAAAAAATAAGTATTTATGTAAAAAAATAGTTTGTTTTCGTTTTTCATTCTTAAGAAATGGAATGATAAATTTATGGCGTTGGCCTAATCAAGAACTAAATGTAAAAATAAACAAAATACAGGGTGTTTCAAAAAGAATATACGTATTTCGCATGCATATATTTATTAAACTTTAAGACATGCGAATATGAAACTTTACACACATATTTACGAACCCCTCAAGTTTAGATTACAGATCTTCAATATGTCCTCCATCAGCGACACGAAAAATATCACACCGAAACTCAAATTCCTCCCATTCTCGGGCAAGTATGTCCTTCGTCACTGATGTAATGGCAGTACGGGTCCGGTTCTTCAACTCTTCCAGGTTCTATGGGAGTGGTGATACATAAACGTTGTCTTTAACGAAACCCCACAGGAAGAAGTCTAAATCCAACGACCGTGAAGCCCAGCTGAGACATGCTAAGTCGTCAGCTGCTTGACGACCAATCCAACGGTTCCGTAGAGTTTCATTCAGATATTCACGCACTTGGCGACTCCAGTGAGGGTGTGCTCCGTCTTGTTGAAAAATGAAGTTGTCCTTCTGCAGGCTCGGAAAAAAACGAGTTTCGTAAAATTTTGTAACGTTTATGTACCACGACTCCCACAGAACCTGGAAGAGTTGAAGAACCGGATCCGTACTGCCTTAACATCAATTACGAAGGACTCCCGAGTATGGGAGGAATTTGAGTATCGGTGTGATATTGTTCGTGTCGATGATGGGGGACATATTGAACATTAGTAATCTAAACTGACTTATCTTTCTAAGAAGGCTATTTTACCGTTAGGCACAATGAAAGCCAAGTAACTGCAAAGTTATCAAAAAATAGTTTATAGTTAACTAAATTTGTACATTTATTGCATGTTGGTACAAAAAAGGCTCAGAATATTTCTACTTGTTGTGCTATATTTGTTCCAATCAGTTACAACCACATAATAGTATATATATATATATATATATATATATATATATATATATAATATATATATATATATATATATATATATATATATATATATATATATATATATATATATATATATTGCGTAACGAGAGTTGTAAGAAGCGTATTACGTAAGAGCGAAACAGTTACGACCAGCACGACCCGCGTATCGGGGAGTGCGTAATTCCGCGAGTACGTAATTGCCTTACAACTCGAGTTATGTACTATACTTTATCTACGACCACACTAATTTGTTTCTGTTTAATAAGAAAAATATGTTTGATGTAACAAATTTATTTCTTATTAGGTACATTATTTAACATTATAATAAACATACAGTTGTATTTTCATATAAAACTGTTACTCGGCATTATTTAACTTGGAATAAATGAAAAGAAATACATCCTTAATGGTTACATGCCTTATTATTTAGTACTTATTTAGTAAACTAACGGAAATTGACATTGCGTACATTGAGTGGCCTATATCTACGAGCACTCTTATTCTAGTTTAACCCAAATAAGTACTAAATAATAAGATATGTAACCATTAAGAATGTATTTCTTTTCATTTCTATCAAGTAAAATAATGTCGAGTAACAGTTATATATGAAAATGCAGGGCTGAAGTGACTTCAGTGACTGAAGTCTTCGAAAAAAGTTGCATAGTAGCATCTCTATACGGAAAATGGTGGCAAAATAGTGGCGTCTCAGGTTCAATAATTCACACCTTTTGATGAATAATATTCATTAGTATATCTTATATTATATATATATATATATATATATATATATATATATATATATATATATATAATATTCTTATAAAGAAGTAATTAAACCACAAAAAAGTCAGATAATTTTTAGATTTTTATTATTCACTTACATATTAGAAGGTTTTTTATCACAATGCAAAATAGTTTACTTTGTCACTAACAATAAGGCGCTGAAGTCTAGAAAGCAATGTATTTATATACTAACCGAAATAGTGTTGAATAGGATGATTGAATGACGTGGTCCATGGTGGACGTAATCCATACTTACTCTGAATTGAAAACTTAGTTACTTTTTTGGTTTCTTGCTGATGAAATCAGATATTAGAGTACTCCTCCTCTTTTCAACTTCCTTAGCTATCTTGGACGCCACTTTCGCTTGCTCTCGCTCTTGTTCCCTCAGCCTTTCAGAGGCATCAAGTAAACCTTGCGCCATTTGCATTTCTTGCATATTTTGTTCTATCAAGGCTGACTGCAAACGTTTGTTCGCTTCTGTTACAAGTTTATCAGCACTTTGCTTTTTTCATTTCTGTTGTTTAAGCTTTCTTCAAGTTCAGTTTCTAGTTTTTTAATATCATCGTTTTTCGTTTTCATTTGTGCCAAATTTTCTGTTTCTTGCTCTAGTCTGAGCTCTTCGTTCCGTAGAATTTCAGCTGTTTCGGCTTTTTTTCTCTTTTCCACCTCCAAAAAACTCTTATAGCTTTGATGTGCCAATCGTGTTTTAATAATCAAATCTTGTGTGATTAGTTCCCATCAATGTAGCTTATTTTTGAACTTTTTGATTCCATCACGAATTACTAAACGTGCATTTAAGGTTCGTTCAGACATCACTGCCTTATCGTCAGATAATATTCTTTTGGATAAAAACCTCTCTCAACGTCAGCACTCACATGAGACAAACAAAAACAGGCTTTGACCACTCGAGAGATTATTGGGTATTTTGGATCATTTCTCGCATTTTTCAAGCTGAATACATGTTTTTGCCAATAATGATCTACTCGCTCTTCTTTGAATTGTGGCAATGTCTTAAGACGCAATAATCGAAACTCATCTGCTAGTGTGGTCAATGGAATATCTTCAAGTAATGGCAATGCCTCTGCAATTTTAACAATGTCTGCACAGCTAATTTTTCTTTTAATTCGGTTTGGCTGTAAGCAACGGCACCAATAAATCATGTTTGAGTCTGAATATGCTTCTAGAGAAGATTTGTTCATAATGTGGATTGCAGCAAGTTTAAAATGATTTTGAGCCAGCTGCAGAAATAGAACCCTATCTTTTTCAGTCAATTCGCAATCACAAAAACAATCTTCAACTGACTTCGGAACAATTACAGATTTTATTGGAAATTACTTTCAACAAACAAATTTTCTCCTTCCAATTTTTTTTCATTGTAGCTTTGAAGAGTTTCTACTTTACCAATCCGACCAGCGAGTATCAGTAGAAGGGTTTGAAGCTCATCGAATAACGGATGAATTTATTGATTATCATTTTGAAATACTAATGTGAATTTGGTAAACAATGCAGCACTAGGAATGATTTCACTTAGCACTTTTGATTAGGAATGAAATTGAATTTTTTCAGCGCCTTCCATTGTTCTAGAACACGCTCTGCACTTGGTTTCAACGTTAACCATCGAGTACTGACGTGTTTGAGAAAATGATGTAATGGAAGCTGCTGCTGAAGCTGAATTTGCTTGAAGTCTTCACATCGTGCAGGCCACCCGTGGAAGAAATAGTAGATTTGTAGAATAACGTCAGTCGCATCACTGCCAAGCTCTCCTAGTCCCTTCAAGAATGCGTTGTGGATGGTGTGAATGTTGCAGGACTCAATATTGAGTAATCCTTGGCCACAGAGTTCAATTTCTTCAGCATTTAGAATTGACCCTACTTTCTTGTTAACATTTGGGCCATCAGAACCAAGCATAATGAGCTTCGTTTTGGAAATGCCAGCCTCATTAATAGCATTGTTAAGGAATTTAGCCAGTATATCAGCAGTTGCGTGACCTATGAAAAGGTTTGCAAATGATGGTTGACAATTTCTTTATCTGTTTCAGAAAAGTTTCGTACTGTGATTTGCAATTCCTTTTTTTGTTCGGCATTCGTTGTCTCGTCATAGGAGAGGCAATAGCTCGAAGCTCGCTGGATATCGTCGGTCAAAATTTTCCAAAAATATGGACCCAGAGCCTCAGTGATAAGATAATGAAGTTTAGTGCGACCTAGACTGAAATTATCAGCAATGGGTCCTGGGAACATACTTTGAAACACCTCTTTCAGATTATCACACGAAGCAGCAGACATATTGCTAAGTGTATTCTTCATGGCCCAGATGAGTTCAGCTTTCAAAGGAGGGTCAATGTTACTGCACAACTGCATTGATTTCATTGTCGGCTGTATTGTAGGAGTTGTTGTTTCAGCACATTCCTGCAATTTGAGTTGCTTATCATGAAGCTTCGTTCGGGCTTGTCGAGTGTGCTTAATACTTTTGGAATGCTGAAGAACAGCATCAAAGCCTTTAGAGGAAAATGAAAATGATGTAAAACAAATTTGACAAAATAATTCATCCTCTTTATCGTTTCTTTTTTTACACCAGGAAGATACTTTATATCCCAGAGCATCTTATCGGGATAGCCAATTTTGATTGAATTTGTATTTTCGGCTCATTACTTAAAGTCTGTAAAAAAAGACAAATATTTCCCCCCTGTACTTAAATTTACAGAGCCAATTAGTGAATTTTCATTGAAATAGAAGCAAATAGTGGCAGATGCCAGAAATAGGTGCAATTAGTGTCATTAGTGGCAAAGTGGCAGCCCTGAAAATGCAACTGTTTGTTTATTATAATGTTAAATAATGTACCTAAGAAATAATTTTGTTACATCAAACATATTTTTCTTATTAAACAGAAACAAATTAGCGTGGTCGTAGATAAAGTATAGTACATAACTCGAGTTGCAAGGCAAATACGTAATCGCGGAATTACTAACATAACTGTTCCGCTCGTACGTAATATGCTTCTTACAACACTCGTTACGTAATATACTATTAACACGTTGACGCCGGCGCTAGGTCTTGTATTTTAGTATAGCGGGCGGGCGGTGTACCACCGGTGGTACACGCCGGCGTTAACGTGTTAAATACTTTTAAGCTTTATACAGGAAATGATCCCAAGCATAGCTCAGGAGTTCCCAAAAACGGTATCTTAACTGCCATGACACTAAAGAAAAATTCAAGCCATACATTTAAATGTTATAGAATATATTTGACACTATTTAGTTGAAAAAAAGTCGAAATCGCTTTGGAATGCTCCATACAATTTTTACCCAAGGTAAGAAAATTGATAACAAAGCCCATTCCACAAAATAGTGAAATTTAGTTTGTAATAATCACAGGCCTTGTAACATTTTGACTGTGTGGTAAAATGTAAATACAGTGCCGAGCATAAAACCAGGTCACTCCGCAATTTGTTATTTAGAAAGGTTCAGTTTTTTACGTGTTTTTCGGTTGTAACAGTTTAGTAACTGATTGCTTGAATAAAACAACAAGTTTTTATTGTTCAAAGTTTATTGAAAGTAATGAAAATGAATAATAGTAATTTGATATACTAAGTACTGAAAATGAACAAGTTTACTTTATAAGTTTTTGTTGAAACAAAAGAAAGTTTAAGCACTTCAGTAGGGAGTACCTCCTCTAGCAGTGATAATAGGTTGCAAAGGACGAGGCACGCTTTGTATTAGATTTTGGAGCACACCCATTCCTGCACCAGTATGTCGCGAAGCTCTCTAGAATTTCTGGGGGGCGACACATGTATCCGTAAACATTTTCCCATCTCATCGCAAACATGCTAAATTGGATTTAAATCTGGACTGCGAGCTGAAGAAATCGCGTGATTTTACACTCGGCAAGATACTTAGTAACTATCGTAGCAGTGTGGGGCTTTGCGTTATCCTGCATAAATGTTGCGTCGTCTCCAAGAATAACCATGAACAGTAAAAAATGGTATTCATGAACCTCTGTCAGATACCTATGCACACTGAACCCCATTCTCGATAAAGACTAACTTTGTGCGAGTGGTAAAAGTTAAGCCTCCTCATGCCATAATTGAGATAGAGAGATCCATCGGAAAACATTACGTGATGTCCGCTATTGTCCAAATCAATTGTAAAATTCAACCTCGCAATCCGGTGTTCACGGGAAAGCGGCGGTCCAGTAATTAGGTCCCTCTAGTTCGAGAAGATAATCCAGCAGCATGTCGCCTCCTAACTGTCCAATCACTTATGTTTACATTTCTCACTTCTTACAGATGATTTCGAAGAGAAACTGCCGTGACCGTTCGGTTTCTCAAAGCAATAGAAACGAGAAAGCGGTCATCTATAGCTGTTGTAGTCTTGCCTCACCCTGAACCAGGTCTTCGAAAGCCTTTTTGGAAATCGAAAGCCTTGGCGGTTTAAGTTATTATTTGAGTTATATCCGAGTGTTAGGTGGTGTATGGTGGTTTTACCATATTAATAATATGGTAATCACATATTCCTAAATATGTTTTCCTTCTGAAAGGGTCAGCCGAGTTGTGACTATGAAACACGGACGGTTCTGAGATTCAAGGAAGCCTTTATCAAGGATTGCTTTATCCTTGAGATAAGGAGCCATTGGCGTAGCCAGGGGGGAGGGTTCAAACCCCCTCCGAAATATGCAAAATATAATATAAATATTATATTGAAATAGAAGGGACGAGTAGAGACGACTCTCTTCAAGAGAGCATGCATTGTAGATGATGCTTGGTGGAGTTATACATTTCTGTTATTGTATTTTCGTAAAAACGTAAAAAACTAAACATTTGTAAAATAACTTCAAATTACGGTGTGACTCTAGTTTTATGCTCGGCAGTGTATGTATTAGTTATTCTCAACAAATTGTTGGCTATGCAGATGATCTAAACATTATCACAAGATCAATAACAGTCCTTAAAGAAACGTATAACAAGATAGAAACCAAAGCACATGAAGTAGGGTTGGAGGTAAACGAGGAGAAAACCAAATGTCTAGCCACGAAACCACCTAGAAGAATGGGACAAAACTTAACAATAGAGGATCGCAACTTTGAAGTGGTGAAACAATTTAAATATTTAGGATCACAACTAAATGAAAATAATAAAATAATTCAAGAAATACAACAAAGAATAATATCAAGCAACAGAACATATTACTCCCTCCAAAACACGTTTAAATCCAATATAGTAGGAAAAAGTACAAAAATTAAAATATACCAGACTATAATCCGACCTATATTGACCTATGGATGCCAAACCTGGACCCTGACAAAGAAAACGGAAGAAATGCTCCTAAGGTTTGAAAGAAGAATACTTAGAAGGATATTCGGCCCAATACAAGAACAAGGCGTCTGGAGAATAAGATATAACCACGAGCTAAGAGAATTATACGGCTATCCAGATGTGGTAACACATATAAAAATCCTCAGATTAAAGTGGGCTGGACATATGATTAGGATGCCAGAAGAAAGAATCCCAAAAAAGATATATAAGGCACAACTGGAAGGCACCAGAACCAGAGGAAGACCACGTCGTCGATGGGCGGAAAATGTCGAGAAAGATTCTACAAAGCGGAACAAATTCTACAAAGCCGAAATTGGAAAAATGCAGCCAGAAGTAGAGAGAATTGGAGGAGAAAATTAAGGGAGGCCCGGGTCCATATAGGACTGTAGCGCCACGGAGAGAGAGAGAGAGAGAGTGTATGTATTAGAGTGTATTTTCATTTCCTCCTCTAGTTCACTTATATTATAATTATACAAATTAAATGACACGTGGGCGCTCAAATCTATCGACGACCAACGCAAATATAAAATTCTGACTACTAATAAAAAAACAATATAAATTATAAATTTGATGATTATTAACTCCTAGGACAAACATAATTGAATGAATTTTATATGTATATCATATATCTGCTAGTTTTAGCCAGTTAATTAATAAGTGCTGAGCTTTACACAAAACAGCCCAGGAAAGGCTTTGTGCATTCACACTGAATTGAAAAATTCACTGTGTTATAACAATACTTACACAACGTTTTGTACAAGGTCAGCAAAACTCGATGCCTCAGCTCTATTATAAGAAAACGAAAAACGATATAAAAAATCTGAAAAGTGGTTCTTAAATGGGATTGAGTAAGGACCATTTTAAGCCAAATTTAAATAATTTTCCATATTTGCAAAGTGGAGTAATGACGTCAACGAATTTTGTTTTCCAAGAACCATACCTATATATTTGCATACTTGAAAAAAGCTAATTTTTCTCAACAAATTTTGTAAAGAAAAAAATTTGCTATCTTTTCCCGTTAAAAAATTATAAGCTAATTTGCAAAAATAAAGTATTATCAAAAATTCCCGAATAAACCCCCTATTATTCCTAATTCCAATAGAAATACATTAGATCGGTGTTTCCCAACGTGGGGCCCACGCCCTACAGGGGGGCAATTTGATTGTTAAGGGGGGAATTCGAAAATGAACTCGACATGAGTTTATCAAAATTGAAAGAAAAAACAAATTCTTAAATAATTGCGGCCAATACATGGTATAAATTCGTTTGACGAGACCAAAATGCCAACTGGGTTTTTGGCGTCACAGGGGGGGAATAAGAAAAGACTTAGGTGGGGCATGGCACAAAAAAGGTTGGGAAACGCTGCATTAGATCCTCTCAATTACCGGTACTCCCAACTAAAAAAAAATTAAAAAACGCATTTAACCGCAGATTATCAATATACGTTAATATATATATATATATATATATATATATATATATATATATATATATATATATATATATATATATATATATATATATATATATACATATATATATATGTATATATATAATCTTAAGTTTCCATTTGTAAAATTAGTTATCTTCTTAAAGTGCCGTACTCTCCGAGAGCTTAGGCAACCTCTCGCGCATACTTGTGGAACGCATCATCCACTAATATACGGGACCTAGCAGATTATCGCCGGTTCCGAACGGCACTAGTTGAGAGGTTATTAAAATGTTCACGCACAACGAAAAAGTCGACATGTTATTAGTTTATGGGAATCTCAAAAGATACGTAGAAGAGCAGTTCAGTTATACGCCCAGAGATATCCCGAACGTGTTATTCCAAGCTTAAAATATTTGTAAGATGGAACGCAATTTACGTGGCAAAATAACGAGGCATTTTCTGCTCGAAAGGGAAGGAAAATTGTTAAAAGGGTCAATTCTGACAATACTGTTGCCACTATTTTGCAGTATTTTGAAGACCATCCAATGAACTCGATTCGGCAAGCCTGTCGTGAGCTGAATTTAAAATATAGTTCGGTACGAAACATTTTGAAAGAAAATGGTTATCACGATTATAAACTTAACAACCTAGAACACTTGTTAGATCAACATCAAGAACTAAGAATAAATTATGTTACCCAAGTGATGGTAAACTTAGAAATGAATGACAATCGGTTTTTTCAGCATGTGTTGTGGACGGACGAAAGCCGTTTTGTTAGTAACGGTAAGCCCAATAAAAAAATGAACATTTTTGGTCTATTTAAAATCCGCATTTTGTCAATCCGATTGAAAACCAAGGACACTTCGGAGTTAACGTTTGGTGTGGTATTATTAATAGGAATTTGATTGGTCCATATTTTTACGAAGGAGTTTTACATAGTGAGCAATAATTGCAATTTCTTCAAGAACAGCTTCCTGTGCTTCTCGAAAATGTGCTATTACAACTGCGAGCAAACATGTGTTTCCAGCATGACGGAACTCCACCGCATAAAGCAAGAATTATCAAACAATATTTAAATGAAACACAAAGAAAATTGGGTAGGTATAAATGGACCGATACAGTAAGCGCCTAAATCACCGGACTTAACCCCACTAGACTTCTTGTGGTGAACTTTGAAAAATAAAGTTTACACAACACCATCTGTTAACTTTGAACATTTAAAAGAAAAATTCAGAAATATTTGCGATGAACTATCTAGAGCAGCTATTCTCAACCACCAGTGGTCCGCGGAGAAATTTTACTGGTCCGCAGACAATTTTTTCTATCCGCGAAAAAAATTTACTTATAAAAAAAAACTAAATTTTAATTTATAAAATTACGAAATACAAATATCTTAAACTAATTTTAATTCTATGTAATTTATGATTAGTACGGCACTGAAGAAAAAAAAAGAAAAATAAATACATATCTTTACATTTAAATATTATTGTAAGTAAATGATAATAAAAATGTTACAATTAACTTGTAGTAGTTCTACCAACAGGTAGATTTTTGGTGATGGATATATATTTTTCCTTATTTTGGGGGATGATATCAATTTTTTCCTCGTCAGATCCAAATTCTTTAATAAATAAATGAACATCATAATTCGACATGTTATGGAAAAATACCGGGATCATTTTAGGTATTTTATAATTCAAATTACAATTTGAGTGGGCGGCTCCCCGAAATTTACCCGTTAAATGATCGTGATCGGCGACTTTGTTTGTTACTTGTAATAATTTATTACATATGTGACAAGAAGTGGCCGTATCGTAGGAATTTTGCTCATCTGCAGTTAATTTAATCATCGGAAGTATAACGCTTAAATGTTCCCTGTATAATTCCTTAACATCTGCATAGAGGTTCTGACCTCTGAAACAATTTCGGGCAATCTTCCCCGGTATAAGTGAAAAATTTACTCAATGAGTCATCGAATGAACATTTTATATTATAGGCGAAACTGTATGGTACATGGATATGTGTCTGATTAGTATAGCTATTGTCAGGGTTCGGTGAGCATGTATCAACAGGTTTTAAAATTGATTCAAAATCTGCGTATACAACAAAGGGTATACGCATTTTTCTATCGAAATTTTTAAATTTTAATATATTCCCCGGCATCATATCACCTCTCTTATCTTTTACAAGGTCTTCCGTCGGCATAATAGTGTAAATTTTGCAGCAGTCATTTAATTTATGTTGATTAAACGCGAATTCATTTGAAAAAAGGGTTAAACAGCCGTCACATAAATATTTTTTTCTACAATCTACCGAGATTTGACTTCTTACAAGCCGTGAAATATTTTTAATATAAACATAATGACCTTTAACCCCTTCTTACAAATATAATAAATTTACATGTCTTTCCCTAGTCGCATTAGTATGGCAAATTGGTCCTACTACGTCATGTTCTTTAGATTAAAAATTAAACTCCAAGCTATAAACGTTAATACTAATATTATTCATCTGTTCAAATTTAGGAATGTCTTTGATTCTAAGCGGAAACTCTAATCTGTCATATTTTAAAATTGAAGAAAAGTAGGGATATGATGCCGAGCGATCAGAACTCACATTCGTAGGGTGTAATGCGGATACAATGCTCCATAAAAAACAAAATTCGTCTACATTCTGAACATTGATACAAGCTTTCCGATCCCTAATCTCTTTTGGCAGTTCAATAAATGACGACCCACGTATTGGTTTATATTTATTGATATTAATTTCTAAATGGGAAATCTCCCTTAGTGACCAACCCGAATCTTTCTCCTGAAACTCGCTACATTTGGTTTTAATTTTGGCACACACACTGTCATAAATTTCATCAAAGTTACTCATGCTACGTGTTATTTCGCGAAATTTTGTGTTAAATGACTTTAATTCACCTTTGTGTAGTAGTTCTTTAATACCTAGTAAATTTTGTTAAAAAAATATCACTGGTCCGCGAATCTTTTTTTTAAATTTTACTGGTCCATGGGCCAAAAAAGGTTGAGAAACGCAGATCTAGAGAAATGTTTCGTAAGGCTTCAGTGAGAGAAGTAGTAGGGAGATTGGATAAGTGTTTAAAAGTAGGAGCTGGTCACATTGAAAATTGTAACTTTGTTTTTTTCTGGTAATAGTGGTAACATATTATGTGTTTTGTAATGTTAAATTAATAAATAATACTAATTAATAAATTCTAATTATAGCCAGATGCGACTTTTCCATTAGTTTCCAAAGGCTACTTGTTTAAATCGTGATGATTGCGACTTTGTGATATTACTTTTTACTTCTTTAATTACTTTATAGAAATTTGCTTATATTTTTTTAACGTAAAAATACAGCAATTTTTTTCTTTACAAAATTTGCTCAGAATAATTAGTTTTTTTCATATATGCAAAAATATAGGTATGGATCTGGGAAAACAAAATTCGATGACGTCATTACTCCAGTTTTCAAATATTGAAAAACATGTAAATTTGGCTTAAAATGGTCCTTACTCAATTCCATTTAAGAACCTCTTTTCAGATTTCTTCTATCATTTTTCATTTCTTATAATAGAGCTGAGACATCGACTTTTGCTCACCCTGTACATAATTTATAGATAACAATAAATTACAGCTTACTGTATACATACAATGGTCCAACAGAATTATCTAATATTGTGCAATATTTTTTGATGTATTAATTACTGCACAAACTATAAAATTGCAAATGATAACTATGCATCACCATTAAATACTATATTTAATTTTGTAGTCATTTGTATTAATTACTTTCTTTTAGATTAGTAAGAACATTTAATTATTAAAGTCTCACAACATTTAAAATATTCTTCTAAAACGAATTATTTTAAAATGTATTAAAGTAACATTAAAACTCGGAAATAGCAGTTTAAATGTAGTTTTTGTAATTTTAAAATGCTTTGTAATATTAGTAAGCGATGTTTTGTTGTCTATTAATAATAGTCTACTAATAATAAATAATATTGTGATGTAATTTTAATGTATTAAATATTATAATAATTTTAATAATCATATCCAAAATATATCAAATGTTTCCATAATCTATCCAATATAGAAATAATAATGAACTTGCTAATAAACTTCATTAACCAAATATAATATTAATATTTGCTAATAAATCCAATTTATTGTTTTGAATGCACTTATAAATATAATGTATTGAAATTAAACATTAAGTTACGGACAGAATCATCCAGACAGAATATAAATATATTTGAAACTTTAATAACCCTTAAAGGGGTTCTAATTAATATTTCATATTTCTTGAAAATCTAGTTTGAAAATATTTTAAATTGTATTTTTCAATTTTTTTTAGATTGTACAAGATTGTCATTTTCTTATAAATCATAAGACACTACACCATATAAATTACTGTCAATTTTACTTATATATTTAGAATTCCAATCAATAAATAACATATAGGTACTTCAAAAACCCATATTATTAAGAAAATACTTTAAATTTCATATTTCTTGTGGAATAATACTCAAAGAAATTATTTTTCTAAAATAATATTACTCAGCAAATACTAAACATTCAATAACAGTTTTCGCTTGTGTTATAAGAAATGATTTTTTTAAGATTTAAGCAGATATTAATTGAATAGAAATTAGCACAACTTTACCTCTCCATGAATATATTTCAGAGTATCCATGACACATTCTTGAGACTTTTTACTCAAAACTAACAGCTGCAGTTCTTCTTTGACCAATTTCGGAGGCACATATTTGGCAGTATTACTGCAAAATTAACGAAAATTAGCATATGCTTATATTTTTAGGTTATATCTGCGAAAACCTTGCTTTCACGTCGGGAATTTCTCGTAGAAAGAAATCAGCGTTATTGATCGAATCTTCGGAAGCCATCTAAGTATTACAATTCACAATTGTTGGTAGAATTTGTGTTAAACTATTAAATGAAGCAGTGAGATAGAATTATTTGAACTACTTGTGGTATGACAGCAGAGTAGGTAGAAGTGAGTTCTCGTTCACTTGAAATTTGTCGTTTGAATTTATGTAATGTATTTGTAGTTGCCTACATACATCATTTAAACAAAATGAATGAACTTGCATAAAGCAAATTAAACCTCTTTCTTTTAAACAGAAAGATAATACAAAATAACGAAATTAGATAGACATTATATATATAGATATGTTGTTGCTGTGTTTATTATACGTTGTAGTTAAGAAATAATTACTGTTTGGTTTAGGCAACTTATCGAACGTTGAGTGTAAGTTGTAAACGTTGTGTTTGTAATATACTGAGCAGCAATTTAAATTCAAAGTACAAAAAGTATTGAGTTCAGAAAGATTAATTTATTTTTGTATACACATAGATATGGTCTTATAAGAAAATTATAAAATATCAAATACATTTTATCACACATAGTTTGCAAAGCATGGATCAAATCAGGAAGTCATTGTCTTCTTGTTGCAAGTTTTCCCAATTGTGCACACGCCTTGAGTTGGTCTCTTTTTCTTTTCTTTTTTTCTTCCTCTAATTACAATGTTGAATCAGGGCGTTGCATCTTTTAAAACACTGCGGCATTATTTGCTATGTGCGAAGTGAATTTTGTGGCATAATAAAACGATCACAGCGCATGCCGTGACAAAAATCGGCAACGATTCGGGATAGTCAATTTGTTTATATTTTGAAGTGTGTCATAATTGTTGTGTGGTGAACTGTAAAAGTAACGGGACAAATCTCCGGAGTAAATTCCATGTTTTTTTCTAAAGTGGCCTGGAAATTAGATCAAAGAAATAAATGGATAGCTATTGTAAAATGGAAATGGTAAGCGACCTTAAATTACGATATTAATAAAACAATTTTATTTGTCCTACATATTATGTAATATTAAATATTGTCTTTCTAATTATTATTGGAGTGTTGATGGGTCGCTGTGATCTCCAAAACCCCACAATACAATTTGTAGTAAACATTATATTGGAGACAAAAAATCAGACGGGCAAGAATCTCTGAATTATGTTCCCACTAATTATATTCCTTAAAATATATCGAAAGAAAGAAATTAGTGATGCAAAAGTCCTAGCTAAATATACACACCTGCTAAAACGAAGAACCACAACATTTTCAGATATTACATCAAATAAAAATTTAATTAAAAAGTACCATTATTTCGTAGTTCTTCAGCATTTCTTACATATAGAGCTAGAACTAATTTGATTCCCTTGTTCATAGTCAGTCAGTCTCCACGCACTTGTAGCAGTCAGGCGTATTTTGTGTTCCGAAACTCTTTCTGACTTTCGATACGATTAGCTGCTCAAATATTTCGGCTGCCTAAACATTTGTATGTCATTATTTGACATAATCCCGAACAGTTGCGCCTGCTAATTGGCGCTACTGTCGTGCACATAGCCAATGGGCTTATAGTATTACCCCACATTGTTTCATTCAAGCAAATAGATCCCGACCGTGTATTACATCCAGAAGTCTACGGGACTTGTGATTACACGGAAGTCCCTCAGCTTTGTTTTTGAGTTTTATTTTCCTACTCGCGATTGCTTCGCTGTGGAAGATGATTATAGAGGCAGTTTTGTCCTATTCGTTGCAGTGTCTGCATAATCTGTCCAGATGCCCATTTTCTGCAGATGCCCTCTTAGTGCACAGTGTCCCGTTGAAAAATCTGCAACAGTTGCAATGACCTATGTGACTACCTAACTGTCCTTTTTTTGAAGGTTAAACATTTATTAGAACACAACATACATAAATAAATATGGTGGTGGATAACATATGTCGACCCTCTGCATCTCGCATATCTCGGAACCGCTCTTCGGATTGCGTTCTACAAACCTATATTTGTTTTGCATCTGTTTTCTGCCGAGCTCTTTCGTTGCATACTTTATGTGACATGATAATATATATTATACTATACGTGCTATTATACGTGCTACTCTTCTTCGTACTCGAGCATGTACTGTACCATTGTTGCTGCATGGACCCTATTTTTTTTTCGGGCTCCACATGCCACTTGTTACACTCGAATCTGGTGTGAGCAACCTCGTCCTGCTCTCCGCAGTATTACTAGAGACTGTCTGTTGCTTTGTTGCGAATTCTATGGATGTAATCCCTATAGAATCCTATATATAGAATCCCTATAGGTCACAAGACCTCAAGAAGTACCTGGGATACATAGTAGTTCACTTCGCTGTGTTTGCTCGTGGTCCAAATTTTCACATCCCTAATAAATTTCCTTATCCATTGTCCGTTTGTTGGTGTACCCCAGGCTTTTTGCCATTCTTCGTATGATTTAGTTGTTGCCGCTTTTTTCCTTTCAGTACTTGTCCATTTCTCGCCGTTTCGTTGCGTCGTGTATATGTCCAATTTCTTACTTGCCATAATTGGGATAATTCCAGCGATCACTAGAGCGGCTTCTCTGGACACTGTTCGGTACGCACTGCACAACCTCAGTGCTTCCGCTGTACCGATGCTGTACCGATGCCAGCTTATCTCTGAAGGTTTTTGTCTTCATTGCATTTGCCCATATCGGGGCTTCATATAGCATAGCAGAGTGGACAACCGAGCACAAAATTCTTCTACTTCTACTACTTCTGGGTCCCCGTAAATTTGGCATGAGTCTTTCCAGTGCTGCGGCCGTTTTTAGCTTTACTAATATGCTGCTTGAAAGATATGCTCTTGTCGATTAAAACGCCGAAGTATTTTAATAAGCCTTTGGGGTGATTACTAATCACTTTGTTGTGTAAACTTTCTTATTTCAAAAGAAATTGACTTTATATGGCTCTTGCCCGTCAGAAGTACAACCTCCGTTTTCTCAGGGGCCAACTGCAGTTGTTTCCCTCCCATCCACTCATCCGCTATTTTTATAGCTTCATTTGTTTTACTTAGACTCTAATTCCTTTTCGCTTTTACCACAAACCACGAGAGCTCAAACTACCACACTGTCCTAGATTTTATTATATGACATGTTAGGGCGGTATCGCAGACTATTCGTGAAAATATATACGTTTCTATTTTTGTAGTCCATTCCTAAATTTTCTCGGATACATGTCAGGATTGCCGCTTAATGGACTAGGATTAAACTGTGATATAATTTTTTTTAATTTGCATCTTACAAACACTTAAAATTAATAAGAAAATGAGTGTAATTATTATTAAAAATGTTACTTCCAGAAATATTTATTATATTCATAGAAAATTTAAATGGAGTTGATGCACACAAAACAATCGTTTCTTGATGAAGGATGAATACTGTTAGATTTGGACTATAATGTTAAATAATATAAGGGAAGTTTTCACCTGTATTTACTAAAAACTTAATTTAGAACATTGTAACTAACGATTTAGAATGTCGAACCTTGATGACAAGGTTCTATCCATAGATCTGATCTATATAATCAATTTGGTGCCATGGTATGTACATAGCTTTCAGATAATTAAATTTATAGGATTTAGTGTACATTTTATTTTATCTACATTGCTCCAAGAAATGATCGCAGCAATTATTAATGTTGCGATAAAAGAAAAGTAGTGCTATCTACTTCAATCAATTGCATGAAATTAGATTTGGTATTATATCTCCTCCAGAAGTTAACGACAACAATGAAGTAGAAACGTGTAGTTGAGAATCCGTCGCTTGACCTAGAAGTTTACTCCAACAGCTACACAGGTCTCGCGAAGCTTGATCTACATAGAGCCACTATCCAAGCCTACGATTAGAAGCTTTAAAAACTGCTATTTCCTATGTAATAGCAACTTACAATGTTAACCTCAATCAAATTCTCCATCAGAAACTAGCAGAAGTAACTTCGGACCAGACATTGCAGCTCAATCCAGTTCAGAAACTAGCAGAAGTAACTTTGGGATCGAGTTTACCAGACATTGCAGCTCAATCAAACTCGATGTCCCAATATTTAATAGCAGCTGGATGGAATCACCTTCTAAGAAAGCAGCCATCACACTAGAAAACCCGGATCTTAAAAACTACAAATCTAATTCCATCAAGGGAAGCATTATTATGGGACACGAAGATTTAGGTGATCATTACTTCGATTGTGGGGATTTTTCAAATGCTATGAAATGTTATTTGAGATTACTGCGGCAGTGGCAAACGCGTTGTTAACATGTGTATGAACGTTATAAAAGTTTATCTGCAGAGTTGATCGCATGTTCTGAGTTATTTTTATAAAGCGGAAAGCACACCAGATTTTGCAATCGAAAGACGCTAATCAACATATCTTGACAAAATTGAAATGTGCTGCTGGATTAGCCGAGTTAGCTACGAAAAAGTATAAATCTGCAGCTAAACATTGCTTACCAGCGAATTTAGATCACTGTGATTTCCCTGAACTTATTTCACCTAACAATGTTGCTATGTACGTTGGTATTTATGTTGCTATTTATGTGCTTTGGATACTTTCGACCGCCACAAACTACAAAAAATGTAATCTTCAGCAGCTCCTTTAAATTCTTCTTAGAACTAGAACCACAGCTTCGAGCTATCATATTAAAATTCTATGAATCGACATATGGTTCTTTTCTTAAGCTCCTTGAGGAAATCAAAGATAATTTGCTGCTTGATATGTACATTGATCCACACGTTAACATCTCGGGCTCGATCTCAGCTCAATTTTTAATCTGTGTGCAAAGGGACACAGATTAGAAATCGAGCTCTGATTCAATATTTTAGCCCATATTTATCAACGGATATGAAAAAGACTTGGCGATGGCTTTCAATCGGACTGTTAATGCTTTGGAAAATGAACTGATGCAATTGATTGTGGATGGGCAGATCCAGGCCAGGATTGATTCTCATAATAAGATTTTGTTTGCGAAGAACGTAGACCAACGATCAACCACTTTCGAGAAAAGTTTGCAGATGGGAAGGAATATCAAGGGAGGAATAAGATGTTGATTTTGAGGGCTGCTGTTCTTAAGAATAAAATTCACGTCAATAGTCCTCAACGTGAAACGTCGGGGCAGAGTGGAGAGATTACTGTGACGCCGGGGACGAGTTCTGTTTTGAATGCCAGAAATTAAGTTTTATGAAATATTTATTTAGTTTTTGCTGTTGTTAGCGACATTTCGAAGAAAAAGATTATAAATGTTTTATTTTCTATTAGCATTTAGGCTAATAATAAAGCTTTTTGAGCTAAATTATTATTTAAAAAAAGATGAATATCTGATATAAACCTGATAGACATCATGTTAGTCTTGCTCTATTGACATGTCAGGCGACCTAGTGCTACAACCGCTCTAGAAACTCGTTTTCTTCGAATACGTGCACTAAGAGAATGACCAGAAGAACCCTCCAAAGACAACTTTCAGCAGTACAAAGAAATTAATGAGCTTTCTCCCGTTCCGGTTTTGGTTTATTAATGTTCCAAACTCGATGGGATTGTGTAAACGAATTTATATACGACCACTATTGTAAACGTCCATTATTGTACAAAAAATATATACATAATATATACATAAATGTTTTTTAATACTTTATTGAAATAAAGAGACGCCTCGCTTCAAGATAGCATGGTAGATGTGAATTTTAGGAACCCTTGTGTGTCAGTTTTAGAAAGTAAATTGGTGCATTTCTGTTACTGTATTTTCTTAAACGATTATTTTCTAAAACGAGAATGAGACTTTCCTTTCAACATAAATACTGGTGGTAAATTAATCCCGACACACATACACACTGGCACACGCACGGATAGAAGGAAATATTTACTATCGTACACAAGTACAAGGCCAGAAATCTCTTTCTCCTCCCAGACTTCTTAACTTATTCCACATCATAAAACTCATCCATCATAAGTCGAAGCGTAACTAGCTTTTTTGGGGTCCTGGACAAGACCTCATCACTGGACCGCTCCTACACTAAATTTTATTAACATAATAAAGTTGCTTATTTTCCTAAAATTGTATACTATTTTCGGATAGGTTCCCAAAAAACTGTTGAAGGGCGTACGGTCTTTTTTCATTTATTATAAATTTCTGGACCTTTTTGCCGCCTTTCGTTTGGGTCCTGGACACGTGCCCCTTTTGCCCCTAGTTACCGCCCTGATCATAAAATACTCTTCATAACTTCGCTGCATACAAGCTAATGGTCTTCTACTTATTACATCATGAATTTTTATCATCTTTCTAGTCTTTTCTAGTTTGCCTTGTTGATTCGGTTTTGTCGATTTAAACTCGTCAGTCTAGTTAAATCTCTGTTCTATGCTTCAATGGTTTCAATGCTAACCTACTCATTAGCAGGTTAGCATTGATACCGTTCCCCATCGTCTTCTGGAAGAAGATTCGAGAGTCAGATTACCAAGTACCTAGCCCTCAGTTGACTGCAGATTACTACAGACATAGATTGGAATAATAATAATAATTAAAAATGAGCTGTCATGGTTTGAACCAAACTAATATTAGAATTGAAAGTTCTAATAATAATAATAATCTTTATTGTTACTAACAGTGACAAACGGCTATCGACCACAAGGTCTTTCGGCGTCATAGATTGGATTTAGCTAGAAACTACTTGAATTGAGAAAATGAAGAATTGAGAAAATGGAGACGCATTTTGGTTACAAACGAGTCAAGATTTATTTGGAGAATTGTGATAGGCGCATTTAAGGTTTTAGATCTGCAAATGAATGATATACTCAATGCAGTTTTGGCACTAGGACTGCATTTGGTGGTGGGAGAAACAAATTTCACAAAATGTGTAGGTTTATGGGGAAACCTACACATTTTCCCCAACAAGTCTTTAAACGGACAGAGATACATTAGGGATATCTTAGAACAGTGCGTTGTGCCACATGGCATACATCGGAGAGCACTTCCAATTAATGCATGACAACTCTCCAGCCACAGGCAGCCAGAATTGTGCAAGAATACCTAGACGACGTTGATATGTCTGTTATGCAATAGCCAGCCAGAAGTTACGACTTGAATCCAATTGAGCACCTCTGGGATATTCTCGAAAGACAAGTACGATCCCATCAGACACCCCCTGTATATTTTAATGACCTAGAGAATTAATTAGTTAAAATGTAGGATAAGCTTGATTAAGAGCAGTTGTGTGTTCATTTCAAGCACGGATAGTCGTAATCAAGCTATCATAAACCCACTGAACCTGTAAACTTAGAGCTTAGTTTTCAAATTTTGTTTTTATTTAATTTCTGCATTGGTTCTTGTTAATTTGGATAAAATATGGTTAGCTATTTGGTTTTATTATCACAATTTTAAGCATTACCTATTTTTATCATAGGTAATACTTAAAATTGTCGGGTCTTGTCTGATCTTGTCTTGTTTGGTCTTGTCTGGTTTTCTGTGGTCTTGTCTGGTCTTGTCTGGTATTGTTTGGTCTTATTTAGTCTTGTTTAGTCTTGTCTAGTTTTGTCTGGCCTTGTCTGGTCTTGTTTGGTCTTGTCTGGTCTTGTCTGATCTTGTCTGGTCTGGTCTAGTCTTGTTTGATCTTGCCTGCTCATGATTGGCATTGTCTGGTTTTGTCTGGTCTTACCTGGTCTTGTCTTGTTTTCTCTGACCTTGTCTGGTCTTGTCTGATCTTGTATGGTGTTGTCTGGTCTTGTCTGGTCTAGTCTGGTCTTGTCTGGCTTGTTTCGTCTTGTCTGGTCGTTTGGCTTATCGCTGTCTACCCTCCTCTATTCCTGTTCAGTCCAATGTTCATTCCTCTTATTTTGTCCCCAATATTTCATCTTACTAAAAAATAAACTTTTATTGTAAATTCTACATGGATTGAAATGCCAATTTACTGAAATTGAATGCCATTAGGAAATATTATAGTTACATTTCGAGAATGTTAGGCTGTTAAGGTAAGGAGCTAACGTTTTACATAACAAGCGGCGTTTTTATTGCAACAATATCTCGGAAGGTAATAGCTGGTCTTTATGAGTTTTCCATGTTCGGATTTTATGAATTCTCCCCCGTGTATATGGCATACGTTCCCAGGACCAAGCGCAACAACAGCCTCGCGCGAAATTTGCATTGCCACCCCTAAGTATGTATTATATTCCTATAGGGAAGAAAACTATAGAATGGTGATTTAATAATATTTTTATAATATTTTAATTATATTTTTTTATTACTCAAGCGCGAAAAGCACATTTTTTAATATGAGTTGTATTTCCACATAACCTGGGTAACGCACGCAAATATTCAATATCGCTAGGTTACATTAAAAAAAAAACAAATAAAATAAACACAATCAAGACCTCAATATAAGAAAGTGACGTGAAAGTGTTTCTTTTTTATAAAAATTTTCATTAGAAAATAATAGTAGTAATAAAAATTAAAGAAAACGTTTTAAAATGAGTATAAATTCTATGGTGATACCGGAGACTGAGGAGAGTTCTTATGACGATTTCACACCACCGGAGACAATTGAAAAAGCAAATTTTTCATTTTTGGTTCCATTTTTTTTGGATGGCCCGTGGATACCAAACTTGTAAGCTACATTCCCACGCATGAGTAATAAAATATATTGTTTGTAACACTGGCGATATTGTCAATTGCCCTATATTTAATATATTATCAATTTTGTCAGATATTGTCAATTGCTCTAATATGTACGCTGTAGGTTACATATCACGATACCGTTCTCAAACCAAGGGATAAAATAGTGTATTTTGTAACTAGGGCGGTAATTTGTCAATTTGACGCGAGAGCGAAATCTCTCTAGCGAATTAACACATTCGCTCGAGAGATTTCGCTCTCGCGTCAAATTGACAAATTACCGCCCTAGTTACAAAATACACTATTTTATTCCTCGTTTTGTCAACGGTATCGTGATATGTAACCTCTATACCGCATCGATTACCAACCGGTGGTTCGAGAACCCCTTGGGGTTCGCGAGGTGTACAAAGGGGGTTCGCCAAAATAATATTGTAATGGAGACATTTTAAATTACCGAAGAAAAAGAAACTGATGAAAAATTAACCTGCAATACTCAACAAACAAAAAGTACTAGTTATATTTTTGATCGCTTGATGTCTCATTATATATCTACTATACAACTTCTCTAGACAAACTAACTTCAGTATCATGATGTCTTGCTTCTAAACGACTGGTCTATAACCATCGATCCATAATAAAATCGAGGCATATTGATTATTGAAAAGAATGGCACTAAACAAACAAAGCCACAATACCTATGCTTCTAATATAGAACCTAATCACAAGTTGATAAGCCTCTGTACTAACCTAACCTAACGTAACCTAACCTAAAATACTTTACACAACTTGAATAATATTGAATATCCTCTCGTTTGTTGGGTAAAAATTGCCTATCAACATCGTTATGTTGGTAGGCAATGTCTAGGCACGTCAAAATCTGATAAGGCGTTCCTTAACATATGTTCGTACAGAGGGTTATCAACTTGTGATTAGGTTCTATTTTAGAAGCATAGGTATTGTGGCTTTGTTTGTTTAGTGCCATTCTTTTCAATAATCAATATGCCTCGATTTTATTATGGATCGATGGTTATAGACCAGTCGTTTAGAAGCAGGACATCATGATACTGAAAGCTGTAGTGGGCTACTATTTCAACAGACTAAAAGCAAAGAAAAAATGGTGGCAAAGACTATTTACAAATGGGTTTTATTATACTGGGGAAAAGTCATAAACCTAAACCACTTTGTGTATTCTGCCACGAAGTTTTTGCCAGCAGAAGTTTAAAACAATCACTTATTCGTAGACTCCTTGAAACAAATCATCCGACGCACAGGGATAAACTTTTTGTTTCTTCTTTCCTGTCTTCAAACGAAGATAGTAAAATGGCCCTTGGGAATCATTTGGAGTAAGTTATAGTATTGAAAGATCTAGACATATATTGGACCATGTGCAAAATATATTGGAGAAAATGCAGCAAAGAAAATTGATCTTGTTCCCTTATCAAACAATACGGTGTTGTGTAGAATTATTCCATCATCATCATTTAGCTTTCTGTATCCACTGCTGGACTTAAACCTCTCCCATTTCTGCCCATTCCCTTCTTTCTTGAGCTCTCTGTATCCAGTTGCCTGAACATCTTGTTAGATCGTCCGTACAACGTGTAGGGGGTCTTCCCTTACTTCTTGTATCCAAGCACGGTCTCCACTCGAGCAGCCTTTTCGCACATCTCCCGTCCGTCATTCGTGCCACATGTCCATCCCACTGCCACTTGAGTTTTGGGATATTTGGATTTTTTTGCGAATTTGGATAACTACATCTGTGACGCCGGTTCTTCTTCGTAAATCTTAGTTTCTTATATTATCCTGCAGTGACACTCCGAGCATGGACCTTTTCATCTTGCGCTGTATTACCATAAGTTTACTAGCACCGGTTGTGGTTAGTGTTAAGGTTTCAGCTCCGTAGGTCATGACGGGCAACACACACTGATCAAACACCTTCCTCTTTAAACATTGTGATATGTCGCTTTTAAAGATTTCTGCAAGTTTTCCATAGGCTGCCCAAGCTAGTGTAACTCTTCTTTTCATTTCGCACGATTGGTTGTCTTGTGAGATTTGGATTTCATGACCAAGATAGTTGTACTTATTCACCTCATCATCAATGAGAAATTGTTCACTGGGAACTAAATTTCTCATATCGTAATTTTGTTTTTATAATATTCATATTTAGACCTACGTCAGCACATACCTTTTGTAGTTCTTGTATCATATCTTGAATGTCTTTAAGGTTACCTGAGAGCAAAACTATATAAAGCATACTCCAAAACTGTGATAAAGAGTTTGGAACTGGAACAAATAATCTGGAACTGGAATGGAACTTTTGAAGAGATTGAATTCAGATCCAGCTTCACGAGTCGACCGATGTATCAAACGCCGCAGAATTGTCTGTCTACGATAGATATATTTTGGTGAATATCGTTCAAGAAGGTGTACTATTTGCAACCTTTGAAAACCTATACATCTGGAGAAACAATTTTCGATCTGATCAATGATTATTTTGAAAAATGGAATAAACTGGTTTGAATGTGATGGTGCGGTGCAGAAGGGGCAAAATCAATGATAGGGAAGTTTTCTTGTTCTATGGCACGAGTAAAAGAAGATAAACGAGAAAATTTAATGAACTCATTGCTGCATTCATAGATAAGCATTGGCATGCAAGCGTATACCTGCAGCATTATCAACTACTTGGTGATGCTGTAAATATTGTAAATGCCTGAAATTGAATGAGTACGAATGTTTTGGTTCTCTCTGCCCTTTTTTTACCAGAAAATTCAATAAAAAATGGTGATTTTATGATTTATTTTACAACTGTTTAAAACTCTCTAACTTTGCTGGAGAAAGAAAAACTCATAGAGTTATCCTGTGACAGTTCTCTAAAATCTATTTTTAAAGATCAATCTTTAATTGTCTTCTGGCTCAATAAAAATGAATATCGTGTTATGTCGAAAAAAGCAGGTAAAGTCCTGTTGCCCTTTTGCGCAACATATCTATATGAGAAAGGATTTTCAATATATACCTTTCTGAAAGATGAATATAAAAAACAGGTTAAATGCGGAACCTGATCTAAGACTGAAATTGTCAGATATTGTGCCAAATTTGATTATGTTTTCTATCCTTTTAAGAACTATTGTTCAATCTGTGTTCTACACGGAGAAAAGTACAGTTTCAAATAGTAGCAGTGACCTTGCGAATTTGATACTGTAAAAACTACAATTGGAGTTATCACATGTTACAAATTGTTTTTTGTTAAAATTACAGTTTCAGATATTGAATTTTAATTTTTTTGCTGTAACGTGTCACTCTACTAAAAATAATTAAAAAATGTCATCGAGATGTAATATTTCGGCGTTCATTTCTCATACTCAACGAGTAATAGCTCAAACTGTAATTTTTGAAAGTTTGAAAATAAATAAGAAATATTATATTATGAAGTAATAAATCCATAAAAAAAATCGTAATTTTTACAGTTTGGACTAATAATGAATACATATTATATGATGAAAAGTTACAAAATAATTAGTAAAGAATATTTTAACTTTCCATTTAACTAAAAGTACTTTTTCAAACTGTAAAATTCACAGGTTTGAATTGTAAGATTTTATTAGTAAATAAGTTAAAAATTACAGTATGCGACTGCACTTTTTACAAGTTTGTATTCGTAAGGACCGATTCGTAACGTTACTATTTAAACTGTAATTTCTACAGTGTACTTTTTTCCGTGTATCCGATTTTGTTACTTTTTTACACGCCAGTACAGGGGGTTCGCCAAACTCTTTTGAATTTTACAGGGGGTTCGCGAGGAGAAAAAGGTTGGGAAACACTGCTGCATGGTAAATATTTAAAGTATACTTCAAAACAAGCATGTCCAATGTTTTTGTTTCTGTGGCCACCTAGGAAGTAGCGTTCCTTCCTCTTTTTCCTCATTCACACATTTCTAGAATTTGAAAATATTTCCTTTCCTCTCAAAAATAAAATATTTATAAGGGTTTACCACTTTGTCAAATTTATTCATTGGTTTATGACATTGGAATAAATAAATTTAAAAAAAGCTTTGTATTGGGGGGGCTGCATTGAAACTTTTACACGGTTGGACAATAATGCGATTGTTAGTTGTGTGCGTTAACTTCTTCTAGCAGTTTAGTTTACATGGGAGGTGTATAATTTTCTTTGATTCATTCTAATTCCTATAAAATATCTTTATTAATTTGATTTCTTCTTTTTATATTTTTTAACTAATGGTACAATTAAGTAATAATTACGGTGCCCTTGCCTCGATCTTAGTTAATTTAAAAAAAAACTCCAAATCTCAGTAGATTATTTTGCCACCAAACTAAACAGACAACCTTTTATTAAAATAATAATAGAATCACGTGAAATATGCATACGTCAATACTATTTAATTTTTCAGGCAAATCTCTTATTGTTGTAAATTTTAACACTTTCGTATCGATCAAATTCGCGATATTATAAATAATTATACATAGAATTTAAGACAAATCACAAATATCTTTGATAATAGTATATTTTGTAACTGCAATAACGGAGAGAATCTTGAAGATAGAATTAGATCGATAAAAAATTATTGATATCGATAAAGATCTTAATAATCGAATATCGATAAAGAATTAAATCGATAAAAATACGATATTAACAGTTATAGTAGTATATGGTCCAAGTGAAGACGAAAGCGTTAGAATTAAAGATGAATTTTGGAATCAACTGACGGAAATAATAGAAGTAAGTAGGTGAAGGATGTTGATAATAGGTGATATAAATGGGCGAGTAGGAAAAAAAGACTATGAATTTGGAGAGACAATAGGTATACATGGAGAAATCACTAGAAACGAGAAAGATCAATAATCGGCTATATAGTAATCAACAGAGAATTTAGGTTAAGGAAAAGAAGTAATGGACACAAGAGTAAGACGAGGACCTGAAATATATTCGGACCACTATCTAATTTTGACAAAATTAAAAATAGGCAACACAAAGCAGCAAGAAGATACCAGTGCAAAAATATAAACAAAATTGTGAAAATAAGGAAGTAATTAAAACATACAAATTAAGGGAAGATGAGATAGCTAAAATATATAAAGAGAAAATAGGAACAGAGACCATTAAGATCAAAGAAAGTATGAGCGGCGTGTCAGTAGAAGATGCATGGAGAAATATCAAGGAAATAATAACAAAAACAGCGAGAGAGACGTGTGGATATATTAAAATCAACAAAACTAAAAAACAAACTAGATGGTGGAACGACGAAGTAAAAATTCAAAAAAAAAACAGCAATGGAAGAAGTACCTTACGAATAGAACTACAGAGAACTATAATAAGTATAAAGAACAGAGAATGAAAGTCAAAGAATTAGTGAAAACATTGAAGCAACAATCCTGGGAACAAATCGGACTCAAGATGGAAGCAGATAGCAAAGGAAATAAAAATTTATTTTACAGAGTCTTAAAAACACTACGAAAAGGAAAACCGAATAACAGCATAGACATCAAATCTAAACAAGGAAACTTAATAGAAAACGAGAAAAATATAATATATGGCACGGCGGAAGGAGTACTTTGAAGATATATTACATACAAAGCAAAATAATACATAAAAAAATGAATACATAGGGAACAAGGAGAACATGATACATGAAGAAATAAAGACAGAAGAAGTAATTGATGCTTTTCTCAAGATTTTTTAACAAAATTTAGGATGAAGAAATGATACCTGCAGACTGGGAAATAGGTGTACTATTACCACTCCATAAAAAGGGTGACAACAAAGATTGCAAAAATTATAGGGGTATAACTTTGATGAGTACGATGATCAAGATATATGAAAGAATCCTGGAGAAGAGATTAAAATCTGTGAAGAAGCTCAGATGGAAGAAGCCCAGAGCGGTTTTAGAAAAGGTAGAGGAGTTCAAGATCACATATTTACCATGAAGCAACTAATAGAAAAGAACGTAAGACGCACCATATATGTAGTCTTTGTCGACGTTGAATAAGCATTTGATAGCTTCCCTAGAATGGAAGTATGGAACAGCCTTAGACAAAGAGGAATTAGTAACAAGCTAGGAAAACCTATTTTCAGACTTTATAGAAATACAAGAAATTATGTTAGAAAAGGAAACCTTCAGTCAGAGGAGTTCGTAATCAAAAAGAGATTGAGACAAGGGAGAGAACTGAGCCCGACTATGTTCAATGTAGTTCTGGGTGACATAATAAAATAAACTAAGAGAAAAATAAAGAAGTAGGGTATATAAACATGCAGAGAGTGGAAATAGTGGAATGTCCTTTTGCCGACGACCTAATGACTTATGCAAAGAGCGAAAAGGATTTACAAACGAACCTAGACATCTGGAAGTCAGCTTTAGAAAAAAGAAATATGAAAATAAACGTCGCCAAAACCAAAGTAATGATCATTGGGAAAGGAGAACCAAGCCTAACGATAAAAATAGATGGGAAAGATATAGAACAAAGAGAAACATTTAAATACTTAGGAGTAAATATACATAATGACGGAAAGGAAGAGTCGGAAACGAAGAGGAAGAGAAATCAACACCAGAATTGCAAATACAACAAAACTCTTCTATGTACTTAATAACACGTTTATAAGAAACAAAGATATATCGAAGAAAACAAACATGACAGTGTACAATACTATATACAAACCAATTCTGACATACGGTGGTGAAAGCTGGGTGCTAAGCAGTCAAATTAATAGTAAAATACAGGCGCTAGCAATGAAATACCTAAGAAGCGCTGAAGGTATTACTTAAAGAGACAAAATAAGGAATGAACAATTAGAGCAGAACTTAATGTCGAACCAGTTCTGGAAAGCTTAGATAAAAGCTGATTAAAATGGTTTTGGCATCTAGTAAGGATGGGGGACGGAAGACAAACGAAAAGAGTATGGATAGCTAAATCTTCACAGAAAAGACAAAGAGGAAGACAAAGGAAAACATGGAACCAAGCAGTAGCATAATCGTTGAAGGAACGAGGAATATCCTGGAACGAGGGGTTGAAGATGGCAAAAAACAAGAACGAATGGGCATAATTTATTTATGCATGAAATGGGTTGATTTTGTTTTATATTATTAATTTCATTTGTTGTAACGATATATTAGGATATTGTAATTAGTACCTTTACACCTTAGGGTAACAAAGGTTTTTATTGATAAAAATATAAACAAAATATTTTTCGCGAGAGCGAAATGGTGCGCACGAACATTCGCTCGAGAGGGAAATTAATAATTTCGCCCGTGTTACAACTTACAATATTTTTATTACTCATACGAGGAGAATGTATCTTACAAGTTTGGAATCCAGGGGCCGTCCAAAAAAAAATGAAGAATTTGTTTTTTCAATTGTCTCCAGTGGTGTGACGTTTTCGATAAATTTTGTAATGAAAAAAAATTCTGACATTTCACGTCACTTTTTTAATATCGCGGTCTTGATTGTGTTCATTTTATTTTTATTTATTTGTTTATTTTAATGTAACCTTAGTGTTACTTAGTGTTATTTTTCGTATTAAATAATCTACGTGAAGAAGTACTTTTCGCGCACGAGTAATCAAAAAGATATTAGTTTCTTTATTACTGATGACTAATGATTGTTTCCTAGTGGAATTCTATCATTCAGACGTGCGATGTATGTCGTAGAAATTAAATGTAATTCATCTTGAAAAACAATGGAATTTTCAGCATACATTTGGAAATTTTGCAAAATGATGAATTTGCATTTTATTATATTTTTTCATTAATTTTTATTAATTAGCAAATGTGACGCGTCAGATACTCCGGGTCTGAGGAAATCTGAATTCATTAAATTGTTGCTAATTTTTGTTTAGGATTCGCCAACGTGCTAAATATAGTGTGTACATAATCAATTTTTTTAAATAAACAAAAATTGAGTATTTGTAATAATTAATGGATCTCTTTAATAAGGGAAAACTCTCAACAAAAAACAGAATTAATTACTAGACGGATTGATTGCACTAATCAAATTTCTTTTAATTAGTACCGAAAATTGATACTCAAACTTGGTATATTCGGATCATACCAATTAACATTTGACAAATAAGAAAATTGTGTTAAGTTAAAAACACAAAAACCTCGAAGTAAGTTATAGATTCATGTTTTGCTTTACGATAAATCTACTTAATTCGTTTTTATTATTATCCTTCTTAATAAAAAAATGCATATAAGACAATATCAACCTTCTGCTTAATGGTACAAGTAATTCTTGCAAATGGCACTTGCGAAAATAAAACTAATAGTTTCGCGAATTGAATCCTTGGAGCAATATTTGTTTAACTTCTAAATTGCTCTACACGTAAATAATCATTTAATTTAAATACAAATTATACAATCAAAAACAGCTTGTATATTAAATTGTTCAATGATTACAATTTTCCTTCAGTTGAGGCATAATAAACTGGTTTTTGCGTCGGCTGAAATTCGCGCAAATTCAATTTAATTTTGTGTAATTATGAAAGCTAATTTTAAGAGGCTGGGAAACTGACAAAAAGAACTGTCTAGGGTCTAATAGAAATAATTGCAAGGGAAAATTAAGGTAATTTTTAAATTAAACTGGAAGTAGGAAAACAAACTAGGCTGATATAGGTTATGCTGTTTTATAAAATTAAGAAAATACAAACAAATAATGTCTTATTATACTGGATTCCCAAGAAAGTAAATTCGGTTATCACACATAGAGAGCTTTATTTTATTTTTTTGTTTGTGATGTTCTTTGTCTTTTGACTTTTTTTTTTATTAGATTACAATCTAGTTTTTAGGTCAATAAGTAATTTTATTTTAACCTAAATTATTAGAAAAAAAACTAAGATGTTGTCCAATGACGTCATCTTAGAATCCGTAAAGGCGAATCACCTCGTTCATGTGTTCTTAGGTTGTAACATTGGCACTATTTATAACACTAGATGGATTTAGTTCTTTTGAGTATTCTCACTAGGCCTGTGTTTTCTAGTAGCTGGACTGCCGCAATATTCACATGCAATGGAGTCTCCGCTCGTGAGCTGCAGCGTGTCTTCTAATAATATTATTTACAGTATCCACATCTAAGTCCCTATGGATATCGCAATTTCTGACGTACCAAGGTGCCTTCATTATGTTCTTTATAGTATTGGTGGTGACGACTTGTACTGCGACCTTCGTAGATCTATTGTACCCCAACTTCTTCATCTAAACGTTGGTATACTTACCCATTTAGAGCGCCTCTTCTAGTCCTGATTCAATTAGGAATTTCAGGATCTGAGTGGGACTCAAGGACTGCAACACCTGTGGGTTCAAGAGGTCTGTCCCAAGATACATCTGTCTCTTGCGGAGCACTGCT
Organism: Phosphuga atrata; assembly: GCA_944588485.1. Taxonomy (NCBI): domain Eukaryota; kingdom Metazoa; phylum Arthropoda; class Insecta; order Coleoptera; family Silphidae; genus Phosphuga; species Phosphuga atrata. Next base: position 80,309,016 of record OX155894.1, read on the forward strand.
CCGCAGTCTTTGAGCAGATGTATTTTAGATATATTTAGATGGGTTTCCTCTGCCGAATTTGCATCTGTCATCTTCCTCTAGGCCTCGGGTCTTGAGGTGTTTTCTAAGTCTGCAGTGTCCCGTCAGGACATTCTAAGCTTGTTCCTGTTTAGTCTCAGGCAAGCTTTTGTTCTTTTCTGGTTGACAGATTCCAGCATTACTTTGGATTGTCTAAACCCTGGAAGTTCTTTCCAGGTTTTCATCCATTGTTCTCTTATTTCTTCATCTAAACTTTTGTGGATTGTGTTCAAATTCATACCGCAAAAGGGTTCCGGACCTATAAAGGGATTACTGGATCCCTTGTTTACTAGGTGATCAGCTTTTTCATTTTTGTCTATACCAGTGTGTCCTGGTACCCAGTATAGCGTTATTTTATTTTCTCTGCCAAGCTTGTTTAGCTTTCCCACACAGTCCTATACCAGTTTGAATCTTATGGTGTATGAGCTAATGGCCTTGATGACTGCTTGGCTGTCTGACAGGATAGCAATTCGTTTTTTGATGTTTCATGTTTTGATGTTTTTTTTTTTAATGTTTCGATGGATTCGAAGTATTTGGTACGAGGCCCAAACAGTCCTGCACCAGTGCCTTCCTTTGTCTTATCTGTCCTCGTCTGTATGCCATTTGATAGCATTTCGCTCTATGTGGTATACTGAGGATTCGTCGCTCCAAACGGCTTTACTACTACACATCGCTGTGTAGTTTTTCTCGAAATGGTATTTGTATACCATTTCGTCTTTTGGTGCTCCCAGTCAGGGCATTTTGGCAGCGAAGCTATTCCGGTCCCTGCTCCCGATTATTTTACCTCTGCCTATTCCTTCCTTGCTGAACCTTACAATCGCCGATCTGGCGGCCCTCTCCACGACCAGGTGCAACGGAGTCAGATCCAGCAGCAGTTCCATTGCTGCTGTCGTGCACGACCCCCTCTCCCCCGTGATGCAGACACACGCCACTCTTTGAATCTTTTCAAGCTGCTTCTTCATAGAGGCCAGCTTGGTTCTACTTCCCCACGCAACTTCCCCGTAAGTGATCGCAGGTCTCACTATCATAGTGTACATCCATTGCCGGATTGTGGGGTTACAACCCCACGTTTTCCCTGCCAGGTTTCTGCACACCATTAGAGCGCATTTGTTTTTCCTACCACTGCTTCAGCCTGTCTATTCCATAGGAGCTTGCTATCTAGTGTTATACCCAGATATCTCATCTCCTGTTTGTATTCTACTGCCTTCCCATCTAACAGTATGGACTGTAGGCAGTTTAGTTTTCTCTTTCTAGTAAATGGTATCACCGTGGTTTTGCTTGTGTTGAGTCTCAGTCCCACCGTTTGACACCAACTACTAGTTACTTTGAGGCCTCTCTGTACGATTTCACAGAGCGTTCCCGCAAACTTCCCTCTGGTTATGATGACTATGTCATCGGCGTAACCTTGATGTCTATTTGGACATTTGATATCTAGGTCTTTCAGCCTAGCTAGTATTTCATCAACTACCAGGGTCCACATCTGTGGTGATAGCACACCTCCCTGTGGGCACCCTCGAGTTGTGGAGATCTTGATGGTGTCTCTTCCCACTTGTGCCTCTGCCGTTCTGGTTCTCAGCATTTCTCTTATCCACTTTGAGATTGTGCTGTCGATATTCCTTCTTTCGAGAGCCGCTTTGACAGCCTCGTGCGAGGTGTTGTCAAAGGCTCCTTCTATATCCAAGAAGGCACATATCGCTACTTCCTTTGTCTATAGTGCTGCTTCTATTTTATTTGGCAGCTGGTACAGGGCGGTTTCTGTTCTTTGCGATTTCCCTTCTCTGTATGCATGCTGATAGTTGTGCAGTGGTGCACCTACCAGCACTATTGTTCTTAGGTAATTGTCAATTACTTTCTCCATTGTCTTTAACATAAAATATGTTAGACTAATGGGTCTAAATGACTTCGGTTGAGTGGTGTCTTTCTTGGCCCTTCCCCATAGCTGCGGTATGTATCCGAGCGCTAATCTACTTCTAAAGATTTTTAGAAGGTACGGCATTCGTTCTCTCCCTCCTTTTTGTAGGAAGGCGTGAATTATTCCGTCCAGACCTGGTGCCTTAAATGGCCGGAAAGTGCCGATAGTTCATCTGATTCGGTTTTCCGTACAGATGGACGCAGCCCTCCTCCAGTCAGCCCGACTGGGTCTCCGTGGTTGCATCAGGCTCTCGGTCTCTATGTATTTTCTACATCCCGGAAAATGGATTTCTAGTAGGAGGAGAGCTCTCTGCTCTTCGTCCTCCGTGTAGCTCACATCGGGTCTCTTGAGAGTGGCAGTCATTTCCACTCTATCCTTCGCTAGTGCTTAAGTTCGCTAAAGTTAATTTAGAAACACGTGGAGTGTTATTTTGTGTGTAGCTGCAAGTTGAGGGTCAATTTTAAGATGAAGTGCAAGAACGAACATTTTCGGCATATTTTACTTTTCTATTTCCGTAAAGGAAAGACAGCTGCAGAGGCTCACAAAAAGATATGTGAAGTTTATGGTGTTGAATTCAAGAGCGCACGTGTCAGAATTGGTTTACAAATTCCGTTCTGGAGATTTTTCACTCAAAATGATATATAATAACGGTGAACCTACTAAAGTTGATGATGACCAAATCATCATGACAGAGATATTGGTATCGCACACAACCATTATATCAGACACAACCATTGTATCGCACACAACCACTGAAAATCAATTTGAAGGTTTCTTGAATTCGTTAAGAAGCTCTATATTTGGGTTCCGCATGAATTGAAATATATTCACTTAACACAACGAATCAATATTTGCGATATATATCTTAAGCGCAATGAAAACGAACCTTTATTTATAATGGGTGACCTACAGTAAAATCATTCGAAAATGATCCTGGTTCAAGCATGATGAACCAGCTCAAACCACATCGAGTGCTGAATTATCGCACACGACCATTGAAAATCACTGTACACGTCTTGAACAAGCTTGATGAACCAGCACAAACCACATCGAAAGCTGAGTTATCACTCACAACCATTAAAAATCCCTTTAAACGTTTCTTGGAATCGTCAAGAAACTCGATATTTGAGTTCCGCTTGAATTGAAAGATACTTAACACAACGAATCAATATTTGCGATATGTATCTTAAGCGCAATGAAAGCGATCCTTTTTTGAAAATGGCTCCCCTACAGTAACATAATTTGAAAACGATCCTGGTCCAAGCACGGCGAACCAGCACAAACTACAACGAAAGCTGAATTGCATCAAAAAAGATAATGCTGTCGATTTTGTGTTTGGTGTATATAAAGGTGTTAAGTATTTTGAGCTTCTTCCAAGAAACCAGACAAACAATTCAAATGTTTAGTGTCAACAACTGATGCAACTGGATCAAAGAAAAACGGCCAGAATGGGCAAATCGTAAAGGAATTGTGTTCCACCATTAGAAAGCAAGGCCTCACAAATATTTGGTAACTTGTGAGAAATTATTCGAAATTGATGGGGAAGTGATTTCGCATCCCCCAAACAGCTCTAACCTGGCTGATTTACATTTCAATTTGGGGGGGTAGGCGGTTTATGAAAAATCACGAAATATCACGTTAGGGGTGGCATCCTGAGATATCACGTGTATTTATTTTTGCGTTGAACGTGCAATTTTTAAACCGAAAAGCGACGCGCGACTCGCCGTTGCCAGGAACGATCCAACACTCTACAAAAAACGTCTCTTATGATTCTTCGCTAACTCTATTGGTTCAAAAGTTAGATTATGCCAATATTGACTATAACTATAACTTTGACCGCGAATAACTTTTGAACCAGTAGAATTAGCGAGAAATCATTAGAGACCTTATTTGTAGAGAGTTAAATTTCCTACAAGAATATGTATGATTTATTAGGATCGTATTATTTGTCAACGCCCTAAAAAATTCCAAAGAAAGAAAATAATTTTCCCCATGTTATTTCCATTTAGAACTTTGAATGTCGTGGGGGCCGGGTTATTAATATTAAGAGGCAGGATTTTTTTTTTAATTTATTTGGAGGTGGTGTTAAAAAGTTGCTAAAAAGCATCACGTGATTAATAGACGACCCCTTATGATATACCCAAATCAATGAAATATTGAATTCACCTGTAATTTAAAACCACATAATGTTCATAATAGAGACATTTTCAAAGATGTTTATAACATTGTTGATATAGCCTTTTTTTCAACAAAGGCCATACATAAACTGCCACGCACCTACGGAAGAGAAAGAAGCAATAATTAAAGATACCTTCTATGAAATCCTGGAAAGGACATACGAGACAGCCCCTAGGCATGACATTACAGTAATCCTAGGAGATTTAAATGCTAAAATCGGTAAAGAAATAGGCTACAGACCAATCGCAGACAGACATAGCAAACACGATATAAGCAACGAAAACGGAAGAAGATTAATAGATTTTGCGACGCAGAAAAATATTATAATCTCCAGCACCTGATTCCCATTCAAACAGATACATAAAGACACTTGAACAATACCCGATGGAAACAGCGGCAATCAAATAGATCATATTCTCATAGATTAAAGACACGCATCAAACATCATCGATGTTAGAAGTTGCCGAGGGGTAAACTGCGACTCAGATCAATTTATGGCGAAAGGGAAATATAGACAGCGAATAACAACAATGGAAAAGTTTATGATAATGAAAAACTAAAAGACGAGGAGACCCAAATCAGATACCAACAAAGAGTTACAGCACTTCTGAACGAAAACACTTGTGACATGAACAGTCAAAAGAAGTGGGAAAGAATAACTACAGCTATACACACAGCGGCAAGTGAAATTATAAGGGAAAGACCAACTCGAAAACGTAATAACTGGTACGACGAAGAATGTAGAGAAGCGCATAAGGAAAGAAACGAAGCCCGGAAGAAATCGATACACAGAAAAATTAGAGCAAATATGCAAGAATATCACAATAAGAGAAGGCATTCCCAAAACCTGTGCAGAGCAAAGAAAAGAGCCTACGAAAATAAGAGAGTAGAAGAACAAGAACAAGAATACAGAAACCAATGTGTGCGAGCTTTTTACCAAAAAGTGAAAGAAGAAAAAGAACAATATCCGGCAAGAACAAACATATGTAAAAACAAAGCAGATGAAATAGTAGCAGACAGGAAAGTATAAGTGCAAGATGGAAAGAATATTTTGAGAAATTACTAGAGGCTAATGACAGTGAAGAAGAAGAGCAAGCATAAGAAGATGACGATAATAAAGATACTCTGTACTACGACCCACACATAAACGTAGAGCCACCAACGAGGAAAGTTAAATATTATGGGAATAAATTAAAAAACCAAAAATCGCCCGGAGAAGATGAGGTAACAGCGAAACTAGTAAAGAATGGAGAGGAAGAACTAGGAGACAAAATACACGAGCTAATACAAGAGATATGGGTACCTACAAGAGACAATGTATACAGTCCAAGAAGGAGGGGAATGGAGGATACGAATGAATCACGAGTTAAGAAACCTATATGAAGACCCAGATATAGTTGCCAAGTCCCAACGTTTGAAATGGTTGGGACACGTGTTAAGAATGAAAAATAATCGCGGTCTAAAAATGGCATTTGACAAAAAACCAGAGGGGATGCGACCGACCCAGAAAACGATGGAGCGATGATGTGGAAAATGACCTAAGAGAAATGAAAATTAGAAGTTGGAGGAGATAGGCTATAGATAGAGAAACATGGAAGGAAGTAATTGAGCAGGCCAAGGTTCTACATGAACCATAGTGCCGACAGAAGAAGAAGGAGATATAGCAGCACGTTCAAATAACACATAAGTTTTCTATAAAAGATTCTTGAATAGGGGAGACTGGGAAGACACTGGACACTTTTTTTCTCAAGTTTTTTCCAAGTCGCCATAAGCACTAGAACATTTCTCATAAGGTAACGTAAAGATTAAGGTTTATCCGAGATTTTTTAAAAGTATCCAGGAAAATTTGTCGCCGACGTCCATTGTTTACCGAGCGGAGAAATGTCCAAAATCTCCCCGTTACAGGGAGACGTTGGACATAGGGTGGGGAGATTCTGGACACCCAAGTTATGATTGGAGAGATTTTGGACATACAAATTTTAAAGAAGGTTTGGACTTTTAGACCTCATAGATAACACAAATTTGAACTTCAGATGACTAACGTAGATGTGTATTGAAATGTCAGAAGTTACGTTATTAAATAAGACACGAACCAATGCGTAGATAATGCGGTGATGATATTGCGACAATGCGATGAAAATCCAAAAAATTAGAACTTACAAATTTTCAAAAAAACAAATATGAAAAATAGTCGGTTTATCCTCCCGTTCACTCATATTTTGAGGTCCAAAACAGTGTATATTTCTCGCCTTCTACTAAATTGCTTTGGAGGTTCTAAATGACCCAAAAATGCAGACCATTGGTATAATATGATGTCTTCACGCTCAGGCCGCTTCCATAGGAGTTCGGTTTGTTTCATCGCTTTGACTTTAAATCCGTCAGGGAACACTTCATCAGTTAGACCGGGAAAGACTTCTCCATCGTATTTTACTCCTATGTCCAATTTCTTTCTAATAGGAACTATGGGGCTTTCTTCTTCGCCGTCAGAAATATCTGCCTGAGAAGATGATAAACTTGGCATATCGCTATCTGAGTTTGACGATGACTCTGAGCCGTCTTTTTTCTTTACACACTCACAAATTTTGAATTTTTCCCATTTCCTTTGGCTAGAACCCTTTGGGGTAAGTTTCAGCCGCTCTCTTTCTTCCTTTTCGGGAGTGTCTGTAGCAATCATGCACTTGCCTCGCCTGCGATTTACTCCTTCTTTTCGGGCCTCGCCTTTGGATAAGGCCAGATTTCTTCCGAAGTACAGATCTGAAGCTTGTCCTTGGTTTGAAGATGAAGGCGTTGCAGGAGCAGGCAATGTATTCGAATTTACATCAAGTGATTGTTGTGAAGTTGAAGCTGAAGTCAGGGATCTGGAGAAATCTGAATGTCTGTTAAGTTTCTCAACTGTAGGCTGCTTGTCCATCACGTGTCCGCGGAGCATGCATCTGGAGCCTGAAGAAATGCGGGAATAGGGCTATCTGAGACGGTTAAACAGAGGAAGTCCTCTTCTTGAAAGATGTTTCGGTTGTAGGGATAAATACAGCATTTCTCAAAAACCTAGCATTATGTTGATGCGACTTTTTCTTCTTATTCTGGGTAGCACTACAACCCTTGGTGGGTCTTGGCTGCGTTAACGATTTGCCTCCATCGATCCCGGTCCAGCATGGCCTCCTTCCAATCATATACCTGCATAGTCTGTAGATCTTTTAAAATGTTGTCCTTCCATCTGATTCTCGGCCGCCCCAGCGGTCTCTTTCTTGCTGGGTTTCCTTCTCATACTATCTTGATCAGTCGGTCGTCAGGTGCTCTTTGGACATGTCCAGCCCATGTCAGACGCTGGGATTTTATTGATTTGACTATATCTGGCTTTTGTTATAGGTCCTGGAGTTCTGCATTCGTCCTTATGGCATATTGCTCCGTGTTTGGATCCTCGACGAGGCCAAATTTTCTCCTCAGGATCTTCCTTTCAGCCCGCTTTAGTAGAAGCTCATTGTGTTTTGTAAGGGTCAAGGTCTCACAGCCATAACAGATGATCGGTTTGATTACAGCCTGGTACACCCTAAGCTTTGATACTCTCGACACCGTTTTGGATTGCATGAGGGTTCGCATGGCAAAGAAAAATCTATTGCCACTGTGTATTCGTATTTTAATCTCTTCGTTGCTGTCGTTGTCAGAGCATATCGTGGCTTAAACTGTCTGACACATTCGGTTATAGGTGTCCATCGTTATATTCTGACCGATTATGTCCCTGGTTGTTTGTCGGGTAATGTGCATGTATTTGTTTTTTTCCTCGTTGATGTTGAAGCCCATTTTCTTACATTCCTTCTCTATTTTCAGCAAGCTTTCCTTGACTTCGACAGTACTTCTTCCGACCGCTTCAATGTCGTCCACGAAGGCCAGGATCATCTGTGGCCCCATCTGTGGTTAGTAAATACTTCCGTGGTGATGTTCGTCTTCTTGATAGCCATATCTAGGACTATGTTAAAGAGTAGGGGCGACAGTTCATCTCCCTGTATCCATCCACTCATGACCGAAAATTCCTCTGTTATATGGTTTCCTACTTTAACGCGACATCTGGTATTGTTTATACATAACTTCGTAAGAGTGATGATTTACTATGGTATACCTATATTTTCCATGGCTATCCAGACACTGTCGCTTATAATGGTGTTGTAAGCTTGTCTGAAGTCCATGAACAGCTGGTGCGCGTCTTTATTGAATTACCAGTTTTTCTCCAGTAGTTGTCGTTTTGTGAATATCTGGTACACTGGTGACCTCTTTGGTCTGAATCCACGCTGATAATCGCCAATTTGTTCCTCCGCATACGCTGCGTCTCAATAGCACATTGGAGAGTATCTTGTATGCTGCATTCAGTAGCGATATTCCCCTGTAGTTGATACAATTCATGCGGTCTCCCTTATTATGGATGGGGATGATAGTACCTTACATGCATAGTTGGGCAAAAATTAATTGAGAAAACAATTAACAATTAAATTGCGAGATTTAATTGCAACTAACAATTAAAATAATTAATTGTAATTGCAATATATCACAATTAACAATTAATTAATTGTTAATTGTAAAATTTTGCAATTACAATTGATTAATTGTTAATTGATTGATGCACTTTTACAATTACAATTAACAATTAATAAATGTCGGTTAGAAGATGTTTTTTATATTATACTCCAATGTATCACTTGCCATAATGCGTAACTGAAATAGTTATTTACATTAGAGTGTGGAAAGTTTGATTTTACAACGCGACAGCTCGTTTGGGAAACGAGCCCGAAGGGCGAGTTCCGCATTAGCTGGAGCGCTGTAAAATCGTTTCCGCACGAAATTTGTATAATTTTTTTGGCCGACAATTATTATTTAAGAAACAAATAGACCCTCCGCCTCAACTTCCGGTCCCCACCCTGCTTCCGGTTCCCGCCCCCACTTCCGGTTCCGGAACCGGAAGTGGTGTGGGAACCGGAAGTTTGAGTGGGAACCGGAAGTGTGAGTGTGAACCAGAAGTTGGGGTGAGAACCGGAAGTCGTGTGGGAATCGGAAGTGGGAGCGAGGTTGGGGGCCGGAAGTGGAGGGTCCAGAACGAACCATCTTTCCCAACTATTTAGATTATTTACAACTTTGGAAATTATTTTTTGGCCTCCTGAATTGTAAAGCTAGCTTTGACATCGTGTATACATCAAGCGAAACTAGAATTTTACTCACTATGTAGCAAAGTCCGGCTATAATGCGGTAAAGTCACTTTCCCGCATTGTAGCCGTACTTTCCCGCATTGTGCCAAATAAAATGATTTCCAATATTGTAAATAATCTAAACAGTTGGGAAAGATGGTTCGTTCGGAACCCTCCACCTCCACTTCGGGCACTAAACCTCGCTCCCACTTCCGGTTCCTACCCCACTTCCGGATCCCACCCCCACTTTCGGTTCACACTCACACTTCCGGTTCCCACTCACACTTCCGGTACCCACTCCACTGCCGGTTCACGAACCAAAAGTGGGAACCGGAAGTAGGGAAATTTTTGGAACCGGAAGTGGGGGTGGGAACCGGACGTAGGGAAATAGACCACTTCCGGTCCACTACCCTCGCCCCCCACTTCCGGTTTCCACCCCCAACTTCTGTTTCTCATCCACTTCCGGTTTCCACCTCCACTTCCGGTTACAAAATTTTCGCCACTTCTGGTTCCAACCCGAAGTGCACTTACAAAAAGTTCCAACTTCCGGTCCACTACCCTCGCCCCCCACTTCCGGTTTCCACCCCCAACTTCTGTTTCTCACCCACTTCCGGTTCCCACCTCCACTTCCGGTTGCAAAAATTTTCACAGTTCCGGTTCTCACTTCCGGTTCTGGAAGTGGGGTGGGAACCGGAAGCGTAAGTGGGAACCGGTAGTGTGGAACCGAAAGTGGAGGTGGGAACCGGAAGTGGGGTGTTAACCGCAAGTGGGAGCGAGGTGGGGGGCCGAAAGTGGAGGGGAAGGGTCCAGAACGAACCATCTTTCCCAAACTATTTAGATTATTTACAATATTGGAAATTATTTTATTTGGCACAATGCGGGAAAGCACGGTTACAAGGGACGGATACACGGTGACAAGAGGGAAAAGTTTTTACATTCATCAAATAGTATTAATTGTTAATTGTAATAATAAACAATTGATGATTAAGTTAATTGTAACTAACAATTACAATTTAATTGCAATTAAATTAATTGTAAACCACAATTAATGGATTTAATTGCAATTGATTTCTATTGCATCTCACAATTAAACAGTTAATTCAATTAAATTAATTGCAATTGATTTAATTGCAATTAAAATTGTAATTGTTTTATTCTACAATTAAAAAATTAATTGAATTATGCCCAACACTGCTTACATGTTGATGCGACTTGCTCCTTTATTCCAATTTAATTTAATATTCCTAGTTTACAAGAGTAGTTGAGTCCTAGATTAGAAGAGAGACTTCGAGCAAGCCAGGGGAGACTTTGGACAGGGAGGGAGACTTTTACATCGAGGTGAGGTTACTTTTTATCGATAAGAGTCACCTGCGGAGGACTCTTATCGATCAAAAATATCCTCACCTCGAAGTAGTATGCAAAACGCTTGTTGAAACACGATTAAATACTAACTTAAACACCAACCTTGTACCGTAACTAGAAGACAAAAATAAAATACAAAAACCGGCCAAGTGCGAGTTGTAACTCGCGCACCGAGGGTTCCGTACAAACTTGTAAGTAAGGTATCCGAGGAGGACCTAACTGTATGCAACCCATATGTTTCTGGTGCCTGACAATACCACGCAACTCATTAGTGTATTTTCATGAGTTTCTAATAGTAAATTCGCATTTTTCTAGTAATTAAACTACATATTTTCTAAGTTTTCAGATTTTTTCCTTATATGTGCTGTAAGATACCGCTTCTTGCCAAATTTCATGACTCTAGGTCAACGGGAAGTACCCTATAGGTTTTGATTCCCTTGTGACATCGCACAATATGCGACATAAATGGTCATATCTTTTGATCGCGTTGACTCACAAGTTTGATTTTTTCACAGCTGAAAGAGACCACAGACCCGAGTATTTGATACAAATTTCAACTTGTTACCTCTACGCGTTCCCGAGAAAAATGGTCTTGACAGACAGACAGACGGACAGACAGACAGACGGACAGCAAAGTGATCCTATAAGGGTTCCGTTTTCTGTACGGAACCCTAAAAATACTTTTTTAATTATAGCTTACGCTCTAACCTTAAAAAATTACATCAAAAGAGCAAAAAACGATATTTTGGAATTTTCTTCGAATGTTTTTAGAGCATTTCGGCCATTTGCAATGTTTGAAATGTGGATCGTAATGCCAGCATGATAAAACTGTTTTAGCACGGAAATGCAAAAGGGTGTTGGAGAAATCGTGCTGTCCCGTGTCCAGTGTCTCCCGTACAGTATCATGCATATGAACGTATTTAAAAGGGAAAAATATATTTGTAGGTTTTGGAAATGTTTTCTGTATAATATTACATATATCTGAATGATTCCATGGAATCTGTACTTTTACTTATCTCTAATATTACATTTATTAATTAAGATTATTAATGCGTTCCAAATTAATAACAACATTAGATAATCTTATAGTACCTAATTATCTGTATTTACTATAGCAAAACAATTAATTATTGTTCCAGTCTAGAAGTACTCAGAAAATCATGCTATAGAAACTTCCCAATTACTCATTAGTTTATATTATAATCTATTACATTTTTGATGGCTTGATTCCAATTAGTGGACCTGTTTTGAGATAATTATCGGTACAAGTGTATTAACAGACTAATTGAATATCTCGTGGAAATGATATTTTGATTGTGTTTTGCTTTGATGATTCTGATATACTTCAAGAGGGATATTGCTCTTGAAGTAGAGACAAAACACAATTAAAGGGTACAGGGGACAACTGATACTGCCATTTGTTTGTATTAGAACTGTACTTTACATTCCACTGCATAAGATTGCGAAAAAAGCACGTTAGATCCTATAAAATTGACATTATAAAATAGGTATCCAGGAGAAAAACTACTTAAGTCCTGAATATTATGGAAGAACCACGGTAGTCCATGTCGCTCAGGAGCAGTGCGGTGATGCACATCGCAACCTCAGTCTCAAGAAGAAGAGGTATGATTGTCTTAAGGTATTATTTCCAATGAGAGGTCATCCATACCTTGAACGTGATAAAAATATGGGGTTAGATGACCAAAAAAGTTACGTAGAAGTTTCATGGGAGTGGAGGGATGTTATTCAAAGTAACAGAATAAATCAAACACCGTTCAAGGTCGTAGAGTGCACTCAAGGTCTGTTCAAATTATGTGGTGGTTTTTGAACCTAATCCATATAAAAATACCCCTCCCCTACAAGGAAATTACGGTGTTTGAAAATCACTTCCTCGCCAAAAGTATAAATTGGGAGTCTCCAACACGGAGACATACACAATAAAAGAGACATACACAACAATAACGTCCAATTGAACTGACAAATTCCTACAATGGCCCGTTAGCCATAGCAAAAGAGAAGTACGATGATCTTCAACATCTCAAGCAGTTCCTTGTAATTATTTTTGTGTATAATAAACAGAGACTTCCTTTTTTAATGCTGAATTAAATATCGAAAATATTGAAATAAGACAAAAACCATCCACATTGAATAAATTTCTGTAAAAATATAAAAAATTAAATTATGATGTTTTTTTTTGTCTTGTTTCAATCTTTCGAAAAAAATGATTTTGAAAGGGTAAAGGTAAAAGTTTATGCGAAATAAAAACAACAACAAATCATTTTGCAAGGTCGATATGTAGAATTTGATTAGATAATATTATATGTAGAAAAAGGTATGTAGAATCAGATAATTTTTGAACTTCGGGCATAACCTGTTATCAACACCCTTCAAAATTATTGGTACTTTATTTGGACTTCCCTGGATTATAAGTTGGACTTCCGTGGTTTTTCCCTACAGAAAAAGGTGTTTCGAGACGTTAAGACTTTTTTTAGTTAAGTATTAAGACTTCTAAGACACAATTTTACATACCAGTAAACAATAATAAGTATTTAGAAACAGTTTGCTTTTTTAAAACTGGTTTATACTTTCTAGAATATTGGATACGCGACTTTAAACTTTCAATTTCGTTTTTCTCAAAATGAATCTAGGTGGACATGTGTGTTTTTTCCCCGGTGCCCTTCAATTAGTAACATTCAAGATGGTCGATAATTTTTTATGGTGAATTAATGTAAAATAATCCTGCGGGGGAAGGTGTAACCCCTACCAGGCGCGTCCTCGGGTGGCGGATAGGGGATTGCACACGCAGACCAACACCATTGCACGGTAACCATGCTTCGGCACGAGATTACCAGTTTCCTCTTATCTTTCCTTCTTTGATCTTTCGACCTCCCTTGGTCAACTCTTCGGTCTACTCTTGACCACCTTTCAACTCCTTATGCTGGTAGGTATCGAGGGCTAAGGAGTTAAAATTCTTTCTTCTTCAGTCTATAACTCCTAATCCTACGGTGGTGGACCTTACCCGTGCCAAGAGGATGCATGGCCAGAAGGAGGTCAGTCTGGTCCCTAACGAAAGGAAACCTGGCAAAAGGTATAAATTGCTCGAGTGGGCCCTTATTGTTACGAAAGACCATGAGTCGGCGGCAACCCAGGGATCGTCCAAAAGAAAGGACAGATCGATGGATGAATCCCCGCTCAAAGGGAAAAAAGGGCACGACTGGGTCCTTCGCCACAGTCCTACAAAAAGGGACTCCCGAAGCGCTCATACAGTGAAATCATGAAAGATCATCTGGTATGGGCGGTCAATGACAGAGGTCACCGGGATGGGAGTATCGCGCCAGCCAAATGGGGACTGGTCGCTTCCACCAGTCCCCATTCTCTCTTGGGCAAATACCTGAACATTCTCCGGAAGAATCCAGGCCCAGCTCCTTGCTGCAGAGACGCAGGTTGGCATCAAGGACATATCAAGCTGGTGGCTTGTGCAGATCAACGATCAGCGGACCTGTACAAGCAAGCCATCGGGGAAGTGGGGGAAGTCTGGCCAGGCGCCCGAATCGAGGCTGTCTCAAGGGACAAGATCCCGATCAGACCGAGATCGAGAGCCTGGATCCCGACGGAACCCTCTGACCCGAGGACAATTCTGAAGATAATTCAGACCAGCAACCCCACGATTCCAACTGAGGATTGGAGCGTTATCAAAGTTAGCGAGGCAGCGGGTATGAGAAGGCAAGTAATTGTCATCTTAAACGAAGCATCTCTAGCGCCACTGGCAGAAAGTAAGGGAGTGATCAGCTACGGCTTCGGCTCCACTACCCTGAATGTTTACAAGAGTGACCAGAGAACCCCAATGCCCTCGAGGGAAGGGGAGCCTCGGTCACATTCAGACAGTGAGATGTCAGATATGGGGGTCACTAATATGTTCGGACCTCTCCATCTAGATGAGATTAGCGAAGCAAAGGAGAATCTGGCGCTAATCTCCGACCCCGAAGACGACAACGACTTAACGATCGTCGCGGTGCCAGAAAACTCTCTCAGCGATGGGGGTAATACAATGTAACTTCCACCACTCCAAAGCAGCATCGGCTGCTCTGCTCCTCCAACTGTCAAAGGGAGGAGTCGACATCGCCCTAATCCAAGAACCCTGGGTCGTGGGTACCAAGATCTGTGGATTGGGCTCTGACAAGTACAGGTTACTGTACGTAAAAAACGCAGGTAAGCCACGCTCGTGCGTCCTGGTGGATAAAAGCATCAACGCTTCTATGATGCCTAACCACAGCGATTGCGACACTGTCACTGTAACAATGGGACTTTTTAACCGTAGGTTATGGATGATCTCAGGATACTTCGCCCATGAGAAAGAAAGTCCCCCAGAGGGTTTCCATGGTATAATCACAGAAGCCAACCGAGTAGGGGCGGACGTGATTTTTGGAGCCGATGCCAATGCCCACCACACCATATGGGGCAGCTCGGACACGAACAACAGAGGTGAGTCTTTACTAGAATTTATACTAACCTCCGACCTAGAAATATGTAATATAGGTAACACTACCTCCTTCACCACAGCCGTGAGAGAGGAGGTACTTGATATTACACTCGTTTCCACTAAAACGCCTAACCTTGTAAGCACAATTGGAAAGTGTCAAAAGAACACTCCTTTTCTGATCACAGGTATATTGAATTTAAGGCAGGCATACAGATGCAAACAAAGCCTAAGTTTGTAGACAAACGGAAGACTGACTGGGGTAAGTACAAAACTACCCTATCGGGTCTTCTATAGGGAGAGCCGCCCCCAACACCAAAAACAGGGGATGAGCTAGACAGAACTGTAAAACAGTTCACAGGCGCCTGTAACAAGGCCATGCGCACATCATGCAAAGTCGTGAGCAGGATAGGTAAGAGCAAACCACGGAGGTGGACGCCGTTAATAAGCTCTCTAAGAAAGGAATGCAGGAGGCTGTTCAACGAGGCAAAAGGCACCAATGAGTGGACTGCCTATAAAAACAGCCTACGGAATTTCAAAACGGAGGTTAGGACGGCCAAAAGGTCATCCTTTGCTCGGCTCTGCGAGCAAATAGAGGAAACCTCAGAAACAAGCCGACTGCGAAAAATTTTATCTAAGGATCCGGCAGTCCAAAGCTTCATACAGAATCAAGATGGAAACTGGACAACCTCATGTACAGAAAACCTCATTTACATTAGCAAATCCGGCTGCAGGGTCGTCGCCTATGCGGATGACGTAGCAATAGCGGCCTCAGGGAAACATCTCAATACAATGTCGCAACTTGTTGAAGGGGCCCTATCGAAACTAGCGCAATGGTGCAAAAGGTGTGGCGTAGATGTCAACCCGGCGAAAACCGAGCTAGTCGTTTTCACAAGGAAACACAACATCCCAGAATTCAGGCTCCCAATGCTAAAGGGCACTGAACTGACGATCAAGGAGAGCGCCAAGTACTCACACTAGACCGAAGGTCTCATACTAGACCGAAAGTTATCATGGAAGCTCAGCATAAACAAAAGAGTACGGAAAGCAACGGTGGCGCTGTACTCTTGCAAGAGAGCGGTGGGGAAATCTTGGGGCCTCAACCCCAAGATTACCTTCTGGCTATACAGAGCCGTAGTTACACCAATACTCTACTACGGCGTTTTCATATGGTGGCCGGCACTTAATAAAAGAGTCCATCAAATGGCGCTTACAAAAGTGCAGAGAATGGCGGCGCTCATGATAACGGGAGCCATGAGATCGACGCCTACGAAAGCCTTGGAGACAATCCTGGACATAGCCCCGGTCGATTTAATGGGCAAGAAACTTGCCATTACCACAGCACTTAGACTAGTCAGTGCAAATGTTGACATCGGACTATCGTGGACACTCCGGAATAATCAATGAATTTAAAGGGGTGCCCAAAAACATAGACCGATGTCTAGCAACACCTGCTTTTGGCAACAACTTCTCATACCACATACCCTCTAAAGAGGAGTGGATGGAAAAGAAAGAGGTACCAGCAGGACACACGCAGGTCTTTACAGAGGGCTCACGGAGGGAGGACAAAGTGGGCAGCGGAGTTTTCTCCAACGACCTCAACCTCAGAATTAGCTTACGCCTGCCAGACTACTGCAGCGTTCTACAGGCGGAGGTAACCGCCATAAAGGGGGCAGCAGAGTGGCTGATGGTAAATGGGGACCCTGGTGAACAGATCCACATTTACACCTATAGCCAAGCTGCTCTCCGGGAAATTACTAGCGTGTGCACCAACTCAACAGTGGTCTCTGACTGTCGGAGAAAGCTGAATGAGCTCGCAGTACACACAAACGTGAGACTCATGTGGGTACCGAGCCACAGCGGGATCCCAGGTAACACAAAAGCGGATGAGCTTGCAAAGAATGGCACAAGCCTCCACTCAACAGAAGTATTACAGGATATTGGTATTCCATTTGCCTCGTGCAAGGAGACCATAGCCGAAATAACCTCGAACCTAGCAGAGCGAAGGGGGAGGGATGAAGACACCTGCGAGGTAACCAGGCAAATATGGCCTCACCGAAACAGGAAAAGAAGCACCAACATCGTCTCTCTAAAAAGAAACGATATCAGACTGGCAGTGGAAGTCATCACGGGACACTGTCCCATTGGCAAGCACGCTGAGAGACTGGGCATAGCGAAGCGGGACTACTGCAGAGGCTGCCTGGACGAGGAGGAAGAGGAGAGTGTTCAGCATTACCTATGCCAATGCCCCTCTCTGACCGCAACACGATTGCTCTTCTTAGGCCGACCTTTCTTGGATGATCTCTCTGAGGAGGGTTGTACTCCAAGTACCGTGGTAAGACAACGGGCCCATCTGAGGCCTATGTGAGCATTAGCTGCCACTTAAACCTACCTACCTACCTAATGTAAAATAAATCTTTTTAGCACAAATCGAATTTTAAAAACTAGGCAAAACTTTTAGTCACGCTTAGACTACAATAACGTCATAACTCCAATAATATTTAGATTGGCAGGGTTTGACTCCATAGCTCAGATTAGTGAAATAAGAAGATGTTGTCAATAAAATCAAAAAGAATCCTTATCTATCCAAGTGAAAACCAAGCCTTGCCATGTCAAGCGGGTCAAGACTGACATGGCGGAGCTTTAGTTACTGAAAGCTGCTCTTAACTAATATATTTTGTTGCGTGTTTATTTGTTATTTGATAATAATAGATTTTTAAGTATGTGATATTCCTCGTGTGACAATTTTCAAACGTCCTTTGTTAAATAAATTCCAATCGTAGAATGCAAATTCTGATCATTGTTTTGATTGTACAAGTTGCTATAATTTTGCTTTTGTTTACAAGGTTTTTTTGTAGATAAGGTTTTCAATAATGATACGAATTTGCAAATCTAGATCATCAGTTGGCATTGTGTCCCATTTTTTAAATCAGTGCATTTGCGTCAAGATTACAAATATTATATAAAAAAAATTCTTCGTGGAAAATATTATTTGTAAGGCACGTATTTATGAAAATTCTTGAGATTATTTAAAATGATAATGGGGATTTGCGTGTCTTGATTCCTTTATATTCTTTAAATTTAATACATATTTTAGTTCACTTTTTTACATTCAAGTACATTTTATTGTTAGTTATATGCACAAACAAACAATCAAAAAAATAAATCAATTTTATATCGATTTGTTTTACAATCAGAAAGATGTATTATAAAGATTTAATTAAAATTTGAAAATAAAAACAAAATCTTTTTATCAATCTGTAGATTGTATATGATAAATTGAAGTTTTTAAAAATATTTTAAAATTAATTATTTAATATTTTAACCATACCTTATATATACAAGAATTGCAATTTATTCTTTATTTTCAATTCAATCAATTTATTTCTTATTTTTATTACCACTGTGCCTATTATATTCAGCTACTTAATGCTGTAAATCAACATTTAAACTTGTGACACGTCTTGGCATTTTTATTATTTTCTTTTTTAATCTGCATGTGCGTAGTTCTTTTTTGTTACTTCGTTATTAATTAATTCAATTCTATTTTGATTTTATTTAGACTTATACACTATTAATAAAAATATTTACATTGAATTGAAAAATTCACTATGTTTTGTAATGTAAACATAGTGAATTTTTCAATTCAATGTAAGTATGAATTACCACGTAGTAACAGTCGCAACCATCCTATTCAAAAAATATTTACACTTATTGTAGATGTGTAATCGAAAAAACCATTGATAAAGAGCATATATTTGATTTCCACAAACACTATAGGGTACTTTAAATTTCCCATTACTCTTCCAATTCTATCATTGTTATCTTTGATCTGTAACAGTTTTACTGAGTATTATTTTAATATATAATATAACGATTAAACATACTTGAAAAATGTTTTCTACTCGAGTCAACTATAAATTTAATTTACAATGAATTCACTTTACTATGATCTAAAGCAGTGTTTCTCAAACTTATTTGTCTCATCGCCCACCTGTGATATGCTAAAGTAAATAACGCCCCCCAAATCACGAAATTTTTATAATAAAACAACGAAAATACATAAATATTGACTAGAAATCTAGCAAAAAAAACATTTTTTTAATTTTATTTCTAAAAGTAGATAATATTAAATTACATTAAGATTATGCTAAACAGTTTCTTAACAACACAGCATGCCAAAATTGACCAGAGTAGTACCTTCTCCTTGACGATGTCACTAAAACTGTGCGAAATATACAGATATAACTGCACCGTGTAGACGTTCTACAAATTGTAACGTTTTCATTCCGTCTTAAGACTGCGCAGACAAAACGTTATGCAAAACGGAGCGTCTGGACCGGCCTTAATACTGAACACAGAACAATTTTGTCGAACGTATTTGTTTGTTTTAAATTAACAGAAATACATTATATAGTTCGTAATACCTACCGCCCCATATATCGAAGATAAGAGAAGATAAGATATAAGAGAAGATAAGCACAAGAAACATAGCCAGAATGGACGCGCTGCAAGACCCAAATGAACACATTAGGGATAAATGCAGAACAGCAGCACGGAGAAAATTTAGAGTCAAAAAAAGAGCGCACGAACAATAAATGCTAGAGGAACTGGCAACAAGTCGAACAAATAACCAAACTAGGAAATTTTTTCAGGAAGTGAAAAACATTAAATAAGGCTTCAGACCGAGGACTGACATGTTTCTTAAAACAGATAACGGAGGACTAGTGACAGATAAAAACGAGGTGTTGGAGACGCGGAGAAGCTACTTCGACCAATTACTCAACGCGCAGCAAGACCAAGGAAGAGGTACGGTCACATATTACACCGCAGATCCGCTGGCCGAGGAACCAACCCTTGAAGAGGTAACGAAGGCGATCATGAGAATAAAGAATAACAAAGCGCCGGGTAAGGACACTACCGGCAGAGTGCTTCAAATATAGAGGAGAAACTCTTATCAAATATTTCCACACCCTCATACTTCAGATTTGGAACATCAAGGACCAAACGTAGGGATAGCATAGCACAAATTGTGACGATGGACGAATGGAGTCCAGGAATTTAAATATCTGGGTGCTTCTATCACGTCGGACAACGATATGACCAAAAAAAATAACAACAGAATACAACGTGCCAATCGATGTTGTTTTGCATTGCAGAGAATAATTAAATCAAAAAATGTATCTCGGACAACAAAAATAAGAATTCCTCCATTATTAGACCGATTATGACTTTTGCCTGCGAAACCTGGACAATGACAATGACAATGACGGTGTATATACGGGCTTATAAGGGATGAAACTTCACAACAGTACCGCAGTAGGAAAAACAGGGAAATAGAAGAACTATATGACCAACCAGACATTGTAAGAACGATACAAGGAAAGACTGAGATGAGCCGCCCTTGTAAAGAAACCGGAGGATGGACGAGTTGTTAGATTGGTATGGGAACAGGCCCCGACCGGTAGAAGACCACTAGGAAGACCGCGACTACGGTGGAGAGACAACATAGCATCAGATCTTAGATCCCTGAATATCATGGAAGCGGAGGAGCTAATGATGGACAGACTCCAATGGAGGAGAGTTGTTGAGTCAGCCAAGACCCAAATAAATACCTGGACCCCCGAAGAAACAATACAGTCACACGCAACCAACCAACGAGTCCAGTTCGAATGCGCGTTGCTGCCGCAGAACAAATAATTTTGGAAATATCGTTATTTGAAATAGCTGTGTTGTTAAATTTGGAATACCTTCTATTATTCCTAATTTAAAAACAAATGATATTTATTTTGTTGTCGACAATGAATACATGGATTGAAATTGAATGATTTACAAAGGAGAAGTACAAGTAATATTCATCCTATTTTTTTACTTTATGGTACTTCACTATTCGAGTGCTTTACAGTAGACAATATTTTTTGTTTTTTCGTCTTTCGTCAACAAAAACAAATACGTTTCTTGGCTGTCCGACTCGTGATCGTGAGCATGCTACATACAACTGACCAGGGCCGGCATGAAGGGTGGGCAAACTGTGCGACGGCACAGGGCCCCGTGCCAGACAGGGGCCCCGTGCATTCAGAGAGTTGAGTTGATATTTTGTCTGTAGGTCTGGGATCGGCATCTATTAGCTGCGTCTGCTGCGACGGACACAACTTGACGAGCGCAACTTCGCGACGGAAAGGATTTTCATTCCGGTAATCCTCGAAGTTTTCCACAGAAACGGACAAGGATTTAACAGAAAAATTCTCTTCATTCCGAGATAATCCTTCAAGTTTTCCACAGAAGCAGACATGGATTAACCGGAGGAATCCGAGGAACTAGATCAAGAGAGGAATTTGATTAGCGAGATGATCAAGACGAGCTCAACTTCGCTACGGAAAGGATTTTCATTTCGATAATCCTCGACGTTTTCCACAGAAACTGACAAGGTTTTAATAGGAAAATCCTCTTCATTCCGAGATAATCCTTCAGGTTTTCCACAGAAGCAGACACGGATTGACCGGAAGAATCCGAGGAACTAGATCAAGAGAGAATTTAGAGTAGCGATAGGATCAAGATTAGCGCATCTTCGCGACAGAAAGGATTTTCATTCAGTGGTAATTCTCGAAATTTCCACAGAAACGGACGAAAATTAAACTCTTCATTCCGATATAACCCCAGAATGTCTGGCCGTGAAAGACATCTTTCATATGAGAGAAGGCTCCGTTTCATTATTTTGCGCAGGGCCCCGCTTCACTATTTTGCACAGGGCCCCGCAAAATATAGCGCCGGCCCTACAACCAACCATGTGAAAAACATGGATTTTCTAGGTTCAATCCGCACACAGAGAGTGATTGACCCTTGTGGCTTGTTGATGGTCATCGAGAATGCAATTCGAATGGGAAACTGCAGTCCTTCGAAATCAAAAGGCATGTTGGTGGGAGTAATGGGAATGCACATTTTCTCCATTCAACTTTCCGTCAAGAATAGTTGCCTCGATGACTTTCGGCATCAGTTTCTTTACAGCGAGTCTTGTTCCGTGACACAATTAGGGTGGATTAATGTTCCGCCAAAGACTGACTTGACTTTGAGCGACAATTTGTACGGTTGCATACCAGGAAGATCCAACGGATTTACAAAAACTCGATTGGATAGTTTACAACTTCGTCCGCATTCATGACGTTCTCAATCGATTTGTAGGTAAAGCATTGCCCGAAAGGTTATTGTGCATTAGTGACCCTTGACGTTTAAAACGCCTTTACTTCAGCCAGGTGGGATGTAATCATGAAAGCATCAAGACAGACACCAGAATACTTGAGAAAGATGATAAGCAGCTACTTGAGCGACCGACGGTTGATATACCACACGGACGAAGGTGAAGTTGAGTATGAGGTAACGGCGGGTGTCCCACAAGGATCGGTCTTGGCACCATTCTTGTGGTACATTATGTACGATGGCTTGCTAAACCTTGACTTGCCTAGAACAGCGCAAATAGTTGGCTTCGCAGATGACGCCGCAGTGGTGGTGACTGCAAAGGAAATAAGCACACTAGAACTAGCAACTAACGAAAGCCCCCAAAGGCAAATAATTGGTTAAAAGAGCAGGGTCTAACAATGGCAGTTCATAAAACAGAAGCGATACTTATCACGGATAAGAGACTATTCACTCCACCGAAACTCGTTCTGGAAGGGCAAAATATCCCTTTATCGAAATCATTGAGGTACCTTGGCGTCCAACTCGATAGCGGCCTGAGATACACAGACCATATAGCCAAAACATAGAAAAAGGCAGCGTCTACAGCGACAGCTTTGGTAAGGTTGATGCAGAACATTGGAGGGCCGAGGGAATTGAAACTTCTCAACAATGTGGTACACTCAAAAATTCTTTACGCGGCGGAAATATGGGCGTTGGAGCCAGAAAACAACTTACAGGACTACAGAGAAGAAGTGCTCTAAGAGTAATTTCTGCCTACAGAACGGTTTCGGAGGCCGCGGCGCTGGTACTAGCAAGCACGCCCCCAATAGACTTACTGATTCGCGAGAAACAAGAAGTCTACGAAGATCTGCAACAACACAGGGCGAAAAAGGAAGTAAAACATGAGAGAGCAGCCGCTAAGGGGAGAGCACGTAAGAGACTCATGTACCGATGGCAGACAAGATGGGATAACGACACTAGTGGAAGGTGGGCACACAGACTTATACGTAACGTAACAGCATGGTACGAAATGTCACACGGACATATGAGTTACCATCTTACACAGGCGCTCACTGGTCATGGGTGCTTCAACGCATACCTCGAACGGTTTAAAAAAAGAGACACTGCGGAGTGTTTTTTTTGCGGTCATATCCCAGACGACGCACAACACACTATCTTCATGTGTACAGAATCAGAGAACGAAATAACTCGACTCGGTGAGACACAAGGCGGTACAAAAGTAGAAGAACAGAACATCATGGAAGTTATGTTAGAAAGTGAGCATAACTGGGATGCAGTACAAGCTTATATAACCGAAATCATGTTGGGAAAAGTACAAATGGAGAGAGAATGGAAGGCGATTATAACATCGCACGAGACACAAGGAGACTAACATGGACGACTAGATATGTGACGAAAAGACCGAAAGACGAAAAATGGGTTATCACACGAATACACAACTAAATACGACAGAAGACGAAAGAGGAAATCGAAACGAGTAAAGGACAATAGAAAGCAGGATAAGGAAACAATTGGTACAAACACCACCACCCTGAAGTAATGCTCACGCAGTTCCGGGTGGAGTGTAGTGTAGAGACAGAGGAGGGGTTTTTGTGGGTATGCTGGTCACGAAGAACTCGATCAGAGAGTGAGGGGTTTGAATATCCGCCACACGGGTTTGAATATCCGGCGTGCAACAATGCATTTTCCCTCCTCTCCGAGAAAGTAAAGCATTTCCTGGATTTTTTTTCTTGAATTGCATGGTTGATTGTATTGACGAGGTTTATTTTTGATGCCAAAATAGATGCCAAAATCCATTTATGATTTTTATAATTGATGACAATTTGCGGAAAAACTTTCAGAATGAGTTGTTTGATGGATGGCACAATGACGCAAAGATTCAATGGTAATGAAATACATTTTGTGGCAGCACCAACTGTACGAAGGATTAGTAAGTATCAATAATAACTTGACAGATGTTCAACCGCTGTTTGAAGAATGTGGGTTATATTGGTATTATGGCATATTGGTTTTTAATGTGTCATTAACACCTAACCACCTGACATACGTCTCTCAGACCCAAAGTGGCAGTAATTTTCTCACCTGAGACGTAAGGCAGGTGGTTAAGGGTTAAAGATGTTTTGAGGCAAGCATTGAGCACAACGGCTAGTGTTGATTTAGGAATCACTGGAAAATTATGTCGAAAGTCGTCACGGTTGTGCATTTGATCGTAATTTTTTAAGAGTTTGTGCAATCGCTTATGAAACGATTATTTGCTAATTTAATTGTGTTCAATATAAATGATAATAAGGAAGCATCCGTGGTGGGCTGAAGACTATGACAATGCAATAGCCCAAAGACAGATAGCCTGGCTGAAGTGGAATTCTAAAAATACCAAGGAAAATTGGCATAAATTTTTGGAACAAAGAAAGGTTTTTTAAAAAACCAAGATAATTCGAGGAACCAAAAAACCTTCACACAAAACCAACTAACCCAAATCGAAGAGAGCTTTGCTAAGAATAATTCCAGAGATTTCTTTGGAACCTTCAAGCAGGCACTCAGAAAATACGCTCCGCCAAGCCTCCACTTCAGAGACTCACAAGGCAAACTGGCTTATAACGACAAGGACAACTGCCACCTTCTGGCTCAGTACTTTAAAAATCTACTCAACTGTGACCCACCCAGCGAAGACTTCGACTATAAACAAACCACACCAAACCCGGGCTCGCTTCCCCCTTCATTGGAAGAAGTTGGCCAGATCATTCAAATTCTTAAGAATAATAAGGCAGCTGGAGAAACCTATATCGTTGCTGAACTGTGGAAAGGTGCTGGAAACAATGCCGTGCGCAAGCTAACCGAGATCATCCAGGACATCTGGGAAACAGAGAAATTACCACCCGATTGGAAATCTGGTCTGATCCACCCGCTTCACAAAAAGGGAGATTTTACGGATCTAAAAAACTACCGTGGAATTTCTCTCGTCCCGGTAACATACAAAATTCTCTCGAAGGCGTTACAAACAAGGGCAGAAAATCAGTTGGATAGTCAACTGGGAGAATACCAGGGGGGCTTCAGGAAGACACGATCCTTGGTTGAACAGATCCTCAACCTTAAAACTATACTTGCATACTCCAAGATGAGAAACCGCAAGGTGGTTCATTTTAGGAAGGCCTACGATTCCATCGATAGAGAAACGCTTAACAAAGTACTATAGGAACTAGCACTAGACAACAAAACTCGCAGACTAATCCTAGAAATTTTGACCAACACCCATTCCAAGGTTAAATTTAGAGGCGAGATTTCAGAAAGCTTCGAAATAAAAACTGGAGTGAGACAAGGAGATGGACCTTCCCCACTTCTCTTCAACTGTGTCCTTGAAAAGGTTATGAGAGAATGGCGCAAGGAACTGAACAATTTGGGTGCTCAGAGTGGTATCTACCTGGGACGTAAGAACGATGGACTGGTTGTAGATTGCCTGGCCTTTGCAGATGACATGGCACTGTTTGCTGATTCTCTTGAGATGGCAACAATGCAAGTAAACTGCCTCAGAAAACAGGCTGCCAAAGTGGGTCTACAAGTGTCGCTGGAGAAAAGAGAACTCTTTACCAACATTAGAGAAGCGAACAGAGAGTTGTTACTAGAACAGGGAAACATCAAGAGGACTGAGAAATTTAAGTATCTCGGCGAGTGGATTGAACCCAACTTATCAGAAAGAGCATCATTATCCAAGAGAGTCAGCAAGTTAGAACTAGCCTATCGGCTGACTAAGAACACTTACAATAAGAAATGCCTGTCATGCAACTTGAAACTTAAGCACTACACATCAGTCTTACGACCAGAAGCCCTGTATGCCACGGAGTGTCTTTCCTTGAACCGAAGGGGTCTAATAGAGAAATTGGAAATCAGAGAGAGGAGAATCCTCAGGAAGATCCTAGGCCCGGAAAAGGAAAATGGGGAATTCCGAAGACGGCATAACTCTGAGCTCTACGAACATATTGAGATGCTCTCTGACTGTGCAAGGAAAAGAAGGGTAGCTTTCTATAGACACGTTGCAAGATTGCCTCCAAACCGACTAACCAACCGTCTGTTCACCTTCTGGCAAAACAAGAAGCTTCGTACCACTTGGTTGACAGAGAAGATATTAAAGAACTGGGAATAACAGATCTCAAAAACAGACAGTCTGTGAGACGCATCCTAAAGGAAGTCCGTGGATTTCAGGAAAAACCTCGAAGGAAAGGTACCCCCTGGACAGAAGAGAGAAAGGAGTTACACCGGCAGAAGATGCGACAATACTGGGCAAAGGTCAAAGCCCAAAAGTTGAACAAGTGTGGTCCAAAGTAGGTCTATTCGAAAGAAGAAGAAGAAGAAGAAGATAAATGATAATAATTGTACTATGCCTACAACCTTCGCGCAAGTGGATGTAATCAGTTTTCTCGCAATGGGATGAACTGCAGCGCATAAAATACGAACAAACAAACATTCATTTTTATCTATTGATGATAGATAAAGATTTTGGAAAAGTAATTGAATTTGATGCTTAAATAGTTAGAAAATGAAATAAAAATTGAATTTTATCCAAAAATATAGGATACACATTAGGGTTTCGAAACAAAACTGTAGGAAAATAAGTAGTAAAGCTACGTAAACACAGTATAGAAAACTAGCGTATAGTCCTGCTATAGTTTGATTATAGCTGTGTGACCGCTTCGTTTAGTTCTCTCAAAAATATCAAACCAGATCCAGAGTACCTGAAACTCCACAATGAAGAAATCATAATGCAAATTAATCAGGAAACATCAACAGACTGGCAGAAAATAACGAAGAAAATTCAGGATTAGGAAGAAAATGGACAGCTGAGCGGAAGAAGAAGCATTCTGAGAGGATAAAGAGATTTTGGGAAGCGGGAAAACGCCTGAAGATAAAATCATATATTCAAATTCAATCGCTCTCCTAAACAATGTTCTCTGTAAGCTGCGCGGGTGCGCGTATGCGCAGTAGTTTGCGTGACATTTTAAAATTTGCGCAGATAAATTTATTTTCCGCGCACTTAAATTACGAGACGATGATTTTGTGTGTAAAGG
The DNA here is from genome assembly GCA_944588485.1 of Phosphuga atrata. Classification (NCBI taxonomy): domain Eukaryota; kingdom Metazoa; phylum Arthropoda; class Insecta; order Coleoptera; family Silphidae; genus Phosphuga; species Phosphuga atrata. The sequence continues at coordinate 80,336,427 of OX155894.1, forward strand.
GATGAGGTTTCTTATAGGGAAAACTTTTGTAATATGGGTTTTAGGAGAAAATCAATATATCATGATGACAATAAAAAATTTTTTATATCTTTATCTTTGACCTCGAATAATACAGTTAGCGAAAAATCATCACAGATCTTTTTGTAGAGCATTAAATTTCCTACTAGAATACCAATATAATATGATCTTATTATTTGTAACTCTGCCTGCGGAGAGAATGGGTGAACCGAGTAGCTCATTCGAACCGCAGCCAGTCCCAAGCCCGGATAAAAGAGGCCAGAGGGTATTACAGTGCTCAAAGGAACAATAACATAGCCTCGGACAGGACTGGAAAAAACGATGACAACCAGGCACGAAAAAGGAAACGATTATGGAAACAAAAAACACTCAGACTTGGATGCTGGAATGTTACATCGCTGAACAACAAAGATCAAGAAGTACTTCTAGAAGTAAGACGACATTAGATTGATATATGTGCACTTTCGGAAACCAAAAAGAAAGGCAAAGGCAACACAAAATATGGCGAGTACATCTTAATCTATAACGGCAAAGACAAGAACGAAAGAGCAACCTCCGGTGTCGGTCTACTCATACATGAGAAGCTCCAAAACAACATCCACGACACAAAATATATTTCCGATAGTATACTGCAGGAGACCATCAGCCTACAAAAACCCAAACACACACACCTAGTGAGCGTCTATGCCCCAGATACTGGCAAACCAAAGAACGAAATAGATCAATTCTATCAGAACCTCCAGGCAGTACTAGATAATATCCCAAGACAAGACGAGATGATCATACTGGGAGACCTTAACGCTCGAATTGGAAACAATGTAGTACCCGGTGTTAATAACCGATTCAACGAAGAAAATAACAACAAAAGCGAAGAATTGTTAACTCAGATATGCACTATTAACGAACTAAGAAGCAATAACACATACTTCACTCACAAACCACAGCACAAATTTACATTCGAAAATACTCGAGGCCAGAAATCAGTGATTGATTACATAAATACAAATCAAAATATTTACCCAAATAGAATCCAAGACGCCAGAGTCTTAACATCTGCAAACGCGGAAACCATTCATAACTTAGTACTGGCCAAAAAAAACTGCCAACGTTCAATACACTAAAAAACAAACACCCGTTAAAGTAAGCAAAATAAATATTGAATCACTCACGGTCCCATCAACAAAACTCCTATACCAGCAAAGACTCAATGAGAAAATAGAAAGTAACCACATTGTAGAAATAGATAACGCTGAAGATGCCTGGCAAAAAATTAAATCAAACATACTCAAAGCTGCCGAAGAAGCTGTTGGAAGAAGAACATCTAATAAATCTACCAAACCAAACACAAAACCATGGTTTACTTAGGAAGTCAAAGAACTAGCAAACGAAAAGGGCAAAGCATACCTGAAATACAGATCACAAACCCTAACACTGGATGAATACTAAGCCGTAAGAAATACAACAAACAACAGAATCCAATACATTAAAAGAGCACATTGTGAAAGTTTCTCGGCAGACATGGAACACGACCTTTACGGAGGCCAGAGCAAGATCTGGAACATGTTAAGGAATAGGAAAAAACCAATCAACGAACACATAAACATAACGAAAATTGCACTTAACGATTGGGAAAAACACTTCTGTCAACTCTACAGCGATGACATAGACGCAGTAAATCCAGACACAGAACAGCATACTAACAACACTCAAGAACCGTGGACCGTGTCCGATGTGAATCTGAAACAATCGATCATCAAATTGAAAAACCGCAAGTCCGCGGGAATAGACGAAATATCCAACGAATTACTGAAGCACGGAGGGAACACACTATCCAAAGAGCTACACGTGTTCTTTAACAAAATCATAGAATCCAAAAAAATTCCAAACGAATGGAAAGAAAGCATAACCATCCCAATCTTCAAGAAGGGAAGCAAAACAGACCCAGCAAACTATCGAGAAATTACCCTATTAAGTTCAGTACTAAAACTATTCACTAAAATACTGGCAGAAGATATATCCTCTCATGGCATATGCGAGGAGCAACAAGGCTTCAGAAAAAAACAGATTACGGTTGATCTGTTTTTTTCTGCCATCTTTGCCATCTTTGCTATCAGGCAAATTGGCGAAAAGGCTATAGAATACAACAAAACTGCATGTATGTGTTTTATTGATCTTACGATAGCATGTGACCGCGTAAGACTCACTGACGTTGTGAAACTTCTCAAAAAGAAAACGTGCACCCGGATATTTCAAGCATTGTTGCGGATTTAAATACTAAGAACTGGACACAAATAAAAGTAGAAGGCAGAAAGACACGCAGACTACCCATGCAAACTGGAATAAGACAAGGCGATAGCATAAGACCCATCCTCTTCAACTTGATTATGGACGAACTTATAACGAAAGTAAAAAAGGTTGGAAAGGGATACTCACTAGGGGACAAAGAACTAACAGTAATCTGCTACGCGGACGATGCCATGCTGGTCTCAGAAGATGAAGACAACCTACAGCTAATGCTCTATCAGTTCGATAATACAGCTGCCAAATACAACATGGAGATATCGGTAGTAAAATCAAAAGCGTTAACCATCTCAAAAGAGCCTAGAAGATGTAAATTAGCTATATACAATAAACCAGTAGAACAGGTTATGAGTTTCAAATATCTCGGCGTCAACATCACGAGCAGCAGAGACTTCCAAGAAGAAGTAAAGGCTCAAACAACCAAAGCAGCTTTAATATCAGAGATATAATATGGCGAAACAACTTGTCCATTGAAAGCAAAGTCCGCATATATAAGCCCTGTGTGACACCCGTTATGACCTACGCTGTAGAAACAAGAGCCGAAAACTCCACAACTAAAAGGATTATCCGTACAGCAGAGATGAGGTCTCTAAGATCCATAGCAGGCTACACACTAAGGGACCACAAAAGAAACGAAGACATCCGATAACTTTGCGATATCCAAGACATAGTGAGATGGTCCCGAAACAGACGTCGCGAATGGAGAGATCATGTTGAACGGATGGACGACAAAAGATTGCCGAAAATTGCAAGGGATGGTCTCCCAAGATCCGGGAGACCACCAGAACGTCCACCCATACGTTGGTATGAAAGCTGGAATTCATCATCCCAGCTACAACCCTAAGAAATTAGAGAACAAGGCAGATGCCTTACAAGAAGGAAGAAGAAGAAGAAGTATTATTTGTCAACCCTCTATAGAATTCCAAAGAAAGAAAATAATTTTCCCCATGTTATTTCCATTTAAAACATTGAGTGTGGGGGTTGGTGGCGGGTTAATATTAATATTAGTAGCTATAACTAGGCAGGATTTTTTTATTTATTTCGAACCGATTTAGAGCCTTCCTGAAAAAAAATTCGAAATTTCTTCGTATAAGGACCTCCCCAATTTATATAACATAAGTTTGGGTATGGTTTGAAACAAGTTTTCAATTATAATCCTTCATAAACAAGAGATATTTGGTAAATCTTGGGTTTTTAGGGCAAAGACAAAAGTTCTAAGTTAATTTAAATATTCTATTTTTGTATAAAGACAATCGACAATAGCATAATACTTACACACTCCTATATATACCCTAAATTATATTTATTGTGAAATTCTGACGCACAATAAAATAGATTAGACGTAGACTAGACTGATAAATAATATATGCTAATGGTTAAGTATGTAAAATGAAATTTATCTATAATTTACAAACTTCAAGAGTAGAACAATACATTTGTCGAATAATGATAATAATTTTTAGAAATTACAAAATGCTATTGTTTATTTTGTTTAGAATCTTATCGCTAACATATGCATAAAAATATAATAAAAGGATCTATCATTAAGGTTTGTCGCACACTGGATCCGCTCGAAAAAAATCAGCTCAGCTGAGCTGAGAGTCCGCTATGGGTCCGCGATCGGGTCCGCTCCTCTGAGCTGATCGGACCTGATGTGAGCTGAGCGGAGCGGATGCAGTGTGCGACAAGCCCATGAATGGTATGATGATTTGCATGAAATGAAACAGAACAAATCAACACAATCTCATATGGGTACAAATTCAAACCTTTTAGTAAACTAGAATATGTTGTTGAATGCCAGATAACGACATAAAATTCAGAAATTCTGCCTAAATATTTTAGTTGGTTCACTTGCTTCGATAGTTTACTCCCAACTATTATGTTACCTATGATATTAGGACGACAAGGAATCTATAAATTTATATTTTCTGTAAAATGGTCCGTGAGTAAAATAACTTTTGAATTTTGCAAAGATAAGACCAATAGCAAACACAGTAAAGAACGATGATTGTTGTTTTTTTTTGAGATAATTGTAAAACGTTCTGTAAACGTAAAGGCCGGTCCAGACGCTCCGTTTTGCACAACGTTTTGTCTGCGCAGTCTTAGGACGGAATGAAAACGTTGCAATTTGTAGAGCGTCCACACGGTGCAGTTATATATGTATATTTCGCTCAGTTTTAGTGACATCGTCATGGAGGAGGTACTTCTCTGGTCAATTTTGGCATGCTATCTTGTTAAGAAACTGTTTAGCATAATCTTTATGTAATTTAATATTATCTACTTTAGAGGGTCTTAACATAGATGTATAATTTATTAATAATAATATATGTAGAGACTGTGTATCACATGATAAGGTATTAGATAAACTTGCCAGGTATGGCATACGAGGTAAAACTGGGAGGTGGTTTAAATCCTACTTAACTAATAGAAAGCAATTTGTAAGGGTGGGGAAAATGAATTCCAACACTATTTCAACTTATGTAGGGGTCCCACAGGGAAGTGTGTTAGCACCCATCCTGTTCTCGATATACACGGCCGATCTGATTAGTTATGTGGGAGGAGACAGGATTACTCTCTATGCCGATGAAGCCAGTGTACTTGTCTCCAATAACAGCTCAGAAGTACTCCAATTGGAAGCCGCTGACGTAATAAGTAAGTTATATACGTGGTTTTCTGCCAATAACTTACTATTAAATGGAGAAAAAACCAAATATATTAGGTTTCAGTCAGCAAGACGAGTAAGATCTGCAGATCTATCACTAACTGTTGGAAACCATACTATACAGAGAACGGGGCAAATAAAGTTCCTAGGCATACTGCTGGAGGAGCATCTTCCGTGGAACAAAATGGCTGAACATATTATCAGAAAAATAAACTCGAAGGCATATCTTATTCGTACTATATGGAATATGGAATTTTAGTTTGGGGATCTTCAACACATCTGACAGCAATCTTTTTGGCTCAAAAAAGAGTAGTAAGGGCAATAACCGGCATATCGAGAAAATCTTTATGCAAACCCCATTTCAAAGAGCTATATATATATATATATATATATATATATATATATATATATATATATATATGTTGTATTTGAGGTTTTCGCGGATAGATACCTGTGTTGTATTGTTTTCTCGGGGATTCCGCGTTGATGCTGAGGGTTGGCTCTGAAAAGAACCGGATTCTCGACGTTTCGGCGAACTAACATTCGCCATTCTCAAGAGATATATGCGTCCGTACGGGTCAACCGTTCGACGCATACCAGTATGCGTCGAACGGTTGACCCGTACGGACGCATATATCTCTTGAGAATGGCGAATGTTAGTTCGCCGAAACGTCGAGAATCCGGTTCTTTTCAGAGCCAACCCTCAGCATCAACGCGGAATCCCCGAGAAAACAATACAACACATATATATATATATATATATATATATATATATATATATATATATATATATATACATATATATATATATATATACATATATATATATATATATATATATATACATATATATATATATATATATATATATATATATATATATAAGGTGACATGTCATATGCACACGAACCTGGAATCCTTCAAGTTAAACAGTGATAAGCATAATTACAACACTATAAATTGCTTAAAATTATATACGCCAAAAAGCAATCTAACACTATGCTCCAGAGAACCCAATAGAATAGGAATAAAAATATATAATAGCATCCCAGAAAATATAAAAGATGAAAAGACATACAAAACATTCCGTAAAAAACTAAAAGGCTTTCTTGTTGAAATGTGCTACTATGGTATTGAAGAATTCATAAGAAATGATTGTAAATAAAAAGTAGATTGAACTTATACCACATGTTTAAGTATTCTTTTTGTTCTTATTACTTTAGCGTTATTTCTATTATTTTTATGGTTACAGTGTTAATTTAAGAATTTTTATTTTACTATGTATGAGTATAATATGTATGAGTACTACATCACATGATAAATAAAAATAAATAAAGATTTTGATTTTGAGATATAATATATTATTAATAATATATTAAATAAACACGTACAAATAAACTGAGGAACAAAATGAATCGGAAAACGGAGCTACCGTCCACATGCGCCGACTTGTCTGCACAGTTAACTTTGCCATGAAGAATTGTGAAAGTAGATATGTAGTCATATTTATACTACCATATATACACTTGCTATCACAATCTTCAAATTATGTCGTGTCTATTGAAACGCGCGTTATAAAATTATATCATTATAACATTGTTGGCCGCCACTCGGGAAGATTTGCAGCGGATGCTAGATGCAGACATCGAAAAATGCGTAATGGCCAGACTCGCATTAAATGCAAAAAAATACAAGAGAATTAGTGATATACTTTCTTACGGTTAGTTAAGCGCATGCGCGTCCGCTTGAAAGTTTCGGGCACATTTTGTTATTTTCACTGGTTATACGTTAAAAAAGTGCCCGAAAACTTGGCGAAATTGACGTATGCGTATAAAAAAAATTAAACTATCAAAGGGTCTATTAGGACGTAATCTAATATCATAGCATAATAGTTGGGGGTGAACTATCAAAGCAAGTGAACTAAATAAAATATTTAGGCAGCATAATAACTAACAGAAGAGATAGTCACACTGAAGTAAAATTGAAGATTGAGCAGGCTCTGGCAGCATTTAGGAACATGAGTAGGGTCTTGTGCTGTAGAGATATGAAGTTAACTCTAAGAATCCGATTTCTCAGATGTTACGTCTTCTCCACCTTCCTGTACGGTACGGAAGCCTGGACAATAAACAAGTTCGAAAAAAGACAACTTGAAGCCTTTCAGAAGTGGGCTTACAGAAATATATTCAAAGTTGCATAGACAGAAATATATCCAACTTGGTAATACTCCAGAGTCTGCAAGGAGGAACCTAGAATATTTCGGGCATGTTATGAGAAGCGAAAAATATCGATTACTGGAGAAGATCCTGCAGGGAAAAATTTCTAGCAAAAGAAAGCCAGGTCGCAGAAAAACATCATGCCTCAAGAATCTACCTGACTGGTACAAAATCAACTCTGGCTCTGTTCAGACTTGCCTTTGACAGAGTGAGGACAGCGTTTTTGGTGACCAACGTTCTGAAGCGACATGGTACTTAAGATTATAACATGGTAACATTGAGTTTAAATAAAAATGCAATATTGAAAATAAATTTGTACTGAAGGAAAAACCTTTAAATGCTTTAAATTTGAAACCTTTGTTTATAAAAATGTAAAGAATTAATTTTTCTTCGCCAATTATTATACAGCATAAATATTTCTGAAATTATTTTCTAACTTAACCGTAATGTGGAATATTTTCGCGACATATTTTTATTTTATAGTTATTCAACGACAAATATTGTAAATATTACCGGTTTTTTATTTTGTCCAAATAACAAAAACAACAAAAACACGTGTTTCGCATTGATCGATTTAAATGTAATTAGCACAATTCGCAGAATGCACTAAATAAAGGTTGAGCACACATTTATATAGCCTTCAAATTATTTAACCTTTTTATTTGGTTATATAATATACTTCTAGGGTAATATTTTTATGGCCATAGTTGATGACCATACTATGGCCGAACGCCTTTATTTGGTAAAAATACTGTGGAAGGTTATATAAGAAGGTTATATATAGAAGACAATATAAGTTTTATGGAAAATGACTAAAATTATTTAAGTTATAGAGGATTATTAAATAGACACTTTTGGTATTGTATGAAACAAAAGTTATTTGTGATATTGACATGCATTTTGCGCTGTCAGATTGAGGAACTGCAGAAGTTTCGATAGTACAGGTGGTAGTACTGCGCAAGCATTAGAGCTAGGATGCCAGCAAACTCTACGAGAAATCACATTTCGTGCTTGAATTTGCCAAAACGAACTCCGTAACTGTTGTCCAACGACATTTTCGAACACGTTTTGGAAAATCCCACCCTACTAGACAGTCGATCTACGATTGGTACAAAAAAATTTGAAACGACAGGATGTTTATGTAAAGGCAAAAGTCCGGCAAGACCTCGTGTGTCAGAAGAAACAGTGGAACGTGTTCAAGCTGTTTACCAACGAAGTACACAAAAGTCAGCAACACGTGCAAATTTGAAACTACAATTTTGCAACCAACTGTGTTGAAAATTTTACGTAAACGACTAAAACTGACGCCTTACAAATTGCAGTTGGTACAGCATCTACATGAAGATGACAAGCTTAAACGTAAAGATTTTTGCAATGAAATGCTGCAACTTAATGAAGAAGATGAGATTTGCGAGCAGGAGCTACATATCATCAAATGTTGATCAATTCGTTGATGCCTCAACTGCATGACGACGGGGGGAACTTTATCTTCCAACAAGTTGGAGCGCCTCCTCACTGGCACTGTGTCGTTAGAAATTATCTGGACGATCCACAGCGCTGGATATGACGTGCAACAGCCGACAAACGCGTTCTCGTACGGTGGCCACCAAGGGGCCCAGATCTTACACCGTGCGATTGTTTTCTATGGGGATTTGTGAAAGGCCTAGTTTACGTTCCTCCGCTTCTTAGTGATTTAAATGAGTTAAAACAACGCAACACAAGAGCTATGGAAAGTGTAAATTCAGATGTTACACCGGGTTTGGAATGAACTAGACTATCGCCTTGATGTGTGCCGTGTGACAGAGGAGCCCATATTGAGCACCTATGAGTTCCCAAGTAAAACTTTAGTTGAAGTAGTAGACTTTAAGAATCACTGTGCAAAATAGTTTAAACGAATTCATAATAACGATATTAGTTTTGGATTAATAAAACATTGAAAGTGTCTATTTCTTTTGTAATAACCATGTATATTACAAAATTATTACTAAATCTTCTAATTTACTTCTAATTTACTAAAATCTATTTACTAAATAAAAACCTATAAATCAGCATAGATTTATTGAACAAAAAAAGATGATTTGTACAATAAAGTGCATTTGCAGTTATAAATTATTGTAGCAAATTGAATGAATAAAACGTTTTTTTTTTTTATTAATATTTGCAAAAAGTTTTCTTTGATTTCTAAATGTGAATTATAGGTATATTATTGTATAACAAATTTAACATATACATTTGTTGTTAATTCAATTTCAAACATGTAATAAAAAAGGTTTAAAATACAATTTTCACATCAGCTAAGCTCAAAGTTAAAGAGTCTTGAACAATGTTGTATTCGCTATATTACAAGTGGAAGCTAGTGGGACTGCACCGCAATGTCAGATAGTCTTTCTATTTTTAGACCGGAGTCACTAGAAGCAAGCACCGGGTTAGAGATAGAACTCTCCCTTCTAGGAAGATGATGATTTGTAATAAGTAGGAAATGGAATTTCCTTTTCAGCCAAGAAGGTGGATAGATTTTTTTTATGAGTGGGAAACAGCGGATAACCAGCAGTCGGGCGGTAGGTCAGTCAACTCTACCAAGCGGCGCGAGAAGACAACGTCAAAAGGTGGGGGCAGTGTTGGTCGGGACGGGGGTGGCAACAACATAGGGTTGTTAGTTGGTGGGATTGTGGTTGTGGCGGTTCTTTTCGTCTAGGGTCTTGGTGGGTTCTTGGGTCTAGGGTTATTTAAACATATCGGGGACGGCGTCTATAATTAGTTCTAGGTTGGGGGGAAGGTCATCTTTCAGTCGGGACAGAAGCACTAGATAGGGGATGGGGAGTTTGTTTTTCGGTTTTCTTTTTCAACAGGGGGGGACTTGAAGATGTCGAGAATTGGGGGTTCTTGGGAGATGATACGGGAGGCTAGTTTTTTCTGAGGAGTGTGGAGACGGGTATGATATAGATCAAAATTGCTTAGCTCCTCGAGCAATATAGTGCACTTAGTCTTAGTAGTCTAGGCGGTATATCCGTCGAAGGCAGTTTCTTTCGAAACTGAGGAGGGGTTTGATATGGTTTTTGTTGCAGAGGGCAAGGGCTGTCATTTGATAGTCAAGGACTGGGCGGACAAAGGTTCTGTAGATTTAGAGTAGGGTTGGTCGAACAACCCCTACTCGGATGCGGAGGCAGTAGAGAAGATTTAACCTGGACCTCATTTTATGGAGACAATGTCTTATGTTGGGTACTGGGCTTAGGGACTGGGTGAAAATCGTGCCCAGATACGTTATTGATGGTTTAGGTATCAGGGGTTGGTCGTAAAGGTTTATTGAGTATTGCTTTTCGGCAATACGTTTAGAGAGGTTTTTGTGACGGAAATGGATCAGTTGGGATTTTTGGGGATTAATCTGGATGCGCCAGAGATTCATCCAGTTTTCGATTTTGGCAATAAATTTGTTTAGGACAGTTGCCGAGATTGAGGGGTTTCGGAGGCAGAACCAGAGGACGGTGTCATCTGACAATTGTTGGATGTGGCATCGAGAAATGGTCGGTAACGTAATGTCGTAACAAAATAGGTTGAATAGCAGGGGGATAGGGAAGAGCCTTGTGAGACGACCGCTACGGGCGTAAAGGGGAGAGACAGGGAAATGGACACTTTGACGCGGCACGAGCGGTTCGAGAGAAAGCTCTTTACTAGACGGACTAGTGATAGTGGGACCTGTAATATGAGTTTAGCTATCAGGCCGTCGTGCCACACAGTGTCGAAGGCACGGTGGATATCAAGGAAGAGGGCTATGGCGGAGTCTCCGGAGTTTAGCGTGATAGAGAGGTTGGACGTCAGGTTGAGAATGGAATGTTGGGTGGACCGTTGATTCATGAATCCACTTTGATGGTCGGGTATGAATGGTTTTGCAGAAGGAGCGAAGACGTTGGGCGATAATTTTTTAGAAAGTTTTACCTATCGTGCTGAGGAGGAAGATTGGGCTAAAAGAATCAACGAGTTTCGGGTTTTTTTTTGGGTTTGGGTCGCGGGAAGGTGCCGGACGAGAGACAGGTGTTGAATATACAGACTAGGTATTCAATTGCTGGGTCTGGAAGGTGTTTAAGGACAGTCTATGGAATCCGGTCGGGTCCGGCTCCAGAACCGTTGCGAGTGGTGGAGATTACATTGCGCACCTCGTCAGAGGTGTTGGGCTGGGCTAGGGGTTCATTTTCGTTTTGGGTAGACGGGGGGAACTCTGAATACGGGGTTAAAGGTAGGCGGCTGTTCTCGATTATGGTTTTCCTGAAGAATAGGTAGGTAATGTGAGGAGAGTTTGATTGGTACTTTTTCGAGATGGGTCGCGAAAGCCTGGGCTTTATCTGGGGCATTTGTGAGATTAGATTATTTACCGAGAGTGGGTGGTTGGGCCGGCGAGACCGGCCGGTAAGAATGTTTAGGGACTTCCAAAACTTACTGCCATCCTTGGGATCGAGTTTAGATGTAGCATCTATCCACGATTTTTCGCGGAAGGCACGCAGTTTTAGTTTGATGAGGGCATTTACGCGGTTCCACGATGATTTAATCAGAGGATCGTGGGTATTTTGTAAATCCTATACAATTTACGTTTTTGTTGGATTAGCGAGAAAACTTCGGGGGGCCCTTCTAGGATCGGGTACGGGTCTTTTATAGGAGAGTTCTGGAGAAAGAGGATGAGTACGGCGGGGGTGGTGACGCAAGCCAATGGGTTGAGCGCTCAGAGAGGGTACCAGCGGAGCCCTTCGGCACTAGGTCCTATTTCCGCTACAATATTTATTTGATTTTATGAAATAAATTTGGAATAGTGCTTGTTATAATATCTAGACGTTGTAACTATCAAGAAAAGTAAACAATAAATAAAAATATTATTTTCGATGAAATACTCATTGGGCAAATTATTAATTTATAATATTGAAGAAATGTTATCGACGGTCGTAATCCAGCCTCAATTTAATTTCCAATTGTATTATCATTTTTCTTATTTAAGCCCTCGTTAAACATTCTCACTATATTACAACATGCATTTTAGTCTACAAGTGAATGAAGTTGTTACTCATTCTAATTACTATTTCATGTTTACGTAATTATATTTTTCACTAAATATGTAATCTTATATCAATTGGCCTGTTATGTCAAATGTAATACATATAAGAGAAATGTATATAAAATAAGAGCTTAGCAGACAGTAAAACAGTTTCTTCTACTACTGGAGGGATTGAAACTTTTGATTTTATAATTGAATTTTTATTTCAAAGTGCTAGGATTAATTCATTTAGGATATATTATATACATTTTATGCAGCTCATTTTAACCTTGAGTTATGATTATTTTGAGTTATTATCCTTGCTCTTCTGCAGAGAAAAATCGAGATTTTCGCGAAAGGCTTCTTTTAGAGTTTGACTCACGAGGAATGGTTTTCTCTTCTTAAACTGAAGTTAACATTTTGTGAAGTTATGAAATACTTTCCTGTATTTAACAACATAATCCGCTACGATTATACAGATCGGTTACCACCTTCATCAATTGAAGGTTGAGTTTTTATCAAAATATAGCTAATTGGAAGCCTGAAGCCACAATTTTCCTATGAAATTTAAAAAGATTCAACCCACTATTGTTGAATTCATTGAACTCTTCTAATTAATCCTATTTTTCTTTTTCTATTAGCTATTAATTCCATATCACTGATATAATTATTTTTATATGTTACTATAATGCTGCAAACAACAATTTTCACCTAATTTATAATTCTCACGGTGTGAGTTGTCAGTGAGCTCCGATAAGTTGAGATCCTTCCAATACCTTTTAACTCATCATCATCATCATCATCATTCAGCTCTCTGTGTCCACTACTGGACATAAGCCTCTCGCATTTTTGCCCATTTCCTCCTGTCTTAAGCTCTCTGTATCCAGTTGCCTGCACATCTTTTTAGATCGTCCGTCCAACGTGTAGGGTGTCCCTTACTTCTTTTATCCCAGCGTGGTCTCCACTCGAGCAGCCTTTTCGCCCATCTCCCGTCCGTCATTCGTGCCACATGTCCAGACCACTTCCACTTGAGTTTGCGAATTTGGATAATTACATCTGTGACGCCGGTTCTCCTTCGTAAATCTTCATTTCTTATATGATCCCGCAGTGACACTCCGAGCATGGACCTTTCCATCTTGCGCTGTATTACCATAAGTTTCTTAGCACTTGCTGTGGTTAGTGTTAAGGTTTCAACTCGATAGGTCATGACGGTCAACACACACTGATCAAACACCTTCCTCTTTAAACATTGTGGTATGTCGCTTTTAATAATTTCCGCAAGTTTTCCATAGGCTGCTCAAGATAGTGTAACTCTTTTTTTCATTTCGCACGATTGGTTGTCTCGTGAGATTTGGATTTCATGACCAAGATAGTTGTACTTATCCACCAGAGCTACTTCCTCATCACCAATGAGAATTTGCTCACTGGGAACTAAATTTGTCATATATTCAACTATGACAATATATTCAACCATGACTATATATTCAACCTTTCAACTATGTATATATAAATAAATAAACTTTAATAAAATGTTATTTGAATCAGATTTATTAACGCAACAACTCAAAAAACTATTTTGAATTAATAATAGGTTCGGATTCGTGAGGTTCGTGTGCGTTAGTTATTTTACATAAGTGACAAGCTGTTAATAAATAAAGACAACAATTATTTCTATCACTGTGGGAATAGGTATATATGAAAGGAATCCGAATTTTCTACTTCTTTTTAAAAGGTTTAAAATAAATCTCTAATACGTGGAAGATATATAAAAAATAGTAAGTCAGTAAACACAATTGAGTAATGAATAAGTGAAAATTATAAGAACTATTATGTGTTAAAATGGGATCAAATACACAGAAAGAAATAAATGGTATCGTTACAATTACCTTGACCAAATAACGCATCGATGGAGTTACTATAAAAAGATAATCATAAAAGATAATCATAATGATTTATATACGATATTTTTAACTTTAAGTATTGAATAAACAACATAACAAACATAATAATTCAACAATAATTCAACAACATAATAAACTTTCTGTATGTGTTATTGGAATAAATCATTTCCGTCAGATAACTTAATGATATTAATTGATTGGAAGAAATGAATCTACCAAATATAAAAACGTTTAAAATTGTGCTCAGTAAATCGTTAATACATTAAAGTTACCATCTTGATATTGAGATATAAGTCTTATTTCAGACAACGCACATTCACTGCGATGGTTTGGCCAGCTAATAAATGTTTTATCTTAAGAAATGTACATCTTAATATCCTAATAAGAAGTTATTAGTTATTGGTTATTCATGTGTATTTTTACCTTAAAAATAGTTTTTCAATAAAAAAATATCGTATATAAATCATTATGATTATCTTTTTATAGTAACTCCATCGATGCGTTATTTGGTCAAGGTAATTGTAACGATACCATTTATTTCTTTCTGAGCATTTGATCCCATTTTAATGTTTAGTCTCATATTTTATAATATCTTTTTCCTTTTCAAATTTATCAAAAATTCTTCCCCGTTTTTCCCCGTTTATTATATGTATACATCTAGTGTAGCAGTAATTAGCAAACCATATAATTTATAACTAACATCCTTTACAATTCTCATTTCTGAAATGGTATGACTTAAATTGCTGGCATATTACACAAATAGACCTCCTGTTCAAATTCATCTTCTTTCCGGATTTGGTTCCTTTCAAGGATTGCATTTCTTTTTGTCTCACGCAGAGGTGGATTAAATTTCGACAGAGCCCTAGGCACACACCTCATCGGCGCCTCTCTCGTGGTTATCTCACATGAAACAAAGGTTAGAACAAATCTCACATGAAATTTGTAAGTTATTTTACAGCTTTCAGTCCACCTTCGTGGAACTCAACAAAAACCATAAAAATAACATTGTTTTTAAGATCATGTATTTCCGATACCTTAAGTGGATAGCCATCTGTGGACGCGTTTCGAGATTTATCTCTCATCAGCACAGCTTTGCTTCTATGAGCAATAATTTATAAACCACTCACTTGAAAACCCAAGGTATTATAAATTATACAGTGGAACCTTAGTATCACAAACCTCGATGTAACGATTTCCTCGATTTAGTCAATTCTTATAAATACCCTAGAACTGGCCGTAAGAGTTAATGCAACATATAACAAACCCCATTATAACCAATTACTTGGTACTTACAACGAATATCTTTTAATCTCCTTCAGATTTGTTATATCAAGGTTTCACTGGTAACTACTAATTTATGTGTTGCTGTTAAGATTGAAAAATGCTAGAGGGGTAGTTATTGTGAATATTGTAAACAATTGGCAGATGATGTTTTTTTTTATGAATTATGTGTTTAGGATTTAATATTTAATATACAAAAACAATAATGCTATGAATAAAATTATTTGTTTAAAATTGGTACTAACAAACCATTATTAATCCAACCATATTTGTTTAAAATTTCTTCGTCTACATTTTTTGTCATGAAAAATCGTCAATAACGTCGTCATAGTTTAAAGGTAGCAATAAGTTTGATTCAATGTTAAGTATCGTTAACGAATTTAATCTTTTATCTGTCATGGTTGAGCGAAGATATGTTTTCACTGCACATGGGCAAGAAAAACTCTGCTCACCACTGCATTTGTTGACTGCTGTCTATACCTTCATTCTTAAGGCTATGTCAATGTCTGGGTAAATTGTTTCTAGTTTTATAATTTCTTAGAACCTTTAGAATAAGGCGACCACACGTTCAGATTTTGGCGGGACAGTCCCACTTTTTGGAGGACTGTCCCGCGTCCCGCCGATTTATTTAAAATGTCCCGATTTTTATAAAATATCTGATTTTATTATTTTAAATGTACTGTAATATATAAAATAAGATTTTTCCACATATTCCCATAAATTATCCTCTTTTTTTAGTGTCACCCACCCTCACGTGGAAGTCACATTGTCGCGGTGTGAGGGCTTAGTTTCGCAACATACCGTTGGACGTCACGACTGGAACAACTCCGGTCGGGGCGTTCGGCGGAGGGCGAACAACCAAGAACTTCCAAACCCTTAATCCCAAGGTGTCATGCGACCCGTGCCAAAGGGACTGGTTGATGGCCAAGGGCAACCGGCCATCGCTTACGGAGCCCCTATGATACCTGGCGACCTCAGAGGGTATCCAGCCTTACCACTATCAAGCGTGGCTCTGATGTGGTGGACCTTTAGTTCCCTTGCGACTCGTGGGATTTATATGAATTCCAAAAGTAAAAATAATCCATTTGTGCGGGACCTAACCGACACAGAGAACAAGGAAGTCAGCCCGGATTCCCGGGAAGACGACCTTGACCCCACACTCGTAGACATGAGCAGTCCAGCCATGTCTACAGAGGCAGAGGTAGATGTTCTTGTAGGGACAGAGGAGGACTTTCCGCCTCCTGTCACAAAACAAGAATGACCAGCAGGCGCACCAAAATAGCCCAAGTGAACATCCATCATGCCAAAGCAGCTTCAGCTGTGATGGCTAGGATGTGCACCGAGCAGCACCTAGGGCTAGCGCTGCTTCAAGAACCCTGGACCTACGGAGGTAAGATCAGAGGCCTTAGCAACAGGGAATGTAAGTTGGTATGGGACAGCCGTGAGGTCTCCCCTAGAATCTGCATTATGTTAAAAAATAGCATAAATTTCTTATGTCTTTCAGAATTTTTAACGCGGGATTTAGTACCGATTCAGGCCCTCATCAAGGTCGAGGGTCTCCACCGCGAAGTAGTGATCGCATCAGCATACTTCCCTGGCGATGGTAACAGCATACCACCCATTGAAGTTCAAAAGCTGGTGGAACACTGTATTAGGAGAAGGCTGCCACTCATCCTGGGATGTGACGCGAACGCACACAATGAGATGTGGGGCAGCACGGACACTAATAAGAGGGGTGAGTACCTTTTAGAATACCTCATTAAAGAGAACTTAATTGTGTACAACGTTGGGAACACACCAACATTTGTCACTAAAGTCAGAAATGAGGTATTGGATATTACGGTAGGTAGCGCTAACGTAAGTAAACTAATTAAAAAGTGGAGGGTTTCAAGTGAGCCCTCAATGTCAGATCATAGGATCATAGAGTTTGAGCTGGAAGGAGCGAGTGAGGAAAACACCCCCATTCGAAACCCCAGACAAACTGTGTGGCCTATGTTTAGTTCCCAACTAAAAGAAAACCTAGAGCAGGTGACAGTGCGGGGTAGTATCAAACACTACACCGTGCTGGAGCAGGCTGTAGGAGAAATAAATGTAGCAATCACCACGGCATTTGAATCCAGCTGCCCGGTAAAAACCGTGAAGGAGCATAAGGACGAAAAATGGTGGAACAAAAATTTGTCTACATTAAGAGCAAAAGTACGTAGGCTTTTCAACAAAGCCAAGCAATAAGGAAATTGGCTAGAATACTCTGAGGTGCTTACCACCTACAACAAAGAGATCAGAAGGGCAAAAAGGGAAAACTTTAGGACCTTCTGTGAAAACATAGAATTCACGCCGGTGGCAGCTAGACTGCACAAAGCACTAGCGAAGGATAGAGTGGAAATGACAACCACTCTCAAGAAACCGGATGGGACCTTCACGGAGGATGAAGAGCAAAGAGATCTCCTCCTCCTAGAAACCCATTTTCCGGGATGTAGAGGATACAACGAGACCGAGGGCTTGATGCAACCACGGAAACCAAGTCGGGCCGACTGGAAAAGGGCAGCGTCCATCTGTACGGAAAACCGAATCAGATGGGCTATCGGCACTATCCAGCCTTTTAAGGCCCCAGGTGTGGACGGACTAGTTCCTGCCTTCCCTAAAAAAGGGAGAGAGAGAGAACTAATGCCGTATCTTCTAAATATCTTTAGAAGTAGCTTAGCGCTCGGATATATACCGGAGCTATGGAGAAGGGCTAAGGTGGTATTTATACCGAAGGTGGGGAAGAAAGACACCACTCAACCGAAGTCATTTAGACCCATTAGTCTAACATCTTTTATGTTAAAGACAATGGAGAAGGTGATTGATAATTACCTTAGGACTATGGTGCTGGTAGGTACACCACTACACAGGAGTCAGCATGCTTACAGAGCAGGGAAATCCACAGAAACCGCCCTGTATCAGCTGACAAACGAAATAGAAGCAGCACTAGAGACAAAGGAAGTAGCGATATGTGCCTTCTTGGATATAGAGGGAGCTTTTTACAACACCTCACACGAGGCTGTCAGGGCGGCCCTCGAAAGAAGGAATATCGACAGCACTATCTCAAAGTGGATGGGAGAAATGCTGAGAACTAGAACGGCGTAGACACAAGTGGGAAAAGACAACATTAAGATCTCCACAACTCGAGGGTGCCCACAGGGAGGTGTACTATCACCGCTAATGTGGAGCCTGGTAGTTGATGAACTACTGGTTAGGCTAAACGACCTAGACATCAAATGTCAAGTTTACACCGATGACATAGTCATAATGGCCAGAGGAAAATTTGAGGGAACGCTCTGTGAAATTGTTCAGAGAGGCCTCAAAGTAACTAGTAGATGGTGTCAAACAGTGGGATTGAGACTCAACCCGAGCAAAACCACGGTGATACCATTTACTAGAAGGAGAAAACTAAACTGCCTACATCTCATACTCATAGATGGGAAGGCAGTTAAATACCAACAGGAGATAAGGTATCTGGGTATCACACTAGATAGCAAACTCCTATGGAATAGACACGCTGAGGCAGGCCTCTATGAGAAAACAGCTTGAGAAGATTCAAAGACTGGCGTGTGTCTGCATCACGGGGGCGATGGGGTCGTGTCCGACAGCAGCATTGGAGCTGCTGCTGGATCTGACTCCGCTGCACCTTGTGGTGGAGAGCGCCGCCAGATCGGCGATCGTAAGGTTCAGCAAGGAAGGAATGGGCAGAGGCAAAATAATCGGGAGCAGAGACCGAAACAGCCTCGCTGCCAAGATCCCCTGGCTGGAAGTACCAAAAGACGAAATGGTATGCAAATACCACTTCGAGAAAAACTACACAGCAATGTGTAGTAGTAAAGCCGATTGGAGCGACGAATCCTCATTATACCACATAGAGCAAAATTCCATCAAGTGGTATACAGATGGTTCGAAGACAAAGGAAGGCACTGGTGCAGGAGTGTTTGGACCTCGTACCAGATACTCCGAATCCATGGGAACATCCCCAAGTATCTTCCAAGCAGAGCTACACGCAATCGATAGATGTGTACAGTTTAACCTCGACAGGAATTACCGCAAACAACGAATTGCTATCCTGTCAGATAGCCAAGCAGCCATCAAGGCCATTAGCTCATACACCATCAGATCCAAACTGGTATGGGACTGTGTGGGGAAGCTGAACAAGCTTGGCAGGGATAATAAAGTAACGCTATACTGGGTACCAGGACACACTGGAATAGACGCAAACGAAGAAGCCGATCACCTAGCAAACAAGGGATCCAGTAGCCCCTTTATAGGTCCGGAACCCTTTTGCGGTATGAGCGTGAACACCATCCGCAAAAGTTTAGATGAAGAAATAAGAGGAAAATGGATGAAAACCTGGGAAGAACTTCCAGGGCTAAGGCAATCCAAAGTGATGCTGGGATCTTTTAACCAGAAGAGAACTAAAGCTTGCCTGAAACTAAGCAGGAACAAGCTCAGAATTCTGACAGGAGCCCTGACGGGACACTGCAGACTTATTAAACAGCTCAAGGCCCTAGGCCTAGAGGAGGATGATGGATGCAGATTCTGTGGCTCAGCAGAGGAAACCCCCATACATCTGTTCAAAGACTGCGGAGCATTACTCCGCAAGAGACAGATGTACCTTGGGGCTCACTGCTTGAACACAGAGGAGCAGCAGGCCTTGAATCCCACCCAGATCCTGAGATTCCTAAAGGAATCAGGATTAGAGGAGGCGCTTTAAATGGGTAAGTACACCAACACTTGGAGGAGGAGGGTGGGGTACAATAGATCTATAAAGGTCGCAGTACAAGTCGTCACCACTATATCTACAATCTACAATCTCTAGTGTCACCCAATGAAATTTTTTAATATCCTTGAATTGAACTGTCTATTCTTCAAGTTATTCCAAGCAGTTATTATAAAAAATTTTGACTTCTTTCAGAAAATCCGGTCGATTAATGGCACCTTGTTCTGAATTTTTTTCGGGTGTCATTGAAAAAGGAGATTTTATGGGAATATGTGGAAAAATCTTTTGAATATATTAGTAACCATTTTCCGAAAAATAATATTTGCGAAAATGATCTTTTTGGATAAGGTGTTATTGGTAAAAAGATACGTTACATACTACGTTACGAGTGCACGTCAGAAAATAAATTTTCACTACGTCTACGTTTTTTTGTTTATTGACGCAAGTTGTTGCCATAGTAACAACAAACAGAAATCGTTTAATTATAAAACTTCATTTGATTTACAATGGAGTTTTACGCACGATTTGGATACTTTTACACACTATTATAATAATGGCATCCTTCACATATAATTATGTATTTATGTGTTGATTTTGGTGTGAGTAAATAAAATATATTTTTTTCAATTATTGGTCTGCTGTCATAACTTAATTATAATTCTAATTTCAACCCATTTGTCCCGCTTTGTCTCAATGAAAATGTGGTCACTTTACTTTAGAATCGCGTTGGGTGCTCGTGGCAATTCTCTGTCTCGAGCTATTCTTGTTAAATAAGAACGTAGATGAATCCATTCTTCCACAAAGCATTGATCTAAATCACCAGAATACATCGTTACTAATATATTTGCTCTATTTTGAATTTCTTCGGTGTTCAAATTAATTAAATTGCTTAAAAACGTTAATTTTTCGTTAAACGATTTCCGTCTCTTTTGAAGTTCAGCCACAAATCTGTCTATAATGACTAGGACATGACACTGAATAGTTCCCGACCAGATAACAAAGAAGTTGTGTAGCGTTTTGATGTATTATATGTCAATAGCCTTCTCCTTTTTGTTGCATTGTTAATATTTCGGCAGATTCATCTGCCTTTCCGCATTTCCGCCTTTCCGCTTTCTCTTTGTGTCCTTTTCGTAATCTTTAACTAATGAGAGTTCCACGGTTTGTTGTTTTCTTTTCTTTCTGCAGAAATTATGTGAATTAGACTGTCATACATTTGAATAACCGTACAAATGACAATATCAAGGGACAGTATCTTTTGGTTGGTTTTTTTCATGTGAATCAAAATAAAACCCCAAAACACGGTCATGAAAGCAGTTTATAGTCAAACTTAAAGCAAACGAAACACAGCCTGAATATATAAATATATTCAGCCTTTCCGGAGCTCTATAACAATTATTGAGTCTTTTTAGGACTACCAAAATAAATCTCACATGAAATTTGTCAGTTATTTTACAGTTTCAGTTTACCTTCGTTGCACACAACAAAAACCAGAAAAATAAAATTGTTTTTTAAGATCATGTCTTCCCGATACCTTAAGTGGATAGCCATCTCTAGACGCGGTTCGAGATTTATCTCTCATCAGCACAGCTTTGCTTCCATGAACAATAATTTATAAACCACTCACTTTAAAACCCAAGGTTAGGGTTAGATGTAGGCAAAGCTGTGCTGATGAGTGATAAATCTCGAAACGCGTCCACATAGAGCTGCGGGAAATGCTGAATATATTTATATATTCAGGCTGTGTTCTCTTTGTTTTAAGTTTGTATGATTATCTTTAACGTAGGATGGTTTCACCAATTCTATCTTATCAATTTATAGTCGTTCTAATTTCAATCTTATGCCATTAGCTTCACCCACAACTGAACGTTTTTACAGAGGATTGCTCTCGACAGCTGTTAGAGCGTTGTGAATTTCTTGAAATGACTCTTAAATTTTTGCAGGAATCTGCTCGACCTGACCAGCGCGTATAAGATGAACTTTTGACAGTAGTTTTGTTTTTTTTATCACTACCTAAGAAAATTAGTTTCCCATCTTTGTGTTTTTAACTATAATATATTGAAGAAAGACTAGAAGGAGCTCCCAGGATTCCGACAATCTAAAGAAACGATTGGAAATATCGGAAAATTGCCGAGACTTAGAAATGAATAGCGATTAAATTGCATTTAATTGATATCTTCAATTAATCTTTTATTCGTGTTAAAAGTTTGCCATCAATTCAATAAATTCAATAAATTCCTTACATATTGTAGAACTTAAGTATTTGGTACATCCCTTACCCTTGCCTCCATATTGTATAATATGTTTACATAAAAACGGATCAAATTCCAGCGTCAGCGAGTTCCAGCGTCATTCAATAATTTCCGTTATAAAGAGATACGAGTTTTTTGTTAGAACCCCCTAAAAGATAAAGCACATGATGCTAAAGACTTTACAACCACAATCACTCTTTTCAAAACTTTCAACACCCAAAATTCAACACATCTTGAAATTGAGATACAATAGAAAAATTATATTGTTCTATAGTTTATTTCGCGTCTTTAGATGTATTATATGTCAATAGCCTTCTTCTTCTTGTTGCCGTTAAGGTCCATTTAGGGCTTTGGTATTCTTCTCAATGAGAGATGCCCATCTACTTCGGTTTCTTGCAGACACTTTCTAATTTGTCATCCCGATTGCTCTCGCGTCTTCCTGCATGCTGTTCAGCTATCTGTGACGCTGCCAGTTCCCGTTTGGGGTTCCTAGTCTCCTCCATTCTATTTATGTGTACTACATATCTTAACCTACCGCAATTAATTGTCGCTACCAAATCTGTATATCATAGCTCATAATCGTCAGTAGTAGGGAAAGATGATATGTTCTAAAACCACCTCCACCTCGGACAAATGCGCATGCGCGATGACCTTTGACCCCTAACCTATGCGCATGCGCGATGACCTTTGACCCCTAACCCAACCTTGACCTTGACCCCTAACCTTGACCTTGACCCCTAACCTAACCTTGACCTTGGAACTTCCGGTTTCCGGTTTCGACTTCCGGTTTCGACTTCCGGTTTCCGGTTTCAACTTCCGGTCTCGACTTCCTGTTTCCGGTTTCGACTTCCGGTTTCGACTTCCGGCCGCCATTTTCGGAACTTCCAGATGCGCGGGAAAATTCAAAAAATAGACGCGAGGCGGGGAAATTCAAAATTAGATCCTGTTGAGACAAATGAGGTGTGAAAAGTTGGTTGCATACATCAACGGGACTAAACACATGAGACTAGATAGACGGGGCTAGATACATGAGGCTAGACTAGACGGAGTAGACTAAACCATTTTAAACCATTTGATGAGAAAAATCAAATCTGGTGTCAGAACGGCTCTAGCATGCGTCCTAAGGGAGTTACCGCCCGACCGCCTACCCCGCAGTAGATGACGTCATCCGCCGCGGCAGATATTGCTAAACTAATTATCTCGATGCTGATTGGCTGATTAACGAATAAATAATTACAGTTGACCTTTTCCCTCAATTTATATGTAATGGACAAGACTGGACAGACAAGACTAGACAGACAAGACTAGACAGACGAGACTAGTTAGATGAAGCTAGACAGATGGGGGCTAAATACATGAGATTAGACAGACCAAGCTAAATACATGAAACTAGATTAGACTGAACTAAAATATATAAGGGATTGTTTAATTTAAATAAAATATATTTTCGATTGTTTTTCTTATAATTGTTAATAATGTTTATATTATTACTTTCATTTTGTTATCTACGTTTTATTTTGATTTACGGCTTGTTGATTAGACGCAACCGGATGTTTGTCAGTCATAACACCAGGCAAGAATAGAGGGACTAGACTAGACAGACTAGACATACAGGCAAGCGGGGAAAATTCAAAATGAGTTGCGGATGGGTAGCGGACAATCCTGTATGCATGCATAATTGATTGCAAACATATTACGGATTGATTCAAATGAGATTATTGGTTTTAGGCCGGACAAGATCGGACAATACCGAACAAGGTCGAACAAGAACGTACAAGACTATACAGACCTTATATTTATCCGAATAATTTCCTATGAGTAAGCGAAATTTCTTATACTTGTCTGTGAACCAGATCGTATTAATGTTTTTCATTTATATCAATACCAAAGAGTTCAATTCTGGCATCCACTTTTCATCTACTTGCATCCACTTTTCATCACGCCAAACAGGGTGTGAGGTCTATGTGACCCCACGCTAAACAGGGTGTGAGGTCTATGTGACCCCACGCTAAACAGGGTGTGAGGTCTATGTGACCCCACGCTAAACAGGGTGTGAGGTCTATGTGACCCCACGCCAAACAGGGTGTGAGGTCTATGTGACCCCACGCTAAACAGGGTGTGAGGTCTATGTGACCCCACGCTAAACAGGGTGTGAGGTCTATGTGACCCCACGCTAAACAGGGTGTGAGGTCTATGTGACCCCACGCCAAACAGGGTGTGAGGTCTATGTGACCCCACGCTAAACAGGGTGTGAGGTCTATGTGACCCCACGCTAAACAGGGTGTGAGGTCTATGTAACCCCACGCTAAACTCTTAGGTTAGGTTAGGTTAGGTTAGTTGAGTTAACATTAGGGTAGGTTAGCATTAGATTAGTTGGGATAGGTTAGGAATGAAGCGCGCCTCATTCCTAACCTATCCCAACTAATCTAATGCTAACCTACCCTAATGTTAACTCAACTAACCTAACCTAACCTAAGAGTTTAGCGTGGGGTTACATAGACCTCACACCCTGTTTAGCGTGGGGTCACATAGACCTCACACCCTGTTTAGCGTGGGGTCACATAGACCTCACACCCTGTTTGGCGTGGGGTCACATAGACCTCACACCCTGTTTAGCGTGGGGTCACATAGACCTCACACCCTGTTTAGCGTGGGGTCACATAGACCTCACACCCTGTTTAGCGTGGGGTCACATAGACCTCACACCCTGTTTGGCGTGGGGTCACATAGACCTCACACCCTGTTTAGCGTGGGGTCACATAGACCTCACACCCTGTTTAGCGTGGGGTCACATAGACCTCACACCCTGTTTAGCGTGGGGTCACATAGACCTCACACCCTGTTTGGCGTGATGAAAAGTGGATGCAAGTAGATGAAAAGTGGATGCCAGAATTGAACTCTTTGGTATTAATATAAATGAAAAACATTAATACGATCTGGTTCACAGACAAGTATAAGAAATTTCGCTTACTCATAGGAAATTATTCGGATAAATATAAGGTCTGTATAGTCTTGTACGTTCTTGTTCGACCTTGTTCGGTATTGTCCGATCTTGTCCGGCCTAAAACCAATAATCTCATTTGAATCAATCCGTAATATGTTTGCAATCAATTATGCATGCATACAGGATTGTCCGCTACCCATCCGCAACTCATTTTGAATTTTCCCCGCTTGCCTGTATGTCTAGTCTGTCTAGTCTAGTCCCTCTATTCTTGCCTGGTGTTATGACTGACAAACATCCGGTTGCGTCTAATCAACAAGCCGTAAATCAAAATAAAACGTAGATAACAAAATGAAAGTAATAATATAAACATTATTAACAATTATAAGAAAAACAATCGAAAATATATTTTATTTAAATTAAACAATCCCTTATATATTTTAGTTCAGTCTAATCTAGTTTCATGTATTTAGCTTGGTCTGTCTAATCTCATGTATTTAGCCCCCATCTGTCTAGCTTCATCTAACTAGTCTCGTCTGTCTAGTCTTGTCTGTCTAGTCTTGTCTGTCCAGTCTTGTCCATTACATATAAATTGAGGGAAAAGGTCAACTGTAATTATTTATTCGTTAATCAGCCAATCAGCATCGAGATAATTAGTTTAGCAATATCTGCCGCGGCGGATGACGTCATCTACTGCGGGGTAGGCGGTCGGGCGGTAACTCCCTTAGGACGCATGCTAGAGCCGTTCTGACACCAGATTTGATTTTTCTCATCAAATGGTTTAAAATGGTTTAGTCTACTCCGTCTAGTCTAGCCTCATGTATCTAGCCCCGTCTATCTAGTCTCATGTGTTTAGTCCCGTTGATGTATGCAACCAACTTTTCACACCTCATTTGTCTCAACAGGATCTAATTTTGAATTTCCCCGCCTCGCGTCTATTTTTTGAATTTTCCCGCGCATCTGGAAGTTCCGAAAATGGCGGCCGGAAGTCGAAACCGGAAGTCGAAACCGGAAACAGGAAGTCGAGACCGGAAGTTGAAACCGGAAACCGGAAGTCGAAACCGGAAGTCGAAACCGGAAACCGGAAGTTCCAAGGTCAAGGTTAGGTTAGGGGTCAAGGTCAAGGTTAGGGGTCAAGGTCAAGGTTGGGTTAGGGGTCAAAGGTCATCGCGCATGCGCATAGGTTAGGGGTCAAAGGTCATCGCGCATGCGCATTTGTCCGAGGTGGAGGTGGTTTTAGAACATATCATCTTTCCCTACTATCGTCACAGCCAAAAATGTTAGTCCTACGCTGTAAGTTCAAAACACATGTTTAATGTTCACATGAGTTTTCATGGCTTTGGAATCTATTTCCTCCAATCATTAAAACCAATATTTTGTTTTCCAAATTGAGTTTCTCCACCGACTACTAAACAAGACCCGCAATATACTTTCTTACTACTCATGCGGGATAAGTACTATATTGGCGCCCGTTTTTTAGTGCGACAAATGGTTGTTTTTGTCAATTCAATTATTACCACATAACTTGGGCAACTAACGCAAATATTAAATAAAATTCGCTAAATTACACTAAGAAAAACAATTAAATAAATACAATCAATATATTAAAAATGTGACGTGAAATTGACAGACATTTTTTTCATTAAAAAATAAAAATGAAAGAAAGAGTTTAAAAATGAGTGTAAATGGGGTTTCCGGAGACTGATGAGAGTTCTTATGACGAATCCACATCACCGGAGACAATTAAAGAAGCAAATTCTTCATTTTCGATTCTATTTTTTTTTTGATGCCCCTGGACCCCAAACTTGTAAGATACGTCCCCTCGCATGAGTAATAAAAAATATTATCTGAAACTTGTGCGGTATTATCAATTGCTCACGGGAGTGAAATTTCACTCTCGTGAGCAATTGACAACTTACCGCCCTTGTTGCACAATATACTATTCCTCAACACACAATATTGAGCACAATATACACAATATACTATTGTTTTCGTCTATTGTTTCGTCAAAACAGGAGATTTTATTGTCATATATCCTTTCACTCAATGAGAAATCTTCATTTATATTTTGATTAGATCAAACAATCAAGGGTCACAATCAAGTAGAACCAGCCTTTCTATCGACTGGTTCACAACTTCTATTACTGATGAAGTAGGCTGTGCGGGCACAGACAAATCTTTTGATCGCTTAGTACTAGTAGGAATCTCGCGTTGAACAGGGATAGTAGCAGATGCACAGACACGTGCATTAGAAGATTCTGATCACTCAATCACTTTTTAATTTAGAACAGAATGTATAATATTTGTTGTATTCTTGATTAAATTAAAATTTTTTTCTTACTTATCCTTAGCCTTTCGTTTATATGCTGCACCACTAATGTAAGTAAGGTTTCCTTAGGCTTTCGTTTATATGCCGCATCAATAATGTAAGTATTTCCGTTGAAATACTTCCGGGCGTCGTCGCGCCCCTTCGTAATCTCGCGCCCTTAGGCACGTGCCTAGTTTGCATTATGGAAGATCCGCCTATGGTCTCAAGCAGTAGGTGTTTAGACTTGGTGTATTGCAATCTTTATAAACCTATTGTAACCCACATAATTCTCCAATTGCTGTTATATTACACATTTAAAGCTTCTACCCAAATTCAGCTTTTTTCAGGATTTGATTCGTTTCAAAGATTTTCTCTTGATTCCAGCAGTTGACCCTAATATGGTATCAATAAGCGAATCAATGCATTACTTTTTTATGCAGGCGATCAGCAGTTTGCTCAGTTGACTGGAAGAACCTGAAACCATCATTTCCCTTGGATTCAACGGTCTTGAGATGTTTCTTGAGTGTGCAGTCTTCCGTTGTTCGAGTGAGCCGTTATTATGCATATCAATAATGCAATATAATCGCTGCTCACCTATACGTCTCGGACATTTTCTGATATTTCCAATGATATCTTTAGATTGTTGAAGACCCGGGAGCTCCTTCTATGCTTTCATCACAGATCACAGACAATACAGCGCCTCTTCCTCGGTCCTATTACCCTCAGAAGGGTTTGGTGGCACTATGCTTCTACCATTTTTAAAGCAATTTTCCACTCCTCTCTGTTCTGGGCTAGTTCTGTGGCCTCGTGCAGAGAGAGTCCAGTCAAGCTTCTGATTCCGTCTACCCATCAGGTTGGAGATCCTCCTCGTGACGTTCGTCCGTCGACTTTGCCTTAAACCACCAGCTTTTCTAATGCATCCGGTCTTCTAGAGACGTGCCCGAAATACCGCACTTTGTTCCGGTTTATTCTCTTGGTCAGTCTGTGTTCGCGCCAATTTTAATAAATCTGTATTTTTAATTCAACATTTGAATCGATTTCGGCACCGATTAACAGAAGGGGAAAGGTGTATCGATCTGGGCCGAAATCGCGCGATTTACTTATCAATTTACTTCGCGAATTTATATTATTCGGGGAGTATGCTTCGAGATTGAGAAGCGTAAAGACAAGAATCGAAGCGCGAACCAAGCTCGACCGACACGTGCACGCATTTTTAAGTTTCCCGTTTCAAGTCAAGTTAACCAGGGGTGTAATCACGAGCCGAAAGAGCTAAAGCGGCATCCAAAGTCTGGAAGACACCAATTTTAAGGGCTCCCTCCACCCATTATCTCCATTTCCTCCGGTAAAAAAAGGCGCCAGAAGGACGATCCACACGTGGCGGAGACGCGAGCGACCCTAACAGGTAAGTGATTAGACTAGCCCTGTTTCAAACGGAAAAATTTGATTTTCATGAGACACGGTCCAAACAGTCTGCAATACAGCGCCACTTAGGATTAATTTATTGTTAGATCGTTTTATAACAGGAAATGCCGTTGACTGATGGAAATAAGGTTAGGTCAAGTCATATTTACAAATAACACACTGCGCTTTTTGTTGCGCAGTAGCCATTGCACTGCACTGCTCGCCTGAACTGAATTAAGCGAAATGAGCCCTGGCGCCGTCTCAAGGTCAAGCAGACGTGCCAGCTGCAGCCGAGCAAAACTTGGACAGTTGATGCATCAAACACCACAAACTAGAATAATGTGTATCACTTTGAACAGTTTCTGTAACACAAGAAAACTAGGGAGTTCTTTTTCAAACACCCTGTATATTATAGAAGTTTATTGCTTTATCTGATGGATTCTATCCGATTCTATCTTATAGGTTATCTGATAGATTCATAATGTTTTTTTTTCAATATTACCTGTCGATGTTGAACTATGCATATCTTTCAATGGCATATACGTGGTCTGTTAGAAAAGTATCCGACCCTTAGCCGGTAAAAAATCTGGCATACCTGGAGCGTTGGAAACGTTATCACCCTGAAAGTAGTTTTCTTGGGACTACACACACTTCTCCCAGCGGTGCCGCCATTGTTGGAAGCATTCCGAAAAAGCCTCTTTCGGAATCGACTTTAGCTCGGCTGTCGTTGCAGCCATAATGTCCTCTCTTGTCTGAAATCGCGTTCCTTTCAATAGCCTCTTGACGGGGAATAACTAGAAGTCGCAGGGGGCATATCAGCAGAGTAAGGAGCCTTTCGAACCAGAGAAGTATGTTTTTTCGCCAAAAAATGAACCAAGTGCGAAGAATGTGTTGGAGCATTGTCGTGATGGAGTCATGACTACGCCACTCGAACACTGCTCAACAGCAACTGGCGCTATCTACAGGCGGGGAAAAAATCACGCATGGGCATGAAGGTTCAAGGTTTTCAAAATAAAAAATAAGATCGGATACTTTTCTAACAGACCACGTATCTCAGCTTAGAAAATACTTGCAAATTTATCCATGAGTATTTGATGGTCGTAAATGGTCCTGCTCCTGCACCTTTCTTTGGATTTAATCCATCTGGTTGCTGGCCTGGACCTGACAGTATGTTCTGTTTATTGTAATATTTCGTGTTGTATGTAGCGATAGATGAAATATTTAGTCCAAATATTTGGTCCAAAGTTTATTTCCGATTATTTTACCATTGATTTCCCTTCCTATTCTTTGATTCCTTCCTATTTCCCTTCCTATTATATTGCAGGCATAGAAAATTGGTAAAAACTTTTATTGCAATAATTGTGAGTAAGGCCGAGACCGCACTACAGTTTTTTCCTGCGAGCGGCAACCGCTATAACCACGAAACCGCTCGAGAAGCACACAGTACGCTATTAAAATCCGTCGTGGGAAAAAATCGAAAGTGAGACCGCTTATATTAACATATTTGACTCACAAAATCACACGATTCAAAACCGCGGCGGTTTAGCCGTAGTGTCTAGGTCTAAATGCGATGAAAAACATTTTTGGGACGAAGTTCCTTTAGGGAGGTCTCGGTAGGAGTGATTCGGCAGTAAACGTTACGTTACGTTATACGCCTATCTCTTTCTCTCAGTGTATATTTTTATAATGCGTGCTCTCTCTCTGTTTCTTTCGCAGAGTGACACATTTCACTCTATGACTAAAAATAATAAAATAGTCCTTTACAGTTACTTTCCGAGATGTAACTATCTTAGTAACTTAGCAATCGACAGTTGAATATCGCAAATTAAAAAGTTTTGGAAAATTCAAGACTTTTACAAAAGCTTTTGGAAATTTAATTTAAGTTTGAACACTTAAAAGTCTTTAATAATAACTATAAACTAGATAGTTTTAGCTAAAACATGCAATTAGTTTCCAAACTGTAACTATCTTAGTAACTCGACTTCATATGTCATTTATGACAGACTAGATAATAGACCTGTTTACGGTTAGTTAAGCGCATGCTCGTCCGTCAAGTTTCAAAGGCGGGAATATGAAAGTTTCGGGCACATTTTGTTATTTTCACTGGTTTTTACGTCAAAATGTGCCCGGAAAATATGGCGGAAATTGACACATGCGCACAAAAAAATTTAAACTATGAAATGGTTTATTTTGATGTTTTTATTTCCATAGCAACTGGTCTTGGGCCGCAAGTTGGACACTCCTGATCTAAATCTAATACTCAACTACACATGTGTCATTTATGACAGACTAGATTATTTTCGCACACATTTTTTGCGACCGCAAGTTTTGATGTAATATAGTAATCTCGTCTATACACTAAATAATTGGTGGATTTTAGTCTGAATCTACAGACTAATTGTTTGCGTGGCGTAATTTGCAAACTTTTACTCACAAGTTGGTGTCTGAAATAAATGAATGAAAAAAATTGTCGGTTTTGTTTTGGGCCGCATTGGAACTTTTGTCTTGCGGCCTGCGGGTTCCAATGCGGCCCAAAACAAAACCGACAATTTTTTTCATTCATTTATCAAATTGAGGCTTTCTTCCCCCAGTTTGACAATTTGTTTTTCATTTATTTACTAAATTTTGCATCTTGTCCGTCTTGTCTTGACCGCATTGCATCTTGTCCGTAAGAGGCTCAGTTTGAATTTGTTCATTAAATTAACCGTTCTGTTTTAAGCAGCATTGCAACTTGTCTTGCGAGCGCAGTTTAGACACCCCTGACCTAAATAAAATACTCAACCACATACGTCATCTGTCATATATGACAGATATTTTCGCAAATCCTTTAAAATCCATGTGGACGATAGGCTTTATCTTAAACACTTAGTTCACTCATCTTTCATAGTAGCCAATATAATAGATACAGTCTAAATATTCCACGACAAAAGCTTTAGTCTTGTGATTACGCTGCGAAATCGAAACGCTGTCTCCCCATGAGAGTTCGGTGAGGTTGCGGAAGTCCTCGAGGCAGAAGGGATGGAAATGGAGCTTCGTTCCTGGCGGGGGTCCCCTGACCGCATACGTTTATTTATAATTATTGGGCTAATTTATGTTTACATAACTATTATGATTTATTTTCTTAAACTATCTCCAAATTATATATTTTTTGTTACTCATGCGTTAAAAGTACTATCTTGGCGCACGTTTTTTAGTGTGACAAATGCCATTTTTGTTGTATTACTACGTAACTTGGGTAACGCATGCAAATAATCAATATCGCTAAGTTACATTAAAAAACAAATAAATAAAAAAAAAATAAACACAATCAAGACCTCAATATTAAAAAAGTGATGTGAAATTGGCCCCTTGATCCCAAACTTGTAATATACGTCCCCTCGCATGAGTAATAAAAAATATTATCTGCAACACGGGCGGTATTGTCAATTGCCCTTTCGAGCCCAATTTCTCTCTCGTGACCAATTGACAACTTACCGCACTAGTTGCAGAATATACTATAAAGCTATTTTTTTTTTATTAAAGAAAATTATATCCTTAACACGACCTGTTTTACATATTTGTTCATAATTTTTATAGACTTACATATATTATAATTATTCTTATCTATCGTCTTTTATTTAAATAATTCGTATGGAAATTATTGCAAATGCACAATCACAATTACATGTTGCAACTTATTTTTGTTAAAGATCTGTTTAATAACATAAATTTATATTTATGTTTGTCGCTATAAAACAGTTTCATCAATACTACATGTTACATTTAAAACCTCAATAAGGAATTCAAATAATTACGTAACTCGCCGCGTTTGTTGTTGACACAACTGATAAAATACAATTTGTAATATAAATCCGATTTGTCGTAACAATTATTTACGATTTCTAAAATTGACATTAAGAAAAATATTCTTGGAATAGTTTGTTTAAAAAATGTCTCATAGCCTCAGTATATTTATAATTTAAATGTAATACATCTATTCTAGTATTTTAATATTTAGAATTACTAAAATTAAAATAATTAAAATAATAAAATATTAATTACAATATTTTATCTATATTTAGATTCTCTAGACGTTTTAGGAATGTGTTTTTAATTAAATAAAACGTATTCAGGATTCACAAGTAAAATCCATTTCTCCACGCTGTTAATTATAATTAACAGAAAATTAAAGATAAAATCAAATAAAGATGTTACAAAGTTTCCACAAAGCAGACTTTTTAAAACAAAATTCATACCAGTGCAATTTTTTTACATTAGTATCTTGACCATGCTTACCCCCTCCGCTCCATACATTCTGCTTTAAGTAGCCTATATCTATAGCTATAAGTAGTATAAGTGTCTTAATAATATTGTCATATATTAGAGGTGTGATAAATGTGTTTACGGTCGCGTTAGTGTGTCCAGTTTGGTTGAAACGTAAAGTTAACAAAAACGATGTGTCTTGAATTCGTGGTCGTTTCAAATATAATATGGCTGAAAAAGAATTAAATCCTATTAAACGCACCTTAAATTCAATTGAATACCCGCTCACAATTGTTTGGTTTGTGTTATTGTTGATGCTGTTGTTATTGCAATTGGATCTTCCAGAGAGAAGTTGAGTATTCGTTAGTGTTTAGTGTGATTTTGAATTTAAGACTGAACTAAATAAATTTGGGTAAGTACCGAAATTTGTTGGATGCTTTTAACATCAGTTGAGTAATTTAGAAAATTCCGAGGATCTTGGCGAAATTTTTAACGCAAATAATTGTTGAATTCTTTCGAATTAACGTTTACTTTAATAAAATATTTTTCTATATTTAACATGCTTCTATTAATTTATATAAGCGCTAAACGATAAATGTTTCCATTTATTTCAAAATTTTTGCCCGCGAAGTGAATTTCATTTATGTGAATTTTCACACAAAACATTCTTGAAACTCCCATTTCGTATAAAATGGAATACCAGTCAAAATAAATAGTTTATCTCAACTTTTGTTTGAATGTATAAAATGTGGTAGTTGCGGTTAATTGAAGTTAATTGAAGAAAACTCTTCTAGGTTTTGCTAAAATGATGTCCAAAAAGCAATGGTTTGTGCTTTTATGCCTTTATATTATTTATTTATTACTCGGCGCGTCTTTCTATTATCAGATTGAAAGTCGGGAGGAAGCTATTAGAAAAGAGCAGGAACGAAAGGAAAGGAAAGAAATTGAAGGTAAAACTAAGGTTTTATGTAAGCTATATATAACAAAAGCTTTATGTAAACTATACTTTTTTGCGTACTTATGTATTAACGCCACCACCGCTACATTTTAAATGCCGCCAATCTACACCTAAAATTTTTATGATAAATCATAAAACAAAACATTTTATTTAAAATATTTAATAAAACATTTTTAAAACTCAAAATACTTAACCCCGGTTAGATTAGGTTGCCCGCCGCGAAGCGGACAGATAAATACACATACACGTACACGCGGCAGCGCGAACTCTTGATCCAATATATATCGGTGGTGGCGTTAATACGTAAGTACCATTTTTTTGCTTAATATATTTATTGTCTATAGGCTAAGGCACACTGGACTAGACATATAGACTAAAATATACTGGACTAGACACACAAGATTTGTAAGACTACGCTAGGGTTCACTGCTATATATTATCTATTGAAAATCATTATTATACTTATTCGATAAGCCAGATAATACTGATTGTGAGCTAGACATATAGATCAAGACATTCTGGACTAGACATATAGACTAAGATATTCTGGACTAGACAGAGAAGATACGTTATACCACGCTCTAGGACAGTGGTTCTCAAACTTTTTTTTGCCGCGGCACCCTTATCGAGCTAAAACAATCTCGCGGCACCCTTGCCGGGCTACAAAAATTTTGACTTTTTGGACAAATTTCGTTTGAAGATTTCTTGTCGTTTCTTGACGTTTATATACTAAATCAGACTGATGGCATTCCAGACGTCTTTTTAGTTTGTATGGAACCAAGCCCGAGTTACCAAAATTTTATGACAGATAACGCATTGCCCTTCCGGTGCTCGTTAGAAACAAAGCCCAACAATATGAGGTAGCTAGAATCATATTTCTTTATTTTTCCTCTGATTATCTTTTGGTCGTGAGTTGTCTTTCGCGAACTGAGGCAGACGAACTTGATTGATTTAGACCAATCCAGATTTTAGCGAATTTTAATTTAGTTACAATTTTGCATTAAAAGTAGGAACTTAAATTCGTTTAACTCCTCATGTAATTTTCTTGTTACATTTCTTGATTATTGCTGCGGCACCCCAGGCTTACTCTCGCGGCACCCAGTTTGAGAACCACTGCTCTAATCTTAATCTTGTTTACTAAGTCTTCATTGTTTTTTGTTTCTCAAAACTTCATTTTATCTAATGTATTATATCAAACGCCCAAAATAGTAGTTTATGATACAAGTGTGTGAAGAAGGGCTTTTGTGCATGAGTTGCGAAATTTTAGAATACAATGAGTCTTAATCGAAATGAGTGCACAAGTGCCTTTCACACACGTGTATGTACACTCATGCGGGAGAAGTACTATTTTGGCGTCCGTTTTTTGGTGCTCTTTGTCAGTTCAATTATTACCACATAACTTACGCGCATAGGAAATATTCATTTTTATATCAAATTTGTATATCAAATATCAATTTGCGTGCGACAAGAACACTTGTCGCACGCAAATTATGCTTGGCGCATGCACATTTTCAATAAAAATCGCAAAGTTACCTTAAAAGAAACAATTGAATAAATAAAATAAACACAATCAAAACCTCATCAAAAAAGTGACGTGCAAGTGACAGAATTTTTTTTTTATTACAACATAAAAATTAAAATTAAAGAAAACGTTCATACTAGATAGACTAGACAGACTAGACAGACAAGACAGACTAGACACACTAGACAGACTAGACAGACTAGACAGACCAGACAGACCAGACAGACCAGACAGACCAGACAGACCAGACAGACCAGACAGACCAGACAGACCAGACAGACCAGACAGACCAGACAGACCAGACAGACCAGACAGACCAGACAGACCAGACAGACCAGACAGACCAGACAGACCAGACAGACCAGACAGACCAGACAGACCAGACAGACCAGACAGACCAGACAGACCAGACAGACCAGACAGACCAGACAGACCAGACAGACCAGACAGACCAGACAGACCAGACAGACCAGACAGACCAGACAGACCAGACAGACCAGACAGACCAGACAGACCAGACAGACCAGACAGACCAGACAGACCAGACAGACCAGACAGACCAGACAGACCAGACAGACCAGACAGACCAGACAGACCAGACAGACCAGACAGACCAGACAGACCAGACAGACCAGACAGACCAGACAGACCAGACGGACCAGACGGACCAGACGGACGAGACGGACCAGACGGACCAGACGGACCAGACGGACCAGACGGACCAGACGGACCAGACAGACCAGACAGACCAGACAGACCAGACAGACCAGACAGACCAGACAGACCAGACAGACCAGACAGACCAGACAGACCAGACAGACCAGACAGACCAGACAGACCAGACAGACCAGACAGACCAGACAGACCAGACAGACCAGACAGACCAGACAGACCAGACAGACCAGACAGACCAGACAGACCAGACAGACCAGACAGACCAGACAGACCAGACAGACCAGACAGACCAGACAGACTAGACAGACCAGACAGACCAGACAGACCAGACAGACCAGACAGACCAGACAGACCAGACAGACCAGACAGACCAGACAGACCAGACAGACCAGACAGACCAGACAGACCAGACATACCAGACAGACCAGACAGACCAGACAGACCAGACAGACCAGACAGACCAGACAGACCAGACAGACCAGACAGACCAGACAGACCAGACGGACCAGACGGACCAGACGGACCAGACGGACCAGACGGACCAGACGGACCAGACGGACCAGACGGACCAGACGGACCAGACGGACCAGACGGACCAGACGGACCAGACGGACCAGACGGACCAGACGGACCAGACGGACCAGACAGACCAGACAGACCAGACAGACCAGACAGACCAGACAGACCAGACAGACCAGACAGACCAGACAGACCAGACAGACCAGACAGACCAGACAGACCAGACAGACCAGACAGACCAGACAGACCAGACAGACCAGACAGACCAGACAGACCAGACAGACCAGACAGACCAGACAGACCAGACAGACCAGACAGAGCAGACAGAGCAGACAGAGCAGACAGAGCAGACAGAGCAGACAGACCAGACAGACCAGACAGACCAGACAGACCAGACAGACCAGACAGACCAGACAGACCAGACAGACCAGACAGACCAGACAGACCAGACAGACCAGACAGACCAGACAGACCAGACAGACCAGACAGACCAGACAGACCAGACAGACCAGACAGACCAGACAGACCAGACAGACCAGACAGACCAGACAGACCAGACAGACCAGACAGACCAGACAGACCAGACAGACCAGACAGACCAGACAGACCAGACAGACCAGACAGACCAGACAGACCAGACAGACCAGACAGACCAGACAGACCAGACAGACCAGACAGACCAGACAGACCAGACAGACCAGACAGACCAGACAGACCAGACAGACCAGACAGACCAGACAGACCAGACAGACCAGACAGACCAGACAGACCAGACAGACCAGACAGACCAGACAGACCAGACAGACCAGACAGACCAGACAGACCAGACAGACCAGACAGACCAGACAGACCAGACAGACCAGACAGACCAGACAGACCAGACAGACCAGACAGACCAGACAGACCAGACAGACCAGACAGACCAGACAGACCAGACAGACCAGACAGACCAGACAGACCAGACAGACCAGACAGACCAGACAGACCAGACAGACCAGACAGACCAGACAGACCAGACAGACCAGACAGACCAGACAGACCAGACAGACCAGACAGACCAGACAGACCAGACAGACCAGACAGACCAGACAGACCAGACAGACCAGACAGACCAGACAGACCAGACAGACCAGACAGACCAGACAGACCAGACAGACCAGACAGACCAGACAGACCAGACAGACCAGACAGACCAGACAGACCAGACAGACCAGACAGACCAGACAGACCAGACAGACCAGACAGACCAGACAGACCAGACAGACCAGACAGACCAGACAGACTAGACAGACTTTTTAAATAAAAGTGGTTCGGGGGAAGCTCTAGTCCGCCCCTGGTCCACCTTGGCTTTTAGAATGCGCCACCCTGGTATTGCATATTTTGCATTCATTCAGGATGGGCAGCCCGGACGGTTTTACTGAAAAACCTAGTTGTTGTCTCCCCGACCAGGATTCGAAGCCAGGTCTCCCGCATGGCAATTGCGGAAATTTTTGAGTTTTTGTGATGTTTTTTTTTTTTTAATTTTTGTTTTTTGGTCTGCATTTTTTTGGGCAGACGGTGAGCAGGAGAAATCGAAATCGAAATTTCCAGTCTCAAGTTTTCCAGTCTCAACAAAAATTGATCGAATCGTTTAATAGACAATTTGAGGGGTTTATCCTCCTTGCAACTGCAAGTGTCATGCAAAGTTTTAATCTGCATTTAATTTAGAACAATCTAAAAAACATTCCGACAATTTGGATTATTTTGGAAAAAGTTTCGGGCAAAAATCCGAATCTCGCCCGTGTTTATAATCGCCAATTTTACGCTTTCGTTACACTAAAACAGAAAAAGATTATTAGTTCTTTGTTCTACACAAAATTTCGCGTCTTGTGATGCATTACACGTCAATATCCCTTACATGTCAAAATTCGCGAATTCGAAGAGGTATACTTTAAAAATATTGCAATTTTTGACATCTCTCCAATTTTTGCATGTTACATATCAAAACACGCAGAATTTTACGCAGATTACGAAAATATAAATCATTATGCAACTTAGTTTAAAATGAGTCAGCAAATCTAAAAAAACTAAACAATTATCAACCGTCTGAAAACACCTTGTTACATTTACAGCGATATCTTGGAAATGAATAAAAGTAGCGGAATGAGTTTTAGATTTTTTGAAAGCTTAGAATACGCTTAAAATTTTGATGTATATTTCGTTAATATTGTTTCAAACAATACGGCTAGGTAGACTGTTTAAAATTTTAGAAAATTTGTAAACAACACGCAATAACTTTTAAACCAACCACTCGATTGCATTGAAACTTATCAATATTTTTAACTTGATTCAAAGGTGATAAGTTTGCAAAGTTTGAATAAAATCCGTTCGAAAAAATTGCTGAAAATAATTTGTGCAAATGTGATTCCAACTTGATTTTATCCGGCCCTCCTAACAATTTTCAAATCTTACCTTATCTTGGTCTATTTTAATGTAAGTATTCATATTACTGACAAGATAATCAATATTTGTTAAACATAGCTGACCTGAATTAATTTGAGCGATAAAAATCGACGCGAGCTAAGTCGTGGGCTATAGCTAGAATTTGAATAAAATACTCTTCTTCTTCGTCGTCGTTCCCTTACTGCTGATGATCGTGATTCCGTAGACACTCAACCGCACGCCTCCATCCGTTGCGGTCAGAGGTCCGATGCAACGTTTACAGGTATCTCCAGCTGTTCGGATATCTGATCGGGTTCGGATATCTGATCGGACCATCTCTTAATAAAATACACTCGACATTAAATTTTGGTCCAGTTTTTGCAATAAACTGTTGAATTAAACGAGAGGAAAAGTTGTGTAAAAATAGTTTCTGCAAACGTTTTGCACACGGCTAGTGCGTCCTGTGGAGAAAATGGCAATAAAATGAATCGCAGGAAAAGTCAGAAAATCGCGTTCGCAAATAAGAACAAAATATCTGACGAGGATTTGTTGGGTTCGAGAAGTACAACGGACAAAAGGAGAGAATTTAAATAAAAAAATCCCAAGTCCTAACGTTTTAAAATGAGTGTAAAATATGATACCGGAGATTGATGCTAGTTCTTATGACGAATCCACACCACCGGAGATAATTGTAAAGTAAATTCTTCGTTTTGTCTTCTTTTTTTTTGTGGCCTCTGGACCCTAAATTTGTAAGACACGTCCCCTCGTATAAGTGATAAAAAATATTATCTCCAACTCGTGCGGTATTGTCAATTGCCTTCTCGAGCGAATATGCGAAAAAAAAAACCAATTTAGCTCTCGTGGGCGATTGACAACTTACCGCCCTAGTTGCACAATATACTATTATCTACGAAGCATATTAAAATACTGTTGAGTCTAAAAAAAATAATGTTTCCTACCGATAATACTGAAAAATTGTAATTTTGACAGACGAAATATTGAAGTATTTCACTGACACCATAAGGTTCGAACGTTCGAACGCCTCTGTGGCAAATTATCAAGTTAAAACGTAGAGTGATGGGAGCACTATTTAGTTGTTGTCGATATAAACTAGGTTAACCTAGAGAAGGTTACGTTAGGTTATATTAGAGCCAGATACTTCTTGTTTCAAAATAAGAAAAATTAATTCAATTTTAATAGGGGTAAGCAGTACAGTGATGGGTCATTTTAGAAATCTAGCAATGAAAACAATAATTTGCATGCTTGTATAAAATGAATTTACGAATTATTATAGTGCTAGTAATTGTAAAAAACGTCACTTTTCTATTTAAATAATAATACGAATAAAAAATTTTAAATTTTATAGAAAATAAGAAGATAAATATTTTATTCATCAAAAAACATCAGTTATTGATCATAAGAATGTAGTGATTGTCTAGTGGATGTACAGTAATTAGTCAACGCTTTATAATAAATAAAAGAAATTTGAAAATATGAAAAACTATTATGAACTAATGGACACTCCAGTGATGAACACTCCAGTGATCTAATAAAAGAAAAATATTTAATTATTGTTAAAAAAAAAACAATTCAAACATAAATTTATAATTAATGTTATGATTATTCATTTAATTTCCACCAATATTTTCTTGATCCTCAATCAACTCTATGATTTTTTCCGCCAGTTTTTTTTTCTAAAGTTTTCCGTTTTTCTTTTTGTTTATCTTTTTCTTTCTTTTTTTTTCGAATTGCTAAAACCATATCCTATGTTATAGATAATCATACAAACTTAAAACAATCAGAACACAGCCTGAATCACAATTGCTGTGATCAATTTCATAAACATTTTGTGCCCCACGAGGGGCTATTATGTTTTTCATTTTTGGACATACCATACAATAAGTTTCATCACCATTGGAAACACGAGTCGGATCTTTTAATATGTTTAAATATTTAATTTTTGATAAATAATCATATATTTCACTCAACCATTTTTTAATATTACTCTCACTTACACAAGAGCTGGCTTTAGTTGCTCTTTCTGGAAATCTTTCATTAATAATCGGATTCCTTTAAAGAAAGGCTTTATACCACCCATTTAATAGAACATTGTCACAAAAAGCATTTTTTATTTTACTTTGATCCAAAAACTCTTACAAGCTATACAATAGCTTGTATAATGATCTTTCTTCTAGGAAATCCTCTTCGTTGACAATCAATTATACAACATACTAGGTCCTTTTCTGCATTGCATCCTAATACAGGAGACGGACCTGTAGTAGATTTGATGAATGCATTACTAAGTCTAAATTGAATTGTTGGTTTGGAATTACCATACTTTTTTGAAGCTGTGCATTGTGACATCCCATTTTAAAATGCATTAATAGCATCTTCAATTTGATTATCCCTATATTTTTTTATAAAACTGGTAAATAACTGGCATATTTCACACGAGCTTTGTTTTGGTAGTCCTAAAAAGACTCAGTAATTTTTATAAAGCTCCGGAAAGGTTGAATATATTTATATATTCAGGCTGTGTTCCGATTGTTTTAAGATTGTACCTTTTCTTACGTTTGGCATTTTATGTATATTAACGCTCGCGTATTTAACCTAGAAATAAATAAATTAGCATTTTTACTAACTACAATAACAAATACATAAATAAATTCAAGTAAAATAGATTTTTCATTTTTAATTGCTTTAAAATTGTGTACTGAATATTTTTCTTGTCCTCTTATTTGTAGGTTAAACACTCTAGGAATAACTGTCACAGTTTCTCTAACGTCAAAATACTAATTGGTCATATGACCTATCACTATAAAAACTGTTTATCGTGCGATATTTATTGTCTTATCATATTTTTCACAGTCAGTACTTTATTTTTATCAAAAAACTTTTTGTTTCGATAATTTAAACCTGTATTCATTTACAAATGTCAGAAATGAGGACAAAAATCATTTTTAAATCGTGAAAATATCTAGAAATAGTAAGGTTACTTTTGTAGATTTCTGTCTAAAATGACGTAAATCTCGGACTGGTCATTTTATTAATTAAATACACACATGAAACGTTAAGTTATAACAAAGTTATGGGTTGTATCCAATACAGAAAAGAATATAGAATTTTCTTCTGCTAATAAACAATTATGTCACCAAAAGATTGCCTTATAATTATATAGTTTTCAAATTATGACCAATCACTACCTACTGACCAACAACTGTACTATTTACCCCTACATGTCAGAAAATTTATTTTCACTACGTCTATGTTTTTTGTTTAGAGACGCGAATTGTTGCCATAGTACGCCATAATAAACAAGCCATAATAAACAATCGGAAATCGTTTAATAATGAAACTCCATTTGATTAACATTGGACTTTTACGCACGATTTGGATACTTTTACACACGATTATAATAATGGCATCCATCACATACAATGTGTTTATTAATTTTTAAATGTGTTTATTAATTTGAATTAACCGTTCATTTCGGTGTGCGAGTAGATAAAGGAAATTTAATAGACATTTTAATATGTTTTACATTCTAATCTAATTTAAATTATTGTTGAATGTTCTTCTTCTTTAAGTGTCGTGACCGCTTCGATCGTTGACAATAATGTTGTTGGCTAATAAGTTCATGATTTTAACTTTGTCGACTGCTGCACGAAACAGCTGGGCTGTTGTTTTGCCATACCATGTCCTTAGATTTTTTAACCATGATTTCGCCTTTCGCCCTACACTCCTTTTTCACATTATCTTTCCCTGAATGATAAGATGCAGTAAACCATATTTTTCCGGATGCCGCATAACGTGTCCAAAATATTCGAGTTTCCGACTCCTGATGATGTTTTATTTAGTTTTTGTAGGATTTCTACGTTCGTCACTCTACTACCCAAAAGTCAGTCTACCCAACTGACTTTTAATATCCTCCGATAGCCCCACATTTCTAATGTTTCGACTTTTTTCATTACTGTGTCTGTTATCGTCCAGGATTCAACCCCGTACAGTAACACCGGGAATATCTAGCACTTGAGCATTTTAGTTCTTAGCTCTATTAGAACTATAGAAATTATTAGAGTTGATCTATAGAAGAGCTCTATAGAAATTATTAAAGTTGTTGAATGTTCGTGAATATCAATTTAAACTTATTGAAGAGCTTATTCTGATTTTATCATATAATTAGTCATATAATTTACCATTCATATAGATCACAGAGATAAAGAAAATAGAAAGAAATCGTAATGTTTTTGAACAAGTTGAAAGGTTGTTTTAATGTAACATTTCTTTGTAATTCAATTTAAACAAATGGAAAAGTGAAAATTCAGAATTGTTAGAATAACTAGATTTAAATATAGTTCATAGAACATTTACAGCTAAGAAACGTGTTTTTAAATCATTGAGTGTTACTACATATTATGTTCATGTCCATTTAAATATAATAGGAAATGAGAATGGGTTTTAGGTTAAAACTAAACTTTCTTGTCCAACTAAAACTTCTAGTTTATTAAATGTTTGATACATTTTTTCGAAAACTGGTATGTATTTAACTCTTAACGCTTTTACTTTTAGTCCAGAAATCCTTATACAATATTTTACGTGATAAAACCTATTTTAAAATATAATATATTTATAAAAAATATTTTGAAAAACAGAACTGTTTTTTGTCAATTCAATTATTTGCGTGCGACAAGTATACTTGTCGCACATAAATTACGCTTGGAGCACGCAAATTTTCAATAAACATCGAATAGATAACTAAAGAAAAAACACAATCAAAATCAATATTTAAAAAGTGACTTAAAAGTGACAAATTAAATAAAAGTTGAAATTAAATAAAAGGTTTTAGAGTTCTTATGACGAATCCTCGCCACCGGAGATAATTGAAAAAGCAGAATCGCTATTTTAGATTCTTTTTTTTATGGACCCTGGACACCAAACTTGTACGTCCCCTCGCATGAGTAATCAAATATACTATCTGCAACTCGTACGATATTGTCAATTGCCCACGGGAGCGATGTTGGACGCTTAATGCTTGATACATTTTTTCGAAACTGGTATAATGTATTTAAGTCTTAACGCTTTTACTTCTAGTCCAGAAATCCTTATCCAATGTTCTCCGTGATAAAGCCTATTTTAAAATATAATATA
Source organism: Phosphuga atrata (assembly GCA_944588485.1). NCBI lineage: Eukaryota > Metazoa > Arthropoda > Insecta > Coleoptera > Silphidae > Phosphuga > Phosphuga atrata. The sequence goes on from OX155894.1 coordinate 80,380,951, forward strand.
TTTATAAAAAGATTAGTTTGAAATACAGAACTGTTTTACAAGATATTTTGTATGGTTTCAATGATATTTAAGATATTGTTATCAATTTTCTGGAAAGTAATCAATGAAATTTCTCAAGAGTGTTTCTCAGACTCAGAGACACTCAGAAAAGACCTTAGAAATATGCATTAACACTTAGCCTTAATTCAAAAAATACGTTTATCTAATCTATATATCACAGGTTTGTTTAGACTTGTAGTATGGGTTCAATATGGGTCAAGTTTGTTTGGAACTGGCCGAAAATAGAACTATGAAGTTTGTTTCAATCAACAACCAAAAGAGTTAGAAACTATTGTATGTCTGTTTAAGAGATTTCGATAGGACGTGAAGTTCTTTTGAATATATGTTAGCGGTCTAATTGTTCCAATTTAGTAATTACAATATTTTTTTTATATTAATATTACGTATTATCGCTAAATAATGTTTTGAACCCTGATACAATAAAGTTTTAGATAATAAAAGCGTTAAATTGATCTTTTATCTTATAAAACAAATGTCTCTTTTATCAAATCAAATTAAATCAAATATTGTTTATTCCAATTATGTAAGCTATAAAAAACATCTAAACTAGTTGAAATGTATCAAAATACAAATAACACAAAAAAAGAGAATTAATTCTTAATATAGGGTCTTCCAATTTCCTTTTGATATATAAAACAAAATTGATATATTTTTAAGCGAAATCATCGGATAATTATTTAATTGCAATGCGTTTGACATTAATTGTTTGGCTAAACAATATTAGCCAAATGGCCGCCACGACTACGTTTGCAGGACCATATTCTTTTCATTAAATTTTTCCTCACCAATTCCCATATTTGTCCTCGATAACTTCACGAATTCCATCTTTGAGGTCTTGAATCGATTGTGGACCATTGGCATAGACCTTATCTTTCACGTAGATCCAAAGAAAAAAGTCTAGAGGTGTTAAATCACAAGATCTCGGTGGCCAATAATGATCGCCTTTTCGAGAAATCATACGGTCTAGAAACTTTTCACCCAAAAGGTATCGCTACTTGTGTGGTACGTAGCGCCGCGGCGTTAAAATAAAAAAAGGAATGTTGTGACCTTTTAAAATAAACGTTGGCCACATCAATATCTACCAATTTCGGCCATACAAAATCATTGATAATCGTTTGATAGCGCAATATATTCACAGTAACAGTTGCTCCAGCCTCATTTTCTAAAAAGTATGGTCCAATGAGGAATAACAAAGCTACGGATCCTGATGATATGTACTCGGAAACGTTTCACTTAATTATCAAACAAAATCTTGAAATGAACGTAAGATTCTTTAATAACATCTATGACACTTGCCATTTCCCTGAAGATTGGCTCCGCTCCACGTCTATCTTCTTCTTCTTCTGTTGGCTTTATAACCCGCGGTGGGTTCTTGCCTCTACAACAATCTTCTTCCATTCTGTCTTTTCACCCGCTTTCTTTCTCCAATCCCTTACTCCCATCTTTCTAAGACTTTCCTCCACGTCTTCCATCCATCTTTTCCTTGGCCTGCCTCTTTTCCTTCTTCCTACTGGCCGCCAGTTTTACATTTTCTTGGCTGGTCTGTCGTCATGCATTCTGTACAGGTGTCCCAGCCATGCTATTCTTTGAGCTTTTACATATCTCACTATGTCTGCTTCATTTATCAACCTGCTTAGTTCATGGTTCATTCGTATCCTCCAAATTCCATGCTCATTTAGGATCGGTCCGTAGATCTTTCTGAGGATCTTTATTTCAAAGATGCGTAGCGCGTCCTCCTCTGCGGTGGTTAGGCTCCAGGCCTCGCATCCGTACGTTACTGCTGGTATTATGAGTGTTCGGTATATTTGAAGTTTGATTTTGTGTCTCAATAACTTGGACTTCATCGGTTTTTGGTATCCGTAGTAGCATCGGTGTCCACTAAGTATTCGCGAGCTTGTTCCACGTCTTGCTCCACGTCTTGCTCCACGTCTATCACACTACCAAAATCGAACAGTGCAACCTCACGTAAAGATTATCGTTTCATCAGTTTAATGAGCCACTTTCTACAACTTTTCCTTCGAGTTCTATACACAAGGCTTTACCAAAAATGTGAGGAAGTAAGTGGAGTCAGTTAATTCGGATTTAAGAGCTGATTCGGAACTGGAGAAGCCATAAGGTTAAAGAAAATTTGCCTTTATGTGTTTTATTGACTATGATAAAGCATTTTACAACGTTAAGCACAATCTTCTGTTAACATACATTAAAGATGTGGCACTGGATGGAAAAGATATAGAGCTAATCTGTATTGGTTCCAAAAAGCAGAAGTTGCCACGAATAAGCCACACTGGAACAACTGAAGTTTTTTAAATTAAAAAGGCGTTCGCCAAGAGTGTATCTTATCCCTAATCTTATTCAATCTATACGTAGAAAAAGCATTCTCCGAGTCAATCTCAGATAGTCCCTTTCTAATTAAAGAAAACGGAACCGACATTAACAATATCCGATATGCGGATGATACCGTGATATTAGCAGATGGTGCACATGATCTCCAAAGCCTAATAAATCGTGTCAATGAATAAAGCCAGAGACTATCAGCAAAACCAAGTTTATAATTGTTAGTAGCAACGATATTCCACACACTCGAATACATATTAATGAAGAGAAACATGAAAATGAAGGGAACAATTTAAATACTTGGGATGCATGATTAAGAAAAGGTGCGATCCGGATCAAGAGATAAGATGCAGGATCGAACAGGCTAGAGCAACTTTCCTAAGACTTCGAAAATTTCTTACTGACAAGAATTTGAATTTTAACCTCAGACATAGGATGGTAAAATGCTATGTCTGGTCCGTTCTCCTGTACGGTGTTGAGACCTGTACGTTGAAAGTAGCAATCATCAACAAAATTGAAGCCTTCGAAATTGGATCCTGCGACGAATGTTGAAAGTGTATTGGGTCGATCACGTGAGAAATGAGGACGTTCTCCGAAGAGGCGTTCTACCAGAACGAGAGCTTTTCGAAAATATCAAGAAAAGAAAAATAGATTATCTCGGACACATACTGCACGGAGAACGCTACCAACGCCTCATTCGGAAGGAGGAATAGGCAGAAAATTTATCGTGGCTGAGAAATATCCGTCAATGGACGGGGATAAAGGACCTCCAAACACTACAGAATGCTGCAATTAATAGAAACGTATGATAAGAAAAATGAACGCCTACGCAGGAATCTGCACGGCACTAAAAGAACAAGGTCCAATGACCCCGCCAGACCAAAAACCGAACCAAACAGTCACACGTTGAGGATGAAGCGGGTTTTCAACAATAATTCCTGCGTTTTCCGAGCCGCAAATACGAGAATTCTGCTAGTTAACGTAACCTCCGAAGTGAAAATGAGCCTCATCACTCAAGATGATTTTGCTATGAAATTCCGGCTCAGTTTAATGCATTTCAAGAACCAATCAGCAGAAACACGACGTTTGTGGATGGTCGTTAGGCGTGAGTTCTTGCGTTAACTGAACTTTAAAAGCTTTAATACCTAAGTCTTTATGGAAAATACGGCGTAATGTCGTTTGTGGAATGCCCAATTCCAAAGATCGACGAGAAATGGACAAACCTTTGTTTTCCTCAACACTATGGGCTACAACAGCCATATTCTCAGTCGTTCTTGAGCAACATGCGCGAATTCGGTTCTTCACATCACTAACTTGTCCCAAAAGCTACAACTTTTCCATCAGTTTCACAATTGCTGCCCGTGAAGATACTTCACGACGACCCAAAAATGCTTTAGTTTTTGCTAAAAAACTCTAAACTCGAAATTTTCACCATTTTTCTATTGAATTTTAGTAATTTGAATGCGTTGCTGAAGCGTATATTGTTCCATTTTTATTAATGGCGTAGTTTTTACTTGTCAAGTAGTTACAGGTTGACTTATGACAACTGTTAAAATGGTGGGCTATTGAAAATTAAACCTCTTATTGAAAGACCCTTTAGGTACTGAATAACAAAATGAAATTAATAATTAATTAGGCAAACACAGGTTTACATAATCAATCCTGCACTGCCGTAAGATATTCTTCTATGTTGTATGGTTCATTATGTTTATAATACATTTATACAATTTTCTTCTCATAATATTCAACTTTTTGATTTCTTTGTATTGTTTTGGCAAATTATTGTATGATTTAATTAAACTGCAAGATAAATTTTTCTCTGATATCACTAGTTTGTGCTGGTATAGTAATTTCATGTGTCTAGTCCAGGGGTCGGCAACCTGCGACTCGCGAGCCGTATTCGGCTCTTTTACTTAAATTGTGTGGCTCTTCAACTCGTCCGTAACATATATTTTAACTTTATGGTAACAAATTAAACTTTCATTTATTAAACTATAGATTTAAAAAAAATAAATGTTGCATGTAATATGTTTAAATTACATGAAAAACTACGTTCCCGACATTTTCACATTTCATTGTGTTATATTCTGTATAAGCAAATATTTCCTGTCAAGATTACAAAGGTAATAATGGATTTGGTACTAAAAATAGTCAATCAGATCGTTGCGAAAGCATTAAATCATTGCGAAAATGTTCTTCAATATGCACTATGTTAACGTATCGAACTTATTGACACATTTTCGTTGTCAAAAGACTTCTAATACTGAATGAGAACAAAGGACTTTGAATACTCTGAGTTAAGCGATGGTGGCATTAAACCATCGCGTAACTCAGAGTATTCAAAGTCCTTTGTTCTCATCACGATTAGTTACTGAAATCAGACAGTGAGTGCATTTTAACAACGTCAATAAGAAGTTGCGAGAAGTTGACTTTAGAGAGAAATTATACTTTTATACTAGAACTAGAAATTATACTTTTTTTCGAAAGTTACAAGTTTTTTTTTTTTTTTTGAATTTAAGCCGCTGGAATTTTAAATCTATCAATTTGCGGGTCCATACAATATTGTAAGCAGATTTTTAATAAAATGAATATTTTGAATATAACTTGGGGGTGCAGCAGCTCAACGGCGTTAGCCTTCAAAGTTGTTTAAATCTAAAGACCTCAAATTACAAACATATAATATATAAAACAAATCTCTGCAGGAATTCACAGGTAAAACTCTCTGATTGGGATTTTTTTATTAAATAATTTGCATTGATTATTTTTTATTTGAGTATTTGTTTTACAATATGTGAAAATAAATATATAATAGTATATTTTACAGCAAGAGATGAAAGCATTTTTTTTGTGAGGTGTGAGTTTGCTCACGAGCGCCAGCGAGTTAGCAATCACAGCGAACCAAAAAAAAACACTTTCATCTCGAGTAGTAAATGCAATTTTTTCTACTGATTTCGGTTGTAGAATCCATAATTCGACTTTAATCAATCCAATTCGAAGCGAACTGTCAGAACTGTCAGTACAAATTGAATTGTTGGTTTGGTCGTTTCCATGATAACATATTGCATTCTCATAGAAGGTGATACTTTTCTAGTCAAATGTCCTAATTTTATTTCGGTTTTTTAAATAGTTTCTGGCTCGTTTTACGTTTGTACATAAAATATTTAATTGAAATTGATGTAATTATTACTAAAGTCCATGCAAATTTGGTTAGTTTAGTGTTTTACTCGAGAAAATCATAAATTTAAAATGCTCATTTTCGTCTCTAGATGTGAAAATATTTTCATCTCTAGAATGAAAAAATGTCCCTTTCATGTAGGGTAAGCCGTGGAAAAAAATGCCATTTTCACATATATCAGTAGAAAAAATTATTCAATTTTATCCTACAAATGATCTACAGTGTTTTTTAATGCCATCACCGCTACGGCTCTTGTATCAAGATTTTTTAATTTTTTTAAAGGAAAATAGCTCTTTTCTTCAAACCGTGTACCGAGCCCTGGCCTAGTCTCATTTTCCGATCGTTTTTTTGGAGATCTCTTCAAATAAATTTTTGTGTTTGATTAGAAACATTAGACTCTCAAAGTTAGCTAGTCAATATATTTGATTGCCTAAACCGTCCTCTACAAGACTCTCTGAATTGCATATTCTTTATTCGCAATGCTTGTTTTTGAATAAAAAAATATGACACCGAATCGAAGGTGGCTATGAAATATTGCAAAATATACTAATCTTAGTATTTCTGGGCCTATATATGGTTTGAGCATTCATAGGGCAAATTCCACTTTATTAACCCTTTGTACTCCGAACGATTTTTAATATGACCTATCAATAACTACTTTGCATTGTCGCCATAACGGCGACAAAGAAGTGCCAAGGGTTAAGTTTGCATGATGAGCACAACTGACGACAGTTCTGAAGTATGTGTGGACCAGTCTAGTGTACCATCAATGTCTATACCCAGAAATTTGATGACATTTTTTAATAGCACTGTCTGCTCTCCCAATTTAATTTCTTCGGGATAGTTTTTTTCTGCAGCGATTTGTTTTGGATATAATGAAATTTGTTTTTTATCTGATTGTTATCTTAAAATTGAAGGTTTTGCGTTGGATAAAATTATGGGTAACAGAAAACATAGTAGAATAATATTTATGTATTTCTAAGGGTGTCGAATTTATCAGCCGAATTTATCAGCAATTAGCATAATTAACGTTATTTAAGAAATAATATGTTTGATATTAATAATATGACTAAATAGTATTACTAGTTTCACTTGTAAATTAATAATTCAAAATGTTTTTGATTTTACCGTTTATTTATTTTTTATTATTTTTGCAATGACAAATAGTCTGAATTTTCCATAAATTTCGAACAATTCCAAAATTAATAAACCGCGACCTTTCAATTTGTACAGAAGAATATCAAGGATTAGTTGAGTATTCAAAGTTTCCAAGTTAGTCAGGATTTCAAAATACGATCTTTATTAAGTTTATTCCATAAACAATGAATCACTTTATTGAGAATTCTTTGCAATACTGCAGCAATTGCATAAAAGTTTACCAATTTTGAATCGATTCAAATAACGCCTCTTTGTTTAATGTTACATTTCAAACTTTACGATATTACATTATTTGTGTATTTGACCATCTTAAGAAGTTTAATATTTGTGTTTTGCTTTATGTTTTATACTTAATGTGCTTCAAGAAAATGATTTACGATATTAAATGAATAAATGTCAATAAATGCTTAGTATTCAAATCTCTACATTTCTTTCATTTCAAACCAAAATTATAAGCTAAAAATATAGGATGGTGACTTTTGCGCCATATTAAAATTGTTTTAAAATTTCTTCTGGTGCACACGTGTTAAGCATTAAGAAAACAGCTAAATATGCAAGAATGTCCTGAATAAAATACCTGCTCAAAAAATAAATGTTTTTGAAAGTTGAGCACTAAAATTTGTTGCTTCAGTGTACTAGAAACACTAGAAAACTAGCGTCGGCGTCATAAATATTTTATTACATAATGCTTTTCTACCTTTGCAAAAATTTACAGATTTTTTTCGTAATTAAAAGTTTTGTAAAATTCTACAAATTTCCAAGCCATTTTGAGTATTTAGAAAAAAGGGCACCTTTCTAAAAATTTGATATTTCCATGTTAATATTTTTTTTTAAATTTTAATATACGTTCCACCGCCGCGACGATGGATGATATACTTAGGCCGTATTACTTTTCTTCGAACGACGCCAAATATAATAATATAATTGTTACCGATGATGATCCCGACCTATTAGTTTGCTTTAGCGCTCCATGGTTGAGTCTAAACTAGCCTTCTCACTTTTCTCCGCGAATCTACTACTCATGTGCGATATGGATCAAACGCTTACCACCTAACTAAAAAATGTTTAGCTGTATAATATACATATTCATTAATCTTGTAGCGTAATAAAAAATACTGATAAACAAACAACAGATTGTTACGGTAATGAGCAGTGGTGTATTATTATATGCTATATCAATATGACCCAAATCCTGCTATAATAAAGAAAATTTTAAACTTCTAGGAGTGCAACGTTTAAGCACAATTCGCGCAGCTAAAGCTAATCGCACAGTCCCGTCTGAGGCCGCTTGCGGTAACGTAATAACAGGTCTGATACCAATTGTCTTGCGAGCAAAATAAATAGCCCTGTTTTCCCAAATAGGAAATGTCGACGAAAGAACATTTGCTAATGTTTCCGGTCTGGATGCTTCCCCAAAACTAATCGAACCCAAAATCTAAAATTGGAATATTTGAAATTCCATATTACACGAATTTCTTAATTCTTTTCTTGGAACCCATAATCAGTATCGTGAACTGTATCCATCTCGCAGACATCAGATGGTTTAAATACCACTTATCTTTGTCCAATACCCTACAAACCAGAGTGTACACAGATGGCTCGAAATCTGAGCAATCTCTAGAAAACGATATAAAAATTTATTATGGACTGTTTAGCTACTGCTCAATCCTTCAGGCCGTACTTGTCGCGATTAGAAAGGCACTAGATTATGTAGGCGAAAACACAAATCACACTCAAAATCAGTGATCGATCAGTGTTAGAAGCTCTACAATTTATGTCCAAGTCCACGGAGTTACTAGTAGATACATGGAAAAAGACTAAAGTCATATCCGAGTGCGTGAATATACGATGTCACTGGGTTAAAACGTATGTTGGAGTGGATGGGAAGGAAAGAGCTGATAGCCTTGCAAAGCAAGTATCGGGTGCAATCATTACATATGTAGAAACACAACCGATACCAATAACGTATAATAAAATACCTAGGCAAACGGTACTAAACTCACTGTCGACATACATCCATAAAAATAGCAATTGAGGCGGGAAGCAGCCAAAACAGGATTGTGGATAAAAACATTTATCACCTCAATCCATGCCCGGCACCAAATTGATATTACGTTATAACATCACGCGGTACAATTAATTACGGAGCATGGTAACTTTCAAGCTTATCTTCATCGATTTACCAAAAGGCTATAACCTTTATGCATTGTGGTGAGTATGACACAGCGCCACACATGTTATTCACTTGCCCTCTAACCGAACGATGGAGATTGGACATCGAAAGTCGCATGTTGGACGCCGGTCTGAGATAGCCAAGAAGTGTAGAACACGCGAGAAAAATAAACAATCGTGCCTGATTTTCGACCAGTGTGTAAAAAAAGGCTTGATCACAACCTCAATCAATGAATCAACATCATGGAACTAATAGGGTGGAATAGTCTTAATGGGTCAGACACGCAAACATGGCAGCATGGTGACTTAATGCCTCCTAAAACTCATATGTGATTCAATAAATAGCCTGTTACGGTAATAAAACCGCTTTTATTTCAAGACTTTTGGTTTTATTAAGTCATTGACTGTGTCAATATCTTAAAGAACTAAAGAGTTCTTCTTCTTCATATCAAATATGGCCCTGACCTCTTGTATTTTTGTCCTCCATTCTTCCCTGTCCTTGGCTGTTCTTCTCCACGCTCTTACTCCGAGTAATTGGTATGCGTCTTCCCGGGTCTCTTCCTCCCACTGTTTTCTTGTCCTCCTTACCGTCAGCATGCCTTGCAATTTTGCGTTCACTGCTTTTAGTTGCAGACGGTTGTCGTCCATCCTGAGCACGTGTCCTGCCCATCTTAGTCTTTGCAGTCTGATGAATGTAGAAATCGGTGGTTCTTGGTATATCTGGTATCTAGAATCCTATGTAGCACCTTGCGTTTTAGTATGTCTATTGCGTTCTTATTTTTCCGTTCATTGTGCATGTTTCGCTACTATAGTGTGCAATGGGCCGAATTATTGTCATCTATATTCTAAGCTTGTTCTTGCGGTGCACTCTATTAGATCTAAATATTTTTGCGCCATTAAATAGTACGCCTTATTTGCTGCTAGGACTCGGCGTCTTACTTCTCCGTCTTCGGTACCATCTTTGTTGATTTCCACACCGATATATAAATTTGTTGACGTCCTCGATGTTGTCTGGTAACTGTAATTCTAATCAGCGCTTTCTTCTTTGTGTTATCACCTTTGTTTTGCTTGTGTTGATGCTGAGGTCGCTATCTTTGGCAGCTGTTTTTAGTTGGGCATAGGTCCTCTGCGCTTCGTCGGCTCATAATAGGTATGTCATTGGCATATGCCGCTAGTTGCACTGTTTTTTTTGGCAAGGATGTTATCCCTACCTATACCCAAACGCCTAATAACAAATTCCAGCATTAGGTTGAAGAGTGTGGGTGCTAGCCCATACCCTTGTTCAACCCTTAAGTTATTTTGAATGGGTCCGTGAGGTGGTTTTGGAACCGCACCACGGCTTCAGTTTCGCACATTGTGGTCTTTATCATTTTCACCAGTTCAATTGGTATCTTCAGCTGCTCTAGAATTTGGTAGAGGCTGTTGCGGTCGATCGAATCGTATGGCAGTTTATAATCGATGAAGATGTTGTGCTGTTCAATGTCGTATTCCCAAGCTTTATTGAAAATTTGCTTGACTTAAAGATCTAGTCCACCGTCGATCTTCCTCTCCGGAAGCCTGCTTGTTATTCCCCATCAGTTTTTCTGCGTACGGTTGTAGCCGTGCGTTAATGATATACGTTAGTATTTTGTACACAGTGCATAGCGTACTAATTCCGCGGTAGTTATGGCACTTCAGTTAGTCTCATTTTTGATGGATGAAATGATTATTGCTGAATTGAGGTCCTCTAGGAGCGACTCTTCTTCCCAGATTTTTACTAGGAGATAGTGGCAAAAGAGTTACAAATTTTTATACGAGCAGGGTATTCCCCGTTGAATGCATAACGTCTATTGTCTGCTCGCGTACCACCTTACAGGCTTCGCGTGCCCCTGGTAGTAAGCGTCAGTAACGTCGCTTGCGTCGGTCAATCGGGCGAATGCCGGGGGCTAGGGGGGCCTATGGGCTAGGGGGGGGCTATGGGCCCCACAAAATGCTGCCCCCCCCCCCCCCCCATTTTGAGGACCCCCCTATTTTGCAGAAATTAAAGTAAGGAAAATAAAGTTCAATTTTGTTTTTCTTTAATATTAATATATTATTATATTATATTTCTTCTATACATATGTTCCTTTCTTGTATATATGTATTAAAAAATTGAAGAATTTATTTGTTCACTTCCTTTATTTACTGGGGGGCCCACCTCAATATATATGCCCGGGGCCTCAAAATCCAAATGACGGCGCTGGTACGCGTAGCACAGTTTGAGAACCATTGGTCTAAACAATAAACAAATTATTTAACAAAATCCATTTACATGAAATCATTTATATAGTTATTTGAAACTGAAATATGTTTTTTAAATATTACTCTTATTAATTTACTCTCGAAATCAGAAAATCGGTAGAGCATAAATTATGAAAACCATTAAACAAATATATAACACAATATTCCGCATATTATACTAATAAAAACACCATTCATACAACCTCATTTCAAGCCATTATTTATACAAACAACTTTGTTTACAACAACAGCGACTTAAATTTGATATTCAAATTCCTCCTGCTTACATATCCATTACGGCAAATTGAAGCCTTGCATTGCTAAAATCTCACGATCCATTTAGCTTCGTTTGCACAGATAAGTCTTACGATCCGGATTAATCCAGATACTTGAAGCTATTCCGGATCTGATACACTATCTAAATAATTTAGCTATTAATTTTTACTTAAACATTCGAACAACATAATTGTTATATTGAGAGAAATAAAGTTTGTATTTATACAAAAATCATTTAAGTATTTAATCTATGAACTAGATTTTTAGATAACTATTATTGTTGTTTTCTTATCAACAATTATCTACAATACAACAATTGCACATAATAATTGCGTGAAACTCGCTTGTAGATAATAAACACTTGGTTTTTTTTGTTATTAATTAATTTATTATTGTTTATCGATTGTTAAATTTGATTTAAAATTTTACTTTTTATATTATTCACGAACAATGTCTGTTATAATGAGATAAACCTACTGATTTGAATGTGAGACTAAAACGAAATATCAAAACTTTTTTTTTTAATTTATAATAGATATTGTAATTTTATTCAGTTATAATAGGAACAGTTGTATAATCCAAATTATAATATGATAATGTTTTAATTTAGATACTGTCGAACTGTCGAGCATGTTCTTATTCAATTCCTCGTATAAATGTAGATATGTAATAAATACACCCACTTAAACATTATGTCTTATTCTTAGCAAATCATTTACTATTGTGCTATTTGTATCACAACCTATCTCCATTGAAACCTGTTAGTATAATCAATAATTCTAGTAAGTTTCACTTATGATCTCTATAATCGTTTGTCACTTATATACAATATTTATGCATTAAATTTAGGCATTAAATGTCGGTGACTAATATATTGCTAACTAGCTATAGCCCCTTAGCCATCTGTATAAACTGTTTACCAGAATTCTAACATCAAGACTGGAGAACAATCTTGAGCTTTACCAACCAAGAGAGCAAGCCGGATTCCGATCAGGTTTCGGAACTAATGATCACCTCCAGAGTATTAAGACCCTCATCGAGAAAGCCGTCGAATACATAATAATATAATATATTGCTTTATTGTCAATAGAAATACATGCTTTCTGTGGACAAAGCACAGGCAAAATAAATAAATAAGTCACTTAAAAACTAAAACAAAACATATCAAAAAAGTATTTACATACATAAATACATACATATTGCAAGAAAAAAAAGGAAAAAAATAAATAAACAATTAAATTTGGCGTAGGATCACATATGGCATAGGGAGGCATATCTTTTGACACTCGCACGGAGTTAGTTTCTATCGAGAATGAGATGTTGACTGCGGGTGATAGTTATCTGACAGAGGTTCTAGAAGACCATGTTTTACCATTCATGGTTATTCTTGGAGACGACGCAACATTTATGCTTGATAACGCACGGCCCCATACTGCTCGGATAGTTACTGAGTATCTTGACGAGTGTGAAATCACGTGATTTGTTTGGATAGCTCGCAGTCCAGATTTAAATCCAATTGACCATATTTGGGTATGAGATGGGAAAACTTTTACGGAGACATGTGCCGGCCCCCAGAAATTCTAGAGAGCCTCGCGGCATACTGGTGCAAGAATGGAACAATCTTCCACAGAACGTGATCCAAAACCTAATCCAGAGCATGACACGTCGTTTGCAAGCTGTTGTGACTGTCAAAGGAGGCATTACTCACTACTGAAGTCCTTAAACTTTCTTTTGTTTCAACAAAAGCATATCAATGTAAAGTTGTTCCGTTTCATTACTTAGCATATCAAATTAAAATTGTTCATTTTCATTACTTTCAATAAACTTTGAACAACAAAAACCTTTTGTTTTATTCCAGCAATCAATTAGTAAACTGTTACAACCGAAAAAACACGTAAAAAACTAAAAAATTCTAAAATAACTTCAAATTATGGAGTGACCCTAATTTTATGCTCGGCAGTGTAATTATGGAGAATTTTGTTTTGAAAAGTTTTCGTGAATTCATTACATGCAAGTATAAAGTATATTCAAAATGACTTTAGTCGCAAAACCAGTTTAGTCTTCATATCAAAGTAAATATATTTAATAGGACCACAGATTTTTCGTCGTCAGATTTTTCATAACGTCGTTTCTTCGTTTAAATTATAATGCCTTATTTAAATTTATAGTGTTATTTGTTTCAGAACTATTACAAATTCATTACATCCCAAGCATAAATTCGTCACAAGACGAAATATTCAGCAAATTATCGGCATATTGCGGGAAACCTATGCACAACAACATGTCGAAGCACCAAGACAAGTTTATCTGGGATTTCTATCACTCTTTATTTTTTGTTATTACCGTCGTTAGTACTATAGGTAAAAAATCTAACAGACTCTATAATAGCTAAAACTAAAACTAAATATTATTACAGGCTATGGTAACTTGGCGCCTACTACAATGCTAGGAAGAATCGTTATGATTTTCTACGCTTTGGTTGGTATTCCCATCAATGGTATCCTCATGGTTACACTCGGCGACTTCTTTGGAAAAACAGTAAGTTAAACCAAAACTGAAATACGACAATGAAAACTGTCCTACAAGGATTAGGTTTTATTATTTAAGGATTATCAATTATTATAAGATTAAATAGAATTTTACACATTAGATTAAATAGAATAGGCTAGACTTTAGCGTTTCTAAAACCTTTAAACAGGCGACTCAAATAATTTTCTGGTGCGTAAGACCATAGGTTTGAATGAAAAACGGGACAATTTTTAAAAATAGATGTAAATTTTTTTCAGCTAATTATTTTTATTTATCTTTGTATATTTATCAAATCAGTTCTGTTCTTCTTCTTCTAGTGCTCCTCCTATCGGAGATTTGCTATCATCATGGCAATGCACACTTTGTTGACGGCAGCTCTGAACAGTTGAATGTTGGTACAGCCAAACCATTCTCTTAAGTTTCTGAGCCAAGACGTTCGTCGCCTGCCGATGTTCCTTTCCCCGTTTATCTTCCCTTGTATTATCAGTTGCAGAAGTTCGTACTTGGGGCCTTGCATTATATGTCCTAAGTATTGTAGTTTTCTCGTTTTTATGGTGTGAATGATTTCGCATTCCTTTTGCATTTTGTTTAGGACTTCGATGTTGGTAACCCTATCAGTCCACGAGATCCTCCACATTCTTCGGTAACACCACATTTCGAAAGCTTTCAGTTTGTCCATGTGCCATTTTTTCAGCGTCCAGGCTTCCACCCCATAAAGCAACGTGGAGAAAACGTAGCATCGCAGCATCCTTATTTTAAGCTCTATGTTAATATCTCGGCTTATGAATAACTTCCTCATTTTCGTAAAGGAAGATCTTGCTACCTCAATTCGCGATCTAATTTCTCTTGTTATGTCTCCCGTTTGTTCCATCCATGCCCCCAGGTATTTATATGTCTGTACATTTTCTATTATGGTGTTTCCAATTCTTAGATTTATCTGGTTTTGGTTTTGTAAAGATTTTGTGACTAGCATTATTTTGGTTTTATTGTAGTTAATTTTGAGTCCATATTCGTTGCAACGATCATTTAATTTATTGACTAGTTGTTGCATGTCTGTTATATTGCTGGCTAATAGGACTGTGTCGTCAGCATATCTTATATTATTGATCGCTTCTCCATTTATAATAATTCCCGTCATATCCTCTTCCATGGTTTCCGTAAAAATAGCTTCACTGTACAGGATAAATAGCATTGGCGATAAAATACAACCTTGTCTTACTCCTCTGCGAATCTCTATTTCCTCCGTTAGTTGATTTTCTACCTTTATGTTTTCATTTTGACCCCAGTATAAGTTGTTAATTATTCTTACGTCTCTCAAGTCAATGTTTTTACTAATTAATATCTGTTGTAGTTTGTCGTGTCTTACTTTGTCAAATGCTTTTTCAAAGTCAATGTAACATGCCAGCACATCTTGATTCATATCCAAGCAACGTTGGAATAGAACGTTGATCCCGAAAAGCGTTTCTCTTGTTCCGAGTCCCGCACGAAATCCAAACTGTGTGCTGCTTATATCTTCCTCGAGTTTCTTATAGATTCTCTTATGAATTATTTTGAGAAACAATTTCAGTGTGTGGCTCATGAGCGCGATTGTTCTGTATTCTGAGCATTCTTTTGCGTTCGTTTTCTTGGGAATAAGTATAAAGGTCGGCGTTAACCATTGTTTAGGGATTTCTCCTTTATCGTAGATGGTGTTGAAAAGGTCTAAGAGGATATCTATTGCTTCTTCATCAAAAAGTTTGATAAGTTCTATCGGTATCTCATCGGGACCTACAGATTTTCCAGACTTTATGGAGTTTAGGGCATGTTCTAGTTCTGTTCTAAGTATTTTTAGGTTTGTGTTGTCCACTTCTATGGTAGACTTGGGAGATCTTACGTCATCAAATAGTTCCATTACATATCCCTTCCATCTCTTTAATTTAGCCTTTATATCAACTATTATATGTCCATTTGTATCTTTGAGTACATTACCAGTATTATTATATTTCTTCTTTCCAGTCATTTCTTTTATCTTCTTATGCATGTGGAACCAGTCAAATCTCTTTTCCATTGCCTCTATTTCTGTACATTGTTTGGTCAGGTATTGTTCCCTAGCTCTTTTAATATCTTTTTGTATTATTTTGTGTATTCTCTTATATTCTTCAACGTTGTTTTTGTTTTTCCTTCGTTTCTCCATGCTTTCCAAGATGTTTGTCGTTATCCATGGCTTTTTCTTTTTGCCACTCCTATTTACTAGCTGATCTTTAGTTATTGTTTCCAATCCTGTTTGGATACATCTCCACTTATCCTGTATACTGTTTTCCCTTGTTGTATTGGTGGTTCGCATATACTCGTTTTGCCATCCCTTTAACCCTATGATGAATTTTCGGGTCCTTGAGGAGTTTTGTGTCTATATAGTTGTTTTGATATTTTTTTATCTTTTTCATCTTTATGTTGATTTTAGAGATGTTACGCGACCCAATATTGGATCGCGATCCATAATTTAAGAAATGCTAGTCTAGACCACATTAACAACACTGACAAGATTGGTGATACTAAAGAGATATTACTAGATATGCACAGAGATACAAGATGAAATAGAACAGAACATTTAAGATAAACTTGACGAGGCATGCAAGACTACATAAACAGTGGAACTAGATAAAGTTTTTCTGTTTCATCTGTTTTAACTCTAGGTTAAAACAGGTAAGGCTAGTCATACAAGATGAGGACGACTATAAATAGGACAATAATATAGAAGACGAAATGATAGTATTTAATTTAGGCAACCAAATAAAACAGGAAAAACAAAGCATAAAAGGCTGGACAGACAAAATCAGAACAATATTACAAACATAATAATATTTAGAATCGACTAGGCAGACCAATCTGACTAGCTAGGGAAGATTTGATAAGCAAAACTAAGTAAACAAAACTCACGTTAGAGGTTAGAGTATCAACACCAGGTTTGCGTGATTGAAGATAAAGAAAAATAATAAGGTTCGCCATTTATACAAGTCTGGATAGACGAGCATCAACACCAGGTTTGCGATGACTAAAGATAAAGAAAAATAATAAGGTTCGCCATTTATACAAGTCTGGATAGACGAACCAGATAGAGCAGACAAAACTCGGAGAAAAGATTATGCAGTTAAGATTGGACAGATAAAATGTTGGAGTAGACTAGAGTTTATGTAATTTTTTAGTCCCTCGGTATTCGAGGTCCTGTCTAATCCGGCGCTTCCTGTAATCCAAATTACCAATTAAGTACAGCAGAATAGAGGCCAATATATTGTAAAAACATTAATAGAGTTCAACATGATAGATTTGGTTTTTACTCTTTCTCAGTCCTGGAGTTTATTGCTTCCATCAGCAATTACATCGTTATGGAAGAGCTTATGGCCAGTCACCACTCCCAGTGCTTCCCAAATTAGTGTCACTCCGAAAGTCATAAAGCTAGAAAATTGCAGAACTTACCGAGCCTTGCAGAACTTTTCAAATTTCGCGAAAAATTTTGCATTGCGCGAAACTAAAAAGTAATTGGATTTTGGGAACTGTTGACGGTCGAATTTTAGATTTGAATCTTGACCAGAGGAACAGAAAGTCCGCCGAAAAAATCCTAGGAAAGACCCAAGAATGACCCTAGGAGAAACTTTGATTTAGAGAATTTTCCATTTGTTCTTTGCTTTCGGAAAAACTTGCTCTAATATTATTTTGGACCCGAAAATTTGCAACTTTGCAGATTTCTTTTTCATCTTTTTTGCCATTGCGCGGCCTGTATAGAGTTAATATCTAGGGTTTCCACCTCTCCGGTTTTGGCCCGGAGACTCCGGGTTTCAGTGAGTTATCTCAGGGCTCCGGGTTTAACTATTATTTCTCCGGACAACGTAAGTAAAATTGAATATGCACAAAATTAACCTTTTCGCTGCGAATTACTTTTTAGAACTGATGTGATTGTGTGCTCAATATTCTGAACATTACATTATAGCCCGTGCGGAATACTTTTAGTACTATGTATTATTTGCAATAATTTGCAAATAATATCAAATTTTGAAAAACGAAAATCTCTACTCGAAGCAAAATTTCTTTTTTTGTTAATTTGAATGGACAAACCATGCAAAATCCTTTTGTTTCGTGTCAAAATTGGATGAAAACGTCAAAATAATTTGCAAATATTGCCAAATTTTCAAAATCCAAAATCTGTATTTGAAACAAAATTTGTTTTTTTTGTTAATTTGAATGGATGAACCTTGCAACATTCTTTTGTTTTGTGTCAAAATTGGACGAAAACGTCAAAATAATTTGCAAATATTGCCAAATTTTCATAAACCAAAATTTTGATTCGAATCATATCTTATTTTTTTGGTGATTTGAGTGGACAAATTTTGCAAAAATCTTTTGTTTTATGTCAAAATTGGACGAAAATGTCAAAATAATTGGCAAATATTGCCAAATTTTCAAAAACCAAAATTTTATTCGAATCAAATCTTGTTTTTTGTGGATTTGAGTGGGACAAACCTTGCAAAATTCTTTTGTTTTGTGTCAAAATAGGACGAAAACGTCATATAATTTGCAAATATTTCCAAATTTTCAAAAACCGAAATCTTTATTTCAATAAAATCTTGTTATTTGTTGATTTGAGTGAACAAACTTTGCGAAAATCTTCTGTTTTATGTCAAAATTGGACGAAAATCTCAAAATAATTGGCAAATATTGCCAAATTTTCAAAACCCAAAATTTTTATTCGAATCAAATCTTGTTTTTTTGTGGATTTGAGTAGCCCGTGCGGAATACTTTTAGTACTATGTATTATTTGCAATAATTTGCAAATAATATCAAATTTTGAAAAACGAAAATCTCTATTCGAAGCAAAATTTGTTTTTTTGTTAATTTGAATGGACAAACCATGCAAAATTCTTTTGTTTTGTGTCAAAATTGGACGAAAACGTCATATAATTTGCAAATATTTCCAAATTTTCAAAAACCAAAATCTTTATATCAATAAAATCTCGTTATTTGTTGATTTGAGTGGACAAACTTTGCGAAAATCTTCTGTTTTATGTCAAAATTGGACAAAAATGTCAAAATAATTGGCAAATATTGCCAAATTTTCAAAAACCAAAATTTTTATTCGAATCAAATCTTGTTTCTTTGTGGATTTGAGTGGTCAAACCTTGCTAAATTCTTTTGTTTGGTGTCAAAATTGCTCGAAAACGTCAATATAATTTGCAAATATTGCCAAATTTTCAAAAATCAAAATCTTTATTTCAATAAAATCTTGTTATTTGTTGATTTCAGTGCACTATCTTTGCGAAATTCTTTTGTTTTGTGTCAACATTGGACGAAAATGTGAAAATAATTGGCAAATATTGCCAAATTTTCAACAACCAAAACTTTTATTCGAATCAAATATTGTTTTTGTTGTTGTTTTGAGTGGACAAACCTTGCAAAATTATTTTGTTTGGTGTCAAAATTGCACGAAAACGTCAATATAATTTGCAAATATTGCCAAATTTTCAAAAATCAAAATCTCTATTCGAAGAAATTTTTTTTTGATGATTTCAGTAGACAAACCTTGCAAAATTCTTTTATTTTATGTCAAAATTGGACGAAAATGCCAAAATAAGTGGCAAAATTTCAAAACCCAAAATCTTTATTTGAATCAAATCTTGTTTTTTTGTTGATTAAAAAAAAAATAAATCTTAGGTGCAGGAATGAGTCCAGAATCTTTCACCCAGGGTAACGCAAAGCTCCAATGAGGGTCTATATATTTATTAATCTCTGTTATGTTTAAAAAAGCCACACTCCGAGTTTTGTCTGCTCACTGCTATAGCAGTCCATAGCATCTGGCCGCCAAATCAATTGGTCTACTATAACAGCCCATAGCACCTGTATGTCAAATCAATTGAATTGCTATAGCAGTCCATAGCAGCGAAAGGGTAAAATGCAGGGTCACGTGTATCTCGTGTACAGTGTACAGAATAGCTAACGCGGTCGGCGTTCCAATGACCCAACATCTACAAATTGGCGCAGTACTGACTGCTTCAAAGAGGATAGGATAGAACCCGAAAATTTTGAAAAGTAATTGTAACTGGCATGTACTTCATAATGCAGTTAGACACTCATGTAAGGCATTGTCTCTCGATGTTGAAACCTTGGTATTAAAAATATATCCTGAACTTTCTATTAGCTCTAAAAGAATTAAGGAACTAAAAGATTGCTTTGATTTTTTGGAATTGGAATATGACGATATTAGGGTAAGAGACACACTGGTCCCACGTACGCAACATATGCGATGCAACGTGGGAGAATTGGTCCCGCTTATGCAACGTAAATTTAGCATCAGACGCTGTTGTAATTTCTCAGAAGGTGCACTAGTGCGTCTATAAGTCATGTTTTCTGATTCTGATAGCGAGTTTGAGGATGTTTTATTGAATTTACTAATTTGAAATGTATATTTCCGCGCCACAAAAATAAAAACTAAAGTTAAGATATTGGCTTCGTGATATAAATAAACAAAGAGAAAAAAGTTAGAAAATACCATACTTTAATGCAGAAACTTGAATTTGATAAAGAACGATTTTTATGTACTTTCCCATGTCTAAAATGCAGTTTGAGGAGAACGCTTGCATCAAAGGTCCATTTATTTCTGACGTGCTAGGCATGAGTTCTAGAAACACACTGATCACACGCATGCATAGCGTACGAACACCCCCTCCACCTTCCCACGCCGATCTGGACATTCCAGATCGACGTTGCGTGTGAGGCGTGTGATTGGGTTGCATACGATAAATGTGTTTCTAGTGTGTCTCTACCTTTATTCGCCACGTGATAACAAAATTGCTATCTGTACATAAAGCTTTAGAAAAAATTGTTAATGCCTGGTCAGCGATAAAACTTTATTTTGTACAACTGGGCGAAGAAGATACGCACAAAATCATTTGGAAATTCGTGAAGGATAGTGAATATGAGATTCAAGACCATAAAGTTAGGTGTTCAGTTTATCTTTAGCCGAATGTTATATTCACTTTGTGTATCACTTTATGGGACTTATGAATCAGAAAATAAAACAGCTTGAAGATCAATTTTTCAGTAGTAAAGTGAATACAAGTTTAGATTTACTAAGTACCTATGAAACAAAAATTGTGTCTGTAGTGAAAAAGGACATAAACGCAATTGATTACTTGGAAAAATTTTATAATTTTGAAAACAGCCCATTCAAATATTTTTCAGTAATTAATCTTTCGAAAATTTCAAATACCAAGATTTTTTAGATGCTGCAAAATACGTAAATGTAGAATTAGATGCCGATAAATTATATGATATCTGCCTTCTTAAAAACATCACTCATTCCACCAAATCGCTCGATTTGGGCAACTGATAAAAAATGGATAAACATATTTTCCTCTGGTATTTTCACTGAACTACCAAAACTTACAAGTAATGCATATGTGCTACGAATTTTTTTTGATTATGGGAAATACTTGGACAGACAACCGTAACAGGATTGATAAAGGCATAATTATGCATAAAACTTAATTTTGACATGAACTGTCGACAATTTTTTTGAATTCATAATTCATTTTTTTTTTAGTTATCGTCTCCGGGCGAGACCCAGGTCTGGCGTGGCAACCCTATTAATATCACATAAATTTACACCGACTGGTGCTGTTATTTCACAACACAACAAAAATTATGAGCCATTACAAAATAGAAACAAATTAGCTATCCCGAGCCGTTGCGGATTTCTGCCACGGCATGCGCTGTGATCGCATAATAAAGCGACCCCTACCATGCACTTCGCACATAGCGTAGTGTAAGATCAAGAGACCAAAACACAAGTGTAGTCAGAGATAGGAGGTCCAGGTCCTGCTTAGGATTGTAGCACCAATAATTCATTCATTTCCGAGTCTGAGACACTAGTGCTTACATTCAAGTCCTTCCTTTCCAATAGCTGGCAGCGTTTATCGCACTGTCATTTGCCACAATTAGGTACTCCATAGTGCATGCCTTTCCCATGTTGGGATATCTGAGAAGGTGGCTGTCGCTCTGAAGCCACCCGCATTCACACAGCTCGTCATTTACACGCATTCCCCATCTCATCCTGTTTGATTTGCAGCGCATCACTCCTGTCCTTAGTTTGTTCAATGATTTCCATGTCGCGAATGTTAAAAGTTTTCCCGGTGGCAGCTCCTCTCTGGGTTCTGTCAGCAGGTTTGGGTGTTGATCTTTCCATAGTTCTATGCGGCGTTGTTTTGAGCATGTATGCAGTTGTTGCGTAGGTTGAAGAAAGCTCTTCCTTGATTTGAGTCGTCGCCTTTCTGGTTGTTGATCGTGTAAAGGGTACCGCCTATATCCGATCTGCTTCTGCCGCTCTGTTGATGATCGGATGCTACTTAGAGTCTGACGTGTGATGAGGCAATTCCAGATAGATGGTACAGCTTCTCGACAGGTGCCGGTCTCTGCCAGCCTGTTATAATCCTGCACGTCTCGTTTAAGGCCACGTCGACATGTCTTGCGTGAACCGAGTTGTACCACACTGGTGTCGCGTACTCGGCAGCGGAGAAACAGAGAACAAGGGAAGACGTACGCATCACGTCAGGCTGCGCTCCCCATGTTATGCCAGTGAGCTTCCGCATGATATTATTCCTAGTACAAACTTTGGCCTTTGTATTCTAGCAGTGTTTTTGGAAAGATAGTGTGCTAACTATGCTAAAGATAGAGTGTCGCATGTTTCGGGTTCTTCTTCTCTCCATGTGATTTGCAGCTTCTTGCGTGCGTCCTTATTTCTCAGGTGAAATGCACATACCTGGGTTTTGCTGGGGTTCAGCTGCAACTGGTTTTTGTCGTTGTACTGTACCATGGTTTCTAAGGCTGTAGCTAGTTTATACTCGACCTCTTCGAAGTTTTTCCCCTCTGCGGCGATGGCTGTGTCTTCCGCATAGATGAAGCGACGTGTCTGTTGGTCGGTTGGTTGGTCGTTTGTGTATGCGTTGAAAAGCATAGGAGCCAATACACTTCCCTGTGGTAGACCTTTCCTCTGGTTTCTCCATCGACTCCTTCTTCCTTGCAGTGTAACATAGAAGTACCTGTTCTGCAATAGAGTTTTCACCAGTCCAGCTAGGCGATAATCCTTGTTAAGATGAAACATTTTCTGCACTGATTTTTGATGGTTGACTTGCTGTCAGGTCTATAAAGGCTACACCGGTAGTTTGCTTGCGCTCGAAGCCATCTTCAATATGTTGTAGCACCAATGAAAGGATAGGAAGGAGGTAGCTCTGATGCCCTATTCTACTATTTCTCTTTTTCTGTGAAAATAACATTTGGAAAAATAAGTAGCGAAATTCAAATTTGAATATTACACCATTTGTAAGAAAGGCATAAAATATAAATTCAATTAGCTATTAACACATAAAACTACTTTAGTTGTTACATAATTTACATTGCCTCATAAACTTTAACAACTCAAACTAATAATCGTAACGTAATCTAAAATAAATAAAACATTTCCTTGCAGTCTGCTCACAATGGGCATGATGACAGTAACTAAGAATCACAAAAATATTGCGTTTGTCTAATAAAATGGGAATAATAGATTGTGAAAAATGTATTTATTTTCATATTTAGTACGAGATTTATAATATTCTTAATAAAACAATACTACAAAATACAGCAGTGCGCCTTGATAAGTTGAACAAAAAACATAGTGAATTACGTCACGCATTTGTAAACCTCGTACGAACTTCGACGATCTCTGCAGTTTTCAATTGTTGTTACCTGCGTTTATAAAGTATTTTGTGATTTCCATTGATCAATTGCTTAGTTTTGTGTTCTCAAAACATGCAACAAGGTTTTACCAAGGCAAATAGCCCTAATTTGCCTAGAGTTGATTTATTGATGTCTGGGAGTTTTTGGCATCAAACAGACTTTTGTTCAGCAGAATTTAGAAATGTCAAAACTTTAAAATCCATAGCGTGCAAAGCAGCTGATTTTTTTCTTCGGCTCACTACTGTTCTCGGTCGCTTTACAAACATTTGGCGTCAGAAGCAGACGCCATGAAACAAATGAGCGGATTCGTTTTCGAGCGGATTTTAAACTTGCATTTCAATAACTTTTTTTTTCTAATAAAACTTTGTTTCCTGCAGAAATAGTAGATATTTTTGTAAATAGTATTATAGAAATTTTAGAATACTATATAACACTTTTTCAAAAACAGTCATCATGCCCATTATAAGAAAACGTTAATCCCACTGTATAAATCTAAATGAGTAAATTGCAACTTATCATCTATCACCAAATTACTTTACAATTATAACTATATTGCTTTATTCGTTCATAACAGAAACTCAAGAATCTTTATAGTCTCATATAAACTCGATTAGATTATATATTTTTATTTAAGTAGTGCTCATTATCCAACGTGCGTTAACCTTTGAGGCCCTATGTAACACTCGAACGATAGTCTCTACAAACAGCCTTTTTTCAAGCTGGTAATTGAACAATTGTGAAAATGTTTGTACTTTGTTTGATGCGATAATACTTCTACGCAACTATTTAATTATCGTAAGGAATGGCGTCAATACACAGTAAAAGTGAGATTTGTAATATATTTTTTTCTAAATCAAAGATTAAATGGTATTATGATATTATTAATCTCATAAAAAATTAAATAAATATTTGGAAAATTCAAAGAAAATTGTTACTGTTTATTTATATTTTAGTTTTTTAAATAAGGAAAAATGAGAGTAACTTGAAATCGTTGAGCATCATTGACACGCAGACATAACAGTAAATATTAAAACTCAATGACATTGTAATTTACACTATTAATTATTGGAATTAATGCACAACATAAGGACGTCAATTTGTTCCTCGCTTATTTGAGGGCAATTAGTAAATGTTTCTATTAAATGTTTATACAAATATTCATAGCATTATTACTTACTAACTTAGTACTTACTTCTGGGCGCTACAACCCTTCGTGGGTCATGGCCTAACGGACGATCCATATAATCCTATACTGTGCTGCCGTTTCCATATTTTGGACTCCAGATTCTCCATATTTTTTACGAGGGATTCCAGATCTATAATACACGATTTTGAACGAGGGATTCCAGATCTCTTCTGATATTAGTAATTATAATGTGAGAGATTTAGTATCTTGCCATTTCATTCGAGGTCTTCCTCATGAAATGGTCGTTTTCAATCTGCTGATTTCCCCAAACACATTTTATGATTCGAGAGTAGTCACTTCGTATTACATGCCCAGTACATTGCAGTCTACGACTTTTGATGAGTTGAACAATATTTGGAGACTGGTAGAGATCTCTAAGAAAAATGGATGGAAGAAAGATGCCAATAACTCCGATCTGTTCAACATCCACAAAAAGGTGAAAGAAATAGGTGGATATACCAGAAGCCACCTAACATCAGGATTAGTAAATGAGGACAACCAACTTCTGACAAATAAAGAAGAAATGAAACAAGAGTGGACAAAGCATATCCAAAATTTGTTCGATGGCGAAACTAATTTACCACATCCAAATCAAGGAGGAGACAATCGCCCGAACATCATGAAATCAGAAGTTATTAATGCTATAAAATCCACCAAATCAGGTAAAGCTGCAGGACCGGACGACATGTACATAGAAATCTTAAAGCTTATACCAGAGGAAAATATCGTCATTCTTGTAAATTTCTTTAACAAAATATATAAATCCACAAACATACCAAAAGACTGGCTGAAATCAATATTCATTGCCCTACCAAAGAAACCAAACGCAAACAAGTGCGAACAATTCCGACTGATAAGCTTGATGAGCCAACTATTAAAAGTATTCCTAAAAATCCTACATAATAGAATACGTAAGAAATGCGAGGAAGACCTAAGCAAGGAACAGTTTGGTTTCATAGATGAACTTGGAACAAGAGAGGCTTTGTTTGGGCTGTCAGTTTTCATGCAAAAATCTAGAGACTAATAATAATAATAATAACCTTTATTGGCATAATTTAAATAATTTACATTTCCATACAAAATATACATAAAAAATAAAACAATGAAAAATAATAAAAAAAAATAATAAAAAAGTTGTGAAACCAAAACCCTATTAAAAAGAAAAAAGAAATTTTACCACCCTATAAACCTAAAAAAAATAAAAATCTGGAGCAGGATCTGATGATGTATACGAGCCAGCATTATGGTATTTAGATGAATTAAATGATTTCTTAAGTGACCAAGAAATATTATTGTAGCACAGCTAGCACAAGATCCGTGCAGATCAAATTTCAGTTCAAAACTAATGTTGGAAGACTTGGTATGACAGTGTAGGGCCTACAGTTACAACACGTTGGAAGACTTGGTTGTTCAACAAGTTGTATATTGTATGGGCCGCTCTATGCCAGTCTGGGAAAAGAATTGTTCTAAAGTCGATAATCTAAGTTACCAAAGACGCTTTATAATACGATGTTGAATAAAACTGGAGATAATGCGTCTCCCTGTTTAAGGCCACTTCGTGGAGCGTGTGTGCCATCTATCTTCACTCCACTGTTGGACCCCTCTATACATATTTTTACTAATGCTATTGGTTTCTTCTTCTTCTTGTTTCGAATAGGCCTACTTTGGACCACGCTTGCTCAACTTTGATCTTTGCCCAGTATTATCGCATCTTCTGCCGGTGTAACTCCTTTCTCTCTTCTGTCCAGGGGGTACCATTCCTTCGGGTTTTTTCCTGAAATCCACGGACTTCCTTTAGGGTGCGTCTCACAGACTGTCTGTTTTAGAGATCTGTTATTCCCAGTTCTTTACTATCCTTCTCGGTTTCTATCAACCAAGTGGTACGAACCTTCTTGTTTTGCCAGCAGGTGAACTTGGTGAGTCGGTTTGGAGGCAATCTTGCAACGTGGCCATAGAAAGCCACCCTTCTTTTCCTCGCACAGTCAGAGAGCATTTCAATATGTTCGCCGAGCCCAGAGTTATGCCGCCTTCGGAATTCCCCATCTTCCTTTACCGGGCCTAGGATCTTCCTGAGGATTCTCCTCTCTCTGATTTCCAATTTCTCTACCAGACCTCTTCGGTTCAAGGAAAGACATTCCATGGCAAACAGGGCTTCTGGTCGTAAGACTGATTTGTAGTGCTTATATTTCAGGTTGCGTGAGAGACATTTCTTGTTGTAAGTGTTCTTAGTCAGTCGATAAGCTAGTTCTAACTTCGTGACTCTCGTGCATAGTGATGCTCTTTCTGATAAGTTGGGTTCAATCCATCCGCCGAGATTCTTGAATTTCTCAGTCCTATTGATGTTTCCCTGCTCTAGTAACATCTCTCTATTTGCTTTTCAGATGTTGGTGAAGAATTCTGTTTTCTCCAGCGGCACTTGAAGACCCACTTTGGCAGCCTGTTTTCTGAGACAGTTTACCTGCATTGTTGCCATCTCAAGAGAATCAGCAAACAGTGCCATGTCATCTGCAAAGGCCAAGCAATCTACAACTATTCTATCGTTCTTACGTCCCAGGTAGATACCACTCTGAGCACCCAAGTTGATCATTTCCTTGCGCCATTCTCTCATAACTTTTTAAAGGACACAGTTGATGATAAGTGGGGAAAGTCCATTTCCTTGTCTAACTCCAGTTTTTATTTCGAAGCTTTCTGAAAACTCGCCTCTAAATTTAACCTTGGAATGGGTGTTGGCCAAGGTTTCTAGGATGAGTCTGCGGGTTTTGTTGTCTAGATCTAGTTCCTGGAGTACTTTGTTAAGCGTTTCTCTATCAATGGAATGGTAGGCCTTCCTAAAATCAACAAAGATGACGACCACCTTCCGGTTTCTCATCTTGGAGTATGTAAGTACAGTTTTAAGATTGAGGATCTGTTCAACGCAGGATCTGGTCTTCCTGGGCCCCCCCCTGGTATTCTCCCAGTTGACTATCCAGCTGATTTTCTGCCTTTGTTTGAAACGCCTTCGAGAGAATCCTGTATGTTACCGGGACGAGAGAAATTCCACGGTAGTTGTTTAGATCCGTAAAATCTCCCTTTTTGTGAAGCGGATGGATCAGAGCAGATTTCCAATCGGGTGGTAATTTCTCCCAGATGTCCTGGATGATCTCGGTTAGCTTGCGCACGGAATTGTTTCCAGCACCTTTCCATAGCTCAGTAACGATAGAGTCCTCTCAGATATTAGTGTATTATTTAGGAACTATGGTGGGATTGATCCTCCACCTATAGATTTAATTAAAACTCCACAATTTCTAGAATTGTTAGGAGATTCATTGTTTAAGCCCGGAGTGAAATTAAATCCAGACCACAAACCGAAGTATATTTACTTGCTGGCGTATGCCGCAAGCGTTTGCGAGTTTCCGAACAAGAAGGGACAGAAGCGAACTTAATAAAGGAAGTTCAGAACTTATTGCTGATATTGGAACATTGTATCAAGGTTTTCTGTTGTGTCGATTGGTGTTGTTCGATGGGTTGAATGTACAGTCGCAGAGCCGAGTTACTTCAAGTTGCAAAAGGGAACATTGTCCAGTTCATTTGGCACTTCTTGACGAAGTTGTTTCGTGTCATATGTTGCTGCACACTCAAGTTTTAGATTTATTGATCAGGCTGTTTGGTTCAAAACAGGATGAACTTGAAATTCTTGTTCAGTTGGAAATGAGGAAAATGGTGTTGGATCGCATGGTGAATTTGTTGTGTTCTGGTTACGTTGTTCGCGTTGTTAAATATATTAAACAGTGTTGGCAAAGAGGAAACACTGGTATTTCTCTAATCAGATACTTTGTTACGGAGATTTTGGATGCAATTGGGCCCCCATACAGTCCAGAATTTGTGAATTTGTTCATGCCTATGGTTGAAAATGTTGAAATTACAGGTACAACGATAGAGGATGGAGAAAATCATCCCGTATCAGAATTCATAGTTTATTGTAAGGCAAATTATACAACCGCTTTGCGATCCAAGAGCTTGAAGTATTGCAAACGAATTAGAAACTAAGAGAATTGATAGTTTCGAGTTCGAGATGAAGGAAAATAGTTTTGCCCGACCCTGCAGGCACCCTTTGACAACAGACACTTTCATTGTGTCACCTGACACTTTAATCTCAACATTTCTACCCTGCAGCATGGATCTTATCCATCTAATTGATGTGATATTTACACCATGACTGAGAGCTGCATTGACTATTCTGTCGAATGAGGTGTTGTCAAACTCTTCTTCGATGTCAAGGAAGGCTACAAGTGCCAGTTTCCTGTTTCCCAATGTGTTTTCTATTCTTACCACTAATTGGTGAAGTGCATATTCGCACGATTTTCTGTGTTGATAGGCATGCTGATTAGCGTGTAGGGGCCTGTCCAAAACAGGTCTTCCTTATGTGCTTTTCGACCAGTTTCTCTAACGTTTTCAGTATGAAAGAGGTTAGGCTAATTGGTCTATACCAGGGGTGGCGAACCTTTTTCCGGTCGCGTGCCAATTTTTGTTAAATTTTCACAATTTGAAATGCCGACGTGCCAGGTCTACTTTTACAATGTGATAGTGAAAATCAGTTACTGTATTAGCGTGAATATTTGACGTGTTTTATGCGTGTTTTTTGAAATTAAAGGCAAACCAATCGACTGATTTTGAAAAAACGTGGTATGATTTGATATTCTTACGAGATCTCACAAATTCCCAAATTTCAAAATTGTAGCTTTGTAAATACGGATTTTGAGAATTTTTGAAGTTTGCAAATTTTTGTGCGCCTTTTGCAATTACGGACAAACCAATCGATGGATTTTGATGAAGCTTAGTACGATTTGATATTCTTACGAGATCTCACAAATGCCCAAATTTCAAAATTGTAGCTTTGTAAATACGGCTTTTGTGAATTTTTGAAGTTTGTAAATTTTTGTGCGCCTCTTGCAATTACGGACAAATCAATTGATGGATTTTAATGAAACTTTGTACGATTTATTCTTACGAGATCTCACCAATTCCCAAATTTCAAAATTGTAGCTTTGTAAATACGGATTTTGTGAATTTTTGAAGTTTGTACATTTTTGTGCGCCTTTTGCAATTACGGACAAACCAATCGATGGATTTTGATTAAGCTTAGTATGATTTTATATTCTTACGAGATCTCACAAATTCCCAAATTTCAAAATTGGAGCTTTGTAAATACGACTTTCGTGAATTTTTGAAATTTGTAAATTTTTGTGCGCCTTTTGAAATTGCGGACAAACCAATCGATGGATTTTGATGAAGCTTGGTATGATTTAATATTCTTACAAGATCTCACAAATTCCCAAATTGTGAAATTGTAGCTTTGTAAATACGGCTTTCGTGAATTTTTTAAGTTTGTAAATATTTGTGCGTCCTTTGCTATTACGGACAAACAAATCGACAGATTTTGATGAAACTTGGTAAGAATTGATATTCTTACCAGATATCACAAATTACCAAATTTGAAAATTGTAATTTTGTAAATACGGTTTAGGTGAACTTTGGAAATTTTTGTGCGCCTTTTGCAATTACAGGCAAACCAATCCACGGATTTTGATAAAACGTAGTATGATTTAATACTCCTACGAGGTCCCGCAAATAACCAAATTTCAAAATTGTAGCTTTGTAAATACGGCTTTTGTGAATTTTTGAACTTTGTAAATTTTTGGGCGCCTTTTGCAATTACGGATAAACCAATCGACGGATTTGATAAGACGTGCGGTATGATTTGATATTCTTACGAGATCTCACATATTCCCAAATTTCAAAATTGTAGCTTTGTAAATACGGCTTTTGTGAATTTTTGAAATATGTTAATTTTTGTGCGCCTTTTGCAATTACGGACAAATCAATCGACAGATTTTAATGAAACTTGGTATGATTTGACATTCTTGCGAGATCTCACAAATTTACAAATTTCAAAATTGTAGCTTGGTAAGTACGGCTTTTGTGAATTTTTTAAGTTTGTAAATTTTTGTGCGCCTTTTGCAATTACGAACAAATCAATTGACGGATTTTGATGAAACTTAGTAAGATTTGATATTCTTCCGAGATCTCACAAATTCCCAAATTTCAAAATTGTAGCTTTGTAAATACGGCTTTTGTGAATTTTTGAAGTTTGTAAATTTTTGTGCGTTTTTTGCAATTACGGGCAAATCAATCGACGGATTTTGATGAAACTTGGTATGTTTTGATATTCTTACGAGATCTCACAAATTTCAAAATTGTAACTTTGTAAATACGGCTTTTGTGAATTTTTGAAATTTGTAAATTTTTGTGCGCCTTTTGCAATTATGGGCAAATAAATTCACGGATATTGATGAAGCATGGTATGATTTGATATTCTTACGAGATCTAACAAATTTTAAAAATGTTAGCTTTGTAAATACGGCTTTTGTGAATTTTTGAAGTTTGTTAATTTTTGTGCGCCTTTTGCAATTACGGACAAATCAATCGACGGATTCTGATGAAACTTGGTATGATATGATATTTTTACGAGATCTCACAAATTGCCAAATTTAAAAATTGTAGCTTTGTAAATACGTTTGCAAATTTTGGAAGTTTGTAAATTTTTGTGCGCTTTTTGCAATTACGGACAAACCAATCAATGGGAATTGATGAAGCTTAGTATGATTTGATATTCTTACGAGATCTCACAAATTCCCAAATTTCAAAATTGTAGCTTTGTAAATACGGCTTTAGTGAATTTTTTAAATTTGGAAATTTTTTTGCCCTTTTTGCAATTACGGACAAACCAATCGACGGATTTTGATGAAACTTGGTATGATTTTTTATTCTTGCGAAGTCTCACAAATTGCCAAATTTCAAAATTGTAGCTTTGTAAATACGGCTTTCGTGAATTTTTGGAAATTTTTGTGCGCCTTTTGAGAGTACGGGCAAACCAATCGACGGATTTTTATAAAAAGTGGTATGATTTGATATTCTAACGAGATCTCACAAATTCCCAAATTTCAAAGATGTAGCTTTGTATATACGGCTTTGGTGAATTTTTTAAATTAGAAACTTTTTGTGCGCCTTTTGTATTTACGTGCTAACCAATCGACGGATTTTGAACACGTCTTATATTTTACACCATTGATGTTGCAGAAAAGTAGATTGCGACAATTAAAAATGTATTTGAGAAACGATAGTTTTACATGTTTAGAAGGCATGCGTGAGGAGTAGTTCGCGTGCCAATAAAATTTTCCTACGTGTCCACTGGTCTATACGATTTAGCCTGGGTGTAGTCTAGGCGCCCGGCTTTTCGTAAAATACCACTTTTACTTGTCTCCAGGGTTTCGGAACATATCCTGTTGCCAGACTACAGCTACCGTACAGTTTTATTAGAATTGGCATCAACTTTTCTTTTCCCTGCCACAACAGGGCTAGAAAGACACCGCCTGGGCCAGCTGCTTTGTCGATGTTCTAAGTTCTGGAAGACGCTTTCTTATACAATGTTGAATAAAACTGGAGATAATGCGTCTCCCTGTTTAAGGCCACTTCGTGTAGCGGCGCGCACGCTATCTTCATCTCCTCTATCTTCACTCTCCTCTTGGAACCCTCTAGACATATTTTTACTAATGATATTAGTTTCATTATTAAATGATTTTATTAGTAAGATACGGGTTTTATACGTTCATGTTAAAAATGAATAAGATTTTTCGCATAAATCGTTTCACTGCAAAAAAAAAATGCGAAAAATACTGATATTGTGGTATCAAAATTGTTGAATTTATGAACTTAATAAAGTCGCAACATCTGAAATATAGATATATTCAACCTTTCCGGAGCTCTATGTCTCGAAGATGTCTTTTCGATACCTTAAGTGGATAGAGCCATCTCTAGACACGTTTCGAGATTTATCTCCCAT
Organism: Phosphuga atrata; assembly: GCA_944588485.1. Lineage (NCBI taxonomy): Eukaryota > Metazoa > Arthropoda > Insecta > Coleoptera > Silphidae > Phosphuga > Phosphuga atrata. Next base: position 80,413,723 of record OX155894.1, read on the forward strand.
CAGTACAGCTTTACTTTTATGAACAACAATTTGTAAACCACTTACTTGAAACCCATGTGGATGATTTGGCTTAGATATTTTTAATTTGACATTTCATGAGAGAAACATGAACTTAGCAGGTTATTGATTGAAATGATAATTTAGAATTGGTAAAACCGTTCTATAGATAATCATATAAACTTAATAAAGTCAGAACACAGCCTGAATATACAAATATATTCAACCTTTCCGGAGCTCTATAATACTAATGAGTCTTTTTAGGACTACAAAAAATGTTGAATTTATGTTTTATATCAATGAATTACATTATGATAGACATATTTTATGTTACAATATTCTGTGATTTTTCTGTAAGTTTCTGACAAATAGCATGTATTTTTAATGAACCTGATTAATAAATTTTAATTTTAATGTTTGCAGTTTACAAAGTTATATAATCGTTGGAAAACTGACAAAATGCACCATGACACAGCAAGATTGGGCCTTATAGGTCAAATCACACTCTATCTAGTACCAGCTTTCACGCTTTTAATCTTCATCCCATCTGTAATTATAATGGTATTCGAAGGATGGGATTACGATGTTGCTGTCTATTACTCATTCGTAACTCTCACAACTATTGGTTTTGGCGACTATGTTGCAGGTAAATATTTGGAGACTGGACTGGTAGAACATTTATATTAAATTTCTCATTTTGTTGTTTTGTAGCGGTTGCCGATAATGGCTTTGAAACATCCTTCATATTCTACGAAATCTTCTTATTAGTCTGGATTATAATTGGCTTGGGCTACGTCTTGATGGTGTTAGGTTTCATATCAAGAGGTTTGCGAAGCAAGAAAATGCACGCTATTGAACAAATGCTAGCCCAAAACCTGAAACAAACTCCTAACAAATTCCGAGCTCTTCGTTCTTTGCTTCACGAAATTGTCCTCATGCGCGTTAAACCAGTTTACAAGAAAAAATCTATTTTCGAAGCGCCCAGCGTTGGAGTTCGTTGTCATAGTTGTCCAGATATTACCATGTACTTCCAGAAAGATTCGCCTAGGATGGTTAGAAAACGTACAAAATCAGAAACGTTCCAAGAAGATGAAACATTGTCAAGAGCATTCTCAGACACAAATCTCAACTTTATCGACAAGGAATTAACGTTTAAAACGGAGGGAAAAGAAAAAGAACAAAATGAATTACTGTTAAGGGTATCCAATGCTTTGGGACAAACATTTCAAGATGATGTTTGTAACGGAGCTTACAATTGCTTTAGTGATAGTCAAATCTTGGAGTCCGAATGGACAGTTACAAGCAATAAATCCTCACAAAATCCTCCAATTCCAACTAGGTTAAGATCCAGAGCATGCAGTGCAGTTAGTTTTGCATTTGAAGCTCCAGAGGAAACAAATAATTTAACTTGGTATGGACAATCAGCTTCAACGAAGTTACAAGAAATGCGGGAGAAATTGAAACACGGTAGAGCAAGAAGTAGAACGTTGCCTGTTCAGCAAGATCCTTTACTTAAGTTGCCACAACCTAGTTTCTTGGATAAATTACGCAAAACATTTAGGAGGAAGAACAAGGTTAAAGATATCGAAAAACAGGAATTTGTAACTACTCCGCCACCACCGAGAAGAGCAAGAGCTTATAGTGAAGCCCAAAATTATTTTTCCAATACACGCAGTGGAAGGCCTTCACTTTTCTCTTTGCAAGAACAAGATGATATTAAAACAATCACTGAACTGCTAGTTGCATTAACAAGTGTACCTGATAGTGCGCCAAAACGTAAACTAGGTACAGCATCTTTAACACCGCCACAAGAACCTTCACCACATTCCTTGAGGAAAATTACTGACTCACCACCAAAAACTCGAAGATCTGCTATTAAACCTATTTTACACTCCAGGAGATCATCCATGAATCCTACCACTCCAATCATTAGTCATCCTAGGAGATTATCTTTAAGGCCCGTAATACTCGATGAAACTAGGATAAGTCCTCCTCCACCTTACTCTCCTATGGAGCCTCGACCTAGGAGATTTTCTTTAAGGCCAGTTATAAATATTTCTACAACGCCAAGTCCTGTACAAAGGCAGAGGATGAAAGTTAATAAGGACCAGATTAAAGAAGGTGGAGAAAATCAAGACCAAGGTTAAAATAAAAATTATTTTAGGTATAATTTTTACTTTCTGCGAGTTTTTGCAAAGGACATGCATTCAGAATGTGATGGAAGTTGTAGGACAAGTTGTCAGGTGTTGATTATTTGATATTATATTTATTAAGTATTTATTTTTGTTCGCTGTTACGCAAAGGAAGTTCTCCTATAACATTTTGTTTTGATATTTGTACAAACACTGTTTATAGAAAAAAATATTTAGTTGATTATTTATTTACTATTACGCTTAAGTTGCTGCCTTAAAAATTGTCCTGAAATAATCATCTGGAGTGCAAGACCATTCTTATGGCTTACAGATGTTTCTTGATTCTGCCGTATCTCACTAGAATTCAGGTTCTTCTTCTTAGGACGTCGTCTCCCTAACGAAGGTTGGCGATCCAACTGGCTATAATGGTGCGTGAAACCGCACCTCTGAAAATCTCTATAGATGTCCGTTCGAACCATCGACGCAAATCCTTTTGCCATGAATTCTGACGTCTGCCCACAGATCGTTTGCCCTAGATCTTTCCTTCGATGAGGAGTCGGAGGAACTCGTACCGATCCCCTCTCATAACGTGTCCGATGTATTGGAGCTTTCGTTATTTGATGGTTGTCAGCAGTTCTTTAGCTTTACCAGAATTCAGGTTACTTCTACTTAATTTTAACCAAGCTTCCTAACATTCGGATTATTGGCAAAAATGATTTTGTTTGCTCCTTGCAAGTTTTTATCCAGTTCCTTTCCTTATTTCCTTCTCTTTTTCTCATCAACCAATGTGGGTAATTTCATATTGTATTTCCCCACATTGTTCCATTCATGCAAATAGGTCCAGACAGTTTCATCCTCCTCATAGCTCCTTCACATCATGTTTTATCTTTCCCGATTAGAGGAAGACCTATCATTACCTCCAGAGCTGCATTTGGGGTGGTTCTCAACGATTCCGCAATTGCTAAGCAGGCCAATCTTTGAACATTAGATAGTTCTAACATAACCTAACTACCATTGGTTGTATACTATGGTAGTTAGACTCATTCTGACATATGCCGCCACGGTATGATGGACCAAACTGATATAAAAACAGGCCATAAAGGAATTATCTAATGTTCATAGAATTGCCTGCTTAGCGGGATCGTTGAGAACCAACCAACTGCAGCTCTGGAGGTCATGATAGATCTTCCTCTCATCTGGAAAGATAAAGCATGATATGAAGGAGCTATGAGGAGGATGAAACTGCCTCCCATATAATCTTCTATTGCGAAGCAATTGCACGTGAGGAACGTGACACAAACACTCCTAGACCTAGCAAAATATGTACGATGCTTGGCTTTCTTCTTCTTCTTCTGGCGCTACACGCCCAATTTGAGCCTTGGCCTCCCCTAGCTTCCTCCTCCATTCCTATCTTCCCGGGCCACTTCCTTCCATCTAGTTTAAGGATTCGTCTGGCGTCCTGGTCTACTTCATCCTCCCATCTTTTTCTTGGTCTTCCTCTCGGCCTCTTCCCTCCATTCGGCCGTTCAGGATTCTTTTGGACATTCTGCCCACCGGAGGCGCTGAATTTTCACGTATATCGACACTGGTTGGTCTTTAAGGACCTGATATACTTCCTTGTTGTATCGCATCCTATATTCTTCATTTTCCCGTACTGGTCCTAGGATCCTACTATATAGGATCTACGATAAAGGATCTTACTATTTTCCTCTCGAACGCGTCGAATTTTGCTTCGTTCCTTACGGTGAGGATCTACACTTCGCAGCCGTACGTGAGTATTGGTTGAATGATTGTTTTGTACACCTTAATTTTTGTGTCTCTGCATATCACATCGGACTTGAGTACCTTCGCCAATGAGAATTACGGTTTGCTTGCCATCATCACTGTGGCTCTAATTTTAGCGTCTTCCAGGCCTTTGCTATTGATGTTTACGCCAAGATACTTGAAGTCGTTCACTTGTTCCAAGTTGTCTGGTGTTTGTATACTTGATGTACCCGTTCTACTTTGCACTAGCGTCTTTGTTTTGTTGATGTTGATTGGAGGCCGATTGTTTGGGGAGCTGATTTTAGTGCTGTATAAGCTTCCCACGTGGCTTGTTTTGTATGTCCCATTATGTCAATACCATCAGCGTATGCCGCGAGTTGTACGGATTTTTTTATTAGCGAGGATCTGGGTGGGATTCAAGGACTGCAACTCCTGTGCGTTCAAGCAGTGGCCCCAAAGATACATCTGTCTCTTGTGGAGCAGTGCTCTGCAGAATTTGAGCAGATGTATGGGGGTTTCCTCTGCCGAACCACATAATCTGCATCTGTCATCTTCCTCTAGAACTTGAGGTGTTTTCTAAGTCTGCAGTGTCCCGTGTGGACTCCTGCCAGAATTCTAAGCTTGTTCCTGTTTAGTCTTAGGCAAGGTTTTGTTCTTTTCTGGTTAACAGATCCCAGCATTACTTTGGATTGTCTCAACCCTGGAAGTTCTTTGCAGGTTTTCATCCACTGTTCTCTTATTTCTTCATCTAAACTTTTGTGGATGGTGTTCAAACTCATACCGCAAAAGGTATCCGGACCTATAAAGGGATTACTGGATCCCTTGTTTGCTAGGTGATCGGCTTCTTCGTCTCCGTCTATACCAGTGTGTCCTGGTACCCAGTACAGCGTTACTTTATTTTCTCTGCTAAGCTTGTTTAGCTTTCCCACAGAGTCCCAAACCAGTTTGGATCTGATGATGTAAGAGCTAATGGCCTTGATGGCTGGTTGGCTGTCTGACAGAATATCAATTTGTTTTTTGCGATAATTCCTGTCGATTCTGCATTGTGCACATCTTTCGATTGCGTTTACCTCTGCTTGGAAGACACTTGGGAATGTTCCCATGGATTTGAAATATTTGGTACGAGGTCCAAACACGTCGGCACCAGTACCTTCCTTAGTCTTTGAACCATCTGTAGACCACTTGATAGCATTTTGCTCTATGTGGTATGCTGAGGATTCGTCGCTCCAATCGGCTTTACTACTACACATTGCTGTGTAGTTGTTCTCGAAATAGTATTTACATACCATTTAGTCTTTTGGTGCTTCCAGCCAGGGGATTTTGGCTGCGAGGCTGTTCCTGTCTCTGCTCCCGATTATTGTACCTCTGCCAATAACCTAACAAATCACAAAGCACATGATAAAACAAGGAATTGGCACTTGGTATCTTGTCTTCGAGCGCCCCTTCGCCCTCCAGCAGCGCCTGGTCGTCCTTATTGTCGAAACTGCGTGACAGCTTGTGGGCCAGCTCCTGCAGGGAAAAGAGAATTGGAAACGGTTTGGTTAATCCATAATCTCCGCCTTTCGGTTTCTGTCAGCCAAGTGGTTGTTAACCAAACGGTTGGTTAGTCGGTTTGGAGGCAATCTTGCGGCGTGACCAATTGGGACGCCGCGGTCTATTAAATCATTTCGCCTTTAAAAAGTCCACAAAGACCGACACGTACGGTTTGGACCTGAGATTGCAATATCTGATGATCGTTTTGAGGTTGTGGATCTGTTTGGCAGTTCAACGACCCTTTCTGAACCCACCTTGGTATTCGCCTATTTGATGCTCTACTTCAGCTTCTAATCTCTCCAGGGTAGCAAGTGAGAGAATTTTGTATGTTATTTGTAAGAGTATTTCATGCTGCGTTTCTTGTGTAGTAGATGGATCAAGGCTGTTTTTCAATCTTCTGGTAGGATTTCTTCTGTTCAAATTTGTTCTATTTGCTTTTGCAAGATTTCAACTGCTTGTTCAGGGGCATATTTCCAAAGTTCTGCAACTACAGTCTTCTCCTGGTCCCTTGGATGGATCAAGGCTGTTTTCCAATCTACTGGTAGGATTTCTTCGGTCCAAATTTGTTCAATTTGCTTCTGCAAGATTTAAACTGCTTCGTCAGGGGCATATTTCCAAAGTTCTGCAACTACAGAGTCTTCTCCTGGTGCCTTTTTTGCCTTGTTTTTGAGTCGAGCAATGTGACGTTTGATTTCATCTTTGCTGGGTGGTCTTGATTCTGTATATTCTGTAAATGGGTTCCCCGGTCAATTATTTAATAATTTTTATTTAATTTCAATTAAATTTTCACTGTCTAGCTTGCTTTTTATGTATATATTTCGTGAGTGTAGTGCCAACAATGACTCAAAAATTGACAAAAAATGAGATTATGTGCCCAACTCGTTTTACCGCCTGCTTCCTTTATGATAAAAATAGTCCAAGCCAAGATACATAGCTAATCATAACTTTCTAACATGGGCCAAAAATGACCAAGTCTTTTAGAATTCAAAATCTTTACAGTAAAAAGTGTCCATGGCTAGTTAGTCATTTTTGCTAATTGTTGACTCGGTCGCTTTTGGAAAATCGCGGGTATACTGCCGAGATTTTATTTTATGAGATTAAATTATGTTTATTATTAGAAGTATTATTTAAACAAGAACAGTTTAATATACGTATTTTATTAATATGTATTTCGAATAATAAATATAATTAAATATCTTAAAAGTAGATAAATTAAAGATAACTCGAATCAGTGCATTGATAGCATTGCAGCAATATTATACGCAAAGTATCTTACTATAAGACATTGTTCAATCCATATTTTTCAAGAGAACATATTGAAAAATATGTTACAAAAATAATTATAATTTAAAAATAAATAGAAAAAGTAGTGGTTTATATACAAAAGAAAAGAAGAAAATACAGTAGAAACTAAAACTGCATTAAGAAATAAAATCAATACTTATATAAGGAAACGCGAACTGGGATAAATTCTTGATGATTATATATAAGAAACTTCAATCACCTTTTTGCAGACAAAACAAATTTTATTCAAATTTTTATATTCTCATATATAATAAAAAAATATAATTTCTGTAAATATATAAAATATTTTTATATAAAAAATACATTTACTTTCATTTAAAAAAAAATCAGTCTAATATCAATTCTCTGTAGCTTAAATATAAAAAAGCTAATTAATATAAGACAAACCTTTAATTATCTTATTCCTCTTTATTTTTTATCTTATTGCTTAAACTATTTACCCTCATGAAAACCGTTCAACACGATTCGTTTGTCTCGAGCAATTTAATTTCTCCTCAATTCATCATCTCTCACAAAAAAGCAATATCAAATTCCTTTAATAAATCATAATCATCAACGCATTTTTCCCTTAGTCATCTTCATTATTTTCCGTCGATGGGAAGATACTCGGCGACACGGCCGCAGGCTGTTGCTCCATTATCGCGGCGAATATCGAAATTATGTTGTCGACTCCGATCAAATACCCATCTTCGTGATTTCCAACCTTCCATTTAGATTTATGGTCGATCAATGCGCTCTCTGGCAAAAGAATCGTCTTTGCGAAATCTATCAACCATACATTCGCATTACTTTTATCGTGGACAAACAACAGTGAACTTCCAATCACCTAAAATTCATAAAACAATTTTTATATTCATCATTATAATATTATAGTTTATGTTTATCATAAGCTTGTCCTTATAATTTCTTTTTAATAATAGTTTATTGGGAGCTTTGATTGATAAGCAAGGTTTCTAAATCTCAATAGTAGTAGAAAGTGGATGACAAAAACTTACTTTATTATTTGAATGATATACAGGGTGATAACTCACCCTACAGGGTGAAATGGAGATATTTTAAAGATGTCCAGGAAGCAAAAATAAGCGAAATAAGCTCATATGTTCAAGTTCTATTTTAGCTTCCTGGACAGATCTTGAAAATATTTCAATTTCTTCCCGAATCACCCGGTATAAAGAAGATTCTTGTAATATGAACATATTATTTAGCAGAGTGAAAATAGAAGAAAATATAACGGATGATTATGAGTAGGGCCCGGATTTATATGTAAATACATATTTTTAATTCAAATTATTTTTTGTTTTTATTTTGTAATTATGATATTTAGAAATAAAGATTACATTTTCTCCTTCCAAATGTCATAATTTGTGTGGAAAACAATACAAATAATTTGAATATAAAATATGTATTTACATATAAATCCGGGCTCTAATTATGAGGGTTATAGCCTTATTACAACCTTTATTTTCAACCTTAAGTACCTTACTTAATAATAATAATAACCTTTATTGGCATAATTAAAATAATTTACATTTCCATACAAAATATACATAAGCAAAAAAAAAAACAATACAAAATAATAATAATAATTTTATTATTTTTTATTGTTTTTTTTTTACTTATGTATATTTTGTATGGAAATGTAAATTATTTTAATTATGCCAATAAAGGTTATTATTATTATTATTAAGTACCTTACTTACTAATGTTTGTGATATCTAAAGCAGATGCTTGTAATATGAACATATGGTTCAGAGTGCAAAGAGCAGGAAATGTTACGGATGATTATGAGGATTATAGATGTAAATCATTTTCAGTAATTTCACTGTTGTTTAACATTTATATAGCAGACATGGAAAACGTAATACATAGTCAGTCAGGTGAAATTAGCATATGCTTATGATATCGTTGTGTTAGCCTGTACTAGTTTAAGACTGAAAGGACACTATAGTCCATTTTTTTTAAGAATGCAGTAACTAGAAACCTAATTTACACTATGACAAATGTTCAATCTAGTTACAAAATTTGGCGCTAAATTCAAATATAGTTACTTGAATATAAAATTGGTAATTTATTAATGGTTGATTGAATATCTATTAAATACGCCAAATGGCAACAATAGTAATAAAATACAAACAAATAAATGGACAAAAATGCAAAAAATCTAAATGATAAAATCAGATCAGATGACAAATGTGAATTGACACGGCAGCTATTAACAACTAACAGCTCAACATGCATTGGCGTACGCATTATGCCAATCAGAGAACAAGATCAAATAAGCCCTATTTTCCCTGTACTGCATTCTTAAAAAAATGTACTATAGTAGTAAGTGTATAGAAGAGAATTAGAGAGTTTGAATGGGAAGACGTTATCAGCTTCAAACATCTTAGTTTTGCGTTTATCTAGAATGATTTAAGGCGCATGGGTTGTTGCTAGCAAATTGTGTAGTGTATGGAAGGGACAATTGAAGGAGAATTTAAGAGCGGAAAGGAAGATTGGCCGAGTGAAGAAATTGAGCCAATGATTAAGGGGCTACACCACTGTGACACTCGTTTTTTTTTGTCTTATTTAACAGTTCATACTTTCCTGTGAAAATTTCAAGACCGTATCTCTAATACTCCCCGAATGGCAGCCTTCTAAAGCAGGTATAAAATTCTGTACCTGCCTCGGAGCCGACACGTTGTAGCCCGAACTTTACGGCATCATTAACGGTACATAATAAGAGGGGACACTATTCAAGCTAGAAATATATCTTTTAGCCATTTGAAAACTGCGTTCTTGCTCAATATATCGTTGTAAGAAATTTGTAAAAAATAGCTGGTGCTTATATCATCGCGCGGAAGCTGAAGGAATGAACTTATCAGAGTTCAAGCATGCTTATCAGCCACTCAACAAGGATGTTACGGAAGCTTTGGAGCCCATTTATAGTGATTTGAGTTCAAAGGAATTACTAGAGTATGCAAAGGAGGAACACTCAGAATAACAATGATAGTTATAATGGTTTGCTCCTTTTTTTATGAGGAAGGGGAAACGTTTTATTGGCACCCTCTAGCTGGGTAGTGTGGGACTCCTTCTCTTCCAGAAATAGTATACCCACTAAAACCACTAAACCCCCGTTTTACTCATCTTGTCCCTAGATCTGCCGTGGTTTGCACCCTCTCGGGGTATTATCACTCGGCAACTATGAGTTCACGCTCTTTTGTTACTTTTTAATTTGTTGGACTGCTTCCAGTCCCCTCTCATCTACTTCCTTCGCCTTCATTATGCTTCTTACCATCTTCGCGGTTGCGTTCCAATAATCTATACTTTCTAGCATGGTTTCGGTCAAATTCTCCTTGTCCGGCCATACACCAGTTTTCCTTGCCATCCCTAGTCTCAGCTTGTCCCATCTTTCGCAAAAGAATATCGTATGACACGCGTCATCTCTTTCGCCGCAGTACCAGCAGCACTGATCGCTTCGCCTTTTGACTATTCTGTGTAGAAAGGCATTAAATCACCCATGTTCCGTTAGCGCCTGGGTCACATGGTAATCGATGGTTCCGTGTTTACGTTCAGCCCAGATTTGCACATCCGGAATCAATTCTCGAGTCCATGCGCCGTTTATTGCCCCTAGCCAGGCATTTTGCCATCTCGCCATGGTGCGCTGCCGCGCTTCTTTCTTGGATAGGCCTTGGCATTTTCTGAGAGCCATCCTTTCGTCTACAAGGTGTGTTATTGGTGGGGTTATACAAGGAGTGTTGTACAGCCTCTACCGAGACTGTCCGGTATGCAGAGATTACCCTAATCAAGGCCCTCCTCTGAGCTCTTATCGTAACTGTTTTGTTTATGCCCAGTTCCAGACAGTTCCCCAGATCTCCGCTCCGTATAGCGGTTCATCGTGATTGAAGTGACCACCGAGGACATCAAACGGCTGGTCAGGCTGAGAGCCCCACCAACGTTCGATATGAGTCTCCCCAGCATGGCGGCCGTCCTTTCCGCTTTGGCCTACACATTATGAATGTGAGGCGTGAAGCTCACCCGCTGGTCCATAACTACCCACAAATATTTAATACTCTTCTCTGGTTTAATTATTGTCCCAACCAGCTGAAACTGTCTCCGGCCTCCTGCCACCTACCAGGAGCACAGATTCCGTCTTGTGCATAGCTATTGTTAGTTTCATGTTAAACATCCACTGCATTATCTTAGCTAGAGACTGGTTAGTTAGACTTATTACGTCGTTCTCCTTGTGACCCACTGTCAGAAAAGCCAAGTCGCCAGCAAAGGCCACTGTCCGGGCGCCAACAGGCAACTCCAGTTCCAAGACCGCGTCATAGAGTGCGTTCCATAAGGCGGGCCCCAAAACAGAGCCCTGCGGAACCCCACAGGTCACCTTGCCACCCTATCGTCTTCGACTATTAACCATCTGTCGCTTCGATAGCTCATAGTTATGGCAACAATTTCTGGTGAGATCTCTTTCTTTTTAAGGGCTTCCACTATTTTGCTCCACGAAGCCGTGTTAAACGCATTCTCCACGTCAATACTCGTGAGAGCACACAGATCTCTACTTCTCCATGAACCGCTATTTGATAACTTTGCAAAATTAATTACCTCCTCCATAGCACCAATGGTTGAGCGTCCCTGTCTGAAAGGGACTGCCTTTCTGAAAGTCCGCCTCTTTCCTCAATTTCCTCGTGTAGCTTTGCTCTGACGAGGTGTTCATATAACTTCCCCATAGTGCATAGCAGGCATATTGTCCTTACTTTGGGTGCTCCATCTTCGTTCGTGCCTTGCTTCGGTATCAGTACTAATCTGGCCACCTTCCATTTTTCCGGAAACACACTTACTGCAAAGAGGTCTTTCACCACCGAGAGCACCGTTTCAGGAACCACTGCTACCACCAGACGGATCACTTCGGCCGGGATACCATCTGGGCCAGCTGCCTTTCCCATCCGGAATTTTGTTGCAGCCGCATTCAATTCTTCCAGAGTAAAAGGATTTCAACTTCCTACCTGCGCGGGTACCCAGCGAGCCTCCGGTCGTTCAGGAAACAACTTTCCTACCGCCTGGAGAGTATCTTTTTTCGTCAATAAAGCGCGTGTCCTTAACTTTCTCATGACTATTGTATATGCTTTCCCCCAGGGATCCTTGTTCACTTCGTCGATTAATTTTTGCCATGTCATAGCCTTTGCCTGCTTCACCTGTCGCTTAAATATTTAATTCTTCCCTGAGGACTTGAATTACCTGGTATTGCTGTCTTTGGGTTCTGCTGTGGTTTGCTTTTTGCTCCAAAACACCTTCATAATGGATCCAAAACGATCGAGATCGCTAATTACATTGGAGTTTCAAGATTTAACGATGGTTTTCATGCTATTCTCAAAATGATGCAAGTAATGAACGTCATGATCGGTCATATTGCACAACAATATGCCATGGAGAGAGATGACAATCGAATCTAGCAGGCGGAGGAACGTCATACAGCATCTTCGAAGAAAGAACGTACAGATCGGAGAAGAGCTTCAGCCTCTCAGCAGACGTTATTCGAGAAAGAGGAGGGTCTATTGTATGGGTCAGGCATAGCTGATTAGCAGTTTTTATGGTAAATATAATTTTATCTTGCAAAAATCGATAGTTAAGGATGTTCTGCCTATATTTTACTCAACCTCGTTTTTAAAAAAAAAAATCAATAAATTTTTGGAAAACTTATTTTTTTATCGTGGGAAATGAAAACGCTTTTTATAATATTTATTCACCTATGAAACTTAACTTATAGAAAGCCTTTTCATTTCCCATTCCCAATAAAACAAACGATGAATAATAGGGATGATAATACACATTTTATTTTTTTATATTTTTCTTATATTTTTGAAAAATATTTTTTTGATCATTTTCGAAATTGGAAAAAAAGTCAAAAAGATAATAAAAATCTGGGAAAATTTAGGCGGATTCTGGAAAATCAATTCATTTATTTGAAACCAAAAAAGATAGTTTTTCCAAAAATTTGTTAAAAAACATTCAAAAAATCCATTTGTTAATAACTTTTCAACATAATTATTATGTAAAAGCAATGTTTCCGACATCTTTAATATATTTGATATTATTTAGATTCTTGTCGTATTCGGAAGTATATGAATTGTCATCAGATTAAACTTGAGAGGTTGAGAAAATATAGGCAGAACGTCCTTAACTTTAGTGTTTTTCTCGAAATGACATTTTTCAAATTTGCCTCTGTTGTAAGTCAAAGAGAAATTATACGATTGACTTGAACTAGGCAAAACAGATTTTTTTTTGATAACTACGCTATGCTACATTTTGTTGGATTTTGATATTTTTCGCTAATTCTAGTTCATGGTACAGGAAATACCTTCCAGTTTAACGACAATTATTTTTTCGGTTTCAGCTACTCAATCGGCTTCAAGGAGGGGGGCAGTCGAGGAACTTTTTTTTTGTAGCTTCCGAAGGCAGCGCATAAGTCGCTTGGATGAAATTCCCGAAAATCACCCAAATTTTCAGCGGTCACAGTGTTATAGCCCCTTAAGATGTAAGGGTTTTTTTTCAAGGTTAAGGTTTTCCATAATATGTCCAGCCCATGAGATTTCTGTGATAACGGTGTACTTTCTGAAAAGTGTTACGATCCGGTTGCGACGAAAAAGGATTACTCAAGAAAATACTGAACGAAAATGTTTGAAACAAAAAGAGTCTGCTGTATGGGAAAAAATGGGATGAATGGAACGGGTCGCGCGACCGGGATGGGTTGGGATGAATGGGATGGGATGTGATGTAAATTTTTGGTTTGTGGGATGGGACAGTGGGACGAAAATATGATGGGATGGGACAGTGACAGGGATCCGTCCCACGGCATGGGATCTGAAACGAAAAACTCGTCCCATACTCATCTCTAACTCAATATCCTTTATATAGCAAAATAGTATTTACCTCGTGAGTTTTGAAAAACTGCGATGCTTCCAACGTTGCTTTGATCGCTTTGAGTCTTTGAATATATTTTGGCTAAAAAAGGAAAAGAAAATTACGAAATTGTTACATCTAATAGTTTAAACAATCAATTTAACAATCTACGTTCTTTAAACAAACTGCTCAGTTCTAACTAAATGGATATAAATTATTGTAATGTACTTTGTTTTCATGAATAGGATGGTTGCGACAGTTACTACGTGGTAATTCATACTTACATTAAATTGAAAAAATCACTATGTTTTTACCACACTTATAATATTTAAAAATTTACATTCACGCCTCGAGTTTCGACGTTTGACGGTCATTTTCAAGTCACTTCACGTGAAAATGACCGTCAAACGTCGAAACTTGAGTCGTGATATATGTAGAAATTTATATAACTGTGAATAATAAGTTATATAACATTTTTACATATTATAAGTGTGGTAAAACCATAGTGAATTTTTCAATTCAATGTTACTTTGTTTTCCTTTCTTCTTTCACCAGTGCTTCAAATTATACAATGTATTATGATACCAATAACATTATCTTTAGTAATTAGGTGATTTAACCATTTAATTTTATTATATAATTACACAAACTTGACTTTTTATCTGTATAAAGTCGTCTGTCTATCGAATAATTAGTATAATTTTATTCTTCAATGATCACAGTCTTATCTGATTGTTTATTGTTGTATATGCCTGTAAAGGGAATTATTGTCTAGGCGGTGTAAATCTGGCTCGCGTCCGCAGCAGAAATAGTATATTGTGCAACAAGTGCGGTAAGTTGTCAATTGCTCACGAGAGCGAAATTGGGCGCACGAACGAGCGCGATCATTCACTTGAGAAGGCAATTGACAATACCGCCCGTGTTGCAAATAATATTGTTTATTACTCATGCGAGGGGACGTATCTTACAAGTTTGGGGTCCAGGGGCCATAAAAAAAAATAGACGCGAAAATGAAGATTTTTTTTCAAATTCAAGCAAAACCGGAGAGGTGGTGTAGATTCATCATAAGAACTCTATCACCGACATCACCGTGATATCTCCGATATCACCATATACACTCATTTTAAAACGTTTTCTGTAATATTTATTTTGTATTTAAAAAAAATGACTGTCACTTTTTTGATATTGAGGATTTTTGAATTATTTGATTGTGTTTATTTTATTTATTCAAGTGCTTTTCTTAATGTAACTTAGCGATTTTTATTGAATATTTGCGACAAGTTATGTAGTAATAATTTAATTGACAAAAACAGCCATTTGTCGCACTAAAAAACGAGCGTCAAGATAGTACTTATCCCGTATGAATAATAAAAAATTAAATTAGATTAAAATGTCATTTATTTCCAGTAAACTATACCATTATCCTAGTAAAAATGGTTTCTTAGTTGTAATGTTAAAGTTGTTTCTTAAATATTAGTATGGTTAGTTTTACTTAAATGATATGTTGTTAGTATTGTTAGTTTGTTAATATAAATGTTTCAGTTTTTATTTGTTAATTTCACTATCTTAGCCTGCAACAATCCCTGTACCGGTAAAGGCCTCCTCCAAAGATCCCCATGTTTCTGTGCTACTTTGGTCCACAATGGGCCAGCTATTTTTTTCACTTCATCTTTCCAGCGTGTCGATGGTCTACCGCGTTTACCTAGTGGCCCTAGGGATTGCAATCCGGTATCATTTTCATTCCGGCCCGATCCGGCCGAATTTCCACAGATCCCCCCGGATCCGGCCCGATCGATGGAATTAAATCTAACATAATAAACTTTACTCAATCTACTGAGATCAAAACAATTAGGTATTTGAGCATGCTAACAAGTCTTATTCTTGAAATATAATATCTATTTAAATGTCTATTTAGTTTAATCAACTTCCCATAAATACCGTATTTGCCGCACCGGCATTTTATGCACCATAAGGCGCACCCTAAAATTCAACCTACTTTTTGACGGCCTATAACGAGGACCTAGGTTTAGAGCTCAACCTCATTTTCAATGATCTGTCACTGTCTTAATTTTAAAAATGGTAACGAAACGGTTTCAGATTTTCATTTGGTCTTTTTGGAGAAATTCGAGGTTATTAGATTTTCAAAATTCCTCCAAATTCTTCCAAAATTCCTCCAAAAAAACAGTAGAGAAAATAGCGAGAGTCTTTGAATGTTAATTTTTTAAAATCTTAATCTCATCTTCATTAATCTGTCGCTGCCTTAATTTTTAAAATATTTCCAAAACGATTTCAGATTTTCAAAATTTGGACTTTTTGGAGAAATTTGTGGTTTTTAGATTTCCAAAATTATTGCAAATACTCGCGCAGGGAAGAAAATTGTGAGTCTACAAATTTGAGTTGATTTTGTAAAATCTCAACCTCATCTTCATTGATCTGTGGCTGTCTTATTTTTCAAAATATTAACAAAACGGTTTTCGGTTATAAAAATTTGGACTTTTTGGAAAAAATGGTAATTTGTGGTTCTTAGATTTCCAAAATTCCTTCAAATAGTTGCACAGTCAGGATAATAGTGAAAGTCTACAAATGTAAATTTTGTAAAATTTCAACCTCATCTTCATTGATATGTCGTTGCCTTATTTTTCACAATATTAACAAATTGGTTTTAGATTTTGAAAAATTTGGACTTTTTAGAGAAATGCGTGGTTATTAGATTTCCAAAACTCCTCCAAATAGTCGCACAGTGAGGAAAATAGTTAAGAGTCCACAAATGTTAATTTTATAAAATTTCAAAGTGTTCTTCATTAATGTGGCGCCATGCACACCACGCATTTAAAGTACCTACTCATGCAACACCGCGATTATTTCACCAAAATTAGCATCACCGGATCCGGTATATTGGTACCGGATCCGGTAAACGTTTAGTGATGCCGGATCCTCCGAATTACCGGATCCCGTTTTCCGGATTGCAATCCCTAAGTGGGCCGCTCCATAGTGTTCTAACAGTCCATCTCTGGTCCGTAAGTCTTGCCACATGGTCTGCCGATTGCCATTTGAGAATTTCCTTATTTTGGTGTGTCTTATTTTGTCCAGTTTCGTTATGTAGAGCATGGTACGTCCTATTCCTCGTTGACAGATTTTATTCTTTGCTTTGGCAATTAATTTCCATGTCTACGAGCCGTACACGGTAAAGGTTGAGTTCATGACCTTTGTTTTGATGTTTGTTGACATGTTGCTTTTAAATATTTCTTTCAGGCTCCCGCATTTGTTCTATGTGGATTGTACCCTTCTTTTTAGGGTATTGTACCCTTAATTCCTGCCTCATTGCTATTTTTACAAAACTGATTCTTTTCTCTAGGTATATGTAATATTCCATATATTATCAAAATTTAAAACGAACTGTTTTCAATTTTGATCGATATTTTCCTTATCGATGTTTTTCTTTAGGATCTTCATCTGCAGGGTATTGGTCATATTCTTCCGCAGTGACCAGCCTTCTTGGAAGATGTGAACGGCTAGGTTAGTCGTTCTAAATTGGCTAGTCGAGCTAGATTTACACCCCATAGACAATAATTCCCTTTACAGGGAACGAAAACAACAAACAAACAGATAAGACTGTGTTCATTGAAGAATAAAATTATACTAATAGACCTTTTCACAGTTGAATTTTTTTTGTGCGCATGTGTTAATTTTCACCATGTACGTCAAAAAAGTGCCCGAAATTTTTTTACATATAACCAGTGAAACAAACAAAATGTGCCCGAAGCTTTCATATCCCCGCCTTTTAAACATTGCGGAGCCGCATGCGCTTAACTAACCGTAAAAAGATCTATTAGACAAGTATTCGAACCAGTATTTGGATTTCCTGGCTAAATACATGCAGATATATGTTTAATAGACCTTTTTACAGTTAGTTAAGCGCATGCGCATCCGCCGAGTTTGAAAGTTTCGGGCATATTTTGTTATTTTGGTTATACGTGAAAAAGTTATAACATGTCGGAAATAGACACATGCGCACAAAACAAATTTAAGTATGAAAAGGTCTAATGCGTGAGCGTGGCTCATAACGTGGCTGAATAAATATACTTGTAAATTTCTTTATTCACAGCTTTATGGTCATTTACTTTTCTTTTATGGATTTTATCTTATTTGGAAATAATAACTAATTCGACAAGTGTCTATGTTACTATATGATACAATGCTGATGTTTCTCTTGGTTGAAATATTTGTGCAATTAATCTATTCTACTGATGATTTTAAACATTATTACTTTAACCCTTTGTTGCCCAACATAAGTAAAAATTGCAAATTTTCAATTTTTTTGAAAAATATTTTATCTACGACCACTATTATAATTGCCCAATATTGTACAGTTCGTGGATTATGTAAATACATCTTACAACACACGTATGTAACAGTCCGCGATTAATGTTATTTAATGATTCAATAACACACTAGTGCGTTTGGTTTACAATTCGTTGATTGGTTGAGAGCTGCTACTATCATTAATATAGGCAACCCAATACATTCCGTTATTTGTCAAAAAAAATTAAACGTCAAACTAAACATAAACACTATATTTTTTTTCAATTATAACAATTAAAGTCCAGTGATGTCCAGTGATAGCGCCCGAAATTGTTGAAAAAGCGAAACAAGCTGCCCATAATTTGCTACGGATTAAATCTCGGGATTGATACGAGGATGCATATAGAAAATTTATGGACCGGAGAATGAAGCATAAAGTTAAATCCTTTTCAGAAAATGTTTTATTATACTTTGATGAGTTATCTCAAACAGTGATCTTCACTTTGGGCAATTTATTGAATGGTTTGGGCATCAATTAATATAAAGCACAACATCGACATTTCAAAACATTCAAAGTTAATAGCTTTACTAAAGAGAAAATCTGATGGATTTAAAGCAACAAATCAAAAATTTTAAACATTCAAGAAATTCAAAAGTTTCCTCAATAATTCACCGGATAACAAATATTTATTGATGAAGGTAATTTTACCAAACCTGTAAAAAATATATTAACGTACGCCCACAAAATATGGACAAAACTCAGTCTTTTTTTTTCTAAATTATCAAAATAAGAAATGCACTAAGCAATGGAATAAATAAAATTGGCTCAATTCCTAAACAAATTGCCAATTATCTTCATTTGCCGGAAGAAAATCTTTCTTTATACAGGACATTGTTACAGACGTTCGTCAGCCACCATTCTTTTGGATTCCGGTGGTGATTTATTGTCACTAAAAAGGCATGGTGGCTGGCGTTCGTCTGCAGTAGTAGAAGGCTATATAGACTGCTCCATGTAAAATCAAAACGATACTGCTACAACACAGTAGGTATTAATAGGTATTAATGAAATTAAACAAAGATTAATATAAATTATTTCATTTGACACTGACACTGTGTACATTGTGTTGCCTGTATCGATGAATCACTATATCAGTTACATCAAACATAATTTTCTTATTAAATAGAAAAAAAATAGTGTGGTCGTAGATAAAGTATAGTACATAACTCGAGTTGTAAGGCAATTACGTACTCGCGGAATTACGCGCTCCCCTATATGCGTAATATGCTTCTTACAACTCTCATTACGTAATATACTATTAATTTTAGTATTCAACAAAGTCTGATTTTTTTTTACATTTTTTTACCAATTAGATTTTTAGATAATTAACCGGTACTTATAAGTACCATTCGTACCATTAAGAGTAACAATTTTGTCATTGTTTTTTAAAAAAGTAGCCTGCTTTATTTATTTTTCACTTTATTAATCGAAATAACAAAAATTTTGGATTATCAATTTGAAAAACATTTTGAAATTTGGCTCGTAAACGAAGATAAATATTGCACGTTTGGAAATGGCGTCAACACTCGTGTGCTCACTATACAAAACTGAATACCACGTGTAAACGACTGACGGTATTTGTTAGGTTAAGATTTCTACGCGATCTATGCATAGTACTCAGAAGTTCTTACAGGCAGATGTAGACAAATATAACTCTGATTTTGTTTCAAACATATTTTAATATGGTGGTACTTTAGAGAACCGTCAGACGACAAAGGGTTAAGATTAGAGTGCAAATACAATTATTGTCTAATCTAATAATAATATATTGTTACATTCTAATCTAATCTTAATGTAACAAATTTAATTCCAATAGAGGATCTAATCTACTATAGTATTTTTATTACTCATGCGAGATAAGTACTATCTTGGCGCCCGTTTTTTTAGTGCGACAAATGGCTGTTTTTGTCAATTCAATTATTACCACATAACTTGGGTAACGCACGCAAATGTTCAATAAAAATCGCTAACTTAAAGTAATGTAACTTAAAGTTACATTAAAATAATGTAACCTAAAGTTACATTAAGAAAAACAATTGAATAAATAAAATAAACACAATCAAAACCTCAACATTAAAAAAGTGAGGTGAAAGTGACAGATTTTTTTCATTACAAAATAGAAATTAAAGAAAACGTTTTAAAATGAGTGTAAACGGTGATACCGGAGACTGATAAGACTTCTTATGCGGAATCCACACCACCGGAGATATTTGAAAAAGCAAATTCTTAATTTTTTTTTTTTTGATAGCCCCTGGACCCCAAACTTGTAAGATACGTCCCCTCGCATGAGTAATAAAGATATTATCTGCAACTCGTGCGGTATTAAATTACCGCACTTGTTGCACATTATCTATTTAGGTTCTACTTAAGTTTTTTTGTTAATTCTAGAGTAGCTACTACATAATATTATAGATATAAATACTATTTATATCTAGAATATAAGTTTATTAAATATATATTTTCAATAATGTAATTACTTTTTTGTGTGAGGATGTAGCATCCATCCAGGTTATCTAGTAATTTGGAGTAAATTCTTAGATAGTAATTTCTTTAAATTCATATAATTGCTATATATAGTGCTAATTATTGTTGTTATTAAGATTTATGATTCTTACTATAGCGTGTGGGAAACCATCGGTGAAGTCCATGAAGGCCCTCATGACATGATCTTTAGTTTTAGTCGTTTTAAAGTCTTTGCTCGAAGTGCCATCGGATCTTCGTATGCCTTCTATTCTGAAACCCAGGGTTTCCGTCGAAGATATTGTTTCCCTCCAAACCATATACCTAGGTTTCGTGACTCCTTTCAATCGATGTTCTTCTTCGGTTGGCGCTGTATCATCAATTTGGCACATTTTTTCATACATATCCTAAAAAATATAAAAATAAACATAAATATATTCAACCTTTCCAGAGCTCTATAAAACTAATGAGTCTTTTTAGGACTACCAAAAACAAATCTTCTCTGCTGGAAATAAACTTATTATTATTATTATTAAAATCTCATGTGAAATTTGTCAGTTATTTTATAGCCTTCAGTCCACCTTCGTGGCACTCACACAAATAACATCGTTTTTAAGATTTTAAGAACAACAATTTGTAAACCACTTACTTGAAACCCCTGTGGGTGATTAGGGTTAGATATTTTTAATTTGAGATTTCGTGAGAGAGACATGAACTTAGCAGGTTATTGATTTAAATGATAAACATTTTTATGTTTAAATTTAGAATTGGTAAAATCATACTACATTATAGATAATCATATAAACTTTAAGTTTATATGATTATCTATAAAGTAGTATGGTTTTACCAATTCTAAATTTAAACATAAAAATGTTTATTAGATTAATACATAAATTCAATTATACGATAATTTGAGGAGTTGAAATGAAAATCTAGTTAAGTGCCAAAAAACGTTTTTACGAAACATAAGGTACTGTAAGGTAAGAAATATAAGAAAATATAAGGTACTGTAAGGTGGAAAGTAAGATCGGGCGCTATCTGAAGATTTGATCTGGCGCTTAACTCGGTTTTCACTTCAACATCTCAATTTATCATTAACTTGTTTAAGAATAAAAATGCATTGACCCTTGGAATATTACAGTAATTAATATTTGATATTTAAATGATGCTTGACATACTTTTCTTAATTTGGGTTTTTCTTTAGCTTTTGCCAGTTCTTCCTCCAAATAGGTTCTGACGCCTATTTTGCAATCCATAACGCAGGGAGACTGAAAATCGCCCAAGAGATCTTGCAATTGCAGATAGGAACATTCTCCATCGTCACTAGTCACCAATCCTTTGTACTCAGGCACATACGGTCTTAAAACATCCTTCATTAAAACCTGCATATAAAAATAAGTGGATTAATCTTTAATTTTAATAAAATAAACAAACATTCGAAATAGATCATCTATAGCAGGCCTACGCAAATAGCAGTCCGCGGGCCGCATAAGACCCGCCTCGACATTTTATACGGCCCGCGAAGCATTTTATAAATTACTTTAATTTTTGTTTCTTCTTTCTGTTACCTTACACTCAGTCCCCTTTTCTCTTTACTGTTCTCCTGGTATGATTACTTGGCTTTTTGGGGTTTTCGTGGCCCTTTCTGTCATAGGGCTGCGCAGGAAATTCGACGCTAGCGAACCAGCGGTAGTTTTATATCATTTTGTCCAACTACAGCCTGTGGGCTGCTGGGACACAGGCACACAAAATTAAAACATGGTGCTATAAAATTGTCATTAAATCTAAGTCATTATATATAAGATTTTATAATGCCTTAATTAAGGAACTCATATTGTATATTTTATTTCATTATCCTCAGCTTGTGTTTCTCTATCTTCAAGTTTCAATAAATTGCTGCTTCTGTTTCTCTAACTTCAAGCTTCACCATATCATTATCCTCTTCATAATTCATCATCTTCAATAAATTGCTTCTTCTGTTTCTCTATCTCCAGGCTCCACCATTTCATTATCCTCTCTATATCACTCATTTAATCATCTCCTTCATATCTGTAATTTCCTCTTCCTCGCCATATCAGTAATTTTATTATTCTCTCTGTATTAGTTATTACATCATCTTCTTCATATCAGTTATTTCATCTTCCTCACCACATCAGTCATTTCATTATCCTCTCGATATCAGTCATTTCATTATCTTCTTCATTTCAGGCATGACATCTTCTTCTTTGTATCAGTTATTTTATCTTCCTCTAGATTCCAAACATTTCATCTTCCTCTGCATATCAGTGAATTCATTATCCTCTCCATATCAGTAACTTCATCATTTTCATTTTAGGTATTGCATCTTCTAGATACTAATCATTTCATCTTCCTCTCCATTTCAGTAATTTTATTATCCTCTCCATGTCAATCATTTCATCATACTCTCCATATAAGTCATTTCAATATGGTCACCATATCAGCCATTTCTTCTTTGTATTATTCATTTTATCTTCTTCTCTGTATCAGTCATTTCATCTTCCTTGCTTTCTTCTATACCTTATAACCTCTTTACCTATATCTTCATCATTTTTCTTCTTTTTATTACCATCTAAATGAGATTTAATGTCATCTGATTCTGGTTTATTATATTCTTCTTTCTTATTTTCACGGTTTTTCCTTTTCTCTAACCAACATAATCACTAGAATAAATTCGTCCTCCATTGGAGATCAACAGAATTTAACTTCCGTGCTATATGTATACTCGAACCGGCGAGAGAATGCAGTTGTACTGCGCCGAGGTATAAGGGGCAAGGGACGCGCAGTTTGATTTAAGAAATATGCGTCAGTTTTTCAAATACGAACTAACCACCGCGCACGCGAAATAAAGTGGGGGTATGAGCAGAACAATGCTAAACTCGTCGAGACGAGACATTTTCTCTCGCCGGTACGAGTATAGATAATATTTGACTAAAGATGCTTTCCGTTGATGAAAACTGATTTATATGCAATTTAATAAATCTCCTAATAACGTTAAGCTACTTGCAAGAATCTAATCTTCATAAGTGTTAATTCTTCATAAGTTTTTGCAAATCTTATTTTCTTAACAATTGGGTATAAATGTTCATCTAGCATCAACTTAATTTTAAAACTTGCCAAAGCATCTTTTTCTTGATCTTCTTCATTCCACATTACGTATTTTCAGTTCTTCGCCTATTAAATAATTTTGTAGTCACTGGGTGAATCGAGTAACTCAGTAGACGCTGTTGCCCGTCCCAAGCCTGTATAAAGGAGGAGGGTTGAGCATGGGGCTACCCCACCTCGTAAAAACAGCACCGTTACGAAAACCCTACCCAAGCCTCGGACAGAACCAGGACGGATATTAAAAAGACGAAAACGGAGAGAAAAGAACATGATTATTTTAACTAGGAACATAAGAACCTTATACCAACCAGGAGCCCTTGACGAATTAATATAATGGGCGGATGGAGGGTGCAAGGGGAAGAGGACGACCAAGACAGAGATGGATAAACAATATTGAAGAGGACGCCAAACAAATATTAAGTGCGCAATTGGAAAACAACAGCAAGGCAACGAGACGACTAGAGGCAGAAAATACAGGAGGCCCAGGTCCAAATGGGACTGTAGCGGCACGAAGAAGTCAAAATTTTCAAGTTGAATAATTGGATCTTCCTTCCAATATTCCAGATTCAGCCATTTCAATTGGCAATCAAAAATAATTTCTTGAACATTTTTAGCTCAGAACACTTATCACACTTATCTCTCTGCATAAAAACTTATTATAAGTGAATACGATTAATTTGAACTGAAAAATAATCATATTAATTTACACATAATCTTCTTCTTTTTGTGCCTATCCGTTCCGGATGTTGCTGACCATCATAGATATGTCAGTTTTGGATGTTCTGAATAGTTCTTCACTCGTGTGTAAAGTCCATGTTCTTAAGTTTCCAAGCCAAGATGTTCTTCTTCTTCCTCGTCCTCTTTTACCAGGAATCTTTCCTTGAAGAATGTTCTGCTACAGTTTATACCTGTATCCATTCCTCATTACATGACCTAAATATTGTAGTTTCCTGCATTTTACTGTGTTCAGGACTTGTTTTCCTTTCTTCATTTTATCAAAAATAATTGTTCAAGTTAAAAATTTTTTTTGTAAAAATTTCGCTTAAAATATTCTCTGTACGAAATAATGCCAAAATTCACACGTATCAAATGACCCAAGAAATCATAAACTCCCCATCCGAAGAGCTCGTGCTAAGTACGCGAGGATACCACCTCATCAAGAAACTCGGCGAAGGCTCCTACGCCAAAGTCTGCCACACCGACTTCAAGAACGCGAAGGACCTCGACAAAACTACCCAGCTAGCAAGCAAAGTCATCGACATCAGCAAAGCCCCAAAAGACTTCGTCAAGAAGTTTTTACCCAGAGAGTTGGACATCTTGATCAAACTTAACCACCCACACATAATCCACATTCAGAATATCTTTCAGAGGAGGAACAAATACTTTATCTTCATGAGGATGGCGGAGAATGAGGATGTGTTGGAGTTTATTGTGAAGAAGGGGTCAATGTCTAAGGCTCAGTCCCATGTGTGGTTGAGGCAAATTTGTTTAGCCGGGCAATATTTACACGAAATGGAAATCGCACATCGATATTTGTGCGAAAACGTGTAAGTGCGAAAACGCTTTGATTATAAACAAATACAACTTGAAACTCGCAGATTTCGGTATCTCGAGATTCGTTATAGACAATACAGGCAAACGTTTGACTTCAGAAACTTATTGCGGGTCTTTATCCTACGCAGCCCCAGAAATCTTATTTATTATATAGATATTTCGTCAATCGGAGTCATTTTATACATAATGTTGAATAAAGCCATGCCCTTTGATGACGGTAACATCAAGAAATTTTACGAGCAACAAGCTAACAGACGTTGGAGGTTTCGTGCCAAAGTCGCTGATACCTTAAGTGAGCAAGTTAAAAAGTTGATGTCACATTTGTTGGAACCAGACGTTACAAAACATTATAAAATCGAGCAGATTCTGTCTTCAAAGTATTCAAAGGAAGAAGTTTATTGAGAATAAGGGAAATACGGTGGATTTGACGAAGAAGAGGGATTCCAGGTCTATTGAGGAGATTAAGGTTTTGAATACGAACGCGTTGGATGTGGAAACGAATGCAAGGCAAAGGTCACAACCTTCCTTAAGTCCGGATAGTTAATCTTTAATTAATATAAATACGGAGAACGTTATTGTTTGTAATTTTATCTGTCCATGGCACTCTAAGCATTCTCCTGTAGAGCCACATCTCAAATGCCTCAAGTAGTTTATCCATTGTCAGTCCAAGTCCAGGTCTCAGCGCCATAGAAAAGAATGGAAAATATGTAGCAACGTAGAAATCTTAATTTTGTTTCCATCGAGAAGTAATGGCTCTTAAACATAATAGCCATTTTATAAAATGCTGCTCTGGCTTTCTAGATACAGACTGTAATTTCTTGTGAATTATCCCATTGGTCATTAATGTTGGTTTCCAGATATATGATTTTGCTTACTTGCTCAATGGAGGTACAATTAATATTAAGAATGAGGGGGTAGGTAGGTAAGAATAGTTTGTAGGTAGGTGTGTCTTTCTTGCTGATGACCATGAACTTTGTTTTATTCATGTTGATATCTAAGCCATAATGCTCACTACTTTCACCGATTCGAGAGTCAAGGTGTTGAAGACCGTCCAAGCTGTCGGCAAATATTACAGTATCATCAGTGTAGCAGATATTGTTCATATTACACATAATATGAAATTATATTATAAACAATAAATTCCGAAGGGGACATAACTCTAAACTCTACCAACATATTAGAGGCTCTCTGACTTTGCAAGGAAAAGAAGAGTAGCTTTTTATGGCCACGATGCAAGATTTCCTCCAAACTGACTAACCAACTGTCCATTCACCTTCTGGCAAAACAAGAAGGTTCATACCACTTGGTTGACAGAGAGACCATTGAGAAACCAAGATGGATATTAAAGAACTGGGAATAACAGATCTCCATAACAGACAGTCTGTGAGACACACCCTGAAGGAAGTCCGTGGATTTCAGGAAAAACCCTGAAGGAAAGGTACCCCCTGGACAGAAGAGAGAAAGGAGTTACACTGGCAGAAGATGCGACAATATTGGGCAAAGATCAAAGCCCAACAGTTGAACAAGCATGGTCCAAAGTAGGCCTATTTGAAACAAAAAGAAAAACAAACATGAAACTCATGACAACCAAGTGAAACCCATGACAATCATATTAACAAAATTTATAAACCATTGCCTTCTTGGGAATTACAACATGCATTGCATATGTCATATAGTTATTAACCACTAAAACTCAAATTACAACAAAAATAAGTCTTGAGGGGTGCAAAATTCAAATCTTGACAAGGGTGCTCATGAGTCTAGCTACAATGCTGCATTTGGATAATTTACCTTAAAGCATTTTTCTTCTTTTTCACAAAGTTTCTTTAATATGGTTCCTTGATCGGGCCCGGCTTTGAAATTTCCTTGATGTCCTGCAAGCTGGACCCATGGATATCTTTGTTTTTTGTACGTTTGGAAGAAGGGTGTCCATTGGACTATGTTTCTTAATTTCCGCCATCCAGAAGGCTATAATACAAACAAATAAACTAAATTATTTAAATGTTTAAAAAACATATAAATTTGACTAAATTATTTAAAATATATACGAATATATACTTTTTAACTGCCACATGTGAATACAGTAATTTACCTCAAGAATAAGGTCAGTTCCGAATTTTGGGGTTGCCAAAATTGGGGGTTTTTACCGGGGGGTTTTTTTTGGTATAGTTGTTGAGAATCTTCTTTCACGGTGTATTAGTAAGTCCAAAAAGGTAAACGAAGCCTCTCCGTAGATTTATTAAATAAATCTCCGGGTTTTTATAACCTAAAAAAACTAACTTTTGGCTGGCTACTTGACCTTGACAGTGATGCCAACTCGTACAGAATTTTCCCCCTAGGACCAACTACAATTCCCCCTAGATTTCGATTAAAACCCCTAAAGTTTTCATTGTTCACCTTGTTTGAGAGGTAATTTAAAATGTAAATTTAAAATACTGTTAGGTAGTAAATATATTTAGATAATACTATTAGGTAGATAGTAGTAAGAGCTTTTGTATTTATGTGGGCGTATTTTACATTTTTACGCACATTAATTTATGAACTAATAATAGTAATGATAACAACAATGAAATAAAACGATTTTTATATTTTGTTTTTCAACTTTCCTTTTCTTTATGCACATCTATTTTGCTTCATCATTTTCTTTTCCTACATTATTTTTTGTTTTTTATACTCTTCTTTTGCTAACTTATCTTTTTAATAATCCCCCTAAATAACCCCCTAAATAAATGTACCCCCTAAAAAAACCCTTTACATCTTGGTTCCCCCTAAAACTTGGTTCCTTGGTAAAACCCCTAAGTTGGCATTACTGGACCTTGACCGCAGTGTTAGGTTTTTTGACTGATCGTACCAGGGGTGTAAAATTATCGTACTTTTGCAAAAATTTAACCTACATTTCCAAATATAAAAAAAAACTATATTTCTTAGCAAAAAATATTAAATTCTTATTATTAAATGATTTGATTTTTAATTCGTGACTGTTAAATTGTTAGTATCTTGGACGGTGGCTCGCCACTGTCCCACGAAGAATATTCTTCAACTGAGCATGAAAGAAAATTTCGCTAAATGCACTACCCCAGGTGGTAACGAATCCACCGTCCAAGAGCATACCCAGGATACGAACTAGGGGGGGTGGCAGCTCATATTTGTTTCGAGGATTATGAAATGAATTATGCATTATGATATGAAGTACCTATCCATCTGTCGTACAATTTCAGAACTGCTCTTCCATGCTCTTTGAACCCGAAGAAGTCAGGGTGAGGTTTTAATAATGTTATAGATATTTCTGCTCGGCGAGGTGGGTTCTAGCTGCTCCCTCCACCCTGCCTGTCGCTGGGTACGTCCTTGTCACCGTCACCTATGGTGACGTTAGCAGACCTTCGGATTCTGGGGAGTCCGCACCAACATGCTTTAAGGATGAGTCGGAGCATCCTGAAATCACCGGACGTAAACTCAGACCAAGACGGCAAAGCTTCTTCGCAATATTTAATGCCAACTGACTGCTAACAGTGGGTAAACTGAAACATCTGACTGATTCACTAACACGACACAACATAATACTGACAGCAGTACAGGAAAGCAGATTTACGGACGAAGATGCCTTCGAGTCCCAAGGCTACGGAATCCTCAAAGGAAAAGTGAGTCAGCGGGTAATGAAGAACGTACCGCACTTAGGTACAGGATTTATAATCAGTCACAGAATTCTGGATTCAGTCACCGACTTTTCCTCCCTGAGCAGTCGTGTATCCATCCTCTCTCTCAAACGCGCAAAAAAGGGCTACAGTATAGTCAATGTACATGCCCCAATCAACCAGGACAATAGACGCAATCCAGACAGAACTGATAAATTCTGGACAAGACTTAGAAGATATTATCTCTAAACTTCCAGAGAGGCACACCGTTATACTGCTTGATGACTTCAATGCTCAATTGGGAGGAGAAAAAACAGAAACATAGTAGGCAATTATCCGGCGCATAAACGAACCAACCGCGA
This sequence comes from Phosphuga atrata, assembly GCA_944588485.1. Classification (NCBI taxonomy): domain Eukaryota; kingdom Metazoa; phylum Arthropoda; class Insecta; order Coleoptera; family Silphidae; genus Phosphuga; species Phosphuga atrata. The sequence continues at coordinate 80,442,827 of OX155894.1, forward strand.
CGGAGAACGATTGGTGGATCTGTGTAGGAATTTTGGGTTGCTCATGAAATCTACAGCCTTCAAACACTTGCCAAGGAAGCAGAATACTTGGATTTCACCTAATACCAACCTGGGTGAATTCCAGATGGATCATGTGGCCATTTCACGAAAATCTCAAAAGGAAATACAAAACGTGAAGGAACTAAGAAGCGCCAATCTGGACTTAGACCACTACCTCTCAAAGATCAAAATAAGACTTCAGCCTAGAAACACTAGATTACACAGAACCTCCAAAATGGTAAGATTTGATGTAGAGCTAATCAAGAACAGTCAAGAAGTAAGTCAGAGACTGAACAATACAGATCTAAACTGCTGTGACCAACTGAAGGAGACTCTTGTCAAGGCGGCCAATGAATTCGCCCCTCTCGCTAGAAGAAGGAAGCATCCGTGGTGGACTGAAGACTGTGACAATGCAATAGCCCAAAGACACCCAGGCTGGGTGAAGTGGAATTCTAAAAAGACCAAGGAAAATTGGTACAAATTTTTGGAACAAAGAAAGGTTACAGCCAAGACAATTCGAGTAACCAAACGAATCTTCACACAAAACCAACTAACCCAAATCGAAAAAACCTAACTCCAGAGATTTCTTTGAAACCTTGAAGCAGACACTCAAATACGCTCCGCCAAGCCTTCACTTCAGAGACTCACAAAGCAAACTGGCTTATAACGACATTGACTACTGCCACCTTTTGGCTCAGTACTTTAAAAATCTACTCAACTGTGACCCACCCAGCGAAGACTTCGACTATAAACAAACCACACCAAACCATGACTCGCTGCCCCCTTCATTGGCAAAAGTTGGCCAGATCATTTAACTTCTTAAGAATAATAAGGCAGCTGGCGAGAACTTGTTGCTGAACTGTGGCAAGGTGCTGGAAACAATGCCGTGCCCAAGCTAACCGAGATCATCCAAGACATCTGGGAAACAGAGAAATTACCACCCGATTGGAAATCTGCCATGATCAAAAATCTTCACAAAAAGGGAGATTTTACTGATCTAAACAACTACCGTGGAATTTCTCTCGTCCCGGTAACATACAAGATTCTCTCGAAGGCATTACAAACAAGGGCAGAAAATCAACTGGGAGAATATCAGGGGGGCTTCAGGAAGACCCGATCCTGTGTTGAACAGATCCTCAATCTTAAAACTGTACTTGTATACTCCAAGATGAGAAACCGCAAGGTGGTCGTCGCCTTTGTTGATTTTAGGAAGGCCTACGATTCCATTGATAGAGAAACGTTTAACAAAGTACTCCAGGAACTAGGGCTAGACAACAAAACCCGCAAGACTCATCCTAGAAACTTTGACCAACACCCATTCCAAGGTTAAATTTAGAGGCTTTCAGAAAGCTTCGAAATAAAAACTGGAGTTAGACCTTAGACCTGGAGTAAGTCCTTGAAAAGATTATGCGAGAATGGCGCAAGGAACTGATCAATTTGGGTGCTCAGAGTGGTATCTACCTGGGACGTAAGAACGATGGACTGGCTGTAGATTGCTTGGCCTTTGCAGATGACATGGCACTGTTTGCTGATTCTCTTAAAATGGCAACAATGCAGGAAAATTGCCGCAGAAAACAGGCTGCCAAAGTGGGTCCTCAAGTGTCGCTGGAGAAAACAGAATTCTTCACCATCATTAGAGACGCAAACAGAGAAATGTTAGTAGAGCAGGGAAACATCAAGAGGAGTGATAAATTTAAGTATCTCGGCGAATGGATTGAACCGAACTTATCAGAAAGAGCTTCATTATCCAAGAGAGTCAACAAGTTAGAACTAGCCTATCGACTGACTAAGAACACTTAGAACAAGAGATGCCTGTCACGCCACCTGAAACTTGAGCACTACACATCAGTCTTACGACCAGAAGCGTTATATGCCATGGAGTGTCTTTCCTTGAACCGAAGGGGACTGGTAGAGAAATTGGAAATCAGAGAGAGGAGGATCCCCTGGAAGATCCTAGGCCCGGTAAAGGAAGATGGGAAATTCCGAAGGCGACATAACTCTGAGCTCTACGAACATATTGAGATGCTCTCTGACTGTGCAAGGAAAAGAAGGGTAGCTTTCTATGGCCACGTTGCAAGACTGCCTCCAAACCGAATAACGAAACGTGTGTTCACCTTCTGGCAAAACAAGAAGGTTCGTACCACTTGCTTGACAGAAACCGAGAAGGATATTAAAGAACTGGGAATAACAGATCTCGAAAACAGACAGTCTGTGAGATGCACCCTGAAGGAAGTCCGTGGATTTCAGCAAAAACCTCAAAGGAAATGTACCCCCTGGACAGAAGAGTGAAAGGAGTTACACCGGCAGAAGAAACGATAATACTGGGCAAAGATCAAAGCCCAACAATTGTACAAGCGTGGTCCAAATTAGGCCCATTCTTAACAAAAAGAAGAAAGCCCCACACATCTTTGGTCACTCGCGAAAAATTATTGGAACTGGGTTAGGATATCACATCCGCCATATAGCCCTGACCTTGCGATTACCATTTATTTCGTTCCATGCAGAACTTCTCCAATGGTAAAATTTTTAATGATGCTGATGATCACATTTAATTCAGTTTTTTTATAGCAAGGACCAGAAATTTTGACACTGCTTGAACGATGGCCAAAAGTCATCGACAAAAAACCGACAGTATGTAATTGAATAGTTATATTTTTATGCAAAAATTTGGACTTTTCCTTCTTATTTAAAATCCACAATCACTTAGTTGCCAACACAATACGATTTATCGGCAGACAATATTGACCAGTGTCAGTGTTTTGATGCATTTATACGCAGTGTTATTAATTTTAGTGTCAACTATTTATAAATTACATATCTTTTATAAAACACATTAAAAGTAAAAAGTGTTATGTTTATTATATCTTGCTAAGCTAAGAGAACATATCTTATTAAGCTTATTTATTTCTATTTACTGAAACATTGTTCTATAGGTACATATGCATTTTAATTTTAAAAGCATTTATCAATTTACATATTTTTATAATAATTTACTATACATGACGTTCATTATTCTTAAATAAAACGTATAATAACAAAATATTCTTCAACAAACTTTCTAAAAACGTTTTTAGTAACTAACAATCAGTTTGTGTTTTATTCGCAATATTTTTTATACCCGATCATTATTAACTTTCAGAATTTCCATTAGATTGCTTACAACAAGATTGATGTTTAATAAAAAATATAAGTAAATTAGTTAAACGGTTTCATACGGTGCAAACTTAATTAATAATTAAATGTTAATAAACTGTTTAATTACTATTTACGTGATAGACGTGATAGAACTACGTGATGTGTATATGGTAATAATAATTATTTTAAAAAAAATGACCGATATATGCAAAAGTTCAAAAGCCAATGTATGAATTTTTTTATAATAATCGTTTTAACAATTCACTACTCATAGAATATTTGCTCATGCATTCTAATAAGGCTATATAAAAGCAGACTATGTTATAATGTACATCGACTGCTCAATAAACGAAATGTAAACAAACATTACGTATTGAAGAAACATAAACAATGTATAGTAAAACAATTTTTAATTTAAGCAAAACATTGCTTGCTAAGCGTAATTTAATTTGATAATAAGATTTCAATATGACAAATAGATATTTTGTCCAAAGTGTTCAAGCCAGGGGTGTCCAGCCTTTTTGTTTCTCTAGATCATATTGATTTTAAGGCCACAAGTATATTACTACAGATTAAGACCAAAAAAGAGTACTACAAACAGAACACTGGAAAGGAAGAAAACTTCTTCATCTTGTGGTGCCCTATCCGTTGCGGAATTTAGCGATTAACATGGCTATTTTAACTTTGTTCGCTGCACTCCGAAACAGTTCTACTGAAGTGAGTCCGTACCATTCACGCAGATTATGCTCATGGTTGCATAATCTGCGTGAATGGTAAGGACTCACTTCAGTAGAACTGTCTTCGTCTACCCGGTCCTCTTTTGCTGTCTGTTTTGCCCTGTAAGATGAGTTGCAGGATACGATACTTCTCATGACGCATTATATGCCCAAGGCACTTTACGTTTTTTGACAGTGAATGAGATTTCTCTCTGTTTGCCGACTCTGCGGAGAACCTCCTCGCTGGTGATGTAATCGGTCCACGATATTCGTAAAATGCGACAACATACCCTCATTTCGAAGGCCTCCTTCCTCCTCATTCGGTCTGTCGTTGTCCATGCTTCTACCCCATATAAAAGTGATTAATGCGCGAATAAATGATTAATTTGATTTTTATCTTCAAAGATATATCTTGGCTAGTAAATAATGACTTCATGTTGTTAAACGCTGTTCTCGCTTTTTCAATTCTTGATCTTATTTCTATAGACTGGTCCCATTGAGAGTTTACTAATGATCAAAGATAGCAATCTGTTTCTCGACTTGCTCTACTGGTTCGGTGTTATGTATCAGCTGTTCTGCTTGTTGTTGTCGTTTACTGATAACCAGTGTTCCCTCTAATTTTTGTTAGTGCTGCGCGGTCCAAAGTCGAGTGTGAGCAAAATTAATTAAACAAAAAATAAATTGCGCAATTTTTTATACTTTTATTTATTCAAACCATAATATCAAATAGCAAAGTAATAGTTTTGAATAACCTGACTTTCGTACTAATTGTTTTTAAACTCGTTTTTTATTATTTGCCCATTTGATAAATGTAATTTTATTCTCATTAGATCACCTAGGTATTAATATTGCTGTCTGTTGCGATATTTTCTTTTAATGGAATTTATGACTTCAAATCCTCATTCGCCATCCGCACTGGACGCTTGGAAGGTACCCATAATATTGCAACGAATAGCAAGATTAGAAAATTATGAATGGGTTAGTAACAAAGTTAACGCATCGACGAATGTTTTGAACAATCCAAGTTTACTCTTCTTCAGTATTGTAAATTTCATTTCAGAATATTCATCTCATATTTTATCAATGTCAATACGTCTCGTAATTTAAGTGCGCGGAAACTTAATTTAACTGCGCAGATTTTAAAATATCCCGAAAACTGCTGCGCATCCGCGCACCCGCGCAGCTTAACGGAACATTGCAGTGATAACCATACATTTAGTTTTTGAAACATTAAGCTTCCAACCGTACTGTTCGCTGATGGCTTAGATGTTTCTCAGTATACGTTCAAGTTCTTCGATACTGCTGGCAAGTATTGCAGTATGGTCAGCATTACGAATGTTGCTGATGGATTAACCATTTAGTTGTATGCCCACACCAGCGTCGTGAAATGCTTCCCTGATGATTTCCTCTGTATATCTGTTGATCAAGAAGGGAGATAGTATACATCCCTGGCGTAGACCTTTCTTTTTCTCGACCTTTTCAGTAGAGGAGTTACCTAATTTCACACACGCAGTTTGTCTCCAGTGGAGGTTGACAGTTGAAGTTCGTGGTTGAGACTATCGAAGGCCTTTGCAAAGTAAATGATGCAGATGTAGACATATTTATGTGTATCTCTGCAGCATTGGATTAACACTTGCAAGGCAAATATGGCGTCTCTCGTGCCAAGTGCATTACGAAAACCGAATTACATCAACCTCAGAGAAGAGAACTACAAACAAAAATGTGAGGAAATTAAAGAGTTAGAAGCAAAACGCGACAATTTCATCATACACAAAAAGTCAAAGAACTCGCAAGCAGACAACTCAATATACTGTACGACAACAATGGGAAAATAGTCACCGAAATAGAACTAAAACTAGAAATACGGAAGAACTACATTACACAACATCTTCGAAGATGAGAGAATAAGAACTAAACTGGTAAATATAGAAGGAGGGTTGGAGAAGGAGGGTTGGGCCTGGACATAATTAAAGCTGAAATAATTTATGTCCTGGGGAAGAGAAAAGAGTCTGGTCCAGATCACCTCCAAGCGGAAATTCCAAAATTGATAGAGGAGCACCACATTCATATTCTGGTAGAATTAATCATTACCTCATACAGAGCAAGAGTGATACCAAAAGAATGGCTGCTATCAACTTTTATAACCCTCCCAAAAAAGAAGAGTGCCAGGCATTGCTCCCACTCTTCTTCTTCTTCTGGCGCTATAGCCCAATTTGGGCTTTAGCCTAAAGGTTCTAGGTTCTAGAACCTCTAGCCTCTAGGTTCTTCCTCCATTTCTATCTTTCCCGCACCACTTCCTTTCATCTTCCTAGTTTAAGGATTCGTCTGGCGTCCTGGTTTACTTCATCCTCCCATCTTTTTCTTGGTCTTCCTATCGGCCTCTTCCCCTCCATTCAGCCGTTCAAGATTCTTTTGGGCATTCTACCATCTGGCATTCTTATAATGTGACTTGCCCACTGGAGGCACAGCAGGTTCACGTATATAGACACTGGTTGGTCTTTAATGGCCTGATATACTTTCTTGTTGTATTGCCTCCTATATTCTTCATTTTCCCGTACTGCTCCTAGGATCCGTGTTAATATTTTCCTCTCGAACGCGGTGATCTTTTCTTCGGTGATCGTTCCTTACGGTGAGGATCCACACTTCGCAGCCGTACGTGAGTATTGGTCGGATGATTGTTATATACACCTTAATTTTTGTGACTCGGTGTATCACATTGGACTTGAGTATAGTCGCCAATGAGAAATGCGCTTTATTTGCCGTCATCACTTTGGCTCTAATTTCCGCGTCTTCCAGGCCTTTGCTATTGATGGTTGCGCCGAGATACTTGAAGCCGTTCACTTGTTCCAAGTTGTTTTGTGTTTTGTATTCTTTGTGTACCCGTTCTAATTTGCATTAGCGTCTTTGTTTTGTTGATGTTGATTTGGAGGCCGATTGTTTGGGCTGCTGATATTATTGCTGTATAAGCTTCCCACGTGACTCGTTTTGTGTGTCCCATAATGTCAATATCATCCGCGTATGCTGCGAGTTGTGCGGATTTGATTATTAGCGAGTTGTCTCTCCCTATTCCAGTCTTTCTTATTACATGCTCCAGGGGGAGGTTGAACAGCGTCGGTACCACTCCATCGCCTTGTTTCAGCCCTGTAAAGCTTTCCAATAAATTAAATCCGCACCTGTGCGGCGCATTCTAACATGGTGAGTTGGACAAGTCTTACCAGCTTTTCTGGTATGCACAGTTCTATCAGTATCACGTATAGCTCGTCTCTGTTCATGGAGTCCATGCTTGTTTGAAATCGACGAACACATTGTATACGTCGACATTGTGTTCCCAGGCTTTGCTGAGAGTACGTTTGACGTTGTGTATTTGGTCTACTGTCGATCTTCCAGGTCTAAAACCTGCTTGGTACTCTCCCATTATATTTGAGGCAACGTGCTTGAGTCTGTTGTTAATTATGGTCGTGAATATTTTGTATCCGTTGCACACCAGTGATACTCCTCTGTGGTATGAGCATGTCATCCTATCGCTTTCTTGTATATCGGGCATATTATGCTTCGTTCCATTCTTGCTCCGACTACCGTATGATAAGCATAATGGTTCACACATCAAAAATCCTATTCAAGGTGATACATAACAGAATATACATGCACATATCAGCAATTTGGATTCCGCAAAGGTTTAGGAAGAAGGGAGGCACTTCCGCCGAAGGGAGGTACTTCCACTTTCAGCAGAAGGAAGGGTTTGTACTCAATGTGTGTCCTAGACGTCGATCAGGACATACATGCATGTTTTATAATCTATAACAAAGCTTTAAATAAAGTTAGACTTGACCCACTCTTAGAAACGTTACTAAAGAGAAAGACAGACCTCGGAGACGTAACAATAATTTCAAACTTCTACTTTGGCTTAAAAGAATCAAGTACGAGTAGACGGCATAACATCCGAAGAAATAGAAATACAGAGATGAGTACTTCAAGGGTGTATACTTCCACAAACTCTTTTCAATCTGTACTCAGAAGACATAAAGCACTTGATGATCAAGGCATAGGCATTAAAATTAACGGCATGGCAATAAATAATCTGAGGTAGGCTGAAAATACGGTTCTTTTAGCAGGAACGCTCGAAGACTTGCAGATTGCAAAATTTTTCATCATCATCATCATCATCAGCGTGTAAGTCCCACTGCTGGGCACCGGCCTCTTCTCTGCCACATATCCAACCTCAGCACTATGATTTGAATATGGGGGACCTACAGTTTAACGTCGAATCCGAACGACAAATTTCCAAATGTGTGTGGGCAGTTGAGACCCCACGATTGCCTAAGCCGGATTGGGGAATTGAGTGTGATGGGTTGCAGCCATTAGTTTTTATATTTTGCTTTTGGTTCTGTGGGGATTTGAACCCCAGCTCTCTCACTCAAAGGTCAAGTGCTTAGCTATCTGAGCCACCACCACACATTAGAGTAAACCGTACTCATAATACAAATACCTAGGAACAACCATCGATGAAAACAATAAGAGCTCCCAAGAAACACGAACTAGAATCGGGAAACAGGCAAGAATCTCATTGGCAAAAATGAAGAGGCTTTTTTTGCCGCCGAGATGTAAATTTTGAATTAAAAATACGACTGGTGAGATGATATGTATTGTCAATAATATGCTACGGAATGGGAGCCCGGACGTTGAAAGGGGTCGACTTAAACAGACTGGAGGCATTCGAGTTATGGATATATCAGAGAATACTGGATTTCATGGGTAGAGAAAATTACCATGATTTATATTATCCATATATCTCTAAATAACATATTCATAATACAAAAATAAGGATTTACAAAACAATTTTTGAAACGTGGGGATATATGGAGTAGAATTGTGGGAGATATATAAAGCAAATAAATCTAAAATTAAAGCTATGGAAATGGATTATTGGAGGCGGTGTTGCGCACTTACAAGAATGGACCATGTGCGTAACACAGAGATAAGAAATAGAATGGGTATTGATGTCGATATCATTGAGACAATAGAAGTAAAACGCTTAAGATGGTATGGACATGTAAATAGAATGTCAGATGAACGCTGGCCAAAAAGGGTATTGAACTGGAACCCAGTGGAAAGGCGAAAGAGAGGACGGCCTAGAAACCAGAAACTGGAGAAATGAAGTTGAAGAAGCTATGGCCAGTAGAGATCTAGAAGGAGGTGATTGGGCAGATAGAAGAAGATGGAAGCTAAGATGCGAGAAACGACCAAAGCTGTAATGAATCTCGCCATATAAAAAATAAAAAGAAAAAGAAAATTACCAACGTAGAAGTGATAAGAAGTATGAGTAAAGAAGAAGTAATTCTACCAATTAAAGAAGAAAAGTGACATATCATGAGAGGACAAATATATCAAATGCTGCAAGTTATCATGCAGGGAAAAATCAGAGTGAAGAGATCCAAAGGAATGAGACGAAACTCGTGACTGAAAAACCTTAGGGAGTGCTTACTATACCAACTACAAACTATTTAGATCTGCGATTTCAAAAACAAAACAGCCTTAATGATTGCCAACCTTCGGAACGTAGACGGCTCCATAAATATTATACAATTTAAAAAAATAATAGGTTTTGCCAGTTGGACACCCCAGGTTTAAACTGCGTCAAAATTATATTTTAATTCAATGGAATTTTACAACTCATTCACTACCATTCACACACAACTATTTCAATTACTAATTTAAATATCGATTTCGTTAATCATTCACAAAAAAAAACGACCAAATTATTAATAGTCTATAACGCAATTACTAATATATCCTATAATGATCTACGTCATTTTCTATGGAAAATATTTGAAGTATATCTACAGTTGAAAATCTACACCGAAAACCACGTATACTAAATAAACCTCCTATATATTCTAGTCAACTCAAAAAATATAATACTTGCCTACGTTTTATCTCATAATTAATACTTAATTGATAATATTTTTGATAATCAGTCAATTTCAGTATATAAACGTATTTTAGATCACAAGTAATAATAGTCATCTTATCATTGACAATTTTTTATTATGCTTTTTACAATTATTATTTCTATATTAATTTTCTTGACGTAGGTAGAGGTGACGTAGGTATGGCATAAGCTATCACAAGAGACGTAATTAGTATACAATATGTATTTAAAATTTAATAGTCTTATACTAATAGGAAAAAAGTGAAACATCGATGACGTTGGTAAGTAAGTTGGTTAGATAAACCAATTTATCTAGTTTTTTTACTATATGCTAGTTTGTTATTATTTTTGTCGGCACATGTTTGTTTCAACATATGTGTTTTTGTCTTTAGTATATTCTAGAATTTGCATTTACGTTAGAGAGCTGCTTAGCATGGCCTATTTGAATATGACTCATTTCTTGGCAGTTTTTATGAACAATGGCACAGAAGTACCCTACATAATATTTTTAAATATTTTACATTTTTCCACTCACACTTGGGCTTGGTGTCTTGAACTTACAAGGGGAACTTCCGACGTCTGAACCACGGATTTTCTTCAAACTTTGTACACATTTAGTAGTCCATTAGGACGACATAATGTAGACCATTAGGACCCACATAATGGGCAAGTAGTAAGGCGAACTTCGGCATTTTCGAGAAAATTGCAATTTTCGCTCTTTCAAAAAAAAGTTTTCCGTGTCGAATACATACATTTGCGTTGCGTCAACGTGTATAAGATGGCGGTGGCCGAGTGGTTAAGTTCGCTTCGTAATTGCTGGATCGGTGGATCGAGTCCCACTCAGCGTTTTTCTACGCAGGTCATATTTTTTCTTATAAATAACAATTCAAAGGTAATATAATGAATAAATACGTGTATGTATTTGCATGCATTTTTCTTTGGTGGAATCAAGAATGTGAGAAAGTACTAGAAGAAAGGAAAAAGTCGTTTCAAAACTACAATAGTAACAAATCAGAAGAAACACAGAAAAATGTTTCGAAGCTCGCAAGCATGTATCTAAGATTTTAAGACAAAATAAACGGAAATACATAAACGACGAACTGGAGTCAATTGAAGACAACTTCAAAAATTACAACACACACGATTTCTACAAAACCTTTGCGAACCTAATTAAAGGGTATTCTCCACAGAACCTTTGCTTTCGGAAGCAAGATGGTAAACTAGCCTTGACAAATAAGGAAAATTACAAAGAATGTATAATATAATATATAATAAAACATATTAGGATAAATACATAGGATATATAATAAAACATATTTTTCACAGTTTTCAAATTGTCCAGAACCCAAAGAGAGAAAGTTCAATCAGAAATCACACCGGAAAATTCACCACCAACGCAAGAAGAAATTTATTCACACATCAAGAAACTTAAAAACAACAAAGCATCAGGGGAGGACAGGATTGTTGCTGAACTTCTGAAAAATTTAGGCCCAAATTCACTCAAGGAAATTGCACAAATAATCCAAAACATTTGGCAAACCGAAAACCTCCCGGATGACTGGAAGATTGCTCTAATCGATCCATTACATAAAAAAGGCAGCAAGTTAGATGTAAACAACTATAGAGGTATCTCTCTTTTATCTGTCACCTACAAAATACTATCAGCGTGTCTCTTGAGTAGAACACAAAAGCAATTAGAACCCAAACTATCAGAATACCAAGCAGGATTCACACCAAATAGGTCCTGCCCAGAACAAATCATCAACCTCAAAACCATACTTAAATTACGAGTCCTCAGACAAAAGCCCACAGTATGCACATTTCTAGACTTCAAAAAGGCATACGATCCGATAGAGAGATCCTCACTATTCCAAATTCTAGAAGAGAGAGGACTAGATCAAAAAGCCTAGAACTCAAAATAAAACAAACACTCAATGGCACAAAATCTAAAGTGAAATTTATGGGGGAAATTTCAGAACCCTTTGACATTCGAACAGGTGTAAGACAATGTGATGGACTCTCTCTTATTCTGTTCAATATCGTGCTAGACAAGGTTATGGAAGAATGGGAGAAGGAACTCAAGAAATGTGAGTCTTGGAAACCGATTCGACTGGGCTTTCCCAAAAACAACCTCTACGTACTATATCTGGCTTTTGCGGATGATCTGGCGATACTAACAGAGGATGAGGAGATTGCCGTCAAACAGCTTGTGAAAAGTGGAACTGATCTCATTTGAGAAAACTAAATTTTTTTGTTCAAAAACTGATATCGCGAGCCTGAGGTCCCGTACTTTAAATACCTCGGAGAATTCATCGAACCGACAGGCATTGAGAAGATCTCACAGCAAAACCGTCTCCAAAAAATCAAGAAGGCATAATGGTTAGTCCAAGACATCTATAATAAAAAATCTATGACAAGACAGACAAAAATTCGACATTACAACACAGTTATAAAACCAACAGTCCTTTACGCAAGCGAAACATTGACACTTAACAGAAAACAAGAACTAGAAAAAATCTAAAAGGAAGAGAGGAAGATCATCAGAAAAATCCTAGGACCAAGAAATACCCTAGACGGTTACAGGCTACAATCAATCAAAACAACAGAAAAGTTTTCAAACATTGATTAAGAAAAGACGAATGAAAATTACTTGGACATCTAACGAGACTACCAGCAAATCGACTGTCAAAAAGCATATTAGATTATGTTAGCTCACTAAAAAATTCTACACCTTGGTTAGACGAACTTCGAAAGGACATCAGAAATGCAAACATGTGTACAACAGACATTTTAGAAAGAGACACCTTCAGACACAAAGTAAACAAATGGGAAGTTACATTAAGGGGCCTACAGACGATCAACATAGTTGACCAACATGGTTGGTGAAATGCAGTGTTGAAGTGTTTGTTGAACGTCTGTAGGCAGGTTGGATGGTTGAGGCTTGGTTGAGGCCAGTGGTTGAATAAAATCAAAGTAGGTTTGATATTTGGTGGGCGGAGCCTAATTCATCCAACCATGTTGAAGCGTGTGTAGCGCGGTTGACCAACCTATGTCTCAACATCAGTCTTATCACTATTTTGCTTTTGCAATTTAAGGTTAGAAAAAATTTATTTCAATTGTTTGTATTTCCTATCAAGTTATTTTATTTGTTTCAATAAATATGGCAAGTATTCCTGATACTCAAAAGTGGAGAGATTTTTTTTAATGCTTGCCTGGAACTTAAAACCTTTAAGGGCTTGCCCGGATCCAGTTATTGGAAGTTTACAAAGAAATAGAAGTAGAAGCTACGGAATTGACTCTAGTCGAGACTGATGTTTATAAGGACAGGACGAAAAAGAGGCTTGCCGGAATTGACTCTAAAAAAAAATAATAACTAATATTAGAACCTGTTTCCGGAGGGAACTAAACTAACGAATTATCACCCAAATTAATTCAATACGTAAAATAGTCAATAAGCAAATTTAAATTAAATGTACATTAGCACTGAACCAAAAATTATGAAAAAAACAGAACAACTTCTTCCAATAAAACTTTTCGAAAAATGATGTTGGAACAACCTGTCGTTCTTGTCTGTAGAGAAATATCAACATGGTTGGCCAACCATGTTGATCGTCTGTAGGCCCCTTTAGAGCAGGGATGAGCAACCCGCGGCCCGCTTGCGGCCCGTTAAACACGCTTTTGCGGCCCGCCAAGCATTTCTAAAATTGAATTTATTTTATCGACTTTCTCCCATCAATATATTGTTATAAAAATAATTATAATAAAATGGTAGTACATACTAAACCGAAACAATTTTTTGTGACTAGTTACTCATTGTCGGCGACTTGTTTAAACATGCAATACGAACGGGCCGCGTCTGCGCTTCTTTGCGTTTTCAAAAAAAACGGAAGGTTGCGGATGAGCACAGGCAATTCCAAGAAAAGTGGAAATTTGATTATTTTTTCACTTTCGTCAAAGATAAAGCTGTATGCTTAATATGTTCAGAGACTGTGTCGACATTATAAGAATATAACCTAAAAAGGCATTACAATACAAAACATGAACAACGATATAAAAACTTAACAGGATAACTCCGGATAGATAAGTTTAATCAAATGGAGAAAAATTTGGGAAAACAACAGGCTATTTATAAAAATCAAGCTATTTTATCAAATTCGGCAGTAAAGGCTAGTTTTGTTGTCAGTCAAATACTGGCAAAAAAAATGAAACCCTTTGCGGATGGAGAGATGATAAAAGAATGTCTGACTGCTGTTGCAGAAATAGCATTTCCTGATAAAATAAATATTATTTCAAACATTAGTTTATCAATATTCACCATTGCAAGAAGAATTGAAGACTTGTCCGAGAACATAGCAACAACGCTTCGTGAACGTATTGCAAAATTCGAATACTGTTCTTTGGCACTAGATGAGAGTTGCGACATTAGCGATACAGCACAACTGGCTATATTTTTACGTGGTATTGACACCAAATTTAATATTACCGAAGAATTGTGTTCACTGATTCCAATGAAAGGGACTACAACCGGCAAAGACCTGTACGATGAACTTAAGTCTGTGTTGGAAAAGTTTTCAATTTTATTAGAAAAGATTATTGGTATATCGACAAATGGAGCACGAGCAATGTCAAGCATGGAGGTAGGAGTATCGGGAAGGCTATTTCAAGACATTAAGAAGGCCACAGGAAGGGAAATATTCGTTAACCATTCCATAATTCACCAGGAAAATTTGTGTGCGAAAAGATTGAGTTTGCCACATGTCACAGTACCAATAATTAAAGCAATCAATTTTATAAAGTCGCGCGCGTTAAATCACCGTGAATTTAAAGAATTCCTGAAAGAATTAGAAGCTGAATATGGCGACGTGGTTTTTAATACCGAAGTACGTTGGCTTAGTAGAGGTGCAATGTTAAAAAGAGTATACAACTTAAAAAGCGAAATACAATTGTTCTTGGATATGAAGGAATATGCCTTTCCTCATTTTGGTAATAAAGAATGGATGTGCGATTTTGGGTTTCTTATCGACATGACTCAGCATCTCAATGATCTTAATGTGGAACTTCAAGGCAAAGGACAGTTTATTCACAATTTGTATGATAAAATTCAGGGCTTTGAGCGCAAATTAAAATTGTGGAAACAGCATCTTTTGCAAAATAAGGTGTCTCACTTTCCACATTTAGAAAAAGAAAACGTTACTACTTCTCAAAAATACGCAGAATATATAGACATTTTAATCAACGAATTTCAATTACGATTCAAATTGTTTAAAGCTGAGAAGACAGCGGTTTCTATGAAAATGTTTTCCTCGCCATTTAATATCGATGTGGATACAGTACCCGAAGACTTTCAAATGGAAGTAATTGACCTGCAGAATAATACCGATTTAAAAAATATATTTTTCTCAGTAAGCATCGAAAATTTTTATAAATCTTATGTTAGCCCTGAAAATATTCCGCTTTTGACTAAAAATGCAAAGCAAATGATGTCTCTGTTCGGAAGTACGTATGTTTGCGAACAATTATTTTCAACCATGAAATTAATAAAAAATGACTACCGATCAAGACTAAACGATGTCTGATTAGAAAGCTGCGTACGTGTAGCTCTACCTCTTCAATTCCGGCTGATATTGATCAGCTTGTATCAAAAAAACAATGCCAAATTTCGCATTAAAAATTTCAAGTAAATTCGTTTTTCTGTTCTTTTCTTGTTTGTTTTAATTTTGTATTAAAATTTGTATATGAAATCTTTACTTTTTTTTAAATTTATGTTTTTTTATTCTAATGCTTATTGTAAATAAAGTTTTATAAAATATTAATAAATAAGTGTTACTTTATGTGCGGCCCGCCAAAAATTTTTAAAATTTAAATTGGCCCGTTGATTAAAAAGGTTGCTCACCCCTGCTTTAGAGCAACCAAAGCAGTACAGACCGAAGTGGTCGGAAGAACGTAAACAAGCCTTTTCGGAAAGAATGAAAACTTATTGGAGAAACAAGAAGAACGTCAAGAAAACTTGATTGAGTTGTTTGCTTAACGTCTTCGATTATTGGGAGAATACGCTAATAATAATAATAATAATAAAACAGCATAAATTATTCAATATAAGACCTACAATATATCCAATTATTTGGGTAGAAAATATATTTTGTTCTATGTTTACTTGCCCATTAATTTGAAACAAAATAATCCCAATTAGCAGCAGGAGAGCGGATTCATAACTAATTGTTTAACATAGATATCTATCAACAATTCAAGGTTCTTATATATTTAATAACAAGCAATCAAATTTCCACATAACAATTTTTTTTTTAATATAATTAACAGAGACAATGTCTAAATATATCGAAACGCTGTAAATATTTTTTTGTTATTTGTGTTTTTTGCATAGTTTGCAAAAGAACCCAAACAAGTTATTTCTATTCAGGCAAAACTATACAAATTGAAGCGAGATCTTTATCATCGAGATATTTATTTAGAGAAGAATGTCGGATTTACATCACGGTTCTGTTTTACATTTACGTGCGAATATTTTTCGAATGCATTGTGCAAATACATATATCATTTTATCTGTAACCTGTTTAACCTTTAACGGCGTTTAAACACATTGACGTCAATCAGGTGTATTATTTGCACACACAAGAAACTTTTTATGTTTTTTTTACCTTTCCGCGTTCAACGCCAAATTACTATTATAGCAACAATATATAATATATAGAGCAAAACATATATACATACAAAGGTTCTAATAATAATTTATTAATTCTGAACAGAAGTCATTTTAACACCTAACCACCTGACATCACGTCTCTCAGACCCAAAGTAATAGTAATTTTCTCACTTGAGAAGGTTAAGGATTAAGGGTTAAGGTTAAGGGTTAATGCTAGTTCAGAATATTAACTATGCAGTATTTATTGAATGGAGAATTTATTTCTTATCATGGATAACTTATTAAAAAAGTGATTGATTGTGGAGTTACTTGTTGAAAAAACTTTATTTCAATATTAAAGATAAAAACATGAATTGTTTATCGAAGTTTCAAATTTATTGTATAAATACAACATATGTTTCGTCAATACTGTGGCTTCTTCTTCAGGTAATAATATACGTGGTCTGTTAGAAAAGTATCCGACCTTATTTTTTATTTTGAAAACCTGATGGATTTGAATCAAGGCCGCTTGCATGAGCCGACCTTGAACCTTAGATAGCGTTAGTTGCTGTCGAGCAGTGTTCGAGTGACGTAGTGTGTAGTGCTCTCGCCGGTTTCTCAATGCAAGTAAAATGACGACAAATGAAATGAGGGATGTCCTACGTCGCCTACGTGATGCTGGGCTACGCAAGCGACTGGAGTTGTGGTCATCAGGAAATTGGCGACTCCATTACAATGCTGCAGCACATTCTTCGCACTTGGTTCACAATTTTTTGGCGAAAAACAGACTCCTCTGGTTCGACAGGCTCCTTACTCTCCTGATATGGCGCCTGCGACTTATCGCTATTCCCCAAAGTCAAGAGGCTATTGAAAGGAATCCGATTTCAAACAAGAGAGGACATTATGGCTGCAACGACGGCCTAGCTAAAGTCGATTCCGAAAGAGGCTTTTTCGGAATGCTTCCAACAAAGGCGGCACCGCTGGGGGAAATGTGTGGAGTCCCAGGCAGAGTGCTTTGAGGGTGATTTGGTTTCCAACGCACCAGGTATGCCAGTTTTTTTTACCGGCTAAAGGTCGGATACTTTTCTAACAGACCACGTACAAATTAAAATTATCAAAAGCAAAAATAATAATACATTTTTATTATTATTTTTGTGACAAGTGTAATTTGTATATTATTGCCTGAAGAAGCTTTATACTAGTGACACCTCACACCATTTACGTCATCTGGCGTCTATATATAATATTATTTATTAAAATAAATTAAATTGCCGTCATAATTAAATAAATATCATAATAAGTTATCAATATTAAAGATTAAAACATAAATTGTTAATAATTTTCAAATTTATTGTATAAATTCAGCTTATGTTTCGCTAAATATACTATAAACTTATGTTTATGTAGCGAGATGACGTAAATGATGCGAGGTGTCACTAGTGTAAGGAGCTTGTTTTACGGATGTGACATACACATTTTTTAAACTCTTGGAACGTTGTTTTGATATAACATTTCTAACCTATTGTAGAACATTCGAAACATTAGAAACATTCCTATAGTAGATGTCGAGTAAAAATAGAAAAAAAATCATAATTCGCAAAAATTACCATTCTTCATTTAATACCATTCATGATTTAATTAAGGAAATTGTTCGGCTAGAATTACAGCGAATGAATTGTAATAACTAGGAAATGTTGTTGGTCTCTTTCTTGTTTCTTTTTATACCAATTATAAGAAGTAACATTTAATATTTAATAAACGAATTGGGAAAGTATTTAATAAACAAAAATAAACCTGGGAAGAGGCCCTGAATTTGGAAAGAATAAGAGGAATACGCTCAGGGAGGGAAAGGAAAAACCTGGAAATCAAATGTTTAGCTTTTGCCGATGATGATCTTAGCCAAGAAGACGCTGGAAAGATGCTTGAGTGTCTTCAAGAAATCGCAGTTAAAACGAGTCTTCAAATCTCCTATGAAAAGACAGAATATATGGAGTACAAGCACCAAAGTGAGAGGTACATGGAGGTAAATCATGGGAAGATAAAGAGAAAAGTTTAAATACCTGGGGGAATGGATCAAACTCAACGGACTAGATAAGAAGGCAAATAAAGGAAGAGCCAGAAAACTAGACCTGGCCTACAAGCTAACGCAGAACAAGTACAACAAACGCGCATTATCCTACAAGGCCAAAATCAGACAATATAAATCAATAGAACAATCTGAAGGATTATTTGTCTTATTTTAAATATAAAGGGGAAGTATCAAGAACTCAAAAAGAAAGAAAGGAGGATTCTTCGGAAAATACTCGGACCAAATAAAACTACTGATGGGACTTGGATGAGGAAAAACGATGATGAGGAAAAACGAAGAACTCTACAAATACACTGAGAAGATTACAGACACAATGAGGAAGCGGAGGTTGAAGTTCTACGGACACCTACTAAAAGTGGATGAATGCGGACTCACCAAAAGGATCGTCAACGACATCATGGGGTTAAAGGCCACATCTATGGTTAGATGAGGTGAAAAGTATAAAAGCATTTCAGGAGAAACAAATAAGGGGGGCCAAACGGATCATTTTCGGTGAGGAGAGAAAGAAGAGAAGCGTACACATGAAGCGGTTCTTGAAGGAGAAAAGAAGAAGAACCAAAGTTCTTTGCGGTCAATAGTTGGCCAAATTAAAAAAATTCATTATTGGTGCAAACTTTTGTGAAAATTAAAGAAACACTGCCAACTAGGAGACTATAATAAAAAGTTATTAATAAAGACAAAGGACGGAACTTTTAGACACGGAACTTTAATCGAACGTTCAAATCGCGCTTAAGGGGTTATCGGGAACCAAGAATGTGCTTCAAGAATTAAGAAGGGAGGATAGGAATGACCGATAAGCAAAACTGTAACATCCGTGCCAGATATTTCGACTCATTGCTTAACTGTCATGGTCCGCAAGAAAACCTGAAAATGGAATCACCAGAAGTATCATCTCTCAATTCATTGCCTCCTGACGAAGACGAAATTTTCCGGATTATTCATGGACTTGAAGGCAAACAAAGCTGCTGGTCTAGATGGTATCGTCGCTGAACTCCTACAACTGGGATCTGCGGGAGTCGTAAAATCTTTCACTCGTTTACTTGAGAACATATGGATAATTCTCGAGGAATTTGGAGTGGACAACAAGACGAGGAAGTTGTCAGAGCCTTGCGAAATCAAAACTGGCGTACGACAAGGCGACGGGCTTTCGCCAATATTATTCAACTGCGTCTTAGAAAAATTTATTCGAGAATGGACAAAGGGAGCTTCGGATAAAGAGGCTTTTAGGTTAGGGAGAGGTAAAGAAAGTATAAGAACTGATTGTTTGGCATTCTCCGACGATGTTGTGATACTCACTAGCGGTGTTGAAACAGCCACAAAAAGAACTGAAGAACTCCAGATGATAGCCAAGGAGACTGGGCTTCAAATTTCTTTTGGGAAGACTGTCTTCATGGCCAACATCAAAGATGCTCCTCTCCACTTGGACTTGAGAGAAGCCAAGATAAAGCGAGTTAAATGTTTTAAGTATTTGGGAGAAAAATTACTGGACAATGGGTCGGATAAGGATGCCATTAAAGAGCGGGCGAGAAGAATGGAAATGGCTTATCAACTAACGAAGGATACATAGAACAAAAAGGGTCTATGATAGGACACTGGACCAGCTGCAGTTGTCTAGGAGAGTCCTAAAATTATCGTGGACCGACAAAATTACAAACGTGGAGGTTGGTAAGAATTACAAACGACAAAATTACAAACGTGGACGAAGAATGGGAAAAGAGCTAGGAATCATAGAAACAATTATATTTAGAAAACTAGAATATCTGGGACATACTATGAGAGGGAACAGATATGAAATATTACAGCTCATAATGCAGAGCAAGATTGCAGGAAGTAGCAGTGCGGAAAAACGACGGATTTCCTTGTTAAAAAATCTTAGAGATTGGTTGTAGTTTACTTCAAAAGAACTTTTTAGAGCAGTGGTTCTTAACCTATGGGTCGCGACCCAAAATTGGGTCGTGAGACAAATTTCTTGGGTCGAACTAAGAGGTGAAACAGAAAAGTTTTTTTCCCTAATTTTACGAGAAAACATAGGTACATGAACTATGTAACCTTGGGTTACACATGATTTAGCCTTCTTTAAATTCTCTTCCAGTTTTGCTTTTTCCAAAGCCTTTTTAACATCCTTGATATACAAAAATCTTGTGTTTTCATCCAAAGCCAGCCTTTTCCCCATTTCATCGGTAATAACTCCATGGTCGTTCAACAAAGCATCTAACTCTCGCAAACTTAAACTGTGCCCTCGCATTACCTTCTCTGCTTCGTCCATGGCGTTTTGCACTGAATAACCTCTTCAACCATCTGTCCATTTGATACCTGGAAAACTCATCAGTCTGTGTTGGTAAGTCGTGCAATCGTCCCCAAGAGTTTTGCTTCCGAGTATCTTTTAATTCTGCTAGGATTTCATGTCGGATATCTGGTGGTAATAATTTAAACTCTGAGGATTTGATGTCGATTCGGTAAAGGTCCCAATGCTTGCATCGGAGGTGGTAAAGCTTGAAGAGAATTCTTCTTCTTCACTTGAAGAGGTTGTTGAGTCTAATTGGTCTTAAAATCCTAACGTAAAGTCATCGAATTTTTTTGAAGAGCTATGTTTGGGTTTTGGTAGAGCGGCTTTGGGATCGTCCATTAATCACGTGAGGCTCGAAAGGGTGGGGGGGAGGTGAAGATTCAGGAAATATCACATGGTGGGAGGGGGGGTGTAGTGAGATATCACGTGTACTTATTTTTCGTTGAACGCGCGATTTTGAATTTTGTTGAACGTTTAAAACATCACGTGATTAATGGACCACCCATTTTGTGCTATCCGACAAAACTTTGTTGATTGCAGAATGTTTCAATAAAGTCAATACCAATTGTTTTTCGATATTATCTGTTTCCGATGAGTGTTTAGACTTCAACTGATTCCTCTTTGCCTGAAGCAAACTTGGTTTAAATTGGAACTGGCGATTCTATTTACATACTATTGTTTGTGTTTTGAGTGCGGGCACTCCGCCATCGAAAACAATCACCGATTTGATCCTGAAGTGCAAGAGTTTGCAAACCCGATGATAAATCCCCAATAGGCGTTGGGCGGTGGCGCCCCCTAGGAGTCCTGAAAGCCTTTGATTGCCCGGTGCAGCCAAATCGAAATATCTCACCTTAAGCTAAGTAGCAAAACCAACTAATTCTGTACAGGTTAGATACATTGAGTAGGATACCAATGGCCAAAACTTTGTTTTCTAACGTTTCTAGTGGCACTGGTTTTCCTGAAGGCTCCATCAGCCTCCACAAACCGTAACTCCCATAGTTCAACTAATTATTTAGTTATAACTATTTAAGATTTTAAAACTAATTCGCAGCGTCGAGTGCAGAAACTAAATTAAACAAAAAAATTGGGTGGTTACTGGTTACCCATTATTATTTATTAGGTTATTCATTAAATTTTTGTTCATTTATTAAATGACCTTCAACAGTCGAAACTCGAGTCGTGTAAAGTATATAGATTTATATAACTTCACAGTTCTTCCTTTAAAAATCCTTAAAATCCTTAAAAGTCTTTAAAAATGACCTAGTCAAAAATTGGCAAAAGTGAGTAACTAGACATGGACACTTTTAACTGTAGATATTTTGATGTTAAAGACTTGACCATTTTTGGCCCTTGTTAGAAAGTTATAATTAGCTACGTATATTGGCTCGGGCAATCTTTTCACATAATCAACTTTGGCTCCACAACCCATTATGGGTCTTGGCCTCCTAGAATTTTTTTCCATTCCAATCTATTCCGGGACTTAGTTTTCCTCGTCGTCGTAGATTCAGTCTAGTCTGTTTTCTTAGAGTCTTCGTAATGATTTTTTTTCTATGATGGGGTTGTTGGCCCCTACGTAAATCCCTTTATGGGAGCGCCATCTCTCCTGCTCTCGTTACCCCTGACCTCGCCTTCCATACGGATTGGTTACCGCATCTCCCACGAGGTTACTCAGGTTAACAGGTTTCACCACGTGGAGGTGAGAGTCGGCATTGGGTAGGAGAGGCTATGCTACAATCACTACGCGCATGCACTACCCTTGAACCCCTCACATAAAGGTAGCAGACGTTAAAACGACTTGAGCAGATTATCTTATTTTTGTCAATTTTCGACTTGATCACTTTTTTCAGTATACCCACAATATGTGACTTAAAATGTGATTATATAAGATTTTTTTTTAACTATGGTCTAAAAATTCTTCCGTTTGGTCTTTTATTCCTCAAAATTGGGCCGCGGCTTAAAAAGGTTAAGAACCACTGGTTTAGAGCATAGGTTCTCAACGTGAACGATAACGCCCCCTCGTGGGCGTTTGAGACTTCCGGGGTGGCAGTAGAAGACCCAGAGAAAATTACTGGGTGTTGTGATGGCACAGAGGGGTCATGGGCAAGCTGAAATAATATAGTCTTAAAAAGACAAAAAAACACGCTAATCACGTACTGAAGTAAAGTAAACTTAAGTATTGGTAAATACCACTATATTTGCAGTTCTCTTTTCGCCTGTCGGTTATCAAGGTGGAATAAGCATGTCTGCGTCTTTGCTGGGTTGGGGCGGAGCTGGTTTAGACTATAATAATTGCTCAATCTGAGAGCGATTCTGTTAGGTGCTCTTCTATCTCTTCAATGTTTTTGATTGGTAGGTGATTGCTACATCATCGGCATAAATGAAGATCCTTGTAGTTGGGCCGGTTGGTTGATCGTTGGTATACACGTTGAAGAGTATGGGTGCCAGCACGCTACCTTGGTGGAGGTCATTCTTCTGGTTCCTCCAGCGGCTTCTTGTAACTTGGAATTCTAAGTAGAATCTTCTGTTAGATGATGATGCTTTTGGCATCTTCACGTGGTTTCCCCGGTTTATGGACATTAGCTTTTAACCACAGTTTCGGTATTGTGTTGTTGGTTCAGCAGGTGTTGTGTCATTGAAGAAGCCAGCTCAGGGCTAATGGGCCTAAGTTTATTAGGAACTCAATCAGGATGTCATCTGAACCAGGGGCCTCTCTGGTCTTCAGGGACGTGATTGCGGTTTTCAGTTCTGTAGTTGTAAAGCAAGCCATATTAGTTTTACCAGGCTGTTGTGAAATCCTGAAGGTGAGAGCCCCTTTTGCCTTTTGAGCAGTCTTACCACTTAGGAGTAGTTGATACGCAATTTCATTAACAGTGATGTTTACCTTGTTTTTGAAAGATTTTGGGTCGCCTGATAGCTTTTTGATAAGGCTCCTGGCTTTCCTGCTACTGTGTCTCATATCCAGGCTTTCTATCTTGTCTTTCCATACCTCTTTCTACTTATCGAGTCTGTCAGCTGGTCACCCAGCTGAATGGTTTCCGGGCATAAGGGATTCCGACTGTAGTGCTCTAGGTACTCCTCGTATGTGCCTTTGTTTTTGTTAGAGAAACCCTGTATATAGCAAGTTCTGCAGCCGCGGGGAATACTGCGGCTAGCTGCCTTTTTAATTACAGAGATGAAATTTTGATAGTATTCTGGGTTCGGTGGGAGGTCTCCAATTGCTTTTTCAACCTCTTCTGTGAATTTGTTCCAGTTGGCCTTGCTTAGGTTAAACCGCCTTTTAAATGGAACCTTCTGCTTCATTATCACCGGTCTAAACTTCAACATTATTGGCCGATGTTGGGAGTGTGGGATAGGTCCAATGACTGTCTTGCTGCATGTTCCAGCTAGAGACTTGTTGATGAAGATAAGGTCCGGGTTATAGCCTCTCATCCATTTGCCACTATTAAAGGAAGCGGGCTGTTTCTGGTCGTGGATGAGGGTCGTGCCTTTATCATCGGCCCACCTTTCCAGGAGTTCTCCATCCACGATCGCGTCATGGTATCCCCAGGTAGTGCTGTGACTATTGAAGTCTCCAATTACCACGTGTGGTATGTTAAGGTGATGGTGGAATGAGAATCTCTCGTTCAGTGGTTTATATATTGAGAATATCGATTTGTTTCCAAGGTCAATCGTAATCGGTTTTATGTTGTTGAGTGAGGTGGCAAGTACTACTAATTACGATGATTCCTGGTTTTACAAATATTGCACTTCCATATTGGTCATGGCGGCATTCCTTCACTTTTGACATTCCTGGGATGTTTCGGCGGCCTTGTGTTGGCTCTCTGTGTATCCCTTGCAGGCAAAGGACGTGACATGAGTTCTCTTTGCATAAGTTGAAGATTAAGTCTTGCTTATTGCTTGAAATGCCCTCAACATTAAGATATATAATTGTCAAGTTTGGCTCTAAGAGAAGCCCTTCTTCCATGTTTTCGAAGTGACCAAAGTGATCGCTAATCGCTGTAGCTCAGTTTGTGGAAAGATCTGTCGGTGCTTATGCACCGATGTCCAGGGGACGCCCGAATGTACTAATCATGCATTCCTCGAGGAGGCTCTTTTCGTGTCCCCAATACTTCTCAATTTAATTAAAAAGGCGTTTTATTTGTTCTCATTGAAACATACCTCTTTAAACTGAGAAATAGATAAGCGTCATATCCTATCTTAGGACGATATAATATTACACGTTTTAATTTAACCATGCATTAAAATACTACGCACACACACCTTCCAAATCATCATTTTTGCTCTGAAGCTTTCCTTGCATTCACTCTTCCATACACTCCAGAACCTGTTAGCAGCCACCCAAGATTTCTTTACAATGTAATTTATATGCTCCTTAAAAGAACCGTCCTGACTAAACATAAATCCAAGGTATTTGAAGCTGCTAACCTGTTCTATTACATTTACACCCCATTCAAACTTTTCACTCCTCCTTCTTCCTCTCTTTTGCAACACCACCATTTTTGTCTTCTTCACATTCACGACCAGCTTTCGTTTCATAAAGAACCCTTTCACCCGTCCAATCACCTCTCTCATTTCTGCGTACGTGTTTGCCAAGACAACTATGTCGTCGGCGTAGGCCAGTCTCCACACTTTTTTTTTCCCGATTACTATATCACCTGCTTGACCCTTGCGTAATACCTCCTCTAAGTCTGCTATGTAGATGTTGAACAGCAGAGGACTTAGAGGACACAACTGTCTTAGCCCTTTCGATACCTTAAAACATTCCGACACATTCTCCTCCACTTTCACTCTACAATACGTGCTCCTATACAAGCTCTTAATATTTTCCCGAACTGAACTCGATATCTTTTTCTCCTTCAGACACTCCCACATTTTCACCCTAATGATCGAGTCGTAAGCTGCCTTCAGGTCCACGAAGAGGGCGTACACCTTCCCTTTCGGCTTTGTCAGTTCGTTCTGGACAACGTATTTGAGAGTAACTAAATGCTCAGTAGTTCCTCGACCATGACGGAACCCAGCTTGAACTTCCGGCAGAATACTTTTTTCTTCAACTTCGCCTTGCAGTTTTTGCTCTAAAACCTTGGCGTATACTTTGTACGACGAGTCCATCAGTGTTATACCTCTGTAGTTATTTGTGTTCTCCCTATCCCCATTCTCACTGGTATTATTAATCCCTCTTTCCAACCGTCCGGCATTTCTTTTTGACCTTTATAAATCCCGTTCAATTCTTTCAGTAGAATTTGTCGAATTCCGGTCGGAGCTACACTCCATACCTCACTAGGAACCGCATCCTGTCCCGGCGCTCTTTTGTTTTTTACTGCACGGAGGACAATCTCTAGTTCTTCATAAGATATTTCATCTTGCCCTGGTCCCTGTACCGTCCTTTCAACTTTTTCATCGAGCTCCTTTCCCATCTCGTTGCCTAGAATACCTTCAAAATAATCTTTCCATCGGACTATGGGAATATCTCTGATCAATTGGTTAAATTTCTGCCTCCTCGATGCTAGGTATTTCCATATCTCTGCCTCACTGCTCAGCTGCTGAACCCTCGCCATTTGCTGTTCTTGCCATAGCTTCTCCTTTTCCTTTCCTAGATCTTTAGCTTCCTTTATAAGTTCCTTAAACTGCACATATGTATATTTCCCTTCTTTCCACCTTTTAAACGCCTCTCTGGCTTTCTTCTTCACGAGGCTGAACTCCTGATCGTACCAGCTCTTGGAATAACACTGTCTTACTACTACTTGTTTATATGTAAGCGCCCTTTTCACAAGTTCCGTCAGATGACGTAGATCCTCAACTGCTACCTCTTGCAGACTGTCCAGCCTCTCTTGGTATAGCCTCTTTGTGTCTTCGTTCCATACACACATTCTTTTTATCCCTTTAATCCTATCCGATACTTCCATTCGCTCCTTCCAGCCAATTTCCAGAGGCAGATGATCCGACTCTGTCCTTTCTCCTATCCTGAAGCTTCCAATACTTCCTCGGGCTGCTTCACTCACAACTGCATAGTCTATTGCCGAGGCACCTCTTCCTCCAATATATGTCAGTTCTCCCTCCCGATCATTCCTAGTACACCCATTTAGCACACTCCAGCCTCTCTCCTTTATCCATTTTAACCACATTCTACCTTCAGAGTTTATTAACTTATCCCTTGATTTTCTGTTTATCTCTTTTCCCTCCTCATCGAGACTGTCAATTTGTAGTTCCCCTATCCGCACATTCCAGTCCCCGGCTATAATTATCCTCTCGACACTATCTACATTTATTTTCTCATTTAGCTCTTTTATCAAAGTGCGCAGACGATCTTTATTGTATATGAAGAATATTTTCCAAATCTGGTTGTTGATATTTATAGCTCGTTCCTGTATGCCTTCCATCTCTTTTCCTTCTCCAATCTCTACTTCGATCATACTCTTATGAACACCGGTAACAATACCTCCTTTTGCTCGCTCCATCTTTGTTAATCCGTGCGCGCTTTGTTGGTAGCTAACCTTAGAATAGGAGACGGCATATGAAGAAGATGTGGGGTATTATTTTCAGTTCCTTTGATCAATTTTGATAACTTCACTAAACCATTGTTTTCACTAGTCAAAAACAATGGCTCTTTTTTTTGTTAAAAAATTGATATAAACAGGAGGATGGAGTCATTATCGACCATTTTTAAACTTGAAAAAAATTTGAAGGGGTTGATGACAAAAAAATGTTGAAATGTGAAATAGGGAAATGTTTGGTCTAGAGTATTCTAGAGAAATACAACCTTTCATGGAGAAATTTAAGAATGCTCATTTTCTATGAATGTCTACTTGTTCACTGATTTCTAAGAAAAACAAAAACCTTTCTCTCTGAATTATATGGAAATTTTGAAAATCAATTAAACTGATATTTATATGGCCACAAGGCCACATTTTTTGCAATTACACATGTTTTGCAGAACATCAATTGATTATACCATCAATTCATTATTTTTAAAGCAATCGCTCATTCTATACTCGCGTAATAACAAAAACAAGCATATAATAATCGAATGGAATGGCAATAAGTATTATGCAGACAAAAGGTGCAGTTTGCTCCACCCTAAAAAAAACCTACACCAACAATATTACGACTATACTATTGTTTGGATAATAACAATTCAACAAAAAATGTAGTAATCATTGTTCAATTTATCAAACAAAGTATTTTAGATAGTTTATCTATTTTGAGTCTATAATGAAGTCATTAAAGCACTCATATGAGTTCATTTATGGATTGCGGAGTGCGATACAATTTACGAAATATGTATCGGCGATTTTTTAAATTAGAAATGGCACAAACGGGCGCAAAAATTGTATAAAAAAACTCGTTCATAAGACGTTTTTCGCGCTATTTGAACTCGTTTTTTAATTATTATTAAATAATTATTTTAAAAATTATAATAGTTAATTATATTAATAATTTTAATAATTATATTAATAATAATAATTATTATAATTACTATTATTGATTAATTTATTTAAAATACGTCTCAAATAATGTAAAAATATCGAATTGTAGTTGTAACATTTATCTGTAGTTTCTTTCAGTTGGACTTTATAATAGATAAATGCGATTAAAAATAAATATCTACAAGGCAAACATTCAGAAATACATCAAAGAAATAAATTCCTTTGATAAACGCAAATCTTTCCATAAGAGCTTCATTGAAGACCATTAATATTTGAACTGTTTATTTTACTAAAATGTATTTATTTAACAAATCGTGTTTCCTTTGAGTTTTTAGTTTCGATAACGCTGAATATTCGACGGACTTTTGATTTGGAACATTCACAATTTATTTGCTCAATAAATAATTAAATTGCGCGGATGCTCGACCTCAATTTAAAATATTTATTCCCAACTGAAAGAATTATTTTTTATACCGAGAATATTTAACAGGAAATTAAATGATGTATTTTATATAAAAAACAATTTTTTTTTTATTTTTCTAAAAAAAATCGTAATTGTAATTTGGTATGAAATTCTGCGCAAAAATATATCGCAATTTGAATATCTACAGAATATTGTTTTTTGTGGTTGGCGGAAATATTACGAATTATCAGTGTGGTTTCAATTCACAACCTTGTTTATGTTATTATCAAATTAAATTTAACCACCACAATAAGAATAAATGGAAAATATTTTGTTCTATAGAAAAAAAATTAACTTTGTGAGAAAAGAAAGTCTTAAAGAAAAAATACGTTATCTTAGTGTTTTTCTTTAATTCTTCAATAATCAATAAACAAAAATACCTTTAGTACTAGCTTGGATATAAGACGAACGCTTTAGACACCTTTAGACTTTAACAGTCTCATTCTTAAGTCTCAATAGTACTATCTTGGTGCACGTTTTTTAGTGCGATAAAATGTCATTATTAGTCTATTTACACATAAGTTGGATATATATCAATATCGCTAGGTTACATTAGAGTGAATAAATAAATAGAAATAAAATGAATAAAATCAAGACCACGGTATTAAAAGTGACGTGAAGTGTCAGAAATTTTTAATTTTTGATTTGGATGGCACCTTGTTCAAACCTTTTTTTTTTGAAGGTTTAACATTTATTAAAACACAGCATACATAAATAAATATGGTGGTGGATAACATATGTCGACCCTCTGCATCGCGCACATCTCGGAACCGCTCTTCGCATTTCTTCGGGATGGCGTTGTATAGACCTATATTTGTTCTGCTTCTGTTTTCTGCCGAGCCCTTCCGTTGCATACTTTCTGTGACATGATATTGACATGAAATTGTTTTTTATATAAAATACATCATTTAATTTCCTGTTAAATATTCTCGGTATAAAAAATAATTCTTGTATATTATACTATCCATCACTTGCCCCTGTTCTTCGGACTCGAGCATTTATTGTACCATTGTTGCTGAATGGACTCTATTTACTATTTTTATTTTTTTCGCGCTCCGCATGCCACCTGTTGCACTCGAAGATGGTATGGGCAACCCCGTCCTCCTCTCCGCAGTATTCGCAGAGACTGTCTGTTGCTTTGCCAATTCTATGGAGGTAATTCCTATAGCACCCGTGGCCACTTAATACCTGGGTAAGATAGTAGTTCACCTCGCCGTGTTTCCTTGTCGTCCAAATTTTCACATCCCTAATTAATTTTCTTATCCATTGTCCGTTTGTTGTTGTGTCCCAGGATTCTTCGAATGATTTAGATTTTGCCGCTTTTTTCCTTTCAGTCCTTGTCCGTTTCTCGCCGTTTCGTTTCATCATTTATATGTTTAAACTCTCACATGCCATTAATTCAATTGGAATAATTCCAGCGATTACTAGAGCCGCTTCTCTGGACACTGTTTGGTACGCACTGCACACCCTCAATGCTAGCTTCCGCTGTACCGATGCCAGTTTATCTCTTAAGGTTTTTGTCTTCATTGCCTTTGCCCATATCGGGGCTCCATATAACATAGCAGAGTGGACAACCGAGCACAGAAGCCTCTGCTTACTGCTTCTGGGTCCCCGTACATTTGGCATGAGTCTCTCCAGTGCTGAAGCCGTGTTTAGCGCTTTATCGCAAGCTTCACTAATATGCTGCTTGAAAGATATGCTTTTGTCGATTACAACGCCTAAGTATTTTAAATAAGCTTTTCGCGTGATTGTAAGGTTCCTTATTTCGAAAGAAATTGGCTTTATATGCCTCTTGCCCGTCAGAAGTACAGCCTCCGTTTTCTCAGGGGCCAACTGCAGTTGTTTCCCTGCCATCCACTCATCCACTATTTTTATAGCTTCATTTGTTTTAGATTCTAATTCCTTTTCCCCCAAACCACGAGCGCAAGGTCGTCCGCAAAACCGACAAACTCTACCCCTTCCGGGGTGAAGTTTAAGGCGAAGCACTCCATCATATACAATGTTCCACATTGTAGGCCCCATCACTGAGCCCTGTGGGACACCGTTGTAGACCTCGTGCTCCACTAATTTATTGTCTCCTTCCATAATAATCTTCCTCTCAGACAGGTAGCTGCGTATCATACGTAGTAGGTATGGGGGGAAACCTCGTGATGTCATCTCTTCGAGAATGTTTTGCCAACAAGCCGAATTAAATGCGTTGCGCACGTCAAGTGTTACCAGGGCACAGATTTTTCTGTTTCGACGTGTGCCAGCCCTAGCGTCCTCTGCAGTTTCAATGACCTTCTTAATGGCGTCGGTAGTGGATTTTCCTTCTCTGAATCAATATTGCTTTTCAGAGAGATCAGTCCCAGTTCGAAGCGCTCTTTTGACCCGGTCTACTAGCAGTTGCTCAAGCAGTTTACCTGCGACGTCTAGTAGACATAGTGGCCTGTACGAAGAAGCTTCATTAAGGGGCTTATCTCCTTTTCTCAGGAGGACTAGTTTAGCCTTTTTCCATTGTGCTGGAAAGTTGCCTTCTTTTAGTAGGTTATTCATTACTCCAAGAACATACTCGAAGAACATACTCGGGAGCATTTCTGACAACAATTTTTAGTATCTCTGGTGGAATTCCGTCTGGTTCAAAATTCCGTCACCTTGTTGTTACCAACTACACATGATTTGGCATTGCTACCAACCTCAGACGGCAATCAGAGCCACTAGAGTTGAAAGGCGGCATTCGACAGAGTCTCCATTAAGTTAAGACCTTAGAACATATACTTATGAAACAGGAATACAAATCATAAAATTGTGTCCAAGAAGTGAGATGCAAAGTCTCATTCTATTTCTTTGGGCCGAAATGCTCATGCGCGGCCTACACGTATTTTTGGTTGTTGTTTACAGTTGCCATCTTGTTAGATACATGTTATTAATCCAGTTTATTAAGAGTTTATTACTTCTTTTTCGATAATATCAATATCGCTAATCAACAAAATGGGTGTATATTGTTGGCAATGCGGCATTCGTAATAAAACCGTTTCGTACCACCGCGGTGGTATATCTATATCGGTGGTATTCCTGGTACTATATGCCAGTTACTGTATACAAAGTGCTTTACCATGGAAAAGTTATCATTGATGACTGCATCCTTCCCATAGGAAAAATGTCAGAAGAGGCTCAAGAGGCAAGAAACAAAGATGTTAGGCACTATCGATTGAAATATACACGAAAAACATCTCGCTTTCACACCAATCAAGACCTGCTACATGGCTTTTGATTTCATCGGATCCATATATTTGTAGCTTAAGAAAGTCTGCAAAAACTAAACGGGGAATTTTAACACCCAATGTATTGCAACTTTTAAAAGATCCTGAAATGAACACTTATGATTCTGATATTAAATAAAATGTAATTTGATAAACTTAATAAAGACGGAACAAAGCTTGAATATATAAATATACTCAACCTTTCCGGAACTCTATAATACTAATGAGTCTTTTTAGGACTACCAAAAACAAATCTCGTATGAAATTTGTCAGTTATTCTATAGCTTTCAGTTTTATGGTTTTTGTTGAGTGCCACGAAGGTGGACTGAAAGCTATAGAATAACTGACAAATTTCATAAGAGATTTGTTTTTGGTAGTCCTAAAAAGACTCATTAGTATTATAGAGTTCCGGAAAGGTTGAGTATATTTATATATTCAAGCTTTGTTCCGTCTTTATTAAGTTTATCTGATTATCTATAATGTTGTATGGTTTTACCAATTCAAAATGTAATTTATTTGAAAGAAGATGTTTTTCAACACGTTTTATTTTATATTTTTAACTATTTCTTTGTGTGTATGACTGACTATGTTGTACCAGAAAGTTAAATATTTTTTTACAAATCAAATAAAAAATGGCTTAGTCATTAAACAAGAAAGTACAGTACAAAATTTGGTTTGGCTACCTTTTGTAGTTAAGGAGTTAGGGAATTAAGTGCAGTCAAACAGCGAAAATCTGACACTGTGCACCGGTAAGAAAATATAATTTTATTGATAAATGGTTGCAATATTGGGTTATAATATCTTTACAGATTTCCAAAAGATGTGGCCGTTAGAGCAAAATGGTTAACCTTTTGTAGAATCGAGGACAAGGATCTTAAAGCCACCAGCTTCCTGTGTTCGTTCGTGTTTTGCTTTCTGTGTTGTTTTTAATAAAGAAATTAAATTCAGTAATTTTAAAACATTATTAATGTGAAGAAAGGAAAGAAAAGAAAGAATATTTGTACCGATACAATCGGTGCTGATACCCAAATTGATGCACCTACTCAAGCTGCTGAGACAGCAGTTAATGTTGCATCTACATCCATTGAAAGTAACTATTTATTTTATGTAATCTTTTTCATCAAAATATTATAAAAATAATGAAGTACGAAAGATTTATATTTCAGACTGATTGATCAGGTTGTCTTGATAATAGTACTTTAACGGTGGATTTCACAAAGAATGAAATACAACCCTATATTAAATTGTTATTAACGATAATTATGGTGATAACAACTGTAACTAGGGTGATAACAATTTAACTTTGGCTTTATATTTTAATCATCTTTTGTGAAATCCACTCTTACATATATTGTCCTTACAATCACGCGAAAAGCTTATTTAAAATACCTAGGAGTTACATATATTATATTAATAGTTAGAAAATATTATGGAATCTCGATATGTCGGTGATATCGGCAGTCCACACTTGAGAACATCTCGAAGTGCAAAAAGAGTGATATCTCTAACGAAACGATTTATTTCTCAACATGTAAGGACTATTAAAACTTTGCAATAGTCACAGAACAGATTACAAACACGTGTAAGAAGCTTAAAAGATTTACTAACTGAGTTGAAATGGAAGAATTTGGTTTCTGAAAGTGCATTTGAAAATTTGATGGTATGTTTAAATTAATAATATTATAATTATTAAGAATTTAATTGTAATGGCTAGTTGACTTTTTTGATATTTTAGAAATAAGAAATAATAGATAAACTACTGTAATGTTGCATGTTAATGAATACATAACTGAATTGAAGAGTTTATAAAATTAAAAAAATTAGAAACTTTTCTTAATACTTAGGCAGGCAGCCCTGACATTATGCATGATATTTTGAAGAGCAAATATGTAACTTATAGAATAACTAAGCCGTATGCTCCTTGGCTTATGGATACTTTACGAGCTGCTAAAAGGGATAGGGACAGGGCTATGAATAAGTTTAAGAGAACTAGAGACCTCTTTGATTGGTCACAATACAAAGTTTTGAGAAATGGTTTCACACTGGCAATAAGGATAGAGAAAAAAGCTTTTTGTCAGAATTCTTTCCAAAATAAGAAACCTAAAAACGTTTGGGCTGACTTAAAACGGCTAAATTTTAGTAATAAAGTTCGAGAACAATTAGTGTTACCACCAAACTTGTCAGACCCTAATGCTATATATGATCATTTTATTAATGATTTTTCAAAAGTAACACCTAATCAGAATCAAATACATTTTTACAGTAATAATAAAATACATAAAAATAGTTTCAATTTTAAAAGAGTAAATACCTGTAGGATAGAATGCAATTAGTGTGTTATGATAAAGAAAACTGTTTTTTTAAATGTTACTACTGGTATCCCACAGGGCTCAATATTGGGCCCAAGATTAGTTACATTCTATAACTTGGACTTTCCATTAGCCTATCTTTCTTGTAGTAGTCATTTCTATGCTGATGATACTCAAATGTATATATCCTTTTATCCAGACGAATCTTCACAAGCAGTCACCGCCAGAAACTTTGATTTAATAAATGTTTTGGAATTGAGTAATGATCATTGTTTAAAATTAAATTATTACAAATCAGTTGCCATGGTATTTGGAGAAAAATTGGAAAAACAACGATTTATTGAGCAATATAGTCACATATTAATGTTCAAGGCCACTATATTCATTTTAGTTCTGTGGTGACAAATTTAGGTCTTTACATTTACAATAATCTAAGGTTTTCAACTCATGTTAACAAATGTATTCAAAAAGCTAATTCTAGTTTAAAGCTAATTTATCAAAATAGACATGTGCTTAACACAAATGTTAAATCAATATTATGTGATGCACTTGTTCTATCACACTTTAATTACTGTGATGCCGTTTATGGACCATGATTAACCGAGACAGATTCAAAACGTATTCAAAAGTACAAAATTCTTGCTTGCGTTTCATATTTGGCATACAAAGATATGATCGTATCACGTATAAAATTAAAGGTAACAGTTGTTTAAGCATGGGGCAAAGACGTTATATACACACGATTTGCCACTACCATGCAATAATAAAAAATAAATTTCCCATATACCTCTACAAGAAAATAAGATTTCGTACAGATGTGCATAACATTAATATTAGGTTTAAGGGCAAGCTTACAATACCACAGCATAAAACACAATTATTTCAGCGCTCTTTCTCGTATAGCATTGCTAATATGTTAAATAAATTTTCTAATAATATTCTTAGTTTGTCCGGACCTGGCTTTAAGAAACTCATTTATAAGAATTGTGTGAGTAACTAATTGTAAATGGTTAATTCACCATATTCAGGAAAGTTGTAGTAATTATTTGGCTTGGTTAGCATTTTCTCTGTCACAAAGTTTCAAATGTTATTATTTTCATTATTTTGGCTATTTTTGGTTTAATTATTTGGGTTAGTTGAACAGACGTTTTGTCTACTATTATTGTAGGCAGGGCGAACTGAACCTTGCCCAATGGATTGCATGTTTTATTGATATTTTTTGTTTATTACGAATAAAGGCCTTTATTATTATTATTATAAACTTAATAAAGTTGGAACACGGCCAGAATAAATAAATATATTCAACCTTTCTGGAGCTCTATAACACTAATGAGTCTTTTTTGGACTACCAAAAACAAATCTCATGTGAAATTTGTCAGTTATTTTATAGCTTTCAGTCCACCTTCTTGGCACTCAACAAAAACCAGAAAAATAACATTGTTTGTTAAGATCATGTATCAACAAGGTATCGGAATGACATGATCTTAAAAAACAATGTTATTTTTCTGGTTTTTGTTGAGTGCCACGAAGGTGGCCTGAAAGCTAAAAAATAACTGATAAATTTCACTTGAGATTTGTTTTTGGTAGTCCTAAAAAGGCTCATTAGTGTTATAGAGCTCCGGAAAGGTTGAATATATTTATATATTCAGGCTGCGTTCCGACTTTATTAAGTTTACGGTCGATTTATTTTTATTTTGTAAAAGTTGCAATATATATTAACTAAATTTGAAATAATAAAAGTTGTAATGTAATATTAAATCAAATAAGAGTAGTAGTTTTCTTGTTACAGTGTCAAGTTGTATTGTTTTTAAATCGTACTATACTAGTACTTATACTAATAAAAAAAATGCTTTAATTTAATTATCTTTTGATAAATCTCTTATTTTTTATCTAAACTTAAATATTTTTCTTTTAAAAAATAAACACTTTTTTTTAACTTTTTTAAATTTTTCTTTAATATATTTTTAACAGTTATTTTAGTTAATTAGTTAATTATATAATATTAAATATATTTTAGTTTAATTTAGTATTTTTAATTTAGTATTTAGTAATTTTAATTTAGTATTAAATATTATATATATATTTTAGTTAATTATAGAACTAAATAATACACCACCTAATAAATAAAAAGCACCTAATGTAAAAAAAATGTATAAGTAACAATAAAAATATTTCAAAATTAGAGTTCAACCATATTTATGATTAAAATTAAAGTTAGAAAATAAATGTTTATTTCATTTGGAGCATGCGCATAGCGAACAAAAGAAATGTTATATCTTTCCTTGTCGCACAGATGTTGGACACAGTTTCGCTACACGTAAGTTATACGGTATTCCTATTCCATTAGTATAAGTTCTATGGTTAAGACGGACAACATTATTTGACAATAAAAGTAGAAATAAAACGACGCCAAGTTCTTTTATTTTCCTCACAAGAATCACAAACACACCTGAATCCCAACTTGTAAGATACATCCCCTCGCATGAGTGATAAAAAAAATTGTTTGTAACACGGGCGAAATTGCCGAAATTTCACTCTCGAGCGAATGCGCGTTCGTGCGCACATTTTCGCTCTCGAGTAATACTGGCAACCTTTCGCCCAAGTTACAAAATCTACTATTACGACCTCGATTATAAGTCAATATGCAATTATAAGAAAACACTAAACAAACTCTTTTACAAATTAATAAATAATGCAAATAGAGAAAAATATACAGAAATATATGCAAAAATTGGTAGTTCTTTGATGATAATATTAAGTACCACTACACTTCGACTAGTACACGCCATTTTGTCGAATAAACTGCACATGGAACTAAGAATTATACGAAAAGGTTAAGATTTAGAAATTCATCCATACATCAGGAGTTCCCAAACGTTTAATTATAGCCGCCCCCTATTTTAAACTGAATGTATAGCGACCGACTTCATCTTCTGTGCATTGAGTTTTATCAGAAAAACTTTTGCTATCAGTTTTAAATATAAACAACCGTTCTTCAGATTCAATTCGTAATATCATAAATAAATGTAAAATATTTCGAAACAATTTTTACATCATCTTTACATTTTACATTCAACTTGTCGAATAGTTTGAATATGTTGAAAATGATTTGGCTGCGGATTTTATTTAGTTATTCTCTAACATACCGGAACTATTATATTATAAACTTTTAGCAGCGAAATAATTCTTCACTGCTTCTGCTGAAATTCTGCTAAAATTAGCATAGTAGCTTCTGTTATTCACATTGCTTAATTAAGTTTTATGATTTCTTACGGTTAAAGGTTGTTATCAATATTAAATGCGTTAATACATAGTTAACCAAATGGCCCAAACAATTCAATTAAATTCAATTTATACTACAATCTAACAACTGAAACAGAGCTAACAGATGTTTGTCTAGAGAGCTTGTTGTTTACGGCTATTATCTGTTTATATAATGTTGTTGTTATGTATGTATAATCTGTATTATATAAATTATCTGAAAATCGAAAGAACCAAATATAAGACAAACTTTTGTATTTTTTAAAATAATATTTCTATAATTATTGATCGGTATCAATACGGTAAATAATATTTTTAAGGACAGGATGTGGTTTAGATCTTGGGGTAGAATTTTTAGACAGTTCAGATGTGATTCCCCAAGTTAATTATTCATCTCCTTGTATTGTTTTTTTTTTCGATTTAGAAACTACTGGATTTGGTACTGATAAAGAAATTGTTCAAATTGCAGCAAAATGTTTGGCAATGGAATTTGATATTTATGTTAAGCCTTTTCACAGTTTCACTCCTCAAGCATCGGAAATTACAGGACTCACAATTGTGAATGACAAACTACATTACAACTGCACTCCTGTAATATCTTACTCAAAACAAGTTGTTGCATAAAGCTTTTTACAGTTTTTGAAATCTATCAAAGATAAAATAATTTTAATAGCACATTTTTTTAAAGATCAAAGATTATTGGAAGAATTTTTATCAACAGTTGTTAGTTTTGCTGATTCATTGCCGTTGTTCAAATTAAAGTTCGCAGATCAGCGTGGTGCAAAGGCCAGTTATAAACAAGAAGTACTGGCACAAGAATTTTTAGATAGAAATTTACAGAGCGGTGCACATAATGCAGCTATAAAATAAATACACGAGATGATATAATTGATAATTGTAAAAGCGTCCATGAGATATTGGAACAAGGGACGAGAAAAATTAAATGTAATCGTATACAGGAAAAACTGCTGTGTCTACAATGTAATAAAAATAAAAAAGAAGTTGGAGGTTTATCGACCCACATGATTAAAAAAATTGCAACAGCAGGGATCACTTTTGATAATTTACGCCAGTGTTATGTGTCGACGGAATTTTATTAGCTCAAGATGTTGGCCGAAAACCTCGAATTACCAAAAGACAAAAAATTATAGATAATCTATGTATAAGGCTGGAGTATATTCTATCAAATAGTTAATTTTTTATTTCTCTGTTTACACAAAAATGTATAGAATAAAACTTCATGGAATACGTTATTTTTACTAAGTAAGGATGCAAACATTTTTTTCGTATGTTGCAAGAATTTAAATTGTTCAAATTTTTAAAACATTCGATTTTAAAACTAACAATAATGAGATCCACGGACGTTCAAAAGTTCAAAATATTTCCATCTTTTTCTTTTCTCTCAGCTGTTATCGCGACGTTGCCAAACCATCTGCCATGTGAATTACTGTCGATAAACAAGATTCAAAATAAAAAGTGTAACTTTAATTATTTAAATAATTACATAGGGAACATCACATTGTTTTAATGTTATCGTGTTTTAAAATTATCTAAGTTTATTGTATATAGTTTTTTATTCCATAAAGTTGGGAAATTAACATCGAAAAAAATAAAGACGTGACGTGACGGAAGCTTGTCGGCAGTCGTGTGAAGTGGGCCCCCGAATTTTTGAAAAATTGAATTTCTGTTCATCTGGCAATCAAAGCCTTGCATAGTTCTAGAGTTCTTGCTTGAAAATAGCAATAGTTCCGGGGAATTTTGAGCAGAAATCGAGAAAAACAATTTGGGGGCCAACTTCACGCAGCCCCCTCTTTTTCAGGAAAAAGAGTTCTGATGTAATATTCCAGTTCTTTATATAGAGTTCTAGAGTTCTCAATCGATAATGCATATAGTTCTACTTTTTTTTTTTTTCAAAATTTTGTAATTTTTGAAAAATTAAAAAAAATCTGATAACGGTTTCCGATTGCATTAAGGCAGATAAACAAAAAATGCTTATTAGACATTTTTGTAAAATCAATATTTATAAATTTATTCATAAAACACTTTCGACGAAGATAAAAAAACAAGTTTTCATAAGAGTTCTGAGTACCAATACAATTTCTTTGTCAAACCAATATTAATGAACTTATAAGCAAAAACGAGGAGCGAAATTTTTGAAAATTACAGAATTCAAAAAAAAAATGTTTTTCATGAGTTTTGATATGAGTTCTGAGTAGCCCTCAGATAGTTCTGAACAAATAACTTCTACAATTTCTTTGTCAAACCAATATTAAAGAAGTTATAAGCAAAACCGGGGCGCTAATTTTTTGAAAATTACAGATTTCCAAAAAAACAATTTTTCCATGAGTTCTGTTAAGAGTTCTGGGTAGCCCCTCGAGAGTTCTGAACAAATCTCTTTTATAATTTCCATGTCCGACCAATATTAAAGAAGTGATAAGCAAAAACGAGGCGCAAAATTTTTGAAAGTTACAGATTTCCAAAAAAACAATTTTTCCATGAGTTCTGTTAAGAGTTCTGGGTAGCCCCTCGAGAGTTCTGAACAAATCTCTTTTATAATTTCCATGTCCGACCAATATTAAAGAAGTGATAAGCAAAAACGAGGCGCAAAATTTTTGAAAGTTACAGAATTCCAAAAAAAAAAGTTTTTTTTTATGAGTTTTGATAAGAGTTCTGAGCAGCTCCCGGAGATTTCTGAATAAATAACCTATACAATTTATTTGTCAAACCAATATTAAAGAAGTTCTAAGCAAAAACCAGGCGCTAAATTTTTGAAAATTACCGAATTCAAAAAATTTAAAAAAAAAATTAATGAGTTCTGTTAAGAGTTCTGGGTAGCCCCTCGAGAGTTCTGAAAAAATCTCTTTTATAATTACCACGTCCGACCAATATTAAAGAAGTTATATGCAAAAAAATCGGCTAAAAAAAAGTGTTTATTTTTTTTCATGACTTCTGATAGAATTTCTGAGTACCCTCCAGAGAGTTCTGAACAAGTAACCAATTCAATTTCTTTGTTCAACCATTATTAAAGAAGTTATAAGCAGAATCGGGGCGCTAAATTTTTGTAGGGTATACTAATTAATATAGGTATGTATGGTTCAATAAAACTTAAAAATAAAAAAGATTTGTTTACTGAGTGCTGATTATGTTTTGCATCAGGGCGCCAAGGACCTTTATTCCGGACCTTATCTCCTACAAATACCATGTTTAACTTTAAAGACTTTTTATTAAGAAAATAATGGGAAAATTAAAAGAACTGAACTAGCACCACAAGACAAAGACGATTTTCGTGAGCGTGAATGAATTCTCTGAAGAATCAATGATATTTACAGATATTTTGAATGATTCTAAATTTAACTCACAAGAGAACTACATTACCGATGCTAATAATAATCATATATGCGATGACCAAGAAGATGAAAATCTGTCATTTTCAGTTTCTCCAATCCCTCATCAAGAGCCTACATCAGGAACAGAATTTGAAAAGTTAAGATCGATGATTCATTCTGAAAACTCAAATAATTCCATCGTTTTGAAGGAATATCACCTTAGCAAAAAAACATATTTGAGCGATCAACCGAATTGGGACTCTACGCGCCAAGTTCCAAATGTGACTTTCCCCTTAATTCCCAATGGATTGTGTTCTCCTGAACTTAAAATTCAAGAGGTAAAATATCTTGTCACGCGTACATGTGCATTCGATACATTGATAACTTTGTTTATGCACGCATCTTCTTTAGACGACCGTTTCAAAGAATCAATAACAGAAGCAAACCTTCCAGCGACCAAATTGGCTTTGGAAATTCTTGCCACAGAAAAATTGACAAAACATCACTTCAAAAAAAGATTTGACATCTTATATGCATTGAATTTTTTGAAAAAAAACTCTGACTACTCAAAAACTTTTGAGCTTGAATGCAGAGTGAAACATTGGTCATCTTTTCGAAACTTTGTTGGAAACTTTTCCATCATACTCCACAACTCGCTTTTGCACCAAATGTAACATACCCACAGTAAGAAAATTTCCTTATATTTCAATTGATACGCATGTGTTCTTTGAACAGGGGTACACGAACGTATGCAATTAGCCGCTGACAATTTATTAAATATGGATCGTTCTATGTGTGAGAACCACGTGCCGGAACTTAACAGAGAATGTTCGAAATTTGGATGTTTCTTGATGATTGACCTCTCAATTGTGACTTGTAGAAATTATGAACAAGAGTTCCCAGTAGGCTTCAGGAAAAAATTTATTTTGAGATCTATATCGCGATTTGTTACAGTCAACAGCCTACAGAAGTCTACAGATTAGTAGGAGTTGCTAATTATAGAAATAATCCGAATAATAATGGTGACAATAATAGTTATATAGTAACATTATACAGCTTTAACTTTAAATTATATATTTGGTATATTTGGAAAGAGTATGACGACTTATCTTCAAGTCCAAAACATGTCCCGAATGCAACAAAAGTAGTACCGCATTTGATCATGTACGTGAAGGAACATACTAACGAATTCAAAGAAAAAATTTAAAAAAAACTCATGTTTTTTTTTTTAATTCTGTAATTTTCAGAAATTTTGCGCCTCGTTTTTGCTTTTAACTTCTTTAATATTGGTCGGACATGAAAATTATAAAAGAGATTTGTTCAAAACTCTCGAGAAATTTTTTTTTTGGAATTCTGTAATTTTCAAAAATTTTGCTCCTCGTTTTTGCGTATTTTTTTAAAAATTTTGGTTTGACAAATAAATTGTATTGATTATTTGTTTAGAACTCTCGGGGGCTACTCAGAACTCTTATAAGAACTCTTGTATATTTTTTTTTATCTTCGTCGAAAGTATTTTATGAATAAATGTATAAATTTTGATTTTACAAAAATGTCTAATAAGCATTTTTTGTTTATCTGCCTTAGTACAATCGGAAACCGTTATCAGATTTACTTTTTATTTTTCAAAAATTACTAAATTAAAAA
The DNA here is from genome assembly GCA_944588485.1 of Phosphuga atrata. Lineage (NCBI taxonomy): Eukaryota > Metazoa > Arthropoda > Insecta > Coleoptera > Silphidae > Phosphuga > Phosphuga atrata. Next base: position 80,485,331 of record OX155894.1, read on the forward strand.
AAAAGTAGAACTATATGCATTATCGATTGAGAACTCTAGAACTCTATATAAAGAACTGGAATATTACATCAGAACTCTTTTTCCTGAAAAGCGTTCTGCGTGAAGTTGGCCCCTAAATTGTTTTTCTCGATTTCTGCTCGAAATTCCCCGGAACTATTGCAATTTTCAAGCAAAAACTTTAGATCTATTCGAAATCTTGCCAGAACTCTAAAAAAAATCAATTTTTCAAAAATTCGGGGGCCAACTTCACACGACTCTTGTCGGCCATATGAGCCATGTAAAATAATCGAAAAAACATCTTTTTTTTTCGGATAAACTAAACGGTGGATCACTTTCAAATTTTTAAAGGACATAAATAAAGTATTGATCTGCATGTATAAAAAGTTTCAAAGCTGAAACTTGGAAAAAATATTTAACATGGGATTCGCTCGAACCTTCTTAAGAATAATTTTTTCATTGAATAAATTTAATTAAAGAAAATTATTTCAGTTTTGTTTATGTGAAAGATTTTTAATGAAAGCCGAGAGTAGAAAATGTTATGAGAAATATGTGTGGAATAGTAAACAGAATATTTTAAGAGCGTCTAACGCAAAAGTCTACAGAACCGGTTTGGACATAAACACAAGTTCAAGAATGTTATAGACGAAAATAGTAAATGATTCAAAAAATATTCAGGAAAGAATATTTTAATATTTCACTCCAACAGTGATTCTAATTTAATTAATATTTGATTATTGATGCCAAAATTAATAAATTAGTGCAAATTTTCATTACAAAATCGGTTCAAATCTAAAACTTTATGCTTTCTATTTTCGCTGTCATTTTAACCGTGTATTAATAATTAATATTTTCGCTCCTACTAAATATGTTTTGAGGTTTTAAAACCAACAATATTGTAATTATTTAAAAAATACACTCATTATGCTTATTTCTTATTCTAAACCTGCTTAAACAAAATAAATTATATTTCATAAATAACAAATATTGCTTAAGCTGAATATATTATATTAAATACGAATTCTTTTCAATGAAAATCCAATCAATAATTAAAGTATATTTTAATATTGATACAATTTATAAATTGCAAACGTTTCTAGTGTCATTTACATATTGTTCTTATAATGCAGTAAATTACAAACCAACGACAAATTTAATGGTATATTTTTGTTTTGTCATTGTTTTAAGTTAAGTATTTCATTAAGTTTTCTATATTTAGAAATACGCGACTTTGCATTTATAAATATTTGTAACAAGATAAGTTGAATATGAATATTTAGGAATATTTATTGCCAAATTGATTTTAAAATTATAATAAATAAATAAATAACAAATAAATAACAAGAAGAAGAAATAACAAATATTGCTTATGCTGAATGTATTTTATTTAATGCACGTTTCGATTGACAAAAATTTTGTCATTGAAGTTTTCTATTTTTACAAAAATATGCGACTTTGCATTTAAAAATACGGATGCAGCAAAATTAAATACAACGAAAGATCAAATCTCAAAGATCAAATATCTTTTGAGAATTTGTAACATTATATATATGTTTTAAAACATATTTACGTTTGGTACCAAATTGAAAATTATAATTATAAAACATATATCGTGTATTTTGAAAGAAAAAAAAAGCAAAATTTGAAGCAACAATTAAGAGACATTTCTTGTTAGCCATAATGAAATAAAAAAAAAATGTTATATTGTACAGTGAAATTGAGTAACATTTGTTGTTTGAACAATTTACTGTAGGAACAACTTTAATACCAGAAAACTCAATTTTTGACTGAACTAAATGATTGTATTACGTGCCGAAAACGCAATAACTTAAAAAGCCTTAGATTACCAAAAAGAAAAACACAAATATTATATAATAACAATGAAATAACCTTAGATTTGGAAACGTGTGCAACATCCGGAACATCGGAATCCCATTCAGAACTTAAATCGTCACTGGAAGCGTCTGCGTAATCGGTGCTAAACGGCACTTCCAGCAAACTCTTTTGGTATTGTTCGTAACCGGATGGTGTGAGTGAACCTCGACGAGAACTAGGTGAAAGGCTCCTGCGGAAGGGACTAAGCGACCGTCTGCGGAACCTCCAGTCAGGAGAAGGCGTCCTGTTTCCACTAGGTGATGAAGATAAATATTGAGGGTTGTTTTCACAGGCGTCATAGATGCAAGGGGATGGGGAACAAGTGATTTCTGGGGAGTTTATAGCGTTATCTGTAGGGGTTGTAGGTTCTAATTTAAGGGAGCGTAGGATATTATCAGTGTTCTCGTAACGCGACATGGTTATCTTAGGGAGGATAAGTTGGTTACAGATTAAGCCGGGAACGATTTGTGTCATTTTTTTCACGTGTGTCACATTGTATATAGATTAGAAAACGGTTTGGAAATTAATGAGGAAGCACCGCTTAAAATCACTTAACGAATAAAAAAGAGTATCGTGAATGCTTTATCACTTTGTTCCGCGCACGTTTATTTCTTCTTCGCCGAAGGTTTTTTTTTTTTAAATTCGCAATCGAGTGCGATTTTTTGTTTTGAACACGCGCGCGTTTCGGATACGGAGTGTGTTTCAGACGCGTACGGTGTACACTCCGATTATTCGACTTATGCATATGAAACTGATTAGTGTTAAAAGTATGACGAGTTGCACGTCAGAGCCACGCAAGCGTACGATAGGAGTGCGATCCTCATTCAGTATTGAAGATTTCAAAGCCGGTTACAAAACGCAACTACCAGTGGCGTACGCTATATTACCCACGAAGAAGGGTAGATAGGTTCAATATATAATTATGAAAAGTTTATAAAATTTTAAATCAATTTATTATTAAAAGTGAATAAAATAGTATATTTAAAAATAAGTGGTGAAGTAGTTAACATAAGTGAAGTAGTTAATATTAATTGGAATTGGCAACTATATTAGTAGTATTCATAAATATTAGTAGTTATTATTATTATTATGTATTTATACAATTTACATTTTACACAATTACATTTTTATAAATTTCATAAAAAAATATTTAATTTTATTTTATCTAAGCTTTCGAATGCAAACTAAAAATTATTAAATTCTTATGTATGTTGATTTAAGGATTCTTTTACTTCCGTCTCTAATATGTATTTATTTAATATGTATTTAGTGTCTGATCTAAGATCATACTCAAATACTTACACTGAATTGATAAATTCACTATGTTTAATCCACAATATGGAATATGCATCATTTTTTTTTTATTTGCTTAATTCACTTTTTACTTCGTTTTAACATAGAGAAAAATATAAATACTTTCGAAAGCGTTTCAATTAATTTTTAAAAAAATATTTAAAATGCCGATTAAATTTGAGTTTTCGCGCGCTTTGGACGACGTCACAGCTCCCTTTGTCATTCACTGTTGTTTACTATTTGCAATGTTGACAGTTACTTACACTTTTGACAGTAAAGAATTTTTAGTTTGAATCGCTATTTCGATAATGTAAAAAGCTAAAAAACCATGTTATAGATATTGTTTTGTACCGGAATACAAAAACACTATTATAAGCACACCAGTTGTGCTTTCTCTTGCACCAGTTGTGCTAAAAAGAACAAGTGTTCTTTTTATTCCAAGAAATGCGAAAATGCATAAAGAATGGTGTAACGTTATAAAAAGAGATGAAATATCTCCAAAACCGTGTTTATATTATTGTGAAGATATTTCGATAGTTTACATGGTGTAACAATTTCTTGGTGTAACAATTTCTTCCAGTGTTTTACTAAATATTGAATTTATTGCAGATTGAGGAAGATACAACAAATTATGTTCAATACATCATGAAACAACAAGGGCAAAAAGTTATACTATGGTTTAAGGAAAGAGTTGTGCCTCATATATTTCAGTGCCAAAAAGAAAATATGCCACCACCACAAGAGGGAATATGTGCTATTAAAAGACAAGGAGACATTGTCAGTAGTAGCTGTCAAAAGTACAAATGCTTTAGAAATTGAAACACCAAAAACAAGTTACTATGATGCCGCGCAAAGTAGTTTTCATATTAAAGGAAGTGATGATTATCGAGCAAGGGCATGGATGTCTCTGAAACAGAGCAGATTGAAGCCTCTAGTAATACTAATGACAAAGCTCTGCAAGTAAATATTAAGTCAAAGTACAGAAGTAAAGGTGTTCAAGTAAATTTGAGAATGGGAAAGAAAAATGTTGCTCTATCTCCTCTTCGTCTTTCATTACAAAATATTGCAACGCCACCAATAAAATCAGCTAGGAAGTTATTTGCAGATAACCCAGTTGATAGTGGCTTGGCATCTATTTCTTCTGATTCCTCAGTGATATCCCCTGATTATGCATCATGTAGCTGATCTGAATTAAGTTGGACGCAAGATGATTTGGAGGATGAAAAACATTTAAAAAATGTAATGCGTACAATAAATTGGTACAATAACTGCTATAGGAAAAGAGCCTAAAATGTTGATATTATTACCCAAACAATCATATCATTTAATAAAACTTTTAAGTGAACGCTTCCAACTATAGACATACTAATTACATTAAAGAAATTAAAATTAAATGAATCATTTAACATATTAGCAATGCAGTTTGGTTATTCTCTGAGCACATCATAAATGCATCTATTTTTGGTAAATTGTCCGATTGTGCTTTAACAAAACCACTTTCCGTCATTGTTCTTGAAAATTTATAATGTCACTATAGACCAAAATGGCACAATTATAGTGCCATTATAGATACTAACACACAAAAAAACACTACAGTAATATTGCACAGCAAAACAGCACAGTGAATATTGACGTGATAATTGTCATAACGTGCGCGTCACAGTCCTTAGTTTCGGTCCGACCAATGGTGATGCGTTTCGCAAATTTGAATTTCGCTCGCATATTTTGGACGTTTTGATTTTAATTTTTGGATTTAAATACAAACTAAATAAGAAAATAATGGTATAGGTGTTATTGCAAGATCATAAAATATCGGTGGTAAAAAAATCAAGTAATTCTAAATCTCTTGCATATTCCGTATTATATAATATGTAAAAATATCATATAATTTGTTATTCACAGTTATATAAATTCACACTTATCACGACTCGAGTTTGGACTGTTAAAGGTCATTTTCAAGTAAATTACAAATTGATGATTTAATGTATCTATACTAAGGGTTTTTAGGCGGGGGAGGGGCCTTTTTGAAATGAGGGTAATTATTATATATTCAGTGGAAGTATGGATTACAACGTAGTAACGATCGCAACCATCCTATTCATACTCAAATAGTTTACTTGATGGGAGGGGACAACATCACTGGGTCCCATTTTTATATAAGAGAAGTTGTCTTGGATTTTATGAGTGGTAAATTAAGAGACGACATTTGGTAAGATTTGGAAATAGTTTTCATTTGTTAAACTCATTGTGTTCTCTGAAAGTATTTGCAACTGTTGCAATTAGTCCTTTTCAAACTGGTGTCCTGTGTAGTTACTACCGTGTCGTCAGAGTATTCTAAAATGCAAAAAGACATGTCTATATTAGTTTTGTGGAATTTATTATGGTGGTAGATGTAACAGTAGATATTATAAAGAATAGATGATAATGTGGAGCCTTGAGGGAGACCTTAAAGGGTAGAGACGAGGTCAGATAAAATGTCGTTACATTTGATTTGGATCTGTCTATTATTTGTTGTCAAAGGAAATCTTTACGGATGTGTAATAGATGTGTTCCTAGTATATGCAGTTTGTATACAAGACATTTATGCCATACACAATCAAATATCTTAATATCGAGAAAAAGAGGGCTGCGGTATGTTCAGTAGGTCATGAGGGCTGTGTTCAGTAGGTAGAATGTCTGAATATTGTTAGTTAGGATAAGGAGAGGGGTATTGTGGAATGGGGAGGTTTGAATCCAAATTGGTATTTTGGAACAAAATTGAATATACCACTCCAAATGCGGGATTCTAGAATCTATTGCAGATTTTTACCTAGAACTGGAAGGAGAGCAATGTGTCTATAGTTCTGTGTTCTGGATGGATTTGAGAAGGTCGGGTTTGGAAAGTATTATCCATGCTTTTATCCAATTTTGTCTGTCCACTACCATGTACAGATAAAATTACAAACAATAACATTCTCCATGAAATGAAGAAATAAAAAGAAGTCCTGAAAACTGTAAAATGCAGGAAAGTACAATATTTAGGTCATGTAATGAGGAATGGATACAGGTATAAACTGCTGCAGAACATTCGTCAAGGAAAGATTCCCGGTAAAAGAGGACGAAGAACATCTTGGCTTGGAAACTTAAGAAAATGAACTTCACACACGAGTGAAGAACTATTCAGAATATCCAAAACTGACATATCTATGATGGTCACCAACATACGGAACGGATAGGCACAAGAAGAAGAAGATCCGTGCTAGAGCGTAAGGACTGCAGAAGGCATATATTTAAAAGTTTTCTAATGAATGTATGTATCTGGTGAACTAGCTATCTGAGTAATAGTTTGGAAATGTTATCTTTACCGCGCCGGTAAGAAAGTCATTACGCTCTAGCATGGATCTTTTTCTTCTTCTTGTGCGTATCCGTTCCGCATATTGGTGACCATCATGGACCACCATGTCAGACCATCATGTCAGGTTACCTACATGTCAGTTTTGGATGTTCTGAATAGTTCTTCACTCGTGTGTGAAGTTCATGTTCTTAAGTTTCCAAGCCAAGATGTTCTTCTTCTTTCTCGTCTTCTTTTACCAGGAATCTTTTCTTGAAGAATGTTCTGAAGCAGTTTATACATGGTCAAAAGTCTCCGTTAAAACACAACAACAAAGTTTACCCCGCCGACGTAGACAAAGTAAAGATATTCCCCCGGATCATTACAAAAATGCTTTTTCCCCAAAGCTGGTACCAAAACTTAAAATAATCGCATATTGGTTACTAGCTGATACGGCGGTCACTTCAGGCAAGATGACAGTCTGGATTACTTTACCGAAATTTCAGAGGACGAATATTATGCCGCGTTATTCAAAGGAAAAAATAGTTGTGCCAACTATCTATCAAAGGAAAAAACTGTTGAGCCAAAAAAAATTGCGGGGTTGAGAGAAACTTAATTTGTTTGATATTAATATCACTGGAAATAATAAAATATCCACCAGTACCTATATTCAACAACATGAAGGAATGCATGTCGTAAGAGCAGAGTGGCGCAGTGGAAGCGTGCTGGGCCCATAACCCAGAGGTCCGTGGATCGAAACCATGCTCTGCTAGTTGTTTTTGAAAAAGAAGAAGAAATCTACGTTGGCAGGAATGTGGACGGACGAATGTACAGAAGCAGGAATATTTGAGGGAAGTAGTGCAAAATTATTGCGAATATACGCGAGTGAGTGAGTATCTTCCAAGCAGAGATACACGCAATAGAACATAATTGATATACTGATGATGTCAACTTAGTTAATGAAATGTATACATTTATTTTCTAAAAATATAATTTGGAAGACAAGATCCAAAGAGATTTTATTTCATAAGCAACTAATGTAATTTCAATTTACTCAAAATATGTAAATTAAAATCTTAGTTTATAAAATACCAAATTTCATGTGAGATTTGTTTTGGTAGTCCTAAAAAGACTCAATAATTGTTATAGAGCTCCGGAAAGGCTGAATATATTTATATATTCAGGCTGTATTCCGTTTGTTTTAAGTTTATCTTAGTTTATAAGTCTGTAAATTTTATAAAACAAGTACATTCCATTTTATAATTTAAAAGAGCAAAGCTGCACTGATGAGATATAGATCTCGAAACGCATCTGCAGATTTCTATTCAGTTTGGGTTAAATAGAAAAATCTGATCTTAAAACATCATGACATGTTAATTCATGTTTACATGTTATTTATCTAGTATGCAAACATGTTATTTATCTAGTTTCTTGTTATTTATTTTCTGTTTTATAAGTCTGTATTTTTAATAATTTACAATCTCTGATGTTTGTGTAATAATAAAATAGTTATTAACTACTGTTTAGGTTCTATAACGTAGCTGTTAATATTTGTGTAATTTCATATAAGTGGAAATTTTTCATAACTCAATTCCAAAAATGCATTCAACCGGTGCATTCAGTTCAAACCAGTGCAAATCAGTTCAAACCATTGCATTCTATTTCATATGCGCATACAATTATCTAACTGAAATTGCAACAAAATTGCCTCTTGATCAAAGAGACCACTATAGGAGAATACTCAATTTATTTAAAAATATATTTGTTAAGGCCGTACAAGTTTTACAGTTACATTGACAAGTTAAAGAGTTACATTGACAAACACTGTATTTTCTTTTTTTCTTCTCAAATATTTAGAAACCATTTATGACAACAAGTATCTTTGGAGTACATGTTACAAATCTATTATATTTTATTTGATATCAAATATTGGTTTTATCATAAAATTTAAAGATTCAGCTGTAGGCTCTAGGTGAAACATTATAAAAATAATAATAAATAATTTACACTAAGGCGGAAGTTTCACAAATTGATTTATTTAACATTTTATCGATTTCGGCTTCTTAGGTCTTCTTCAGAAGATCGAAATCGATAAAGTGTTAAATAAATCAATTTGTGAAACTTACGCCTTCTTTATGTGCCATCTCCTACTCGGAGGTTAGCTCGGAGGTTAGCCCCACTTTCGACACTGCCGCTCTGAATAATTCCTTTGAAGTACACCGGAACCAATCTCTAAGATTTTTCAACCAGGAAATTCGGCGTCTTCCCACACTACAATTTCCTGCAATCTTCCCCTACATTATGAGCTGTAATATTTCATACCTTTCTCCTCTCATAGTATGCCCCAGGTATTCCAGTTTCCTACATTTAATTGTTTCTATAATTTCTAGCCCTTTTCCCATCCTTCGTAACACATTCATAACTTTGTCGGTCCATGATAGTTTTAGGACTCTCCTATACACCCACATTTCAAACGCCTGGAGTTTATTGGAGAAGCTGTTGATTGAGTGTCCATGCTTCCACGCCGTACATTAATATGGGAAACACGTAGCATCTCATCATTCTGATTCGGAGTTCCAACTTTAGATCACGATTACAGAAGAGGTCTCTCATTTTAATAAAGGCAGCTCTGGCTAGTTCAATACGGTATTTGATTTCTGTTGTCTGGTCGATGTCGCTTGTTATCCAAGTGCCAAGGTATTTATATTTGGTTACTTTCTCGATACGGATATTGTCGATAATAAGGTTAGTATTAGGTGTTGCTGATTTTGAAATGATCATATATTTGGTCTTTTTAATATTCATTTTCAATCCGTATTACCAGCTAATGATATTCGTTCTTTCTACCATTCTTTGCAAGTTCTCTATGTTATCTGCCAGTATCACCGTGTCATCCGCGTATCTTATTTTATTGATGGGTCGTCAATTAACAATCAGTCCTGCTTGCTCTTCTTCAGGAATTGATCCTGGAATATTGCCTCGGAGTACAGATTGAATAGCATTGGAGACAAAATGCACCCCTGCCTAACGCCTCTCTGAACCTTGACTTTTTTCTGTAGATTCACCATCTACTCTCACCTCTGCCATATGATTCCAATACAGATTTTCAATGATTCGTATGTCTGCTGTATCGATGTATCTCATCAAGTCTTATCTATTCTCATCTAGTCTCATCTGCTTTCATCAAGTCGCATCTAGCCTCATCTCATCTTATTAACTTACGCCTAGTGTCTATTATTTATTATTATTGGTTTTATCATAGAGTTCTCCTAATGTTGGGATTGAAAGATTCTTATTGTAACAAGAATATTGAAGCAGATACTCAAAGCATCTTCAAATCTAACTTGCGAGGCGAGACATGGGAAGAAATGAAGTGTTAAATAATGAAAGCTGCAGAAGAATCTCTTCCAACTAAAATTAAAAAGAAGAATGTCTGGTGGAATGACAAGTGCCATAAAGCACTGGAAAACAGACAAAATCTTTGGAAAAAATTTAAATCGAACCCATCAAAAATCAACCTAGAAAGGTTCAGAGAGCGTAGAAAAACAGCACCTTATACAATCAGGAACGAATAGAGACTATGCGAAAAACTATCCCTTCAACAAATACAAGTGCACTTAAAACAAATCCAGAGACTATTACCAATCCTTCAAAAGACACCTGAAAGGTGTGTATGAACCACCCAGTTTAAATTTTCGTGACAAATCATGGAAAATGGGTACAAATGACCAAAAAAACTTCAACATTTTAGCACAATATTTCGAAGACCAACTGTAAATCACAAACTGTAAATCGCCCCCAGAGAAACCGGAATTCAAACCTCCAGACCTAATTCCTGCCAACTCACATCCACCAACTCCAGATGAAGTCCAGCAAGTGATAAAATCCCTCAAGAACAACAAATCTCCTGGTGAAGATGAAATCACAGCTGAACATTTGAAACTAGGCGAGGAAAAAGTTTCACTACACCTCAGTACTATTATTAAGGAAATTTGGCTAACCGAGAAAATCCCAGAAGATTGGAAGATGGCACTTATAACTCCGCTCCATAAAAATGGTGACAGATTGAACCATTGACTTGAACAATTACAAGGGAATTTCTATCTTATCTGTTCCAAACAAGGTCCTTTCAAAAATACTGTTAAACAGGCTGAAACCATTTCTCGATGCACAAAAAGGAGAATACCAAGGTGGATTTAGAAAAGTGAGGAGTTATTCGGAGCAAATTATCAATCTGAAAATCATAATCAGAACACGTGCTCGCCAACCACATGTTACAACGTTTATTGATTTCAGAAAGGCATATGACTCAATAGACAGAGAAAGCATAATTAGAACTCTGAAGGAATTTTGAAGTGATAGAAGAACCAGAGAGATTGTGAAGCAAACATTGATAGATACCAAGTCCAAAGTGAAATTTCGAGACAAGATTTGGACTGAAACTTTCAAAATCCAGACAGGTCTGAGATAGAGTGACGGACTCTCCCCAATCCTATTCAACATCACTCTGGAAAAGATAATGACGGAGACACTGGAAAAATACACACACAAAACTAAAGGGAATTTCTCTTGGAGGATCTAGCGACTAGCGATACACGCACTAGCTTTTGCAGACGATATTGCTCTCTTATTCATGAATATAGGAAATGCAGTTAAAAATAGGAATTTTAGCAATGCATGTAGCTAAATTTGGCTTACAGGTATCATAAGAAAAAACTAAATTCATGTGTAACAAATTTAAGGAAATTAAGGAGCTACACAAATATTGGATGCATCGATAGAGTCAAACACTTTAAATATTTCGGAGTAACAATAACGAACACTGGAATAGAAAAAGACGCTAACAAACTTCGAATAGCTAAATTTAGGAGGGCACACATTTTATCACAGAAGTTGTTCATCTCGCAATGCAAAGTTATTAGACTACAGCACAGTTACAAGAACAGAATTACAACATGCAGCAGAAACACTCTCCCTCAAGAACAAAGGACTAGTAGGGGAGCTCAAGACGAAGTAAAGAGTAATTCTGAGAAAATAAGTGAAGATGTACCAAACTATTAAACCGCTCACAATAAAAATGAGAAAGAGAAGGCTGATGTTCTTCGGTAATTTGGTGAGAATGGATGATAGCAGATTAACGAAAAAAATCTTTAACATAAGGCAACAAAGGAAAACATCCAATTATAGGTTGGAAGCAATAAAGAAAGATCTCACAGAACTTAAACGTACAGAAATGGACTCAATGAACAGGGATAAGTGTACAGAAAGGAAATAATTAAATTTGAGGTTTTTCAGGAGGCTTCAAATATAAGACCAACAGGAAACTAATAGCTGAACATCTGGCGAAAATGTCAGCAGGAAGAAGAACAGCCTTAGAAAAGAGATAGAAGAAAAAACAAAATATGAAATATAATTTTTAACGCGGTCCTTAGTTGGCCAATTCGTAAATAAATAATATTCTATAAAAAAGCTGCATTTTTTTTTTCATCTGTTTTCTACCCTTTGGGTATAAGCCTCCCTCTTATTTTGCCAGTGGCCACGATTTTGTGCCACCTGGTACCAGTTCAGTCCTGCCGCTCGTTTCAAATCGTCGCTCCACCTCATTTGCCGTCTTCCTATGCTCCTTTTGTTGCTCCATAGTCTCCATCGAATTAGTTTACCACTCCACTTATCCTGGTCTCTTACGACGTGTCCCGGCCAGTCCAGTCCCATTTCTGAGCGGCGGCGCGTCGCACGACATCATGTACCTTTGTTCTTCTCCTGATCCATTAATTTTTTTTCCTATCACTTAATGATATCCCAAGTATTCTCCTCTCAATAGCTCTCTGGTTTACTTTAAGTTTGTCAAGTATAGCTTTCGAGAAGGTCCAAGTTTGTGACCCATAAGTAGTTACTGGTTGGATACACTGGTTGTATAATTCGGTTTTGAGGTTTAGGGGTATGTCCATATTCAAGATGTCTTTTTTAGGCTTATGCCGCCCAGGTTTGCCGTATTTTCTCATTTATTTCGAGTTCTTGATTAGCTGTGCCTATAGTTAGTGTTTGTCCTAGGTTACATGTTTGATTAGCTTGGGAATATAAAAGAATATAAAAATTCAAGGAACTCTGAATTGCCAAATAATTGACGTATATTTTCTTTAATTAAAAAATATTCCATGTCTCTTGTTAAATATGGAATATCTACATCACGCGAAAACAATATTCCAAATGTTATTTCAACAGAACGTGCTGCTATTATTTTGCATTCATAATCAAAGCATTTGACGTGTAAACGATTTATTTAACACATACTATTAGTAGATTCTTATATTTGTTAGAAAAGAAAAACCATTTGTGTAATTAATTTTTTTGCACAATGTCGAGTTTATTTTGAAGATTTGAATATTTTTAAATAACAAAAGATTTCTGTGAATATCTAATTGATTATAAACCATTATTCAAATCTATCAACATAAATAAAACTCATCCTTAATAGCACTATACATGCAGATCTTAATAGGAAAATTAACTAAAAAATTAGCAAAACCATAAATATTCATTGCTGAATAAACGGCATTTGCGTAGGTTGTCAAGTCGACACAAATTAATTCTTAAGGATCGGATTATATTCCATTAGAAAGAGTCGTCGATTGTATTTTAATTCGACATTTCGTAATCAATCGACGACTTACGTACATGCAAAACGCGAAACGTAAAAGTAATATTACTGTTGTCAACAGAATGCTAATTATGTTTTTTAAAAAAATTATCTTAGGATGAATTCAACTAAATATATAAAAGATAACAAAACAATTTATTATCATAAATAATATTAGAATATCGATGCCTAAAATGCGATTTGTCTACGCAAACATCAATAGTTATGTCAACAAACGTTCGTTGATTGAAAACTTTGCGGAAATGAATAACACAAATTGTCACCTCTTTGTTGAGACTAAGACGAGACAAAACACTAATACTACATACAAAAACTGGAATACAATACAAAAACATGGACATTTACTGACAAATAGGACCAGGGGCGGTGCTTTAGCACATATCAACCCCAAATTCCATCCCGGCAAAGCCAATCCTCCTTCCTTAAATAACCCACTCAACGACTGCATCCACTTCACCATTCCCTTTCATAATAACAAATTGCATATTTTCCTAGTCTATATCCATCCCCACTCCGTTGTTGAGCAGAATATATTAACAATGGCAGCATTGTATGAATATTCGCTCATCATCGGGGACTTCAATTGCAACAAATCAAAAATCCGAATCCTCAATTCTTTCCATGATAGCTCTAATTTTATCTGCAGGCAAACCAATCCTACTTTCCTCATACCTTTAAACAAAGACTGGACTCCTGACCCGATCCGCCATACCAATAACCTTACCAACAATATCGTAGATATTATCCTAACTCCTGACCTGGGATCCGACCACTTAGCTATATCCTTTTCAATTCTCCTTGACTATGCACCACTACCTCAAATACCTGTCTCTGTACCCAACCTAAAGAAAACCCTCATTCCCAAGGTTAACCTTGATATCCAAACCTATATTTCTTCTATAACTCTAGAACTTTGACATCATTACCGAATTTTAAAAAACTGTGACGGACTCAATAATAAAACACTCACCTCCATTGTCATCCAAATTCTACCGCCAACAACTTCCCCCCTTCATCCTAAAACTCATCAAACTTAAAAGACAATTATACAGAGACTACGACAAACAGAAAATCCCGACATCAAAACCGAAATAAACAGACTAAACAAAGACATCCATCAACTCATTGGACAGTTCCGCTCTCATAGGTGGCTCACTGTTTGCCAGGAAATAGAAAAAGACCAGGGAAAAACCTACTGGACCAAGATTAAAAAGCTATCGAAATATAAACCGACCTCTCATATTCCAGACCTGTCATTTAACAATCTAACCTACTCCAGTGACTCAGACAAGGTTCTACTTTTTGCAGAACACTTTATAAAATCATTTTCACCTTCTGACTCTCCTGACTTTGACAAACATAAGTTTGACAGAATAAATAACTGGTTTAACGACTTCTTTAAGACAAACAAAAAGCTTAGAAACAACCACATGACGTTCAACATCCTTGACGAACTTTGCATTAAACGTCCATCTAAACATTCTAACAGACAATACCCCTCCAAAACTCTTCTTGAATCCTTAGAAGACGACTGACTCACTCATTCTCATCCAATTTTTCGATTAAGTTTTTTTTTCAATTTATGTTCAATATATCTGTTCATTTCCGGCTGAAAGACCACGGGTCGATGGCCAAATGTTGTAGTTGTATTTGTTTGTATTTATAAGTATAACAATAAAGATGTTTTATTATTATTATTTAATATTAGAATGAATAAGAATAAAATTTGTTACTGTTGGTGATAAGTGAATAAAGATTATTATTATTAACAGGATTTTACATACATTTTTCGGTGACATTATTTGTGTATTTGACCATCTTGAAATTTTAATATTTTGTTTTGTTATTTTATACTTAATTTTCTTCAAGAAAATCGAATTTTCTTTCATTTTCTTGAAGAAAATGAAGTATAAAATTACAAAACAAAATTTTTTCGGTGAATATAAAAATTTGAATTTGCCGCGTTGGGTTATTCAGGTTTGACGAAGCTGAGTTTCGGTGTTTCGATGTCAGTCGCGTCGTGTTCAAAAACTTGTGTCAAATTTTTGCAAATTTCGATCGTGAAAAGTTGTGCTAAACGGCTGAAATTGCTCGGAGATTTTCGGTGAGTTTTCTAAGAGTATTTGAATATATTTGACTCAATCTGGGAAATTTTTTTAGTCCGAATTTCTCATTGAAATTTCTACACGAGAAAAGCTACTTGACGTAAGGAGAAAATGGTGGCTCTGACGTCACACCAAATACCTAGATTAAACATTTCGACTTGTGACAGGTAATCAAAAAGATAATTCAAATTAAATTAAATAAATAATTAATTAAATCAAAAAAATTGTTTTCTAAAAATTAATTTAAAACTAAAATAAGATTTAGACTAATACAATATATTAATAAATAAATAAATAATAAGGTTTTATACACAAAATTTATGAGTGAATATAAAAATTTTAATTTACCGCTAATTTAGGTTCCACTTATAATTAACTGAGTTTTGTTGTTTCGAATGTCAATCCCGTCGTGTTCTAAAAACTAGCATAATATCTTTTGCAAATGTCGATTGTGCAAAATTGTGCAAAATGCCTGAAATTGTTCGCAGATTTTCGGTGAGTTTTCCAGGTTCATGTTAATATATTTTACTCATTCGGGGAAATTTGTCTACATTCGCGACTTTTAAAAATCTCATTGAAATTACTAAACGAGAAAAGTTATTAAGGAGGTTCGAGCGTAACTAATGAGTCAAAATAGTGCTTGAATTGTTCTATATTTTCAATTATCCTAATAGTAGTTAAAATGCATTATTTTTATTTATAATAACATAACAAATTTAAAAATTGGTAATTATTATTTATTTAATATAACAAAGTTATTAAATGACTTCGTTATTTTTGACTTATAAGGTGACATAAAATGATCTGGTAACATTTTCAATAACACAGTGTTATTAGTCGGCTGGTTGTAAAGGGATCAGAATGTTATAAGCCCAAGATGTTGGCCGAAAACCTCGAATTACCAAAAAACAAAAAATTATTGATAATCTATGTAAAAAGCTGGAGTGTATTCTATCAAATAGTTCCACAGACGTTCAAAAGTTCAAAATGTTTCCATGTTTTTCTTTTCTCTCACAATCAGCTGTTATCAACGACGTTGCCAAACCATCTGTCATGTGAATTACTGTCGATAAACAAGATTCAAAACAAAAAAAATTAACTTTAAATATTTAAATAATTACATCGGGAACATCACATTGCTTTAATTTTATCGTGTTTTAATATTATCTAAGTTTATTGTATATAGTTTTTTATTCCCTAAAATTGGGAAATTAATACCGAAAAAACTAAATAAAGACGTGACGGAAGCTTGTCGGCTATAGGCCCTGTGTATAAGATTCGAAAAATCATCATTTTTGATTTTTTTTTCCGGATAAACTAAACGCAGGATCACTTTCAAATTTTGAGAGGACATAAATAAAGTATTGATCTTCATGTATAAAAAGTTTCAAAGCTTAAACTTGAAAAAAATATGGGATTCGCTCGAACCTCCTTAATATCTTGACTTGTCACGGGATATTAAAAAAGGAAATCACATTTGATTTCTGGAGAATTTCACATGGAGCTGACACTGAAAATAATGTCAGATTCTAGATTTATATATATATATATATATATATATATATATATATATATATATATATATCTGGATATCTCTATTTATATATACCGAGTGACTATAAATGATTGAAACAAAATAGTACACTGGAAACACTGAGCAGATTGGTAGTAGTTTTTTGTGTAGGTTTTGAGTTATATTTATTTACGTAATGTCAAGAATGTTGTGCTTTGTAAAAGCGATTGCGAAATAATCTGCCACTTTATTAGATAAAACGAATTATTACAAATAAAACTAAAGAAAATCAATTTAATTTTTTTTTCAATTTTGAAAATTGTGTGTCCCATGCCAACGATGTTACAACTAAAGAATTGAAATATGTTACCATAGCCACAAAATATTTCTCAATCATTTATATATACACTTGGTATATTGAAATGTTAATTAAATACAGAAAAGTAACCCTTCTTAACCGAGTTTTTAATTCGGCTTTTAAGTTTAGTTGTTAATATTACAGCATTTTTCACGCCATTTTCTATGATATGCAACAGTATATAGGTTAATATTTGAAAAAAAAATCACAAAACCTAATTTAAAATTTTAATTCATTTTTTTACAGAAAGACATATTTTAAAATTTTCAAATTAATTATAATTCTAATTTTCAAAGCAATGGTTTCATTGTAATTACAGTGGAATCCGTTTATTATGACGCCTATATTGACCAACCGCTTAAAATAAATTAATTGCATTGTAATGTTTGGTTTTCCTATTAGATTCTTTATAGCAAAGTTTGGATATAATGACTTCGTTTAAAATGTCATCTCGCTTATTATGACTTATTTTTAAGAAATTATGTCCGGTTCTAGTGACCGCCACCACCGATTATATGCGATTATATGCAGATTAGAAAATGGAGGATCAAACTCATCTGTCGCAACGGAGCTTGGTGTTGGCCATTCGAATATATCAATGATTTTTAAAAGCAAGAACCAGATTCAGAAATCTTTTAATTCAAATGTTTTGAATCCGAAGTGACTTGGAAAATCACTACAGAATAATAATAATTATATCTAATAATTAATAATAATAATAATTAATCAAGCGTTAATTCAGTGGTTTAAAATGGCGAGAATGAAAGGAATACCTATCAACGGCCCTATGTTTCAAGAAAGAAAAGGCAAATACGTTTTGGTATCCTAAACTTTAATTGTTCTGCGAGCTGGATAAGTCGTTTTAAAGTGAGACATAACAATATGGGGTCTGTTGATCAAGGTTCTACAACAAACTGGTTAACCACTGTGTGGCCAAATGTACGGAAACAATTTTGTGATGATGAGATTTTCAATGCAAACGAAACTGGGCTGTTTTATAAATCAATGCCGGATATAACTTTAAAATTTAAAGTAGAGAATTGTAGTGGAGACAAGTTATCAAAAGATAGAATAGCCCATGGTAGCAGCAAATATGAGCGGCACTCAGAAAAAAATTGCTCGTTATTGGAAGAAGTTATAGCAGTGTTAAATCGTTGCCAGTCGATTATGCAAACAACTGTAAAGCCTATATGATTGCCTATATGACCTATAAGCCTATATGACTGTTCGAAAAGTGGCTTCGAAAAGTTGCTGCATTTAAGCCTATAACACTTATCTTCCTTTCACCAAATACAACATCAGTCTTGCAGCGAATGGATCGAGGAATAATAATGTCACTCAAAAGCAATTTCAGAAAGAACCTTGTACTTAAAATGATTAATAGCCGTGATTAGAATCAAAATAGCTCTGCTATTTCAATGTGGATGCAATTCTTATGGTGTATGATGAATCTAAATGTATGATGGAATAAAACGCCACAAAGTACCATTACGAAGTTTCATTACAAAGTACCATTTACAACTGTTTCCAACTTGCAGGATCCATTGAAAACAATGCTGATTTACCTGCTCAAAATACAGCAGAAAATGAATTTGATGATGAAGATGACGTTCCTTTATCTTTGTGGGTACGAAACCTAAATTCAAACTAGTTAACAGCGTATGGAACGATTATGTTGACATTGATAAGCGCTCTCCTGTCATCAGAAGAACCATCAAGATGAAAGTATCGTAGAGAAAAGTACAGCTAATGAGCAAAACGAAAGCGACGAGCAACAGGAAGTCGAGGAAGAATAAATACCTACCGCAGAACAGGCTTTAAAAGCTGCAGACTTATTATCGCGATTTGTCCATACTAATTTTGAAAATAATAATTTACACAGGGTAATGTTTTCTTTACACTCTAATGTTAAATGCTGTTATTAGAATCTAAAGAGAAAACAAAAGCAGAAATTTATTTCTTATGAAATGAAAAAATGACATTGGTATTATGTACAATTTTTATTGTTTTGTATACAAATGGGTATGTCTGTTGTATGGTGTGTATTTTGTATAAATTTATGTTTCTTTTTTTGTTAATAGATATATATATATATATATATATATATATATATATATATAAATATATATATATATATATATATATATATATATATATATATATATATATATATATATATTATACATATATATATATATATATATATATATATATATATATATATATATATACATTTTGGTTTTATTCATGGTTTTTCTCTCTGAACTGAATAACTAACAAAAATAGGAAGTTCCTTATTTTCTAAGACTATGCTTTATATGACGTCCGCTTATTATGACGGATTTGTCACTTCCCTTCAATGTCATTATAAGCGGAATCCACTGTATTTATATTGTTTATGTGTATGGTTTCACCAATAAGTTAGGTTAGGTTTCAATATGGAAACTGATACATTGAGATTTCAGTGTTGTAATTACAGCCACAGCATGGATGCCTGAATTGTATCCACAAATAGTCAATGGCTCAAAATGTAGGAAGGAAATTACTATGTTAAAAAGTGCACAGGTCCTAAGTGCAAAAAAAACCCTTCCCCCAAACCGCCCCCCCCCAAAATATGCAAAATATAAAATAAATAACGAGTAGAAATAACGAGTAGAGACGACAATCCTCAAGAGAGCATGGTAGATGTGGAGTTTAGGAACCCTTGTGTCTCAGTTTTTGAAAGTAAATTGGTGCATTTCTGCAAAGCCTTCCTACGTTATAGATAATCATACAAACTTAAAAGTAACAAAACACAGCCTTAATATATAAGTATATTCAGCATTTCCGGAGCTCTATAATAATTATTGAGTCTTTTTATGACTATCAAAACAAATCTCATGTGAAACTTGTCAGTTATTTAATAGCTTCCAGTCCACCTTCATGGCACACTACAAAAACCATAAAAATAACATTGTTTTTAAGATCATGTCTTTCCGATAACTTAAGTAAGTGAGCGTTTCAAGATCTATCTCTCATCAGTACAGCTTTGCTTTTATTAATAACAATTTGTAAAACACTCACCTGAAGTGGGTCCCCCCCCCCCCCCCGAACTATTTTCTAAAACAAACCCCACCCTGAAACTAAACCCTGGCTACGCAGGTTACATCACTGTTCTCTATGAAACAAACTGGTGGCTTGGATATGTTTTACAGAAGAATGAAGAACATGAAGCAAAAATAATTTTTCTTCATCCAGCTATATGATATTCTGTGAGTCTCCTGAGTAAGTCTCCTAAGTGGAGATACTCCACTAGTCCTACTAATGGGTGACTAAGTCCACTAATGGGTGTCCTGATGAAAGTGAAACCTCTAACTCCCACTGGAAGAACCTATGTTTTACTTGAACGTGATATGTGTCAGACAAATAAAGCCTTTTCAAACTTAAAATGATTGACCTGTTTGATCCTTTTAAATTTGAGAAGGCTCTAGGTTGTTGTATTATTTAATAGTGTAACAAATTTAAAACAAACAGAACACAGCCTGAATATATAAATATATTCAGTCCTTCCGGAGCTCTATAACAATTATTGAGTCTTTTTATGACTTCCAAAACAAATCTCATTTGAAATTTGTAAGTTATTTTATAGCTTTCAGTCCACCTTCGTGGCACTCATGAAAAACCATAAAAATAACATTGTTTTTAAGATCATGTCTTTCAGTGGATAGCCATCTGTGGACGCGATTTATCTCTCATCATGTTATCTCATGTTGCTCATGGAAGCAAAGCTGTGCTGTTGAGAGATAAATCTCGAAACGCAACCACAGATGTCTATCCCATTAAAGCATCAGAAAGACATGATCTTAAAAACAATGTAATTTTCATGGTTTTTGTTGAGTGCCAGGAAGATGGACTGAAAGCTATAAAATAACTTACAAATTTCATTTTAAAAATCTTAAAAACAGTGTCATTTTTATGGTTTTTGTGGAGTGCCACGATGGTGGACTGAAAGCTATTAAATAACTGACAAGTTTCACATGAGATTTGTTTTGTTAGTGCTAAAAAGACTAAGTAATTGGTTTAGAGCTACGGAAAGGTTGAATATATTTATACATTCAGGCTGTGTTCCGATTGTATTAAGTTTGTATGATTATCCATAACGTAGGATTGTTTTACCAATTCTATCTTATCAATTAAATATTAAATTTAATAACCTGCTAAGTTCATGTCTCTCCTTTAAATCTCAAATTAAAAATATCTAACCCCTAATCACCATGTGGGTTTCACGTGAGTGTTTTACAAATTGTTATTAATAAAAGCAAAGCTGTACTGATGAGAGATAGATCTTGAAACGCTCACTTACTTAAGTTATCGGAAAGACATGATCTTAAAAACAATGTTATTTTTATGGTTTTTGTAGTGTGCCATGAAGGTGGAATGGAAGCTATTAAATAACTGACAAGTTTCACATGAGATTTGTTTTGATAGTCATAAAAAGACTCAATAATTATTATAGAGCTCCGGAAAGGCTGAATATATTTATATATTAAGGCTGTGTTTTGTTACTTTTAAGTTTGTATGATTATCTATAACGTAGGATGGTCCTACCAATTCTAATAGTCTTACTTTTATTAATAGTAACTATAGTAATATTGTTGGATTATGACTAGAGAGTTGAAATAATGGAAATGGAAGTTCAGTCTTCAATTTTCTTAAAAACGAAGCCATCCATCGCCCAGATTTATATTTTGACCTGTGGTTTACAACAATACTAGCTAGTCATGGAATTAATTTGTTTCATGGGATTAATTAATTAAATTATGTACTTGCAGAAAAAAATTTAATTAAAATTTTAAAATGCGTTTAAAGAATTTTTAACCTAACTTAACCTATATAGTGTTGTAACTCATAGGAAAGGGCATGAAAAATGCTGTAAAATGCCACCAATTCTAGGTCTCTAGCTCAATTAGGAAAGATTCTACAGCAATTCAAAAAGTTGTTGTTCCCGGTTTTTGGGTCCATTTATGAGAACTTTACAGCTCTGTAATTCAAACGAGTTGCCACATTTTAATATTTTTCCAAGTGTATACTAATAGTATAGACAAAATTTCAGGAAAATCTAAGATGAGGATAGATAGATAATGTGAGGTTTAGACCCTGTGTTGAGTTGATGTGGAATGACCCGGTCGTAGATAAATTTGATTTATAAATTTTTGTTAATAATTTTATAATTTTGGAGCACTACAAAGTTAGAGCACCTATTTAAAAACTATATCGCATTTACTCCACTCCAACTTATATAAAAGATAAAAAAAAGATAAAAAAACAAATTATTATCATAAATATTATTAGAAGAAATAATAATAAAATTATATTATTTCAGATTAACAGGATTTTACAGACAACATTTTTCGATGAACATAAAAATTTGAATTTGCCGCGTTGGGTAAGTTAGATTCTTCTGAGTTGAGTGTCGGTGTTTCTAATGTCTGTCGCGTCGTGTTCAAAAAACTTTGCAAATTTCGAAGGAAATACGATGTGAAAATTTGTGCAAACCGCCTGAAATTGATTGCAGATTTTCGGTGAGTGTTCTAGGTTTATTTTAATATATTTCACTCATTCGGGGAATATTTTTTAATTCGAATTTCTGGTTGAAGTTTTCACACGAGAAAATCTACTTGGCGTAAGGAGAAAATGGTGGCTCTGACGTCACACCAAATATCTACATAAAAATATTTTGACTTGTCGTAGGAAATCAAAGATATAATTAAATTTGTTTTCTACAAATTAATTTAAAACTAAAATAAGATTTAGACTGTATTAGTCTAAATCTTATTTTAGTTTTATATTCAGAAGGTGTTATACACAAAATATGAGTTAATACAAAATTTGAATTTGCCGCGTTGGGTAATTTAGGTTCGTCTCAGCTGATTGTGAGTTTCGAGGTTTTCAAACATGACGCGATAGATTAGTGTTCTAAAAAATTGTATATTTTTTGCAAATGTCGATTGAGACAAGTTGTGCAAAATGCCTGAAATTGCTCGCAGATTTTCGGTGAGTTCACAAGATTTATTTTAATTTATTTTACTGACCTGGTTTTTAGAACCGACAAGACCGAAAAACATCCGACAAGTCAGACAAGATTAGTCAAGACCAGACATAATAAAAAAAACACACACACACAAGACCAGACCACACCAGACAAGACCAGGCAAGATCAGACAAAATCTGGAAAGACCAGACAATACCAGAGAAGACCAGACAAGACCAGATAAGGAGAGACAAGACCAGACTTGGCCAGACCAGATCAGACAGGACCATACCAGATCAGACAGGACCATACCAGATCAGACAAGACCAGCCAAGATCAAACAAAATCTGGAAAGACCAGACAATACCAGACAAGATCAGATAAGGAGAGACAAAACTAGACAAGGCCAGACTTGGCCAGACCAGGCCAGACAGGACCAGACCAGATCAGACAAGACCAGGAAAGATCAGACAAAATCGTACAAAACCAGAGAAGACCATACACAACCAGAGAAGAGCATATAAGGCTAAACAAATTAAATTTTGTTGTTTTGAATGGGAATTAGATGTGTTATGTTGTTATTCAATATTCCATTGCAACTATTTCTAACAATTTCTATTCTAATTCCAGAACTACAAAAAATTCTAAATTAGTTGAAATAAATTTGAAGCTACACATCCACAAAAAATGGATGTTAAAATTTCTAAGGTTTAAATTAAACTATATTTTGTATATATTTTTGTTTAAATTTGAATATATCAAATAATTATATTAATTAGACAAACTTAAGGAATAAAATAGCAATTTAATGTATTTATAATTAGTGCTTTAGTGAGAGGTTCCCCAAACAACAATAAAATAAACAAAAAAAGGTAAACTAAGGTAGATTTAGATTAGTAATAGGTTTTGATAAATTTAATTACTATATTTTGCTAATTTACTAATTTACTAATTATCAATATTTGATTACTTTATATTGGAAAAGAGCTGAATTTACCACAATCTCCAAAAATAATCGAAATTATACACTTAATCGATAAAATTTAATTAAAAACACTTTTACTTATATACAGGGTGTCTGCGGATAGGGGTACCCAATAGAGAAAAAACTTTATTTTTAATTTTACGACCAAAAGTCAACCTTTATAAAAAGTTCTGCTTGTCGAGAAAGCGAATTGACGATAAGAAAATTTTAGATCAAATGTACAGGGTGTTAATGAACTAGGAAAGTATGAAAATGTTTTAAAAAGGGATAAGTACCATTATTTATTATTTTTTACAAAAATTGTATAAAACAAAGTTATTTTAAACTAACGTAAAGTTCGAATACAAATTTTGAGAAAAAAAAAAAAAAATTAGAATTTTTAATTATAAAATAATATCAGATTTTTATTTATTTGCATTTTACAAAAAATTGATCGGATCATTGGCATATTGGCCTATATTTTATAGAGGGAAATTTAAACCAGCGCGTTTTGTTTTACCATTTCTTAATACATTAGAGCCAGAAGTACGTAATAATTTGTTTTGGCAACAAGACGGCTGCCCTGCACATTGCAAACCTTGGTCAGACAATGGTTGCATGATCATTTTGGCGAAAGGTGGATGGCGACGGGAAAGTGTGTCGAGTTGGGAGGTAGCTATGTAGAATAATTATTAAAAATTCGAATTTTAGTTTAGGAGTTTAGGTTAGGTTATACAACTTTGTTTTATAAAATTTTTGTACAAAATAATAAATAATGGTACTTATCCCTTGAAGCATTTTCATACTTTCCTAATTTATTAGCACCCTGTACATTTGATCTAATTTTTTTTATCGTCAATTCATTTTCTCGACAAGCAGAACTTTTTATAAAGAATGACTATATATATATTTATATATATATATATATATATATATATATATAAATTTTTATACATATATATTTTATATATATATATATATATATATATATATATATATATATATATATATATATATATATATATATATATATATATATGGCAAATGTGAACATTTACCGGTATATGTATACATCTACCAATTTGATAGGTAAATTCAGTTTAAATTTGAAATCAGCTTAATATATTTACTTTTACCGGTAAAAGTACACATTTTCCAAAGTATATAGGTAAAAGTTAAAAATAGTAAACAGAAATAAAATATACTTGCATAGTAAAGTTAAAATGTACTTGAAATAATTTATATTATTGTATTAAACATAAAAACAATATAACTTATTCGTTATACCTATGAAATAGTATGAGTGAATAGTATGAATGAATAGTATAATGGATTATGAAAAGTTGTGTTATGTTATAATTCACATAATCTCGTCCAAAAAAATAAATATTAGGTGTTTTTAAAAACCTCTATACATTTGCCAACATTATTAGGTGTATGTACACATTTGCCGGAAATTGTTGGTAAATGTAAGTTGAACTTACATTTACCAACCAAGAAGGTATAAGTTTACATATGCCGGTAAATATGCACATTTTCCAAACTACGTACTTTTACCTAACTCACACATATATACAGAGCCTCTCAGAGAAAATGCTCGACCATCATCCGCTGAAAAGTAAAAACTTAGGGGAAGAAAAAATTATAGTTTTTGTTTGGTATTAAATATTTATTGAATAAGTAAATTTACTTAACAAATGCTTTTCGCGCTTTAGCATTAGCAAATTGGGTTATAATTCGGTTGGAATCCTGGAAAGTGAGGCCCTTTAAATTATCAGGCCCATGGCAACTGCCCCTTCTGCACCCATCGCCCCCCTCCTTAGATAGGGCCTGTTCATATGTTATGGCACACATGTTTAATCTGGTAATTATGAACAATCGCCGGTGATTAAGCACAATTACTTACAATATTAGTAAATGTAATAATTTTATAGATAGTTATTAAATTATTATCATTAATCAATGAATTAATCCTTAGACCTAGTCCTAGCCCTAGTATGTATCAAACATAACTACACTTTATTTATTAAAGTTCATTTGCAATCTTGATCAATAAACTCATAAATAAAATTCAAAGTATCACTAAATCAGTGACTTATAGGTTTAAATTACATTTAAAGTAGGTAAAATATAGTATAAAGTAAAATAAATACAGGTATATAATTTTTTATTCTGTATTTTTTTTTGTAAAAAGTGGTGTGTTTAGTCTTTATCTTTGGACGTCCTTTGGATTTTATTTTAGATTTGAATTGTAAGTTTTTTTTTATTCTGTTCAGGGGCAGGGTTCAATTGACAGGGCTCGGTATTAGACCGAATTTGTTCTTCAATCGCACTAATTGAAAGCCCACACCTACTCTCTCATGTTCATCACTACTCGACATGTTCATCTTCAATATAATCATCAATGTTTACATTTATAACATCTGTATCCATATATAGTGCATTTTCAGTTGAAATATAAGTTGAAATAAAGGTTGCATGAAAACAAGTTTTTGAAAATATGTCCAAATTATTATATTTTCTTATCAAAATAGAATATGAAGACGTGGTACAGTAAAAGAATTCTAAAATGAATACAAACATGTTTCCGCCGATGTCTTCTTCTTCTTCTTTCGAATATTTGGACCTACTTTGGACCACGCTTGTTCAACTGTTGGGCTTTGACCTTTGACTTTGCCCAGTATTGTCGCATCTTCTGCCGGTGTAACTCATTTCTCTCTTCTGTCCAGGGGGTACCTTTCCTACGTGTTTTTTTCTGAAATCCACGAACTTCCTTGGGGTGCGTCTCACAGACTGTTTGTTTTGGAGATCTGTTATCCCCAGTTCTTTTATATCCTTCTCGGTTTCTGTCAACCAAGTGGAACCTTCTTGTTTTGCCAGAAGGTGAACAGACGGTTGGTTAGTCGGTTTGGAGGCAATCTTGCAACGTGGCCATAGAAAGCTATCCTTCTTTTCCTTGCACAGTCAGAGAGCATCTCAATATGTTCGTAGAGCTCAGAGTTATGCCGCCTTCGGGATTACCCATCTGCCTTTACCGGGCCTAGGATCTTCCTGAGGATTCTCCTCTCTCTGATTTCCAATTTCTCTACTAGACCTCTTCGGTTCAAGGAAAGACACTTCTTAGTCAGTCGATAGGTTAGTTCTAACTTGTTGACTCTCTTGGATAATGATACTCTTTCTGATAACTTGGGTTCAATCCTTTCGCCGAGATACTTAAATTTCTCAGTCCTCTTGATGTTTCCCTGCTCTAGTAACATCTCTCTGTTTGCTTCTCTGATGTTGGTTAAGAATTCTGTTTTCTCCAGCGACACTTGAAGACCCACTTTGGCAGCCTGTTTTCTGAGTGAAATGCAGTTTACCTGCATTGTTGCCATCTCAAGAGAATCAGCAAACAGTGCCACGTTTATCGTTCAACCAGTTTATCGTTCTTACGTCCCAGGTAGATACTACTCTGAGCACCCAAATTGTTCAGTTCCTTGCGCCATTCTCTCATAACCTTTTCAAGTTGAAGAGAAGTGGGGAAAGTCCATCTCCTTGTCATACTTCAGTTTTTATTTCGAAGCTTTCTGAAATCTCGCCTCTAAATTTAACCTTGGAATGGGTGTTGTTCAAAGTTTCTAGGATGAGTCTGCGGGTTTTGTTGTCTAGCCCTAGTTGTCTAGCCCTAGCTTCCAGCTGATTTTCAGCCCTTGTTTGTAACGCCTTCGAAAGAAGTTTCCACCGATATATTATATAATTTTGATATTTTGCTATCAAAATTTTCCTCAATGCTATTATTTTTAATTCTTATTTTGGACTCAAAGTTTGAAATAATTTAAACTGTTTATGAAAACATTGTATTCCTGTCTCTGTGATGGCTTCAGAACATTCTTGCGATTTTTTTTTTAAATGCTTTTACAGTTAAGTAGATATATTCATCCCCTAATAGGAAATGAAAGAAAATGTGAGAAAAGTTAAAATTTAGAGCAATTTGATGATCGAGCAATAAAACAGTGCTGCGTCGAGTGAGTTCATTTTAAGTCATCGTCAAATGCAATTATTTTTGCGAATTTTTTTAAATGCTTATAAAGTTAAGTCGATATATTCATACCCTAGTAGGAAATGAAAGAAAATGTTAGAAAAGTTAAAATTTAGAGCAATTTGACGGTCCAGCAATAAAACAGTGCCCAGCGAACGAAAGTGGGGTGGAATACATTTACTTTTGCGAATTTTTGCAAAAGCTTTTACACATGTCTAGGTACATTTATTCACTAGTAATGTATGAAAGAAAATTTGAGAAAAGTTAAAATTTACTGCCATTTGACGTTCTGGCTATGAAACGGTGCTACGTGGAGCAGATGCATTTTAAGGTTGGTCGTTATTCAATTGTTTTTTATATTTCGAAAAATGTTTTATTTCGTTGTTAGGTACATTCATTCTCTAGTGATATTTGAAAGAAAAATTGAGAAATGTTGAAAATTACTACCTCTTTGGATTTTTCTATTAAATGGCAACTGCGTGGAATGCACTTTTTTAAATAATCGCTGTGCGCGTATTATTAGGAATTTTGGAAAAATTCCTTCTTGAGAAATGAAGGTAATACTGTGGCCTAATAGATGGTGGAAATTTTGTTGGAAAATTTTGGAAAATAATACACTTTGACGTTCCGCGTTTAAGAAGTGAGTAAATGTGAATATTTGTTGATCTTTAATATAATTATTATGCCTATGTGTAAAAAGAAAATTAAATTTTGTTGGAATATTTTATGAGGTGACTTATTGTGCAACAGTTCTGTGAAATTTTTTTTTAAAAATCCCTATCAATTAGAAAGTTATAGCCTTTTGAAATAAGAATTTTACGCAAAATTTTTATTGCTGAAAGTTATTGCCAGTTTCACACCAGTTGTTGTAAAGCGTATAGTAATAGGAGATTTCTAAAAACAAAGTAGTAATATGAATTAATAAAATGATATTAATTTGAAAGTCATTTTCGTTTTAAACTAATTATTATTTATTTTAGTAGTTTTATTTATTAATAATCAATTTTAAAACATAATTAGTTTTAATAGCTTAAAAAAAATAATTAGTTATTTCCTGTTTGATTACAAGATTAAAGACATTTTATTAAACGAGCATTTGCAACGGAACAACGAAATTTAATTTTAAATAAATACTGGATTTGTTTCAAGAAACATTTCAGTATTAACTTAAAACAAACGGAACACAGCCTGAATATATAAATATATTCAGCCTTTCCGGAGTTCTATAACAATTACTGAGTCTTTTTAGGATTACCAAAACAAATCTCACATGAAATTTGTAAGTTATTTTATAGCTTTGAGTCCACCTTCGTGGCACTCAACAAAAACCATAAAAATAACATTGTTTTTAAGATCATGTCTTTCCAATACCTTAATTGGATAGCCATCTGTGGACGCGTTTCGAGATTTATCTCTCATCAGCACAGCTCTGCTTCCATAATCAATAATTTGTAAACCACTTAATTGAAACCCATGTTTATGATTAGGGTTAGATGTTTTTAATTTGACATTTTGTGAGAGAGACATGAACTTGAGCAGGTTATTGATTGAAATGATGAGATAGAATTGGAAAAACCATCCTATGTTATAGATAATCATGTTTTGGTAGTCCTAAAAATAATCAGTAATTATTATAGAGCTCCGTAATAGCTGAATATTTTTATATATTCAGGCTGTGTTCCGTTTGTTTTAAGTTTGTATGATTATCTATAAGGTAGGATGGTTTTTCCAATTCTATCTTATCATTTCAGTATTATCACAACATTCATAGTTAGTTATAACAATGAATTTGAATGCAGTTATTTACGATGATTTATTAGATGTAATAAATATCCCCTCTGAATGCCTGAAAATGGGATCTATCAGAGGATGCATGAGTTAATTTTACTAATATGGGACAGTGAAACATTACCGGAAAGTTGGAAATAGAGTGTTATTATACCACTACATAAAGAAGTAAGCTGATGTGCAAAAACTGCAGGGGGATATCTCTCATCAACACCGCATATAAAGTGCTTGCAAACGTAATTCTAACTCGTATAACACCATACGCGGAAGAATCGATAGGTGACTATCAGTGCGGCTTTAGACCGGGCAGGTCAACGATGGATCAAATCTTCACTATCCGCCAAATCCTCGAAAAACACTGGAAATTTGATAAGGACCTCCACAAACTATTCATCGTCCAACAAGCCTATGACAGTGTGATAAGAGATCACGTATGGGCAGCCATGGCAGTATGTGGAATCCCAAAGAAAATAATCAATATTACAAAAGTGTGCATGGAGGGCAGCCGGTGCTGTGTTAAAGTTGGGGACAACATGTCAGAAAACTTTATAGTAGACAACGCCCTGAAACAGGGTGGTAGTTTGTCACCAATATTGTTCAATATCGTTTTAGACGCAGTGATCAAACGGGCTAACATCGACGTTGAAATTTTTCCAAACAGTGGACAAAACCTGATACTGGGATTTGCAGATGATATAGACCATGTCAGTAAAACAACCATTAAAACCAAAGAGTTGTTTGGAAAAATAGAAAAGGAGGAAGACATAGTAGGATTACGTTTTGAAGACAAAACAGAATATATTTATAACTCCCGGAGACAGGGAAGAGATCGACTAGGGCAAAACATAACCATTGGCACCTACAATTTCGAACGGGTCTCAGAATTCAAATACCTCGGCGCAGTCATCACAGCAGACAACAAAACGAATAAAGAAATGAAGGCCCGCATACAGAGCGGTAATAGATGCTATTATGTACTAAGAGAACTGTTCCAATCGAGAATAATGTCGCGAGCCTCAAAACTAAAATTGTACCATGCTACTATAAGGTCGGTAGTCACATACGGATGTGAAGCGTGGACCCTAACTAAAGCAAGCGAAGACGCCCTGCGAAGGTTCGTCCGAAAAATACTTAGAAAAATATATGGACCAACCCGGGATCCGAGGTCGGGGCAATATCGAATAAGAACAAACGCGGAGTTAGAACAATTTTACCACGGATATATTGTGAGAGAAGCAAAGTCACAAAGATTGAGATGGACAGGACACATATGCAGAGCACCGGATGACAGAACGAGCAGAGGACCACCGGGAAGACCTAGAATGAGATGGATAGACAATGTTCTATCGGATATGTGGAAGATGGGCATCGAAAATGAACAGGAAGCAGTGCTAGATAGAAGTCGTTGGAGGCAAATTGTGCTTGCAGCCAAGACCCACATAGAGTTGTAGTTCTACTTGAAGAAGAAGAATAGAATAAATAAATCTTTTTTAAACTTGTGACTATGCATTCATTCATTGTTTGTGCTTTGCAAGGTTAAATTAATTTTACGCAAAAGAATATTTTTACTAGTCTGCATAATTCCATTTGATTTTGTTTATGCAAATAACAATTTTGGTATATTTTTATAATACAAAACAAAAATTAAATCATAATACCACGTATCAGGTTTTACTCATTATAGTAAATATTTCTTTGAACAGAAACTTACGCATATCCTCTTTGAATAAATTAAATATTAATTAAATAAAACCAACAATATATTTAGATTATAATTTTAAAATAATAAATTTGATCCAGTTCTCGTATTATATTGTCAATTCAACATTTTTGCATATTAATATCAATTCAACAAGTTTATACCACGTATCAGGTTTTACTCAAAATAGTAAATATTTCTATGAACCGAAACTTACGCATATCCTCTTTGCAATAAATTAAATATTAATAAAAAGTTTGCAACGTATATTTGAACAGAATTATTTGATAAATTTGTAACGTAAATATACATTAATAGCAAGAAAACAGCATGAACTGTGAAAGCTATTAGAATTAGTTACCTAATTAAAAATGAATTAGAACCAGAAAATCATCATTGTTTAAATATTAACAATGCGACTCATATGACGCACGAGTAATTAAATGATTCAGAAATTTAAAACAAAATATCATGACGAAACATTTGTAGCCAATGTGAAACTTACCAATAACTTCCAGTAAATTTTACTGAATAGGCTTTGATTTCTTGCATTGAAAATTAAGACAACAAAGAAACCCTTTCAGTAGTAAATACAAGCTTCAAAAAATTTGATATAATTTTGAAAAAGTAAGTTATTGCCAGTTTCACATCGGAGCATTTGTATCATTTGTCAATATGATTTGTTCAGGGAATATTATAATTATTTAACTAATACTGTGAATAAAACAAGTATCAAAAAAACTTCAAAGTTTATACAACAATAATTACTTACCAATGGGATTTATAATAAGTGAGATTTAGAGGAATTGGTCCGTGTGCTAGTAGAATATCAAAATTTACACACCTGGAATAAAGAAGAAAAACATAAATAGATAGATACACAATGAAGGAAATACATGTTTCACTACATCTAATAATAAATTAAAACTCATATGTAAAATAGCTAATATGGGGGGTGGTGGCCCATTAGTCAAGGTGTCGGACTTCGCAAGTCCCGGGTTCAAATTCTGGACATTGTGCAAAATAAGCCACCGTTCTCCTGTAGATGGCTCTGGCAAAGTCATCGCAGTAAAATCTGCCACGAAACCCCCCCGACACTTGTGTCTAAGATCAAGACACCAAGCACAAGTGTATGCCGTGGGAGGAGGCCTTGGCCCGTCATGGGCTGCTGCGCCAGGAATTATTATTATAAAATAGCTTATATTACAGTATGGAACTATATTAATGTATTATTTCGTTAATAGTAATATAATAAAGGTAAAAGATAAAAGAACTACATTTGGTGTTCATAGACCTAGAGAAAGCTTATGATCGTGTGCCCAGTCAGGAGGTATGGAGATGCATGAGATGCAAGGGAGTACCGGAGAAGTATGTGCTCATTGTTCAGGGTATGTACCGTGGAACAAGGACATGAATTAGAAGCAATGCAGGATTGTCAGATATTATACCGGTTCAAGTAGGTCTTCACCAAGGATCTGCACTAAGCCCCTATATTTTTGATCTTATAATGGATGTCTTCTCTGAAAGCTAAAGAGAAGCAGCTCCTTGGTGTATCCTATTTGCAGATGACATTGTTTTATGCAGCACAAACAGGGAAGAGCTTGAATATAAACTGGAATGCTGGAGAAGAGGCATAGGGGACAGAGGCCTTAAAATCAGTAGGAATAAGACCGAATACCTGTGCGTTGGAGGAACTGGAAATGAAACTATTCAGATGGATGGTAGCCAGCTACAGGCAAGGGACAGTTTCAAGTATTTGGGATCCACTGCATCTGACGACGGCAATCGAGATCTGAAAATTACCCACAGAATTCAGGCTGCCTGATTAAACTAGGGTATCTGGTATTCTCTGTGACAGGAGACTGAATATCCAAATAAAGAGTAAAGCCTATAAATGTGCAGTGAGAAATGCTATACGCGGCAGAAACTTGGCCAACAGTGCAAGCTGAAATGAAGTTGCTAAGATGGATGTGTGGTGTTACAAGAAACAATCACATCAAAAACACCTTCATACGAGGGCAGCGTAAAAGTGACTGAAATATCAAAAAGGTACAAGAAAAACGCTTGCTCTGGTATGGCCACATTAAGCGCAGGGATGAGAGTTATGTAGAAAGGAGAGTGCTTGATCTGGAGGTCGAAGGCAAAAGATAAAGAGGCAGGCCTAGAAGAAGATGGATGCAGTGCGTGCAGGATGATCTCCGGGAGAAGCAGTTAACAGAAATCACCATTTGGGACCGAGGAAAATGGAAACGACTTGTCAGAAACGTCGACCCCGCATGAACGGGAAAATATGATGAAGAAGAAGAAGTAATATAATAAAGGTAATAATAATTAGTGTTGTAATCTTTCTTTACAAACTGCTGATATTAAATACGTTGTAATGGAGGAGACAATGGAGTATTGTTAAGCAAGGAAGGAGTAGTAAAAGGAAAAAAAACGATAATAGGCACCAAAATGCCTTGTAACAAAGAGCCTTTGTATGATAATGAAAAATTACATAATAATGTAGTGCAGTAAAGCCGTGTGGGTTAATAAACCCACAGTACATAGACCAAATCGTTATTATGTTGTACACAGTTGGCTCAACCGCAAAGGAAGATGAAGGAGCAGTAGTATTTAGGCCAAATACTAAATAATTCGAATGCATGATTACATATCCAAGTATCTTCAAAGCAGAGCAATGATATCAAAAGCTGAAAGATTGGGGAAGAAAACAAGCTAACTCTATACTGGTTATAACGACGTGTCGATACGAAGCAAAATAAAGAAGCCGAGAGCCTACAAATATGGGATGTGCAAACACACATAGGATGTGATCGATGATCTAATAGCAAGAAGTATAGCTCCCTACCTGCTAAGGATTATTCAAAGCTATTTTACCACTAGAACGATCATTTTGCAAATAATCGAGGAAATAATAGTTAGTAGTGTGGTACCACAAGCATCGGTTATGGTTTTGTTTATCGATTATGGGCCCCACTCTGTGGAACATACTTTATGATGGAGTCCTCAGGTTAAAACTTTTAGAGGGAGCTAGACAAATAGGTTTTGCGGACAACTTAGCTCTTGTAATATCAGCAAAGTTGGAACAGACGGTGATTCTAACTGCAAACCAAGCAAATATCCCAAACCTGCAAATATCCCAAATTGGATGCAATCAAAAAAATTAAATCGCACACCAGAGAAAACAGAAGCGGTCGTACTAACGGGACTGAGGAAGCTTGCGCCCATAACATTTCATATAAACAACGTTAGCATCGCCCCAAAAGAATCGTTAAAATACCTAGGTGTCATCATAGATAAAAGGCTTTCCTTCATTCCTCATTTTAACGAAGCCGCAGCAAAAGGTATGAGAGCAATGGAAAAACTCATACCTAACGTATGAGAGCACTTAGTTGCGTGGTCCATTCAGTGATGCTATATGGAGCCCCAATATGGGCACATCATCTTACATCTAAGCTAGCTATCCATAAACTCTCGATAGTCCAGAGAAAACTAGCACTAAGGATTTGCTGCGCACAAAAAACAGTGTCTGGCGACGCTGCCCTAGTAATTGCTGGTATACTACCTCTTGAGTTACTGGCCAAAGAGAGAAAAGACCAATGTGAAGCAGGCTCTAACAAAAATGCAAGGAAAATAATCTGTACGATGAATGGCAGATAAACAGGTGGGCGTCAGATAAAGGGCCATGGTCATGGCTGCTAATACCCAAAATAGTTCCGTGGATAAGAAGAAAACACGAAGATATTGATTACCATCTAACCCAATTTCTTACTGCACATGGCTGCTATAAAGATTATTTACAGCAAATTCCAAGATCACCTGATAATCTGTGTGAGTATTGCGCTGAAGAAGACTCAGTTACCTACACAATATTTGAATGCCAGATGGACCACAGAAAGGGAACTCCAAAAATCAAATATGGATAGATGCTTCGAAAGCAGAAGTGTTATAGACTACATGTAAGAGAGCAAGGAAAACTGGGACGAGATACACAAATTTGTCAAATTTATAATCAGCACAAAAGAAGAAGACCAGAAAAATGGCACAGAAGATATGAAAATATAGTGTATATTAAATAATATTTTATTATAACCAACACGCCGATGTCATACGCTGTTTCGTTCCGTTGTGCTTGGATGACGTCAATAAAAAAAAGATGTGTAAACTACGCCATATATCTTCTTAGCTTCTGTAGAGTATGAACGAACACCATCCTTGAAAGCTTAAGAGAATTAAAAAAAATGATTTGAAATAAGCTAAGATAATAAATAACTTATAATATATAGCTAAGATAATAAATAAGCTTATCTAAGATATAAAGTGAATACTAAATACTTTTTGAGACAGGAGGAAATGCATGTTTTGAAACTTGAGATTCTTAAAAAGAGCTCGGAAGAGGGGTTGGAAGAGTTCGGAATGGGCAAAATGTGTCCACAATTAGAGAAGAATCAGAGGTTAATTTGATTTAAAAAATTCGTAGTTCAATAAGCTAACATCATAAATACAATCTACAAATACATATACAATCTTTCTTAATTTATTTGATAAACTTAATAATACATTTGGGGCCGATTTTGAATCCTCAGTTAAGTCGTCGAATAACTATCTGGAAGGTAATATTATCTCTCTGTTTATCAGACGAACAAATATTTACAATTTTTCAATTGTATAATATCTATCGAATAGCTATCGGTGGTGTATACTAACCAACTTCACACTATATCATGTGCAAGGGAGATGCACAGATTAGAGATGAGCATGGGACGAGTTTCTCGTCCCAGATCCCATCCCGTGGGACGTATCCCTGTCTCTGTCCCATCCCATCACATTTTCGTCCCACTGTCCCATACCACAAACGTAAAATTTTCGTCCCATCCCATATGAATAGGATCATCCTATCCCATCCCGGTCGCGCGACCCGTCCCATTCATCCCATTTTTCCCATACAGCTGACTTTCGACAATAAGAAATTCTTTTTCGTCGCAAACGGATCGGAAGATTTTTCGGAACTATATCGTTATCCTAGAAATCTCGTAAGCTGGACATGTATTAAAATTTTGCGTATTGGTACGATAAACGTTAATTTTGGATTATTGTCTATTTTCAATCTAATCGTTAAAATCGTTAAAAAACAAAGCCGCACAATTTTCAAGCATAAAATGGGACTTTTTCACAAAAGAAAAATACCAGCCGAACTGCGCAAGCGCGATTTGGTAACCGACAAACAGCCGCGCCGAGTCGTGAAAAACTTAGCTAAAATCTACACAAGAAACATATACGCTGCAAAAAAAAATCTAGAAATAGTTAACAAAAATACAGTGTTTTGTATTCGGAAGACTACTTGTGTCTACAAAAAAATGAAAATTAAAAAAAAATATATATGAAAGCAATTAATTATGCACGAACTAGATTATCAAAATCCGTCCCATACAAAATTGTCGTCCCATCCCATCCCATCCCACGCGACGGTCATACAACTCATCCCATAGCATGGGACAATGGGATGGGATGGGACGATGGGATCCCATGCTCATCTCTAGCACAGATACAGTATAGAAGGTGTTTCAAAAATAGCAACAAAACGTCTATTTAAAATATTATATTTTTAACTGCCAGATTGGGGTAAACAAATAATTATTGAAAAAGTATCCGCTATCACACAATCCCATAACCAAAAGCACATTAATCACATTGATATTTGGCAGCTGAATTTGAAAATATTAGACTGTCGTGAGTTGAACCTGGCCATCGTGTAACAATGTCGACAGATTGTAAATCTGAATTGCACATACCTTGAACGTTTAAAGATAACTATCCTTTCCGGTTTCTGAAATTTGGCTCCAAAATGTATTATCGTTCCATATGTTAAAATTATCAGGCCTCTCTCGTAAAACTCGTTTTTTTTCTCTCGTGTGGGTCATAGTATATTAAAGGACGAGTTCAGCAAGCGCGATTTTACAGCACGCGGCAAGTTTGCAAAACGAGGAGTTTTCTAATGGACAAATGCTGAAAAACGCCTTACGAACGAGTTTTTTAGTATTTTTTCTATTTTGCGCCCTTTTATACCATTTCTAAAAAAAATCGCCGATACATATTGAGAAAATTGTATCGCACTCGCCGAGCCATTACCGCACGCATGTGAGTGCTGTTATGAGTCCAGTACAGACCCAAAATAGAAAAAAATAATTAAGAATTTCACGACCTTCCTCGATTGCCAAGTCGTCAATTGTTTCAAACACATCCATTATAACAAATCGACGTAAATAGGCAACTCTGTCATTTTACCAAAACACAAAACGAAACGAAACTATCAAACATAACCCAAAACATGACACTTATCGGAGAGATAAAACTACCGTTTAAAGTAGCAGGTAACTTTATTCCTCTGTTAGAAGCTTTATTTGACAGTTAACGACTAACCGACCATTTAAAAACCAAGAATATTAATATTCATCGAATAAAGCTTACCTGGTTGTTTATGAGGATTGAAAAATCGGCCCATAGATTACAAATTTAAAATAATGAAATTGGTGCAGCACGTATTAGGGGGGAGTTGGTAAAATCGTACCACTTAACTTTTAACCTATATTGCACACTTTTGGTAAGTCTCTCTGCGAGTTTAGCTTCGTAATTTTATAAAATGGCATTTAAAAAATATGTGTACAGAATTAATTATCTTATAAACATAATAACTTTAACTTTATTTTAGTTTTTAAATAATTAACACAAAGATACAAATTCCAAACCGGTACTGTAAATCGTACCGGGTAGATTTTTTGAACATTCTGGACAATATTATATTTTTTTAGCTTTTGTAATATGGGCACATGACTCATGTGCCCATGTAAAACATTTTACGCATTGAGTCATATCCTCAGGTTGGACTTCAGTTTTTCTTGTGATTGTTGTAAGTGGACAAATTTCATGAATGGGAATGTTTGCAGTTCCAGCGGGAGTGTTAAATTCTTCATTTATTATAGATACATTGCTATTGACATCTTCTGTTATAGTTAGTGGGTTATTTAAAAGAGAGCTTGCCTCGAAATCTTTAGAACTTACCCAGGTACGATTTAGCAAACCCGTTGAACTTGTTGATATTCGGAAATAGTTTACTTTCAGAGTGTATTCTAAGCCAATTTTACATGTGAGCTTATGTTTAATACAACAATATTTAATAAGTATATACCATTAGTATGGCCACCGCAATTACAACAACACTTAAATTTGACAATTTTGTTATCTATTTTTTCAACTCTCTACCACCGCTGTTATATCCAACTTTGTATCAATATTTCGGCTTAGATTGTTTCAATTAGCGATTAACTTAAAAACGAACTTGCTGAGCAACACGTAAAATTCTTATTAAGCAAAATTTGCGGGTGGTACGATTTAACTAACCGGTACGATTTTGAAAACGCTCCCCTATATTATAATATCAATTCAACATTTTTACAAATCAATTCAATGAGTTTAATTTAATTGTTTCTGTTGTGATTCCAATTATTAAAACAGTTTACTAAAACTAAATTTAGAATGTCTCAATCGATTCCTTATTAAATGTAAACTTCGCCGATCTATTTGTTTAACAACATTATCGCTAGGTTAATATAATTGTGCCACTTGATATGTGTCGGCCTTGCACTAATTAGAATGTTGTAATTAATTGGGGACATCCTAAATTTCACTCAATTAGACCGCATTGAATTTAATTAAACACGCAAGGAGAGTTTAAAAATATTCATTGGAAAGTATTTACAAAGAAAAATTAATACTTTCTTGTGCTTTAATTTACGAGACAAGATATAAATGTGGTAAATATTAAATTAAATTGCAAGTATTATGTTAAATTACAATCTTTTTAAACTTTATATTTCGTTCTTATATACAAACTTTACTAACTCGGTATCTACAATATAAT
The DNA here is from genome assembly GCA_944588485.1 of Phosphuga atrata. Taxonomy (NCBI): domain Eukaryota; kingdom Metazoa; phylum Arthropoda; class Insecta; order Coleoptera; family Silphidae; genus Phosphuga; species Phosphuga atrata. The sequence continues at coordinate 80,524,840 of OX155894.1, forward strand.
CTTGATAATCCGACACATATGGGACCAGACAACCGCAGGATTATCAAAAAAATCCGGATTATCAGGATTCAACGAAAACAATAACAATTTTACATATTTTATGTAGAATTCTATTTCAGAAAGAATAAAATATGTATCTATATAGGTAACGTCTACATACAAAAAAATATGTTCAAACTTAGAACAGATAGTAAGACAATACCTTTTTACGGTTAGTTCAGCGCATGCGCGTCCGCCATGTTTAAAAGGCGGGAATATGAAAGTTTCGGATACATTTTGTTATTACACTGGTTATACGTCAAAAAGTGCCCGAAAAACATGGCGGAAATTGATACATGCACACAAAAAAAATTCAACTATGAAAAGGTCTTTTGTAGAGTGGAGTCAATTTGGTCAGAATATTCAATGAAGTTTTTATAGTTGAAAGCAGGGAGTGCTGGCCGGCCATCCATACCTTTTTCAAGAAAACTGGATGGTGTTGTTATTGACTTTCTGTGTTATTGAATTTCTTCTGTGCGCGAGGTTTATTTCCGACGCAGGGCAGCGCAAAGAAAAGGCACGTGTTTCCCCAGAGCGCTGGATTACTGAACGTGCCAAATTAACCAACCGCCGGATTATCAAGATTATACTATATTTATTAATACTTTTTTTATTCACTTTATTAGTATATTGCAGAGATTGTATACAATATTATAGCTATCATCATGAGCTTTGGCTCCACAGCCCATTATGGGTCTTGGCCTCTAGAAATTTTTTGTCCATTCCAATCTATTGCGGGCCTTAGTTTTCCATCCGGTCACCTTCATTGCTATTAGATTCTCCTGCACTTGGTCCAGATATCTTGTTTTTAGCCTGCCTCGTGTCCTTTTCCCTACTGGTCTTTGTCGTGTAATAAGTTTTGCTGGCTCTGAATCCTTTTTCGCTCGATATGTCCTATCCATCTTAATCTAACTATTTTTATAGTACGAACTACATCCGGGTGGTTGTAAAGGTGGTACAGCTCGTGGTTGTATCGCCCTCTCCATTCTCCGTTTTCCTGTACTCCTTTATATATGTGTCTTAGAATCTTTCTTTCGAAACATCCCAAATTTCTTTCTGCCTCCATATTCTATATTAAACTAACCATAGGGTTTCTAAATATCCGCACTTATTCAATACCGCGGTTTTCGGTTTTTGAAAATTAAAAACCGAAATTTCGGTTTCGGATTCGATTTTTAAGAACTTTTGGTAGTAGTAGTGTCTGATATTTAAACGAGATCTTAGTTTTGTACAAAAGTTGGCGCTTAGGAATCTTTCACTCTTTCAGTAGGTGGATGTAGCTTTAATTGTAGAGAGTGCTTGAAACAAAATATTTAATCTTTTTGTTCTCTCAGAAGTTCTTTTATAGTTACTACTTGAGTTTACTACTTGAGATGATTTCTTGTAAAACGTGTCACATACATCGAGATGAATTATGTGGTTAATGCAAATTTTTGGTTCAGTAGGACAATTTGTACCATTTTTTTTCAATTACCCGGGCATCTTCATGTGTAGTACTCAATAATAATCCTACTCAATAATAATCTCTCAACAATAAATCCCAGGCTCAATCAAACTTTGAGGTTTTTGCGACCAGAAATTGAAAACCGCGTTGAAATCGCTCTATAACTAACTCTAACAAATTCGACGTTTTGTTAGAGCAAAACGTGGTCGGAAAGCGAGACTGAAAACCGCGTTGCGAAATCTTTGACAGCGGCGTCGCGAATTTCGGGAACTCGCGGTGGTTTTTCCGCTGTAGTTTTCGCAATTTTACAGATAGCGAAACAAAATTGATGTTTTGCTGAAGGGATAGCTTGTGATAAAGCGCGACTAAAAACCGCGTTGCGAAATTTTTGACAACAGCGTCGCGACATCACCGCGAACTTCAACTTTCTAATCCAAGTCACCCACAATATCATTTCTGAAACTGATACTAGATGAATCTAAATGTTTTTCAACACTTATTACGATATTAATTGCATAACAAGTTCCTTCAATTCGCAGAAAGCCTAAATTGTAATAAAAATTGGTTTCTCCATGAATATTAATGTATCTATCGAAGTATCTTCGGCGTCCATCAAACTAGTCCACTCATCTAGCGTAATAGTACTGCGTTTTTGTCCATTTGCTTTTAATTCTTGAAACTTTAAAATCATTTCCTTCTTTCTTTCTTCGTATTACTTTTGAATTAAAGTCATAACACCTGAAAAATATTTTGGCAAGATTTGGTTGGGAAACTGCTCTCCAAACCGCGGCCAGCTATTGCTTTCCGAATAAATGTGTGATGGTTGCCATTTTTGCGTAAAAACGAAAACCGCGGTTTTTAAAAAAAACGCGGTTATGCGGGTTCGGTTTTTGCACAGAAAACCGCGGTATTGCAGTTCGGATATATCCGAACCAGAAACCCTAGCTATCCAATATTCTAGCTATATTCTATATAAACTCGAATATTGTTAAATATTTGGATTACAGTTGGAAGATTTGAAAAAGTCTTTTCTTCAAAAATAAAATTTTGTTAGTCTATTTTAATACATAGTCCAATGTGCATAGTCCAATCTGTGCAGATAATGCATGACTAGTCATAACAAATTATAGCAAAAAGAAACGAAAAAACCTAAACATTCTAGACAGTTAAAATAATATAAAGTATTTTCATAAATACACGTATTATCAAAATGCAACTATATTGAATTTATCAGTTATATACATTTTTAAATTAATATAGGCAAATTCTTAATTAATCCGTTAGACAGACTAATCTATTCAACCTATTTATAAACAAATTATTTGCATTCTGTTCCATTGAAACGTCCATAAATACGACATTATTATCAATTTCTTTTTGTGATCAAAGTTCGTTGCTCGTCTGATTCCAAACTCTTTTCGCGATAAGTTAGACGGAACTGCCGTGACGCAAATACTTTGGACTTGTGGTTTCCAGTAAGTATAACGTAAAATGTCGCATCCGCATAAAATAATCTTATCGCACATTTTAATAGACTCTTACTATAAATTTGATAATGTACTGAATTTTGTTTGATACATTTAAGTATTTCATTTAATTATATTTCTGGTATATGATGATGTATTATTCATTGATGTGTTACTCCTTACTAGCAAACCAAAAAACACAGTCATGTCATGCACACAAGTCATGTATTGAAAATACCAAACAAAGTTCCGGTTTAAATTGAGATTTGAAGAGAATGCAATTAAATTATTATTATTAATGTAATTTTATATAATTATGCGCTCGCTGGAGCATATACCGTGTACGCTGTACACCACTTATTTCAAGTTGCGTTTTAAAGTTTGAAACTTTAAAATGTAATGACGCATTTGAACAGCAATTATGAACATTTTACAACGAGAAATATACAGGAGATAGACAGATAGACTAATCTCAAGGGTAAAGTGACCACATTTTCATTGAGACAAAGCGGGACAAATGGGATGAAATGAGAATTATAATTTAGTTATGAAAGCAGACCAATAATTCAAAAAAATATATTTTATCTACTCACTCAGCAAAATGAATACATTCACAAATACATTATTGTATATGAAGGATGTCATTATTATAATCGTGTGTAAAAGTATCCAAATTGTGCGAAAAGTCCTATGTAAATCAAATGGAGTTTCATTATTAAACGATTTCTGTTTGTTGTTACTATGGTAACAATTTGCGACACTAAACAAAGATCATCGACGTAGTGAAAACAAAAATTTTCGGACAAATATTTGAATTGTATTAATTTTTCTTATTTTGAATCAAGAAGTCTCGGCCTCTTAATCTGGATTTATCTGGCTGTAATATAACCTAACCATAACCTAATCTAGGTTAAATCTGCTCATTGCGATTAAACCATTCGCCTTCGGCTCGTGCTTTAAACTCTTCGCAACTCATGCACAAAAGCCCTTCTTCAAACACTTGTATCATAAACTACTATTATTGTATACATTCATATACTTGTCTATAAATATACAAAAATGTATTTATTACATATACTAAAATAGTTTGGCACGCCTTTCTGGGAGGGGGGCGGTAATTATGCGTTAATCCGGGTTTGCAGAATGAAAACGGACGTTTTGAGTGATTTTCGAAAGAAATTTTACCGAGCGAAAGTGGTAAAATGTTTAAAAATCTCCAGAAAATTGACAAATCTTCGATATATTGTGGTGCCCCGAAGGCGGCAGGGGTGCGGCGCGAAAACAAAATTTCCGTTTCTCGGCCACCGAGCGGCTGCATTTGTGCCGATCGCGACGCGCGTGGTGCTATCGGGAGCGCCGATTTTTTCCGCACAAAACTGTCATCTCGAATGTTCGAGTCTTCGCTGAAAAATTTTAGATAATTGCGAAAACCCGAGAAAAAAAAAATCGCAAAAAACGATCTGTTTGACGTTCTATTGCGACTTCAGCCGACCGCTGAACGGAACGCCTTCCTGTTTGCGGGACCGGTTTCTTCCTTTCTGGCCTTTAAGATTTTAAGAGGCCTTAATGAATTAAAGAGGCCTAATCGCAAGGCCCTAAGAGGCCTTGCGATTTTTTTACAAAAATGGCCGTGCGGTAGATATTTGTGGAAGTTTGTTGAAGTGGGTGGAATTTTGAAATTTCTTCTACACCGTTCGATGGAGGTCGACGCTATCTTGTGTACGATGTGCCGATTTGCCGATTCGCAGAAACCACGAGGTCGCCACGGCCGATAGTAGAAGACCGGTAGGATGTCAATCCGCAATCAAGATCTACAAAAGTACGAATGGCACAACTTCCTGTCCTACAGTGGCAGATCGAGAACAGACTGGACCGTGCCATAAGCTATTAAAAGTTACAAAAAGTTTGCAACTGGCAAAGTAATTGCAAAAAACGAAATTCGCAATTTGTGCCCTAGTTGAGAGGTGCATTCGAATTTTTCAGAAATATTTGAACGGTGTCCTTCCGCCGGAAATTGCCGACATTCTGAAACCATATTTGCACGTTTGGCTTGCACGGTGCACTCCCCAGAGCCCTGGGAATCGTGGCCCATTTTTCGCGCGTCATATTTCATCCGTCTTTCAATTTCAGCAACTTTTACCGCGGTAACTCGCAAATTTGAACTCTTTTCTGCAACGATTATAAATTTCGCTTCTTCGCCGGCTGCGGTTCGGTGAGGGGGAATTTTCGAAAATTCCTCAAATTTCGGGTACGTCAAAATTGGAATTTTCTTACCACGACAGTTACTATGCAACGAAAAACACCAATTGGTGGCAAACACATTTCCGCACTTTCACCTGCAAGTCCTGTCGCAAGATTATTTTTATTATATTTCCGTAGCTCTATAATATTATTAAGTCCTTTTGGCAACAAAATAAATCTCATGTTGAAACACAACAGATAATTGTATTCAATTTATAAGTCATCAGTCCACTTTTGTGGCACTAAACAAGAACCCGATAAACAAATCATACACAAATATCTGTTTTGTGTCAACATGAAACTTGTTTTGTAGTCTTAAAAGACTTAATAATATTATAGAGCTACGGTAAGGTTGAATTTATTTATATATTCAACCATATTCCGCTTTAATAAGTTGGTATTTCTGTATCTATAATTAGTTTGGTTTCACTCCAATATTCAATTAAATTTTTTTATTGGTTTTTTCCTAATTGTTGGAAAGCGTTCATATTATCAAGTAGCGTTGTAACAACATGATTTTTTCCTTGAGGTTTAAGATTAAGTTGGTTAAGATGACTTGTAATATCAACGGAGGAAGCTAAGTCCTTTATACATTGTCCATCTTTTAATACAGCACATTCATAATTTTTTGTTTCCAAGAAAATTATGATTTCGTCCAGCAAATGAAAGAATTGTTTTAACTTTATGACTGGAAAGCCATCGCACTTCTGTATAATATGGTAGATCGGTGTATTCACATTCTATATCTTCCAACAATAAAACAAATTGACGATGATTGAGCCCACGTGCTCGAATATAATTTTGGTGACTTGCTGGTGAATAATACCATGAAAATGTTCAAAATATTATCACCACGTTGTTTACATTCTTCTCTTAATCCCTCAAAAACTCCGTTAGTAATACCGGTCATGGTAGGTGCACCATCAGTTGTTGATGCACCAACTTTTCCAAAACTTCCATAAGCGCAACAAAAATATCAGCTCCAGTAGTTGTATTATGCATAGGAATGACTTCCAAAAGTTCTTCACTTAATTTCAAATTAACATCGCATCCGCGAATAAAAAACGGCCAGCTGAGCGATATATCGAATATCTGTACTTTCATCAGTTGCTACAGAGTAGGCTTGAAATATTGATATTATTTTAGTATTTCTCAAAATCTCGGCTATTTCATCAACTCTGTTTGCTACAGTATTTCGACTTATTTGTGTTGGACATAATACCATACGCCTTTCATAAAAAAAAAATTGAAATTTCTCGGCGGGCCGCAATCTCCGTATATTCGGGCCGCGTGACAGGCCTGTTATAAAGCAATCGGATTTTTGTTTAGTTTAAAATAAGTATCTTCATAGGTTTATCTTTGGAATTCAATTACTCAGGAATGAACAAATCTAGATCTGTATCTAATTCTTCTAACTGTGAATAATTCTTCTAACCTGTGATATATTTATAAATGCAATCTTTTTAAATAAATACTATTTATACTAGAAAGGTTTTGTCTGTCTATCCTAAACCGTAGTTTTACTACCTTGGCGTAATTTACGCGTAAACAATTCCAATTACTAATTTGCATTACTTATTGTTAGTTAAATCTTAAAAGCATTCTGATAAATATGTCGTCCTTTAATTGTAATACTTGTAATATATACACGTGTATGTATTCTAATGAATATAATTATATATCTCAATAAATTAGTATTAGATTCAAATTCTTGTTCTTAATTGAAATGAATCGAATTGAATGATTGAATTGAATTGAATTTAAAAAAACCTTATTACGAAATTTAAATAAAAAGATTTTATCTCGTGGTGATTTATTGAGGTATCACAATCTGGTTATTGTGTAATCTAAGATTCTTCAAACACTCCCGAAATTTTATATTTAAGGATAATTTCAATAAACTGCAGTTTTATTAAAATTTTGTTCGAAAATTAACTAAGTAACTAAACTATCTAAATTATTATCAAATACACTGATTTGAAAAATACTGAAAAATCTTTTCAATTCAGTATAAGTATGTATTACCACGTAGTAACGGTCGCAACTATCCTATTCATTTTATCATATAAATTCTTTTCCTGAAAATTACTAGAAATTACGAGTTAAAAAGCAGCTTTTGATATGAAATCACTTCGTCAGCGATTTTCGATTAAATCCTATTTGAAATTACTTTTGAAATAATTTTTGTTTACGCATTACTCATTACTACAGTTTTCTGAATTAACTGAATTTTGAATAGAAAACTTTCTGAATTTCTGAATAGTATTCTGAAAGAATTGATTTTAATATAAATTATATTATTAATATAAATCCTGAATAAAAAAGAAATTTAGTCATTAATTGAAGTCATTAAGTCATTAATTTTTCTTATTTAGACTTGACCAGTTTTGGTTTAAATTTATACAGGAATTTTTGATTGCCCACGGTGCCGCTGATTCAAAATTAATAATTTGTAAATATCCAAATATATCCTGTGGAAGCAAAACTAGATTAATTATCAAAATTATTTTACAGAGAAAGCTGTTGTCAAAAAAGGATTTACGCCGGGAAAGGCACATCTGTATTCAAATTTATTTATTCTAAAGAAATTTTCTAGTTAGAAGTTAGAATAGTTATGTTGGTTAAACTCAAAAACTGTAGCAATACCTTTACCCATATTAGTTATTTTTTGAAAACTTAATAATTTTTTGTTTCAAATCACTGAATTTCTATATAAATATGTATATTTTGTATAATCTAATTATTAAAAAAAAATATTTAAAATTCAAATTAAGATTAAAGATCGATTCCCATATACGCGATACTCAGCTACGCGACGTTGTGCGACATCGCCTGTCAAATAATGATTACATTGTTTTATATGGGCACGTCGCGTAACCATAGTGAGAACGTGCCCATTTAAAATAATGTAATCATTATTTGACAGGCGACGTCGCATAGCTGAGTGTCGCGTATATGAGAATCGGAGTTTAGTCGTTAAGACATGGTTAGAAGGAATGTGACATGGTTAAGTGAAAATTGTATTTTCGGGTAGAATGACCTCGTAGTCGATAGCCCTTCGTATATCATGTATACAATAAATATATTTTTTCTTTCTTCAAATTAAGACTAATAATGAAAAAGAATTTATTAATAAATACATCTTGATCTATACTACTTAGTTAACTTAAAACTATTGTTGCTAGTCCGCGAATTTTTTTTCTAAATTGACTGAGCTTTTTTATTATTTAACTCCACCTTTATATAAATATTTTATTCTTAGGTTTTGTTATTACAATTACAAAACGATCTATTATTCGCAATTACATCAAACCATGAGAAACTATCCATTGTGACAATTTAGTAATACAAGCTAGTCTAGCGTGTCTCGGGTTACGCCACTGTGCCAAAGTGAATATTCGGGTCGCTCGGTCATTGCCACAGTAACCTCAAATCAAAAGTAATTTTATATACATTTTTTTCTCGCTTAAAAAATACATAAAGTTATATATTAAATGGCCGTAAACACTGAGGTCAAGACGAAGGAATGATATTAAAGAGGTCTTGTTCTTCCTATTTTCTGCTTGATGGTATTTTTTTGGTATTTATTGAATGAAAGTTTTTTGGTTTCGATTGTGGCCCAAAGTTTAGCTACGAAAGAAAGTGTTCTAAATAATATTTTTTTTTGTGTTTTTCATATATTATTAGGTTTAATTGTTGTTAAGTTTAATATGTGTTAATTTATTTAATATTCAATGTAGGTAAAAAGAAACTAAACTGGATTTAATTTAATTTAGTGATAATAAACGTATAAAGTGGCGTTATATAATAGCATTCTAAACCAGAGAGGTTAACACTCAAATGGACTTACTAATAAATAAAGCCAACAATAAAATGTGATGTTGAAGAAAACTAGACAAGACTAGATATAACCAACGCAAATTATACATATTTATATGGAAAGACTAGATTTTAAAGGATGAGACAAGACCTGAGATAATCTAACAAGATTTTATTAAATTAAAGAAGAGTGAACAAGGCCAAACAATATTAGACAAGACCATAAAAGATCAAGCTATCAAGCTAAGCTAAAGGTCTTGCAAGCTTAGTATCTTGTTTTGTTGGATATTATAAAAGTAATATGAGCACCTGATGAAGCAACATAATTGTTAGTGACAGTACACTGCCTTGTGGTACAAAATGTTAGTAGTGATAGAAATAACTGTAAATCTTTATTTGAATCCCCAAGTTTTACCTTTTATTACTGTATTATTGATTTCGGTAGAAAATGTATAACCATTTAGCTGCCCTTGCTCTAATCCAGGGTTTCCCAAACTTTTTTTCTTGAGGAACCCTTAAGAATTTTTTTACGGATCATGGAACCCTTGCCATACTTAAACTTCTAAGCAGAGATATTAGCGTTGACATCGGTTTTCACATCTAAGTTATTTTCGTGTACATAAGTTCAGTGTAATTGTTTTTTAATCTCCAATATTTTCTCACTGGTCGTGAGTCCAATCTATTTCAATACTTCCTTTTGGTATGTGCAAACCTCGAAAATTCAGATTCGCACAAATAGGTTATTGCGAATGGCAAAAGAACTCGAATAGCCCATTTTGGTAAATATGGATTTTCGTTTTGTATGCTGCACCATCATGCTGATTTGAATTTGAATTGGGTATCAGAAACAATATCAATTAATTTTTCATAATCCAGTGCTGTAAATTCTTTGTTTTGGTTTTGTACCCAATAATTGTTTTCTCTATCATTCAGATTTGAGAAATACTCGTTTATGGATTTGGACTATTCAAGTCTAATTCTTGCAGGAAGTCATTCAGGACAGGAAAACAGTCAAAATGATTTTATCTTTGGCTTGAAAAACATTTACTTACTTCTTTGCCTTGTAGAGATGTATCAATAAGTTTTGAAAAAATGTTGGTTAAATAATGGAGATACTGTATTTGTCAACAGTTCATGCCGTGATTCAAACAATCGTTTAAGAATATTACCCCTTGAAAGTTATCTGACTTCCATATCTAGGCAACGTGGTGTGGAAACTACCATCTTCACATAAAACTTAAAAAATGCGTGATTGCAGTGGCTGAGTTTTGATAAAATTAATTATCAGCACTGCTTTGAATGTATGGGAAATTCTTTTTATTACTAGCGCGTATCTATGAAGACCGCAATGATCAGTATCGCAGTTTTTTGCAACATTTCTTATTCGTGAAATTGCACCAGCAACCTGTCCCATCATTACTTTAGCCCATTTCTCTACACACCGCAATTCATTTTTCCCAATTTATATTGTGCAGTTTCATACAATTATCAATACACTTGTACAGGATCAGGCAGAGAGATATGATGTTTTTGAAATGACTGTTACGCGCGCTTGCGTGGTCACACTTTTTTTGGAATAGTTGATATATGCTCGTCAACAGATGCCACTTCAGTAATATAATGGAGCCTTGGTCTGTAGTACATCGTTTGTTTATTTACAATACCTTTACAATACGGGTCGTTCTGTGGTGCTCACACAGCGACGATTTCGAAGCCATTTTGATATTGGTCGTTATGGTCGTGTTCCAAAACGGAATACCATTATGAAGTGGGTGAGTAGTTTTCAAAGAACATGATCTTTGAGGCCAAGGACTGCACGGGGACGTCACCGAACTGTACGGACCCCGGAAAATATTGGAAGAGCGGCGGAAGGCAGCCCTCGTCGTTCCGCGGTACGTCACGCATGCACTCTTCAGATGTCAGACAGATCAGTTCGCAGAATCTTATAATTGGACCGTCATTTCCATCCGTATAAAATTATGATTCTGCAAAAACTATTGCAAAACGATTTCTTGAGACAACACAGGTTCCCAGATGCGATGCTGGAATTGCTGACGGACGATATCGTTTTGATCACGAGTGGCGAAGCCCACTTTCATTTATAGGGGATGGTAAACAAACAAAATTTTCGGAACTGGGCGAATTAAAACCCGCAACAACTGTATTAGAATCCTCTGCACAGCTACAAAGTTACTGTTTGGTGTGGCATATCTCAAAGTTGCATTATTGGGCCTTATTTTGTTCGCGAAAACCGATGAACGGTGACTGTTAACACATATCGCTACGTTACCATGTTGCGTGATTATTGCCTGACAGAATTATGAAAACTTTCGATATATCAAGAGTAACATTGGCTTTTTTAAGACAACATTTCCCAGGACGCCCGATTTCATTGCATGGCGATATTATGCGTGATTATTTCCTGCCAGAAGTAAGAAGACTTGCCATACATCAAGAGTAACATTGGCTTTTTTAAGACAACATTTCCCAGGACGCCTGATTTCATTGCATGGAGATGTGGAAGGGCCACCGGACCTGTCACCCTGTGACTACCCAACCGAAAGAGAAGTAAAAGGGACAAAGCCGATATGATTGCATGCGCACATTTTTTGTCACGTGACCAGAAATTTACCAGGCATTGCGTTGAATATGTTAATTTTTAGGACCACAAAACACGAATATTTATTGAACCAGGCAACGTAGAAGCTTCATTTTTGCTTTCCGATCTTAGTTAAACAGTACCAAAGACGATTAACAACAATTACACTAGGTAAAAAGTCCGGAACACTAAGTTAAAAAAAAGACCGTATTCTGCACCTTAGCCACTGCTGTTTTTAGTACGAATGCAACAGTCATTGAACGCCACATGTTTTATTCTATAAATTGTATAAATAGTTAGGCTCGTCCATTCATGCGCCTATGTCGTAGCCTATGTCTATGTCGTTTTTTTAGAGCAGTTCGGATCTAGTAAGCTGATCTTAGAATAAACGATTCTGAAACGATAGATATACAATAATGCCTTTGGCAAGAAAATTTGACTGAAGTTGGAACCCCATAATTATTTCATGGAACCCTGGGGTTCCATGGAACTCACTTTGGGAAACACTGCTCTAATCTTTTATATCAAATAATACAAAAGTAAAACAGTAAAACAAACAAGACCTGTTAAACGCAGATAACATCAGATAAGACGAATCAAGACAAGACTAGCCTAGATCAAACAAAACCTGACAATACCAGACAAAACAAGACGAGGCGTACTCATTCCTCACGACCGAAAATCGGATGAACTGAGTCTATTGTAATTTTCGTGCGTCAGGGTACTAATATAAGTAATAACTACATAACATTTACAGTTTTACATTGTCTAACACAAACTGTTTCTTTAAGTTTTATTAATTGTAAGTCAAACTAACGAATGAGAAATATACACATAAACAATAGTCCGAATGACGAGCGAATATTACACAAATCGTTGTTTTTCCAAAATTATTAGTTCCTCTAATTACCTTAAGCTATTTATATCCGACATATTTACAAGCAAAGAATATAATTATAATTACGATGGAATTCTATTTTTAAACAGAAGATTTACGAAGAAAGAAGCCACTTAGCACCGATATGAAAACCAATTCACGAAGTTTATGTTTACGCAGATTAAACATATACATAAAATTGTACGCAATAAGAATATGAAAATAACGTCAATTAAAGGAGGCGTTAATTCTTTTACATAATATTATCTTTTCTATATTTTGGTCAATGGATTACAAATTTTAAATTCGACCTTAGACATATTAAAGTATCCTGTCTTAATAATATTATCTCATTTTATGAATGTATTATAAAGAGAAATTTAAATTTAGTACACACTTAAAATACAAATTTAGCGAGGAATAAATATTAATAATAATTGAAGGAATAAGAGATAATGCGACGATACAAAAAAGGAAAACAAACGTAATATGCTGTTTTCCTTGTTTTCCTTATACATGTATATTAAGTTGTGACTAGGTAGCAGCAAATAAATGGTTAAGGCTTCAATGTCGTTTATATTTGAAGCTAGTTTTGACAAATAAGACAATAGTGATGCTATAAAGAAATACTCGAAAGAGCAGGTGCGTTGTTGACTTAACAGTTAAGACATACTACTACATTTCGGTTCAAACGCTATATGGATTTATATATCCAGTAAACAAGAATAAGAGAAATAAATAAATATTGAATTAGAGATTATAAAGAAAACAGGCTCAACTGAACCCTAATTGACAAAAAGAAAATCTAATCTTCTTGAGCTTTAGACGCTTAGACGTTAACAAATATTAAAAAGTATTGATAAATATAATCTAAATCGATGAAATTAGAAAAATAATAGTATAATAGAACGAGTAATAAAAAATAATAGAATGAGTTCAATAAGCGCGATTTTACAGCACGCGTTCAAGTTCTAATGGACAAGTACGAAAAACGCCTAATGAACGAGTCTTTTATACTATTTTTTCTATTTTGCGCCGTTTTATCCCATTTCTAAATTAAAAAATGGCCGATACATATTGAGAAAATTGTATCGGTGAACTATTAACGAACCCACATGAGTGCTTTAATGACTTCATTATAGACGCAAAATAGAAAAAAGTATTTTAAAAGATTACATTGAAAAGTGGTAAATTTTAATAATAAGGTATAGAAGAAATAAAAGGTGAAGTATATTATTACGTTAAGGTGATTAAACTCGGAAATTGATATTGTGAAGATAATTGTGAACATGAATTGATAGTTTTAAAATTAAAATTTGTTTCAATTCACAATGTTTAAAGAATGATTATAAATTGAAATGCAAACATTTCATTGAGTCGAATTATTTATATTTGACAATAACATGAACGCAAGCTTTACTATATAGCTGGAAGCAATACGACAAAGTTAAGGTTTTACACATCATTTCCATACATACGTAAATAGAAAAACCAAAGATGTCACTTTCCAATATTTTATTAACGCGACAAGTAATCATTTATTAACGTAATGTATTGGGAATTACATAATAGAAATACAAAAACCACTAAGAACTAGAGAAAGTTTGGAACCGCAAGATGCAAGTTTGCAAGAGAATGGTAAATTTGCTAATAGATTTGTTACAGTTCAATTACTTAAATATTTTCACCAAAGAAGAAAAAAAGCAGAAAATCAAACTTAAAAATGGTATAAATACCGAACCAGACCGCCAGATAATCATACTCGAACAGAGTTTCAACGCACAACAATCATGTTTACCAAAGGATATTTCGCTTTGGGTCTTCTGGCGTTGACCCTTTGCGTAGTCTACACCAGAGAAATTCCTAGAGATTACGAAGTACAAGATTTAGAAACTGCTGCTTCTGGCCACGGTCACGAGTGGAAGAAAGGCGGAGGAAAGGAATCTCATTCAGACCACCATAGCAGTCATGGCGACAAAGGGGATAAAGGTTACAAAGGACATCACAGCCACGAAAAAGGAGAAAAGGGGCATCACGACAAAGAAGGTAAAAAAGGACACTATGATGAACACGGTGGACATAAGAAAAAGTCCCATCATGACGATGGATACTACGCAGAACACCACAAAGGCGAAAAAGGAGAGAAGGGACACAAATTCGGTGAGAAGGGCAGCTACAAAAAGGGACACAGCACGAAGGGAGGACATGATGTCCACAAATTAGACGAATTCAAGAAAGAAAAGCACTTCTATGATGAGGACCATGACGAAGGACACCACGAGAAGCATGGAGGATTCCACCACGACGATGGATATAAGAAGGGAGGCAGCGAAAAGGCAGGACATCACAAAGGAGGTCACCATGAAGATCACTACGGCAAGAAGGGTCATCACGAAAAGGGATCTCACCACCACGACGACGCTGGACACAAGAAAGCTGGTGGACATGAAGAACATTATGGACATGGCGAGAAATACGGAAAGAAGGGCGGTCATGATGACCATAAGAAATGGGGATTTTCTGGTGGTCATGGAGGTGGTGGCGGCGGACATGGAGGAGGTGGTGGTGGTGGACACGGAGGCGGCGGTGGTGGCGGACACGGAGGCGGCGGCGGTGGCGGACACGGAGGCGGCGGACACGGGGGATACGGAGGACACTAAACTGGGCATTGTTTTTATATTTCCTGACCAAAATTTGTTAATTTGTTTTGTTTTGTTTTATTTTAAGAGTTAATAAATGTATTAAATAATTACAGTGGACTCTATTAATAATAAATAATAATAGCCCCTTTCCTAGCATGTACATGCCTTAATGGGGATAACTAAGCAAGGGTAGCTATTTTTCAGCTTATGTTGAAGATAGGGTGGCTGGCCCTACGCTCCTAGGCCGCCTATTATTACGCCAGGCTTAACCCTAGTTCGTCATTTTCTAAGGCTGGGAGAACCTTGGCAGTGGAATTAATTAACAGTATAAAACATGGATGATCGAAAAATTTCCCGTTCCAGTAATTTAATATTTCTAGTACTAGAGAAAATTTAGCGTGATATATAGATAGCGTGAAAAGAAAACAGCTGTATCAGACTCTGATGGATATGGAGTGTCCATATAAGCTAATACGTAACGAAATGCCAAGTTAAAGTAGGAAAACTTACGAAGGAATTTGAAGTCAACCAAGGGTTAAGACAGGGCGATGTATTATCCACACTACTTTTCAACATAGTACTGGAGAGAGTGATGAGAAAAGTGGAGACCAACAACCCAGGTGGTACTCTGTTTAACCGCATGAACCAGAATTTGGCGTATGCGGATGATGTGTGTATGCTGTCTCGAAGATTTAAAGAGCTGGAAGATGGGTTGTGTAGGTTAGAAAAGGAGGCAGAAGAATTGGGGCTTCGAGTGAACGGCGCCAAAACAAAGTATATTTTCTCTTCCAGGAGAAACACAGCGGCGAAAGACAAACTCATAAAGTAGAATGGAGTCAACTATGAGAGTTGTGAGAAGTTTAAGTACTTGGGAGTGTTGGTAACTAATGATAACAGCATACGTGAAGAAATAAAAGCAAGGATTGCAGCGGGAAACAGAGCATACTGGGCCCTGATTAAGATTCTCAAGTCACGTAGCCTGAGCAGAAAATCGAAGATAACTGTCTATCGAACGGTTATAAGGCCGGTGGTAATGTATGGCTCAGAAACATGGACAATGAGGGTGGCAGAAGAGGAATGTCTGAGAAGATGGGAAAGGAAAATATTAAGAAAGATTTTTGGGGCAGTGAATGACGCAGGGCAATGGAGAATACGGAAAAATCGGGAATTGGAGGAACTATACGGTCATGCTGACATAGTTTTGGAAATAAAGAGTAATAGACTAAGATGGTTGGGCCATGTAGAGCGAATTCCAGATGACAGGTCTGTCAAGAAGGTACACAGAGGAAACCCAGGTGGCAGAAGGTGCAAAGGGAGACCAGGATTGGGCTACGATCGTCAGAGAGGCCAAGGCCCTTCATGGGCTGTAGCGCCGAGGAGTAAGTAAGTAAGTACTAGAGAAAATTTAGCGTATTGCCTCAATGACAACAAATTCACGATCTGAAAAATATTAATAATTAATGAATAGGATGGTTGCTTCCTAATGAATAGGATGGTTGCTGACTCTTACAACGTGGTAATTCATACTTAAAAATATTCATAGTAAATTCATTAAAATTCATACATATTCATATTCATACTAAAAAACAAATAGTACTACATACTACTATGTACTACATACTACTATAAGTGTGGTTAAAACAAGTGAATTTTCAATTCATAATTAATAATCAACATTTTACAGGTACATATTACATTCCATATTCCATTATTTAATAGAAAAACGTAATTAAAATATCAATAATTTTAATAATTTACAAACTAAATGGTTTAAAAATTTAAAGTATTTAAAAACTACTGTCGGGTATGAAATAGGCCGTCAAACTCCGAACTGTAGTGGTAGTTCTATCTGGTAAGTTTTTCCAAAGTTTTGAAAATTGGT
This sequence comes from Phosphuga atrata, assembly GCA_944588485.1. Classification (NCBI taxonomy): domain Eukaryota; kingdom Metazoa; phylum Arthropoda; class Insecta; order Coleoptera; family Silphidae; genus Phosphuga; species Phosphuga atrata. The sequence goes on from OX155894.1 coordinate 80,541,849, forward strand.
ATTTTAATAGACTTCGACGTGCTCTTTTCGAATTTGCACTTTGCCACAATATTTGCTGCTCAAGGCATATTGCAAAAAATGGCGCTAAAAAACAGATTTTTTCTCCTTCCGGAATCATTTTAGGATGAAAATAGTTACGTAATAAATTAAACTAGAGAAAATTTCCTATAATTCATGTGGTAATTTTTTTTTGTAAATTAAATAGTTTCAGCGTACGAGTGCCGCAAACCATCACACATATACACTAAAGCGGCCAAACTTTTCGCTTTTGGTGGGACAGTCCCGATTTTTAATAATTTGTCCCGCATCCCGACGTTTAAAAAATTCCCGAGTTTTGTAAATATAAAGTTTTTGTCGATAATGTGTCATAAACGTATGTTTAGGATTCGTAAAAATCAATTTGTAATGACACCTTATGTCATTACTAATTGATTAATACTAAAGGGTGTGTTGGAAGCCTTAAAGAATTTTGCAAAATATATCAGAAAATGCTTGGATATAATAAAACGCTTGTTAGCTCCTTTGCTAGCTGTTGAACTATTTTTTACAGAAAATATTTATGATCCTTTAAAATGCTACTTGCTATCACAGGATTAGAAGATATACGCATACAGGATTAGAATCCTGAAACTAAAATTAATCCATTTATTTATATGAAAATTACTAAAGAAGAATTGCGATAAAAATATAATTTTTATTCATTTCTTTCACATAGGCAACCAATGAAACTTAAGTAAATTTTCTGTGTATAAATAATGACAAAGTTAAGTAAACTTAAACTATAGTAGTACCATCTACCGCTTTAACATCATATTTGTATGTTTGTATATAAGGCAGTTAGCTACTTTCTGTCATTAAATTTTGAATAATCTTTTCGCTAAATCCTACAAACAAATTTAAAACCAATATTTGAACAAAGCCTATTTAATGTTCTTACTATTTTATTCCCAAATATAATCGGAAATCGGATTAAAATCTAATCTGAACTACAAATTATCAATATACTTCACTACCGCGTGTTTATGAATTATTGATTGTTTGAAAATGGTATAGAGCAGGGCTGGCCAACCTTTTTGTATCAAAGCCATTTTTTGTAAAGAAATGTTTAATGAGGGCATAGACGTGCCGTGCCGTGCCGTCAAATGATTTTAAGTTAGGATTATTGGGAAAATAATAATACTAAATAAAACTTTACTACCAAAAAATACATTTTGTAATGTATAATAATGTTTCAGTTATACACGTAATTGAAATTAAAGTAACATTAGTGTGAATTCTGTTGTTGCTGATTAGATGACAAATTACTTATATTAGAGTTGTAAGACGTTACTTTTAGCAGAATACATGCCGAACTAGAGAAAAGTGACCACACGTCCCGATTTTGGGGGGACAGTCCCGCTTTTTGGAGTAAAGTCCCGCGTCCCGCCCATTTTTTAAAATGTCCCGCTTTTTAGAAAATATCTGCATTTCTTATTTTAAATGTACTGTAATATATAATATAAGATTTTTCCACATTCCCAAAAAAATTCCTTTTTTAATGTCAACCAATTAAATTTTTTAATATCCTCCAATTGAACTGTCCATTCTTGTGTCCATTCAAGATATTCCAACCAGTTATTATAAAAATTTCTAACTTCTTTCAGAAATTTCGGTCGTTTAATGGAACTTTGTTGTGAAATTTTCATTGGGTGACATTAAAAAAGGAGATTTTATGGGAATACGTGTAAAAATCTTTTGAATATATTAATGTGGTGTTATTGGTAAAAAGATACATTGCTGTTGAAAAAATTAAATACTTCATTTTAAGCAGAATTTTTCCTTATCAAAATATTTGAAAATTGTAGAATACGCGATTTGAACAAATGCAACAACAAGTGTTTTTTTTTCAGAATTTATAAAATATGGAAAACTGAAAAAATGCAGTTGAATATAAGCTTATATTAAGCTTAAAAAATAATTTGACCAATTCATGTGAGAAATTTCACATTTTTATAAAAAAAAATTCACCGTGAAAGAAATTCATATTTTTTTTTTAAATAAAAAATTTAAATTAATTAAAAGCATGATGTTCAAATTATTGTTTTTTACAAATATTTGTATAGTTACCAATAATTAAAAATAAATACATTTTTATATGCCTATTTATAGACTAGTACGATATATGAATGCATACAATAATAGTAGTTTTTGATACAAGTGTGTGAAGAAGGGCTTTTGTGCACTCTCTTTCTTAATGGTGCTACTTAATGGTGCTTTTGATTGTCGATTAAATATTTAATGATTTTCTAAAATATTTAGTGGATTAATCGCAAAGAGTAGATTTAATCTAGATTAGGTTATGGTTAGGTTAAGTTATATTAGAACCAGTTAAATCCAGAATGAGAGGCCGAGACTCCTTGATTCAAAATAAGAAATATTAATTCAATTTTAATACATGTCAGAAAATTTATTTTCCTACGTCGATGTTTTTTGTTTAGTGACGTATGGTAAGTTGTTGCCATAGTAACAACAAACAGAAATCGTTAAATAATGAAACTCCATTTGATTTACATTGTACTTTCAAGCACGATTTGGTTACTTTTACGCACGAATGAGTAGATTTTTTTTTTAATTATTGGTCTGCTTATTTGTACCACTTTGTGTCAAGAAAATGTGGTCACTTTAAACTAGAGTCATCTATCAAACGGTTTCTAAGCGAGTGGTTAATGTTACTCATCTCTGAAAATAATAAGCCGTAGGCATAAGTAGATGAAAATATGATAAAAATAGCACGAGCCAGCTTTTCCAAACGGTTAAATGTGTCTGGAAACGAGCTCCATGTTTCCAACATTTTGTTACTGGCATTTGCATTTACATATTGCTTGTAAATCTTTCTGTTTCAATTAATTCGAACTCTTTCCTTGTTTCAATATTTTATTTGAATCTATATTGAATTAGACTGTAGATCAATCAGCTGCATTTCAAATTATTCAATTTCCAACCAATCGAATAGTTCAGTTTTTCAAATGAAGTGACATCAGCGTACACAATAAACTTGAGTGTTTCCTTGATTGAAAAATCAATTACAGAATTAAATTCTTCAGTAGCTTTTTCTTCGCCTGGTTTCTCATGTACAGCTAAATCGTTGATATATTTTTTGAGGTTTGGGAAATACTAGTAGTTTTTTTGTATAATATCGTTTCTGAAAACATGCAGTTTAGCGTCAAATGCGCGAATGATAGCAGTCATGACGATATTTGTTTTATTTTTGCTTTGAAGCTGTGTTATTTTGAATTAAAATGCAAACCGTTTTGTTCGATGGCGTGCCCAAAATATTCCGTCGCGTGCCATCAATTGCACGCGTGCCATCAATTGCACGCGTGCCATTGGTTCGCCATCCCTGGTATAGAGCCTATACTAGGGATAGCCAAAACGTGGCGCATTGTATGATTACCGAGGCCCCACGCCTTAGCCTTTTTTGAGTTAGAGACGCTCTATACCTTTTCAACTTCAAATTGGGAATAAACAATTTCAAATTGGGAACAAACAATTTTAAATTGGGAACAAACAATTTCAAATTGGGAACAAACAATTTTAAAATGCAAATAAACAATTTTAAATTGGAAAAGGAAATACACAATAACGCTAAAAAAACCTTTTTTTCCAATATTACATTATGTTTCTAGTGATATATTTTTTCATTAAATTGAGGCGGTTTTTTTGAAAAACAAAACAATACGTATGTCCGAAAATTTAAATTTTGGGAAAATTAAAAAAACCTTCCGTCTTTGTTTGTGACAGTCGTATATCTATTTTGAAGAATTTATTACAATACCCATAATCACTATATTTAGTTCCAAAACGTTTTTTGATAAAGAGTTAAGCTTTTTATGCTTTGCTTGCTTTTGGCTCAAAGGTTCCAAAATATTTTGGAAAAACATCGTTTGTCCACGAAATTTTTCTGAAAAACAACATATGTCCACCACTTGGTCTTTTAAGTTTAAAAGAATAATACCTAAACATTCAATAAAATCATTATTATTTAAAAATGTAGACATAAATAAATATTCTTGTATAAAGTTTTTTAACGTCGTAAAACGATTAAATCATTAAAGTTATGTTAAAAGAAACGAAAAAAGTTAAAAGCAAGTAACATTTAAGTTAAAAGTTAAGGAACTCGTTTAGAAACAAAAATTATTAAAAATAAAGAAATAATGCCTATTCATCTACGCCACTGCTGTTATCTTCGCTATCAACTTCTGGACATTCGTCAGTTGCAGTACCATTCCGTGCACTCAAACCTTCGTAGAATGAAACATGGATTGGATCGGATAAAAACCGGCTGAGATTTGTAACATCTTTCAGTTTGACTTCGCTGATCGGCACACTTGTAGTTCCAGAAATTAACTGAATTTCTGTGGGCAATAATTTGCCTTTCTTTATTATTCTGTGCAAGTTCCGCGATCCGTGGTAAGCTAGGCGTGTCTGTACAAATTCTGGATTGTTCATTGTTACTCTATACATTCTAGTTTTCTTTAAGTTGATTGCTGGCTTAGCTGATTTCAGAAAAAAGGGCGTATTGAGCTTAACATGACTAACCAAAGACTCTGGATCCCTGCATTAACGACTTCAAAAGGGCTGGGTTTGGCCCTTGCCTCTTTAAGAAGCTTGTCCCACTGCTCAGGAATGTCCACTATTTCTTTTCTAAATCTAGAAATAAGTCTAAAATCGCTATCACACGGTAAAATGGAATGTCCTCGCATCGGGAACACGTGTGTGACTGTGGTTGCAAGTTTCAACACATGAACCAAAACATAAATAAACTGCATCATGAGATAATTTTTGTTTTGGCCAGGACAACCATCAGAAAATAGCCATAGATCCTGACAATTTTCCGGCAATTTTTTTTAGGCTTATCAGTAGGAGCTATTTCACATATTTCATCTCCAAAATCGTTCATAAAATTAAAAACAATCAATTTAATAGAATGTAAAGCAGAAAGAACGAAAACACAAACGAAGAAAGGTTATAATGGAGTAGGTAGGATAATGGACATACGTTGTTTTTTCACAAATCGGTTGGGAAATTTATGTTTTTCCAAAAACCGTCTAAAATTTGGCAGCACTAACCAATCACTAAAGAACCGCCAAAACTTAAAAAATGGACATGTATTGTTTTTCAAAAAACCGCCTCAATTATAAAGAAGGGACAGAAATAACCTTAACTTAAAGAACCTAATAATAATAATAAAAAAATAGAAATCAGCGTCCATCATAGTTAAAGCATTATGCAAGATCTGCCTTTGAATATGTGCAACGTATTTGGCGCATTTAGCCACAGTCAGGTTCCGAAAATTATCAATTAAAATAGCATCTAGCCGCTGTAGACAATACTCGGCTTGAGTAATATTTGCTCAGAATATTTGGCGTTTGAACTGACAAATCTCTTTTATCATCGGCTTTTAAGACTGATCATGCATGTTCGATTGCATTATACATTGCACACTGTATGGACCAAGCCTCAGTATTTGATGGCCATTAAATTCATCGTGATAAAAAACGAAAATTCTTCGATCGAATTATGGCAAGGAGCTATCAATTAACAATATAACTTTTGACTGGTGCATATTTTCAGCTTTACGAAGGCAATGTCGCACAAACTTGCTTCTGGTCTCTTGATTGCTCTTCCTGTAATCTCATGATAAATCAACCCCATATTCCCTATACATCCGATGACATGAATATTTGCTCCTCTGCAGTTAGCAGAAATATATGAACAACGACTTCCTTTCTTTCATCGCCCCTTTTTTCTTGATATAAATAAATTAAAATTGTTTTCATCCATATAAATTATAGAAATATTTTATGCTTGATATTGTAAAAGTTTCTGAGCATATTCACATCTTTTTGTTTTATTTTGTTCCATATTTGCTCTTTGCGGCTCATTGTGAATGTCTTTTAATACAAACACCATTCCATCATTCCATTTGAAGTTGTTTATTCCCATTTTGAAATTGTTAATTCTCATTTCGAAATTGTTTGTTCCCAATTTGATATTGTTTATTCCCAATTTGAAGTTGAAAAGGTATAGTAAGAGTTTTGCACACTTCCACTATATTTCAGCTATTTCGTAGCGCAATGATAAGAATCGAATCCAAAAATTCATTTCTGCCAAGTTAAAGATGGACGACATGGATAAGCTAACTAAATCACAAGTAATGTATAAACTGCATTCAGGTTTAATTATTGGTATAATTGATAATTAATTCATTAAACATTCAAGTAAAATAATTGACTATTTTCGGTTTAAGTAGCCGATTACAATTTAATACTAAAATTTGAAATTAGCTAATTATAAATACTATAATTGTTGAAATATGGCTGTACCAATCAGAACGTGAATTCAGAGTGAACTAGAATTACACTATAATCTCTATGATCCGATACATATGGGACCAGACAACCGCCGGATTATCAAAAAATTCCAGATTATCGGGATTAGACAAAAACAATAACAATGATTCAGATAAGTTAAATCAGGTGTTTGGACAATTCTTGGACAGTAGATTTATTAAAATTACCCCAACGTTTCGACCCACATTGGGTCTTTCTCAAGGCTAATTTCTTTAGAAATAATTTGATTTTGAAATTTTTAAATTGAAAACTATATTAAATTTTGTTAGTGCATATAATATATTTAATACATAATTTTAATAAAGCAGCTGTGCAAGAACTGTCCAAACACCTGATTTACCTTACCTGAATCATTAGAACAAGATGGAAGTTTTATCAACAAAGAATAATAACAATTTTACATATTTTATGTACAATTCTATTTCAGAAATAATAAAATACGTATCTACATAGGTAAACGTGTACATACAAAAAATATGTACAAACTTAAAAGATAGTAAGACAATTGTAGAGTGGAGTTAGCTTGGTAAGAATCGTCAATCAAGTTTTTTCGAGTTGATATAAGGGTGTGTTGGCCACACCTGTGCGCGAGGTTTATATCCGGTGTGCGGGGCAGCATAAAGAAAAGACACGTATTTCCTCATAGCGCCGGATTACTGAACGTGACCGATTAACCAACCGCCGGATTATCAAGATTATACTGTAGTTAGTTAGTTAGTGAACGTGAACTCGAGCAATTTTTGTTCTTTCTGCAACTGTTACAGATCAGTTACAGATTTAAACACGTTGTGCGAGCCGCAATTAAGAAACTTGTGGTGATACAAACACTGAATAATGAACTGAAATTATCTTTTTATTAACAAAATAAACTTAGTATAAAAATACTATAGATATCAAATCATTAATAGAAATACTGTCGACGAGAAATGATGAGGATAGAATTATGTGGAAAACGATTATGTAATGAGAAATTTTGAAATGTAAAATCTTTGAAGGGCAATAAGCCGCGGGTTGCTGATATTGAATTTTTGCCAGAGCTTTTTGTGATGTTTTTTATGTCTATAAACGTACCGTCTTTTTCCGAAAATAATACATCCCCAAAAATAAGCCATAGCGTGATTTTCGGGACTTTTTGGAATATAAGCCCTCCCCCGAAAATAAGCCCTAGTTAAAATTGCGATAGGTCGGTCCAAAAAATTTCTAATATTAGCTGTCCTAACATTTCAGTGAAACGTTTGGAAACAAAATATTCCGAGAAATTCCTTGTTTACCTCTACAGTTTCAAGCAATGCACAGGCACGTGCCAAAATTAATTCCTGGAATTTATAAAGTAGAATTTATATTAAATACAATATGAGGCAGCAGTCTGCATAGAGTGACAGGGCAGATACAGCTTTCGTGCATTTCAGTCTTGTCTGATTATTACCCAACATTTTAATTTGCAAAGTGAATAATTTTTAACCCCAGATAAAATGAGTACAAACGGAAAGAGCTATTCCGCCGAGTACAAAAAGGGAATCGTGGTTGACTCCAGGGATGTAAATCTTGTAGCCTTCTGTAAATAGAACATCTTGAATCTCCGTATGGTTCGAAATGAAACCTGAGTCAACTGGTTGACCAAGGAAATGGGAAAAAATGCAGGTTGGATCAGGTCGGCAGCCCTTATTTTCTTAGTTGGAAGAATGCATCTGGGAATGGATTGCTGACAGGAGAGCAATCGCTTTGGTTGTGCGCAGGGCTGATATTCAAGAATTTGCCCTTGAAATGACAATTGAATTTGATATATGCAGAGAAAAAGTTAAAGCATCGTCACACTGGATGGATAACTTCCTTCAACGACATGAACTGTCACTAAGGAGATCAAAAACAATATTTAATCTGGAAGACAATGAAGTTGTTGCACTTGTATTTAAGCGTGCACTTTCATTTAAGTTTTTTGTCGATGGCATCGACTTTTCGAAATACCAACTCTCCAACATGAGTGCTATAGATGTAACCGTGGTATTTCTAGGCGAAAGAGCTCAAACGACGGTTCACCACAAGGCTTCCTTGTCAATTTACGTTCCTTCTACCGGTTACTATAAATGGCAGAAAGTATCACCATTTATCATCCTTGGAATTTATGTCCTTGAAAGTGAAAAAGCCTGGGGCATCCAAAGACATGAAAAACTTTCTTGCTGAGAGGAAGATTGATCAAATAATGATTCCGGCAGGAGGAAGTTAAAGGATCATTTTCGGGTGGAAATCAATGATTATATTGAAATCAGAATGGGGAGAAATCAACGAGGTAATTTTGTAAAGCCGGGCTTACAAGAAGTTATTGGGCAAAAAAATCATAGGACAAAATAAGTGACAGTTGTGTTTCCAATGCACTACGAACAAGCTACTTAGACAAGAAGTATTTTTTTAACGATAGCAATATTGAAAGGAATGGAATTCAAAATTTAATAATTTATGATGATGTTCCAGAAGATGACATGACTGTATTTGAATAACTTTAAATTTCTGCATATAAATTAATATTAAACAAAAATATATAAATCTACTTTTTGGAATATAAGCCCTCCCCCGTAAATAAGCCCTACCTCGTATTTTAGATCTAAAAGCATGTAAGACAGTGTCTTATTTTCGGAAAAAGACGGTATTTGTATGAAAAAGGCATCCGCCAAAACTAGAACACCTTTTAGCAAGAGAGAAAATATATAACTCCAAGTTCTAAATTGAACTCAATTTCTGTTTCAGATTAATTTTCAGCAAACATGTACCATCATGTAACCATTATTTACCAATCCCTAAACAAGAACGTAAGGTGGTATAATTTTATTTTTATTTTTTTTATCATTTTTATTTGTACAAGATAAATATAGTAACAATACAATAATACTTATATTACAAATTACAAGCCAGAATAGGAAAACCTGTGGCCTGGCTTGGGGTTCTTAAAAATGTTGTTACATAATCTTTGTTTACTGAAAATAAAATAGTAAATAATAAAAAAAATAATAAAAAATAGACCAAAATTTGGCTGTTATAAATAAAAATAAAAATATAAAATAAAAGAGCACTGGTGTTTTACAAATTTTTCTAATTTTATCGTAAGTATATCTTTGTTTTTTGTTTGCGGTAATACCTTTCTATATGAATTTCAACTTGATAGGTGTATATAATATTAATTATGGATTTAGTTTAATTAAGAATATATTGAGGCGATCATGTGGTCAAACTGCGTAGGAGACAGAGTGTATAGCCAGTTGTTTATAAGTCTTGAATATGACGATTTGGATAAAGTCGATGAGTGTATGAGGTTTAAGTCTGGTGGCATGTTGGACAAAATGTATATGAGGGTAAAGTAAGCCTGTCCAGTGGTGCTCCAAGTAAGATGTGGGCGAATAAGACAGAAGTCAGATCATTAATGCAAATTAAGAAAAGAACCGGGCCAAGAGTACTCCCTTGTATTACACTGTATTCAATTTCACGCTCAGAACTAGAAACACCCTCCACAGACACATACTGAGACCTGTCAGTGAGATAGTCACATAACCATTTCAACGCAACTCCCTTTATGCCGAATTGAATGAGTTTTTGTACTAGTAAGCGTCTGTCAATAGAGTCGAGCGCTTTGGCGAGGTCCAGGAACACAGCCTAAACTTTGCTACCTGAATCAATATTTTTAGTTAAGAAAGAAGTAATGGAAAACAGCGCATCAGCAATGGTAAATTGTCGAGTTATATTGCTCATCTGAACTCGTCTGCAAAAAAATTAACGAATGGTATGCTCTGTTTTGTCTTCGATACACTTCATCATTTCTCCGATGACGTCAGAAGCTTTTCATATTCACATTAATGTTGTTTCTTTTTAATTACGTAATATTTTTGATAAAAAAATCAATTAATTTATAATATCTAAGTTATCATGTAATAAAATTTACAATTAATTTTGAGACATTTTTCATGACATTTAATTCATGCATAACTTTATTAGTTAACACATTAATAAATTTATATTAAGTTATTTGTTTTCAAAACAACTTACAAAAACATTTTTGCAATATTTTGTACATGAACAGATTAATAAATACATTATTGTATGTGAAGGATGCCATTATTATAATCGAGTTTAAAAGTATTCAAATCGTGCGTAAAAGTCCTATGTAAATCTAATGGAGCTTGATTATTAAACGATTTCTCTTTGTTGTTTATAACTATGGCAACAACTTGCGTCACTAAACAAAAAACAGACGTAGTGAAAATAAATTTTCTGACGTATATCAAAATTGAATTAATTTTTCTTATTTTGAATAAAGACGTCTCGGCCACACTTATTGCGATTAAAGCACGAGCCGAATGCGAGTGGTGGACAACTTCCCAACTCATTCTCATAAGCCCTTCTTTACACACTTGTATCATAAACTACTGTGAAATTAAAATGTAAAAACGTTTTGCCATAAATCTGTCGATACATATAATAATTTAGTCTCTTTAAAAATACTGTTGAAACCCAATGAGCTCAATTGGTTCTACATTTGATTTGTGATACCCAAAACGTAATTCCCATTATAGCAAAGACAATTAGTTTCTACAATAGCATTACACAATAAAACAATAAGAATTATTTTACAAAGTACATTTTACAATCTTTTCACATAAATTTATACTTTGAAAAAGTGAACTGTATTCAATCCAAAAGTTTCAGTTTTTTTAATAACAAAAACTATCAATAAATTTAATTTAATTTTTTCCTTCCTTCATGATTCCTTCATCTTGTTTTAGCACTCATCCCATATTTAGCATTTTAACTATTCCCCATTCAAAACTATAACAATAAATATAAGTTTTACCTTTTTCTTTTGTCTCGTTTCTTCAGCGGTTTGCGCGTAAAGATCCGCAATGCCCAACAGACAATCGTCGCATCGACATACATCACTACTAGTGGAAGTAACAGAACCTAAAGAACTAGCACTATCAACACTATCTGTCCTCACTAAAGGCCTCCCTGGATGTCCCAAAGCCACTTGTTCCATCTTCGCAACTAATAACGTTTCCATGAGCGTTTTCGGCCTTGGAGGCGCCGCGGCGCTCAACGCGCCTCCCGGAGGCGGCGTCGAGGAACGCACGCGTGACGTCATGGTATGTCAATATCCCGCATGAATTTCCAAGCAGCTTCCTTTCTTTTACGGTAATTAAGATTAGATTAAATTGAAGTCAATTACATTAACATACTAATTTAAAACTAAACGATTTATCTGTTATCGTTCGCATCGTAATAAACTAGTTTTTTATTTTCTTTTTCGGAGAAGTTTTGATGAACCGACGGCTTCGCTCTTGTGTCTCTTTGTGCGTTAGAATAATTTAGCCATTTGGTTTCAGTTTTTAGTGTGAATAACCTGAGTGTTTTAAAAGAGTTATCTTACTAACTACTATTACTAGATGTTTGTCAATGTGTGTGTAATGACTCTTTCGTTTTCCCTCCAGATTCTTTTCCTACCAGAGTGGAACTTTCGTTTATCAATACGACATTCATAAAGATAAAATTACTACAAGAAATTAAAATTAATAGACCGAAGATATAATTACTAGACTTTTTTTGGTCAATAAATTACAGTTGTTATTGTACAGAGTCAATTCGTTTTAAGTTTGTTTTTAATAAACAGTTTTAATGTGCCGGCCTGCTTTTACAGATTCAGATAGGAATGTGGTGCGTTTATGAAACCATTTTATAAAAGCATTACAAACAAGATTTTAATAGTTACAGAATACTGGTTTAAATTAAAATCTGATAAAATTATTTAATTTTATTTAATTTAAACCATATATTACAGATTCAAATATAAAATCACATTAATAGTTATTTACATTCGAGTGCGGAAAAGTTGATTTTACAACGAGGTCCTAAGGTTCAGCCCATTAGCTGGAGCGCTGTAAAATCATTTACGCACGAAATTTGTATAAATTTTTTTGAGCGACAATTATTATTTCAGAAACAGATAGATTTAGATTATTTACAATACTGCAGATTATTTAATTTTTTTGGCACAATGTTGCAAAGTACGGCTACTATGCGGTAAAGTGACTTTAGCGCATGGTATTACTTTGTAATTTTGGCCGTACTTTGCAACATTGTGTGTAAAAATCTAGTTTCGCTTGAGGTATACACGATGTCAAAGCTAGTTTTACAATTCAGGAGGCCAAAAAATATATTTGTTCTGTTTTGCTGTGGTGTTGCTAGAATGTAGATTGTCATCAGATTCAAATATAGAATCACCCTAGTAAATTTTAATTAATACTGTGACGATTTACTTAATAGGTTTTCATCTCATTAAATTAAAATTGTTTTCGTATACAGCCAATTCATTTTAAGTTTTTTTTAATTATACAAATACATTTTTTAATGAAGCGGCTTCTTTTTATAGATTAAATGACATTTACTGGAGAATTAAGTCATTATTAAAACCATAACTCCAGTAATAAATGGCTGGAAACAGTGATTATAGTTTTTATTAGTAATATGTTCAACATGATAATTATCACTAAAACTCCTACTTGGTTACTAATTGATTGTGTAATATTAAAAAATTCACGGTATGCACGATATGCGGACGACACAGTTGAGTTTTCGGATAGTCCAGAAGCATTACAACTCTTACTGGATGCAATCGTAGTGGAAGGAGAGGCCGTAGGTTTAAAATTAAACATAAAAAAAACAAAGATAATGATAATTAGTAAAAATACGAATGTTCAAGCCGATTTTGTAGTAGAAGCCACACGCATTGAAAGAGTCCCTAAATTTAAGTACCTTGGATGTTGGCTAACGGAAGACTTAGACCCTGATTTAGAGGCAAGAACTCGATTAGAGATTGCGAGAACAACCTTTATGAATATGTAGAAGCTCGTAGCCTCTACGATATCGTAGAGGCTACGATATTGTAGCCTCTACGTAGCCTGAGGCTACATCAGTAGCCTGAGCCTACTCGTAGCCTGAAGCCTTTTACCACACGTTACCATTTAAGGAATAGAGAACTATTATGTACGATAAAAAAAAAACGAAAAACATCTTACCGCAGACACGTTTGCCGTAATAACAAGCTTTTACATCTACTTATGGAGAGATTTTACATCTACTTATGGAGGGAAAAATAGAAGGGAGGAGAGGACCATGTAGAAGGAAGTCCTCGTGACTCAAGAACATTCAGGAACAGCCATAATAAGAACAGCCATAATAAGAACAGCCATAATAAGAACAGCCATAATAAGAACAGCCATAATAAGAACAGCCATAATAAGAACAGCCAAGAGCAGAAACGATTTTACCCAAATTATTGCCAACCTTCAATGATGAAGACGGCGACGCTGAGAAGCGAAAAAATCCACCACAGCTAGAATATTTATATAAAATAATTTTATAAAATATAATCTGAAGTTGAGACTAGGATATTGGTTTAAAAGACCACAATAAAATTAGAAACAGTTTTAGTTTTCCCTTCGAGCTTTACGACTTCATAACAAAACCTTTTGGTACAAGTTTGAACTCTTCCAGGGTTTCAGGTCGCTTCTGATAAACTTTAGATGTAACATGACCCCATAGGAAATAATCCATAACCGACAAATTCGGAGAACGAGGTGGCCACAACTGATCCCCACGCTGGGAAATCAGACGACCAGGAAAGAACTCTCGTAACACTCCCATAGACATGTTGGGTACTTGAGGTCTTGCACCACCTTGCTGATACCAAATATTGTTTATAGGCTAATCGCAGTTGAGTGATGGCATCCATTCAGAAAGTTAAAGTATTTCCAAATTTCTTGTATACAGGGTGATTCGGGAGCAAATGAACATATTTTAAAGACATGCCCAGGAAGCAAAAATAAGCAAAATAAGCTCATATGTTCAAGTCCGATTTTCATTCGTTTCATAGATATTTTGAACAATAGTAATTTATAAAATTAAAGGAAAATGTACTACTGAAATTTTCAAAAACTCCACCACCCATTTCGATACATTTATTTGCGCGTTTATAAATGGACCTGGTAGCGAGTTTCAGTGAACGATGATTCGCTCTAATTGCCGCCGCAGCATTAAGAATGCGATCTAGTAGCGCATCCCTTGTGTCCACTTTCATGGAATAAACTAATGACTTCATCCATCCCCAAAGACAAAAATCTAGGGGAGTGAGATCCGGTGATCTCGGTGGCCAAGGGTCTCCTCTGCCAATTCAGCGATCGCCGAAATGGATATTTAGAAAATTTCTCACAATATTTGCATAATGAGGAGGTGCTCCATCATGTTGGAAAATAATACTTCGTCGAATATTTAAAGGTACTTCGTCCAATATTTCCACTAAATGGTCTTCCAAAAAATGTAAATAACCTTCCCCAGTAAGACGGCCATTCAATACAAAAGGACCAAACAATTGATCATTTAGAATTTCGCACCATACATTAATACTAAACCGATGTTGGAAATTGTGTTCTTGCGTGGCATGGGGGTTTTCGCCCGAGCATCGATGATTATTATGGGAATTGTTAATTCCATCTCGAGTAAAATGAGCTTCATCAGTAAATAAAATGCATTTGAGTAATCTTCTGTTTTCACGAATCCATTGACAAAATTGTAGTCATAATGGATAATCGCCTTCTTGAAGATTTTGTACTTTCTGCAGATGAAAAGCGTTTAAACCTTGCCGTTTTAATGTTTTCCATACCATAGTTAAAGTAATAGTGAAATTTCAAATTGGATTGCAATGCGCCTTGTACTTATCCCAGGATTAGTCTCTACAACATCCAGAATATCTTCTTCAAGTTCCAAACCAATCCCTTCCTGTTTTTCAGAAATAATACGTGCACTTGGGAATATTCCAGTTTCGCTAGCATGTGTAAAAACAGTTTGAAACACTTGCCTATTAGGAATTCTTCGATTAGGAAAACGACGCCGATACTCTTCTACTGAACGAACAGAATTACCATTACAAAATCCATAAACAAACACCATATCTGCATATTCTCTATGACTGAAGATATGAGGCTTTTTTATAATCTCGTAAAACAACTACTGTCAATTTTAAGACAAACTGTCAATTTTTATGACATGTGCCTAATTAATATTTTATTTCAAATTGGCATTTAGGACAACGTTGTCAAATCTAACTTAATTAACTTTTTAAAAAGAAAAACGTATTTGTTTCTGAAATAAATGAAAATCCGACTTGAACATATGAGCTTATTTTTGCTTCCTGGACATGTCTTTAAAATACTTTTACTTATAAATACTTTATACCATTTCCTCCCGAATCACCCTGTATGTTACACACAAAACCTTAGTCACAGCCCAATGATACCACATGGTATCACTAGTCCTGCAGGGACTAAAACTGCTAAAAGAACCAATTGTACTCAAGTATTTTTAAAGAGGATTTTTCAACAATGATTTTATTTTACATCAACAAACATAATTGGGTCTGAGCGGGTTAAAGCCAACATTAGTTTAATATTTTCTTATTTTTGTGAATATTAAAATATCGTGGCATTTCATCCGTTTTCGAATGGTATCAATTAAAGGGGCGTTATGTAAATTCATTAATTATGCGTTATTAGGTGTATAAAAAGGCGAGACGCGCGAAGAAAAATTAATTGAATTTAATCACATGGCGTCTAGCCACAGATAATTTACATATAAATCAAATATAGGTGATTGGTTCCGGGTCAGGGAAAATTTTATAAATCACAGAAGGATTTCCATGACGTAAGATTAATTAGTTGTAACGATGTTCGGTACTAAGCGACGTGCAGATATTTAATAAATGTACCAAGAGAGGAGAACATATGGTCGGATTATATATTCTCATATGTAGAATATTCTTAATATATTGCTTTGCAAAGGCTTGGTTGGCTTGGAATAAATTGTTTTCGCAAACAATTTAATCTTGTGTTATTAGTTTGGATTTTTACTACATTTGTTAGAACATGATGAGCTTTTCAAGAACGTTTAAGTTTGTTTTACTGAAAATATTGTTTATTTAAAATATTATGTAATGTATACGTCTAATAAAAACATTGTAATATAATTTATTATAAACAAGATTGAGTAATAAGCAAGCGACGTATTTTAAAACTGTTTTCTTACGGTCGATTGAAACTCATATTTAATTGTAAGTTTATATTAACTGTCCATTGAAAATGATTTTTCAGAATGTTTTATTGTTTTTAATATTAAATGGCAAAAATTGATTTTTTTCAGTTCAAATTTTCTGAAAAAACTAGAATTTTTATAACGCATTTATTTTATAAAAAATAGGAAACATTACTATGTGAATTTTCATATTATAAGAAAGGAATTAAGGAAACTATGTTCTTTAATTCACAAATTGACTAATAACATAAATAAAATAAAAAACATTAGTACGGTGTGGCTCCTGCATTTTACTGCTAAGAGAGTCCCCGAGGTCCCGATGAGATGACAGCCTGATAAATGAAAATAATTATCATAGACAAACATGGACTTATCATATAATCCCAAAATTAATCAAAATTAAATGTAAACTATTGATGAAGCCAATACTGCTCCATACTCCACTCAGATACATACTGATGAAGTCAAAAGGCAGAAACGCGTCTATGGATGTTCAAAATTGCAGTAAAATGCAGGAGCCACACCGTACTAATAAATATATTTTATTTATGTTATTAGTCAATTTGTGAATTAAAGAACACAGTTTCGTTAATTCTTTTCTTATAATGGATGTCATAATTATTTTCATTTATCAGGTTATGTCATCTCAACGGGACTTCGTGGCCTCTCTTATGTTAAGTGTACACCAAAACCGATTTTGTCGGCCGATGGCGGACAGAACTACCCGAACGAGTAACTCGGACGTATATGTGCTTACACTGCAACAGTGTTACCACTTGCGCCGACAACCATAACCGTATGAAAAAATCTCGATTATTGTAATTTGAATGTTTATCCCACAGGGTTGGTCTATTATAAACACAACTAATTAGTTTTTCAATATCCATAGTCGTATAGGTTGATAACAACAAAATTTAACTAAAAATACACTCAATATGCACTGGAGACGCCGCCGTCAGACTGCCGAGAAATCCCAACAAGTTAGGATCATCGTGATGGTCGGCCGTTTTCGGGCGCCATCGGACGATGACAGTCGTGTTTGTGTACGCGCTCTCTTTCTTTTACAAGTGTTTGAATCAATCGCCGTCGTCGCCTGAGCAAACTTCGGCCCATGATGGATTAGGTGTACGCGAGCCATTAGCAGTAAAATGCTGGAGCACACCGTTCTAATAATTATATTTTATTTATCAATTTTATTAGGCAATTTGTGCATGTATTTTATTTTCTGAAATAAAACATATTTTTAATGTGAAAGGCATTATTAATGTGAAAATGTTACTTTTATAGGAATTATAAAGGATAGTTTCACAAATGCTTTGTTACATGAATGATAAATTACATTAAAATCAAATCATTGCACATAGACTATACAGACTACTTTTATTTAAATTGGTCAATTCATCGGCTAATTTTTTAAGCTGTTAAATATTTGCGGAATTACTTCTTAGGGTAAATATTAACAAATCCATTCAAAATATTTGATTAAAAAATAGTTTGAAGAAGAACAAAGAACTATCTAGAATAATAAAAAAAGAACTTAACTGCAGCAATAATTAAGATTTTTATTTTCATAATTTTTAGATTTCTAAAATACAAAAAAAACCTTGCACACTAAACTGATCTGATAACACTTTAAGCACAATCAAGCAGCATAATGTATCCCGCGAGAAGGATAATATGCAAGAGTCCGGATTTTGCTCAAAGCTGAATTATTCTTAAACATTTGTTGATTTTGTATTACCTCATTGTTGCAATAATGTCTACATAGTTAATACTGGTTAATAGGGAGCCAATAACACCAAAGTTTATACTATATCCCCTCAAACAATTTCACTTCATTTTTATATTATGGAATCAGCGAATTTAGTGTTTATAATAAGTTAGCGTTGGGATAGCATGGGATAAATTTGAAAATTTAGATGAACTAGTTAAAGATATCGAATTTATATGAACTAATGGATGAGCAATTGATTTATTTTCGCTACATATACAAATGCGAGAAAATAATGTGTTACGTGAAGCGCAGATGGACCTTGCAGGTTCAAGTATACACTCAAATTCAACTAATAGATGAGGGTCAGTCCATGGGAATTCAATACGGAAAAATACCATTTTCATCAGATTCTGTGTACTATTGGCATTGACTTGGAAAAATATGAAATTTTACTGAGATGTATCAATTCGTTTTTGAATTATAGTGCTGTAAAGTTCTCATAAATGGGTGTAAAAACAAGGAACACCAATTTTTTAAAACGCTGTAGCACCCTTTTTAATCGAGCTAGATACCTGGAATTAGTGCCATTTTACAACATTTTTCACGCTCTTTTTTCTCATTTACAACACTATATAGGTTAATGAATGCAAAAAGAATCACAAAACCTAATATAAAATCTTAATTTTTTTTTTCAGAAAGTACATAGGTATTTTAAAATTTTAAAATTAATTCCATGAACACTTAATATTGTTGCAAACCACAATACAAAATATAAATTTTGGCAATGGCTTCATTGTTATTATTTAATATTAAATAGTAACATTTGTATCTTTTCTTCAAGGATTATATTTTCTAGGAAACTATTGTATACATATCGTCTACAAAGTTGACATCATTAGAATAACTAATCTCTATAAAAAACTTTCTTAAAAACAACTACTTCACTGGCAAACACCACGACTGACATTGAATTACATTAAGAAAGTTTTCGGGTTCTACATAACCCTGTAACTTTCCCCAAAAAAAAAAACAATATCCTAATCAAATACAAACATTCATCAATACGTTTTGTATTTAATCAGGATATTGATTTTTTTTGGGAAAATTGCAGGGTTATGTAGAACCCGAAAACTTTCTTAATGTAATTCAATGTCAGTCGTGGTTTTTGCCAGTAAAGTAGTTGTTTTTAGCCAAGTTTTTTATGGTAAGATTAGTTATACAAATGATGTCAACTTTGTTGAAGATATGTATACAACAATTTCCTAGAAATTATAATCTTTGAAGAAAAGATATAAATGTTACTATTTAATATTGTCTATGTGTATTGTTTCATCAATAAGTTAGGTTAAGTTTCAATATTGAAACTGATTCATTGAAAATAAAGTGTGGTAATCCGTTAAAGAAAACAAATCAATTTGTCAGAGACAGAAAAAAGTTGAGAAATGCTACAGCATGGATGCCTTAATTGAATAATTCAACACAAGAAGACTATATTGAATCAGAATGTTTCTTGAAAAATCTTTTTGATGAAGCACTATCAAAGGAACGTACCAATACCATGCGTTTATTCCTAAAACTACTTGAAATATATTGGTGAGAAACTTTTCTACAAATTCAGAAGCTTGGGAAAAGGAGGTGACAAAATTTTCTGATAAGCTTAAATTAGCAGACATATCAGTGATGTAACACTGTTCTTTATGAGACAAACTGTTGGCTTGGATATGTTTTACAGAAGAATGAAGAACTTGATGAAATAAAAATAACTTTTCTTCATCCAGCTGGACCCTCTACAAGCTTCTCATATCCAAGAAATGACGATATTCTCGGGGTCTCAGTAGTGGATGTCCTGATGATAGTGAATCCTCTAACTCCCAGTGGAAGAACTTATGTTCTACTTGAACTTGATATGTGTCAAACAAATGAAGCCTTTTAAAAAACTTAAAATGATCGACCTGTTGATCATTTTACGTTTAAGAAGGCTTCATTTGTCGTATTATTTAATAGTGTAACTTTTGTTAATAATAACTAGTAACTTTTGTCTATTTTCATTAATATATCAATATAGGATTGTTGGTTTATGAATACAGAGTTGAATAAAAAATACAGAGTTAATGGGAATGGAAGTTCAGTCTTCAATTTTTAACAATGAAGCCATCCATTGCCCAAATTTATATTTTGACCAGTGGTTTACAATAATACTGTATGGAATTTGTTATGATATGAATGTTTGCTTATTCAAATTTTTAGTCATGGAATTAATTTGTAAATTTTAAAATATGTACTCGTTGAAAAAAATTTAATTAAAATTTAAAAATGGGTTTTAAGAATTTTTTTCTTAATATAACCGATATAATGTTGTACAACATAGGAAAGAACAATAAAAATGCGGTAAAATGCCATCAAGGCTCTAGCCCAAGCTTCTCTTCTAAGGCTCTAGCCCAATTAGGAAAGATTCTACAGCTATTCAAATACTTGTTTTTCTCTGTTTTTGGATTCATTTATGACTACTTTACAACTCTGTAATTTTAAACGAGTTGACACATCTCAAATTTTAGATTTTTCCAAGCCTATACTAATAGTACAGCTGTGCCAAATTTCAGGAAATTTGTTCCTTCTGTCCCATCGCTATGAAAACTACTACACTGCTCCAAATTTTAATAAACGGGACCAATATGACCGCCTTATTTTATGCCGCCTCTGTACTTGAACAAATACTGGTAATTTAGCCATAGTCCCAAAAAAAGGTTGGTCATGCCTGGTTTAAACGGTGGAGAGGTGGAAAACGCGGGTATTGAAGCAGCGGATAAATTTCTTTACCAATTTGATGATATTCCTCAGAAAGGCTTGAAAGTGATCTTCATTGTAGATAAAACCAGATATAAAAATGTTTGAAAGGTCCTACACGAGAAAACTAAAACATGTCCGCTTTCTGACTGGATCACGTTATTATTGAAGAAGACTGGATCGCGTTGTTATTCGGAAGAAATATCGCTGGGTTCTAGTTAGCGATCGTCCATTAATCACATGAGGCTCGGAAGGCGGGGGGAGGGGTTTGTGCAAAAACACGAAATATCAGATGGGGGGGGGTATTGAGATATCAGGTGTATTTATTTTTTCGTTGAATGCGCGCTTTTTAAAGCGAAAAGCGGCGGGTACCAAAAAAATACACGTGATTTAGGGTAGGGGGGCGGGTTAACCTAAAACCTCACCACGTATCACTGGAAGGGGGAGGGGGGGGGGGAGGGGGTTACAAAGTTACTAAAAAACATCACGTGATTAATGGACGACCCCTTAAAGACTCTCCTAATCTATCGATATCTATCTATCGTGCATTGAAGCAAAATCAAAATAAACGAAAACAAAGCACCGTCGCGTATTAACCAATTCGCTTACGTCATTTGTAAATCTCGAAACGGGGACGAAGAACATCACTTAACGCAAACCAAACCAAATTTATGCTCCAAAGCAAAACACAATGCGACAGCTACGGAGAAAGCATAGCCATACGAAATTACAACTTTGAGGGTCAAGGACTTCACCTATCTTGACAGTAACGTAAACACCAAAACGAATAGCGAGTGGGAACCGTGGGCTCTTCTCCTTACTAACAATTGTAAAGTCCAGTAATGTACATAGAGACAACAAACTTCGTATATATAAAACTCTCATCCGCACTGTAGTATGCTACAGAGGCGAAACGTGGACAATGGTCAAAAAGTCCGAGGAATTACTGGAACGTTTCGAGCGGAAGATCATTAGAAGAATATATGGTGCGACGCAGTGGAGCAGTGGAGGATTAAGTAGAATCGTGAATGGTACCAACTATATAGAGATCCCCTATTACGACGCACATCAAACTAATGCGATTCCGATGGGCTGGACATCTCGAACGCATGTCAGAAACACGGGTCGCAAATAAAGTGTAGTAGGGACGGACAACCAGGCTGGCAGGCCCAGTTAGAATGCTTTGTATGGTCTCAGCTGTTATATGGGGTAGAAACTTAAAAACGGTAAAAATATCGGCATTTGAAATGCGGCTCTACATACGCATAATTAAAATTTATTGGACTGCTATAACCACAAATGAAGAAGTACTAAGAAGAATTGGACACGGCAGAAAACTGATGACAACCGTCAACATAAGAAAAACGGCATATCTTGGCCATATACTTCGTAACGACAAATACTCTCTCCTACAAGTAATAGAGGGAAGAAAAGTCATAGGAAGAAAAAGGAAATATTGTCTGACGAATATCAGAGAGTGGACTAGCCTCAGTGTTGAACAAATATTTCACGTTGCAAGAGATAGAGAAGCGTTTAAAGAAGTGATCCAACCTTCGTTAAGGAACACGGCATATGAAGAAGAAGAAGGCGTTCTAAATTAATCCAATGCAGAATAATCGCAATATTTAAATTAATGTAGTCTAAACAAGTCTATTACAATGTAGTTTATTTACCATAATGTAATTAATTAGTTTGACAACAAACAAATCTTTCTATAAAAAAGCAAAAAACATATAAAATACACAAAAGATAATTTCACTTACGATTACTTACTATAAATTTTCATTAAGCATTTAAAGTAAGGCTTGTGTAAAAATAATAGGTGTTATTAATTCACAGTGTTAATTACTTTATCGACAATTCCCAGAAGAAATAGCCGTCTCATTAGATATAATTAGAAAAATAAATGTCCTAACTTAAGAGGCTCTTCTGGGGCGTAATACAAGCCTAATGTTTCAACACTAATTGCTTAATTATAATCAACAGGCATTCATGAAATTAAAACCGACTTAATTGGTTTGCCTGTAGAAAACTACTAATGCATTAGATAGAAAGGTAATGTTATTAATTTCTCGACGAAATTAATACATTTTTTAAGATATGGAATGTAATTATTATAATAAGCCGGCATAAATGCATTTAATGAAACGTATTTTAAGAATTAATTTTAATGATTAAATGCGGGAATGAAAATGAAGAAGTGCAAATGGAGTTGGCCGACGCGACGGGCGAATGTTATCAGATTGTGTGGAAAAAATTGGCTCATAATTCAAAACGGGATGGCATATTAATAAATTTTGTTGCAAATGTGGCCTTGGAAATTATATGGAGTCAAGGAGATATTTATAAGGGAATTTTCAATTACCAACATTCAGTTTTTATAAAAATATTGCAATTAAAAAAACTTCTTAATTAAATTCTAAACGCCGAGAATTAATTATTTTGGACAGCTTGAAAGAAAATTCGGGATAGATATTTATAAGTAGGGCCCGGATTAATATGTAAATTCATATTTTTAATTCAAATTATTTTCTTTATTTAGTTTTCCACACACATTTATGATATTTGGAAGAAGATTCCATATTCTCGTTCCAAATATTATAATTTGTGTGGAAAACAAAATAAAGACCGTAAATAATTTGAATTAAAAGTATGTATTTACATATTAATCCGGGCCCTATTTATAAGCTATGTATATATGACACTGTGTATATATATTTTTTTTGTTAAGTTTGCTCCGATGTGGATGCCGGGTTTGCCCACCCTTCAAACACTGCGGCCTACTTGTGGCCTATTGTATTTTACATTCACATTCACTTATAGGCCCAGAAACCCAGTTGTTATTGTAAATTGCGCTAATTAATATTTTTCAAATTAATTGTCTTCTGGTATAAATGCGGCCGGCAATGGGGATACACACGGGACCTCTCTACTTGTTAGTTAGCGCTCTAACATGAGGCCACGAGCGTCACACTACACCACTCTGTCTGGCTGTGTATATTACTTTTATCGAAAGTTTTAAAATTTCTAAAACGTTTAAATTGATTTCAGTAGTTTGTTAATCGGTACTTGATTAATAAAAATGAATATAATGGCAACAAACTATGTATTTCTAAATTAATATAATTATTGTATCCTATTAAATTAAATTATTAATTATCTCGGTTCTTGTGCATCAATAATATTATGTTTGTGCTGTTCAAATGTGCTGTTCAAAATTATACAGTGCTATATTTAATAAGGCTAGTATTTAAATACCAAACATAAACATTTGTGCTAATTAAATATTGCACTTTTCGACGTTAAAAGTGCTAAATAGAAAAGTAATGTTTACTGAGTTCATACACACATTACTAAGTTCAACTTAAAAGGATGAGCCAACAAAGAAATTCTATAAGAAATCGAGAGCACACTTATAAAAAACAAAGGAAGTTATTGAGGGAAAATTTCAGGTTTTTCTTTGTTAAATTTGGCGAAAATTTACGAAACGTTGAAAAATTGTTAGAATTTCGGGGAATGTGTTAAGACATAACTTCGAAGAAAATTAGGAGAAATTTGTGGAAAAATTAATACAATTAACCCTTTCGGCCCTGGCATTTACATATCTCTACTTACTATGGCAATCCATATTTTTGCTGTTTATCACTAGTCACTTCAGCAAAGCCTCCTAAACAAAATACATGCGCAGTGTATGTCATTACTTGACTTGTGTTGTGTCTAAATAAGTGTTTTATAAAGTCGTGCGAGATGGATGCTGATAAACTCAACAATCTAATTGGTAAATAGGAATAATTACTGCGTGAAACCCAATATTGATTCAAGTTTTACTGATATGTGAACTTTAAGATATGTTTGATAAGTAGAACGTAAGATGTTTGAGGATTCTGCCCATGTAATCCTTGTCATAACCCTTTGAAATTTGTGTACGCAATTGCCACCACTGGGTGTCTACGCACAAATTGATAAAAAATTAATTTGTGCATTCTTAGATAATAATGGAATTTATCCAATGACTTTTTATGGCAATGTAAAGAAATTATCCCGAAAAATAACTTTACAGGATCCAAATGCAGCAATATTTGCATTGCCTGATTCGGACGTATAAGATGAAGTGGAAAATATAAACGAAATGGAAATTGCAAGAGTTAGATGAAGAGTCAGATAAAGAGTCAGATGAAGAGAAGAATCCAAGAAGAGTCCAAAATTCAAAATTAAAAAAGAAAACAAGAAAAAAAAAAATTGGAAGCGAGATGTGTTTGTTCCGCCAAACGTTATTTTTACTCCCTCTGGCAGTGATGTCGAAAATACCAATAAGTGTCAAACTCCAACGACCTATTTTACAAAATATTTTCCAAATAATATTTTCACTGAACTTGACGAAAAAAACAACATAACATGTACTCAATTCATAAAAGCGGAAAAAATATCAACACAAATTCGGAAAAAACTATAAAACTTGTAGCTCTGCAAACTTTCATGGGCATAATTCGTTTTCCAAGATTGAGGATGGACCTGCCACAAAAATGAAATTCGTGGATGATGTTCAAAGAACTCGCAATCGTATCGAAAACCTTATAAATAATTTGCATATTGTGGATACGATAGTAGAATGGTTGGCATTTTCTAGTTGCCTAATTAGTACGCCGAAACGAAGTAGGCCATTGTTCGAACGTCCCAACAATTCAGAACCAATCAAACATAAGAAAACGCATAATATTCCGGTAAACGACGTAAGATATGATAACCCTGGTCAATGGCCTGCACATATAAATGGCAATGAGCAGCGCTGCAAACTCGAGACATGTGAAGGGCGCTCGCGAATAAAGTGCGAAAACTGCGAAGTGCCCCTCTGCTTGCACAGATTTAGGAATTTCATATTAAATAAATTATGTTTGTGTTTATGTACGAAACTGTAAGTTTTCATTTTTAGCATATTTTAGCTTTAGGACCTGCTGGTGGCATTTGCCACCACGAATTAATTCCTATACTAATTAAGCAAATGAGTTCAAATTTGGTATTTTTGGTTTTAAGAAGCTCCCCATCAATAATAATTAACAAAAAAATTTGATTTTCAAATTTAAAAATCCAGGGCTGAAAGGGTTAAGTAAATGATTTTTTTTTATAAATGCAAGGAATCAAAACCAATTTATCAATTCTAACAAGAAACCTAACAAGAGAAAAAACGTCAAAAAAAAATAGACATCGCATAATTGAATGACCCCGACAAAAAGAAAGAGATAAGTTCTAAGATCGAAAAAGAACTAGAAATGGTAGAGGTCCGTACGGGAAGAGGATGTTGAAAAGATATGGAATGATTTAAAAACTAAAATAGCAAATATTCAGGAAAAAGACATTGGATTCACGGAAACCAACAGAAAAACAGGAAACGATGACGCAGGAAATATTATGGCTCCTCTACACTATGGCCCATCTTGAGCCACTGTGAGCCAT
Organism: Phosphuga atrata; assembly: GCA_944588485.1. Taxonomy (NCBI): domain Eukaryota; kingdom Metazoa; phylum Arthropoda; class Insecta; order Coleoptera; family Silphidae; genus Phosphuga; species Phosphuga atrata. Next base: position 80,568,312 of record OX155894.1, read on the forward strand.
CACCATTGTGTAGAGGGGTAGATGGCCTGTAGTGGCCTAAGTAGTGGATGATGGAGATGGTGATGGCCATGGATGGCGTTGGGAGCGGTCCGACTACACACATCAAAGGAGGCCAGCATGCGCTAGTAAGCTGCGCACTGGTTAAAGTGGCATGTCCACACCATGGGCCATCATTATTTCCTTTATCGCACGCTTATCAGTGCCTGATAATACTGATTTTAGTAATTATTATTATTTAATTATAACAAAATATTTACTTTTGAAATTATAAATTTCAACTTAATTAAATTTGAATATTAACTTTATAATTTCAATTCAAATTTTGAAATTAATTTTTATCAACAATGTATGGCCCACTGTGCCCCATTCATGCACATCTAAAATGGTCCATCTAGATGGACCACTGTGTGGATGCGTCCATTCAGACCATCATAATGGTGACCATCATGATGGCCCACAATGAGCCATAGTGTAGAGGAGCCATTAGACCTTATGAATAACAGACGGAAATACAAGGCAAATCCGACAGAATACAAACGTTTAAATAGCATCATTAGGAAAAAGTGCCGGGATGCGATAGATATCTGGATGTCGGCAAAGTGCCAAGAAATAGAACAACTACAAGAAAAATATGACACCTTCAATGTTCAAACAAAAGTAAAAGAATTTACAAAAAGACACAGAAAACATCAAGGAGCAATCTTAAGAGACGATAACAACGAGATAATTCTAGGAGTAGAAGCTAAGCTTGAAAGATTGAAAAATTATATCGAAACATTTTTTAATGATGATAGACTTTGCTCTCCACCACCGATAGATCACATATTGAATGAAAAGGCTCCAGAAATAATCAGTGACGAAGTTTTGCATGCAATAAATGCACAGAAAAACTGAAAAGCTACCGGTCCCGATAAAATCAACGTTGAAATGCTTAAACTGATTACAGATAATGAAGGTAAAGGCCTAGACTTTTTTTAATAGTTTGGTCCGATGTGGATGCCGAGTATTAACCATTCAAACACTGCGGCCTATTTGTGGCCTATTGTATTTTGCATTGACGTACACTTATAGGCCCAGAAACCTACTTGGTATTGTAAATTGCGCTAATTAATATTTTTCACATTTGTCTTCTGGTATAAATGCGGCCGGCACTGGGGATAGAACTCGGTCCCTCTATACTTGTTAGTTAGCGCTCTAACATGAAGCCACCAGCGTCACCTCTACACCACTCGCGCCGGCAAGGCCTATACTTAATAACAGCATAATTTAACAGATTATATAGCTCAAGCAAGATACCGTCAGATTGGCTTTAATCAACATTCGTGACCCTGCCAAAGAAACCCAACGCCTCACAATGTGATGACTATCGGATGATAAGTCTTATGTATGAATGTCCCATGTCCTGAAAACCTTTCTTAGAACTATCCACACGCGAATCTACAAGAAGTGCGAATATCAGATGGACAACACCCAGTTTGGATTCCGATACGGACTCGGAACACGTGAAGCACTTTTTTTCCTAAATGTAATGACACAAAGGTGTAGAGACATGAATGTGCATGTATTTGCATGTTTCATAGACTATCGAAAGGCGTTCGAGTGTGTTAATCATCAGAAGATTAACACACAATTCTAATAACAACCGGAGTCGACGAATAGGACCTACGTTTCATTTTAGAACTTTATTGGCATCAAAAGGCGGTAGTAGAGATGGAAATCAGAACTGGCGTCAAAGAGAAACTAAAAAGATGGAAGAGCTACGTGGAGGAGCGTTTTGATGATGACAGACATGAGATTCCCAGGGTAGTAATTGAACATGAAGAAGATTGACCAGCTATTACAAAGAGTGAAGTCATTCACGCGTTAGACTCAGAAAAACAGAAACGCTACGGGAGCAGATAAGCTACATATGGAAGTACTTAAAACCATTGCTAGCCAAGAAGGCAAAGGACTGGATCTTATGCTAGAACTATTCATTACCATATAAAGAATCACTCCCAGTTGGCTCAAGTCTACCTTTGTAACGATTCCGAAGAAAACAAACGCATCACAATGCGAAGACTATCGCATGATTAGTCTAATGCCACATATCCTTAAAGTTTTTCTGAGAATAATCCACACTCGAATATGCAAGAAATGCGAGGAACAAATAAGCGACACTCAATTTGGATTCCAGAACGGACTAGGCACTCGAGAAGCCCTCTTTTCCTTAAATGTTTTAACACAGAGGTATGCACATAGTTGTCTACGCCTGCTTTATTGACTATCGAAAGGCATTCGACAGTGTCAAGCATCAAAAGATGGTGGAAATATTATCCGTAACCGGGATTGAAGAGATATTACATTGATAACGAATTTCTACTGGAACCAGATTGCCGAAGTAGGAATAGACGGAGGAACATCTGACACTGTATATGTATATTGTCACCACTCCTATTCAACATCTATTCGTAGGCCATTTTCAAAGAAGCTTTAGCGGATGACATGGGAGGTATCAAAATAAATGGAGTAAGTATCACCAATATCAGATACGCAGACGACACCCTAGTCCTTGCCGATAACATATCAGACCTACAAAATATGATGAATAGAATAACTGAATATAGTGAGCATCATGGATTGGACATAAATATATCAAAGAACAAACTGCTAGTCTTCTCCAAGGGAACCACTGCTGAAACAATTTTGATTAACGGCAATCAAATTGAACAAGCCTCGTGTTTTATATATCTGGGTACCATAGTCAACGCGTGGTGCGATCCGAAACGAGAGATCCGTTCCAGAATCGAACAAGCCAGGAAAACATTCATAAACATGAGAAGATTTTTTACTAGTCCTGATCTGAGTTTGGAGCTCAGAGTTCGCATGATTAGATGTTATGTCTCAAGTGTGCTGCTGTACGGATGTGAATGCTGGACCCTGGACCCTGCAACTGAAAAGAAAATTGAGGCGCTTGAAATGTACATATCGCCGTATGCTCCGCATCTCATGGGTCCAACAAATTACGGTCCAACGAAGAAGTGCTTAGACGAATGAAGAAGCCGAAAGAACTAATGGCCCTCATTAAAGAAAGAAAAACTACATACTTAGGCCACATTATGAGAGGCAACAATTATGAATTGCTGAGACTCAAGGGAAAAGATCTATTGGTAGACGTTAGAACTCCTGGTTGAAAGACCTCAGAAGATGGTATGGGTGCACTTCCATTGAAATCTTTCGAGCTGCTGTGACCAGAACAATGTTAGCTATGTGGATCGCCAACCTTCGAAAGGAGAGGGCGTCATAAGAAGAAGAAGAAGAGATGGAACAATCAACATAGGAAGATATGCAAATCAGACAGGGTATTCGACAAGGTTGCGCCTTGTGTCTCCTGTTTAATTTGTACTCGGAAAGTATATTTAGAGAAGCACTGGATGGAGTCCCGGGAGGAATCAAGATCAATGGAACCCCAATAAACAATATCAGGTACGCCTACGATCCGGTTATCATAGCCAGCGATGTACAAGAACTACAAAGCATCATAGATTCCGTAGTTCACTATAGCGACATATTTTGATTGCATCTCAATGTCTCCAAGATCAAATTATTGGTCTTTTCTAAAACTCCAATAAATGCACACCTGCGTGTCAAGGGACAAACTATCTAACAAGGGACCTCAATAAAATATCTGGGAGCTAACATCAATAGTCAGTGCGACCCGAAAAAGGAAATACTTTCAAGGATTGAGCAAGCGAGAAAAATCTTCATGAATATGAAATCATTTTTTACAAGACTAGACCTCAGTTTGGAACTCAGAACTCGAATGATCAGATGCTACGTCTTCTCTGTCCTACTCTATGGATGTGAAAGCTGGACACTAAATTCACAGACCGAAAAGAAAATAGAAGCCTTCGAACTATATGTGTATTGACGGATACTGCGAATTTCATGGGTACAAAGGATCAAAAACGATGTAGTACTCCAGCGCATGCACAAACAAAAAGAATTACTGAACACCATCAAAGAAAGAAAATTGCAATACTTGGGTCATGTGATGAGAGGTGATAAATACGAAATATTACGCCTCATAATAGAGGGCAAAGTACAATCAGTAGGAAGACGCCAGAACTTGTGGCTGAAAGATTTGAGGAGATGGTTCGACCGCTCGTCTGCAGAAATATTTCGTGCTGCAGCTTCCAAAATTGCCATTTGGATCGCCAACCTTCGGCAGGAGAGAGCGTGATATGAAGAAGAAGAAACAAGATATTTAAGTAAAACGTTAAAATGTTAGATATGATTTCTTGAAAATCTAAATAGGAACTATGTAGGAAAATGTAACTGTAAGTAGTGTGTACCTTACATTTACCAACCAAGCTGACAAATGTACATTTACACACATGTACATATACCGATAAGTTTGTACATTTACCTAACTACTTACTTTTGGCGTAATATATATATATATATATATATATATATATATATATATATATATATATATATATATATATATATATATATACATATAAAATATAATTTATATTAATAGTTATTTACATATAGAGGGCCAGATGTATAAGATTACGCCCGCAGCCGAAGTTTGAGGCCCGACGAAGGAGGGCCTTTATGGTCCATCATGTACAACGTTTTACGCACAACTGCATAAAACTTTCAACTTTTAATTAAAAATGGTTAAAAACGATGAAAAAAATGCGGCGGTGATTTAAATTCACCGCTCGTTACTTAGGTTATCTGTTGTTAAGAAAAAAACAAAAAGTTATTGTAAAAAATAATTTTCATAATTTCGGAATGGAAGTAAGCGCTGAGCAAAAATTTCTTCCGAAATATTAGTGGAAGCTGATGAAGCTGTATTGGGTTTGATCCCAACCAGTCTAAAGACCGATATGAAACGGAGTTTTCATCTTGGGAAGCCTTAATATGATAGAATGATAGATTTTTTTCAATGATTTTACAGGCCCGCGGGCCGGTAAAATTTAGACGGGTGTAATGTCAAATTTTCGGTCGTGGTAACTAAGATGTAAAGGAACAATTTTGATGCAGTTGTGCGTAAAAATATTAAAATTCAATATTTTTAGTTTCCGAGTTTGTCATGTTAAGTTATTTAATATCTTCATTTCTAAATATTTGATTACCTTGACTTCTACAGATTCTCTCCCTAATTTACATATAATTTTTGATTTATCGATATTTCAATTACTTCGCATAATTTATTAAACGGACAGTTTTTTATTTCATTTTTTTTTTATTTCACGAAAAACTAAAAATCAATAAAATATTATTTGGTTTAGAGGCGCCAATAATTCAAATGAATCTGTCCAAATAAATTGTCAATTCAATCGATTATATCTATTTATTGCTCTGTGCATTATTCATCGCCCTTTACATAATAACGTATATAAAACTACCATGGAAATTAATACACGTTAAAATTAATATACTGGAAACAAGTTTTGAATGTTGCTTCGATAATTAAAATTTGTTTCTGGAATATTCTGCTAATTTATTCAAATAATTTGTAAACCAAAATCGTTAAATAAATTAACTTAAAACAATGGAGACCGGATAATTAGCAAGAACATTAAGATAATAGTTTTGCAAAAAATAAATTGCTGATAAATACTTATTTTTTGTTTATTTTTTGTTGCCAGTTGCCGATTGAGTAAAAAGGAAAAAAACAGATATTTTCTAATCTCAGGTTAATATAAAGTTTTAAAATTTTTAATATTTTTCTCATCGATATAATATTCAGTTTCTTGTGGCATACATCAGATTTCCGCCAAATTCAGTTTATACTCATAAGTAATCTCCCATAGGAGATTTTTTGAGCATCTGTAGATGATATTCAAACCACCAACGTTTTTTCATCATTCAACCCATCTGAGTCTACTGCTGGACATTTCGTTCTTCCACTTCCTTCTGTCCTGTGCCAAGTTGATCCAATTTCCGGCTACGCGTCTAATATCGTCAGACAATCTTGTAGGATTTCGATCTCTGCTTCTTTTGGACTCCCAGGGTCTCCATATCAATATTTTCTTTGTCCACCTGTCATCAGTGGTTCTTGCGAGATGCCCTGCCTAGTTCTATTTTAAATTGGTTAAGCGTTGTACTATGCCTGTCCATATCCACTCTTGTTTTTTGTCTTAACCATTCATTTGTCTTCCTGTCCCTTCTGGTCACTCCTTCCATTGATCGTTCCATTGCCCTTTGGGCAATTCGTAGTTTATTCTTGATTAACGTTAAAGTTTCGACTCCATAGGTTAAAACAGGCAAAACGCATTGATCGTAGACTTTTCATTTAAAACATATTGGTCTCCTAGTATGTGTCTTAATTTTCCAAAGGCAGCCCATCCTAAGCCTATCCTCCTGGTAATTTCGCATGTCTGATTATCTCTGCCAATTTTGATGGTATGTCCAAGATACTTGTATGCGTCAATCTATTGTCCGTTATTGTCCTGCCCATGATGAGGTTCGTCATAATTTTAGTTTTTGACATATTCATTTTTAGCCATTTTAGTTTAAACCGGAGGTTCTCAAAGTTTGTGCCGCGGCACCCTGGGGTGCCGCGAGCGTATGCCCGGAGTTCTGCAGCAATAATCAAGATATGTAAAAAAATGTAAATAGAAAAATACATGAGATAAACGAATTTGAGTTCTCACTTTTATTGTAGAATTGAGGCGTTTAGTATCAAAACCAGCTCAATCCATTTTTATAAATTTTGCAGGAGAGACAAAAAACATTTCGCCCTCTGCCCATTTAATTTTTTCAAAAAGATTAAAGGTCATTCGGAAAACCTTCGGTGAACGATTCTAAATCTTTTTTTTAATTTTATGTTAGTAGTATTGTATAATTATTTATAAACAAAAATAATTTGTGAATAGGATGGTTGCGACAGTTACTACGTGGTAATTCATACTTACATTGAATTGAAAAATTCACTATGTTTTTACCACACTTAGACTATGTAAAAATGTTATACAACTTGTTATTCACAGTAATATAAATTTCTACACATACCACGACTTAAGTTTCGACGTTTGACTGTCATTTTCAAGTGTCACTTGAAAATGACCATCAAACGTCGAAACCGTCAAACGTCGAAACTCGTGGTATGTGTAGAAATTTATATTACTGTGAATAACAAGTTGTATAACATTTTTACATAGTCTAAGTGTGGTAAAAACATAGTGAATTTTTCAATTCAATGTAAAAATAATTTGGATTGAGCTGGGTTTGCAAAAATTTGAGGTTTTTTTTTAATTTTTCCCTTCAAATTTCAATTAAACCTATATGGTATCTTAATTATATTCACGTATTAGCCTGTAAAATCAAAAGGGTGAGTTGATTTAATTAATTTATTATAATAATCTTTAAACTGTTATTCCGAATATTCAGTGATATAGAAATTCACTATGTCCCTGTAGTATTTGTATTTTCGATTTCCATCCAATGATCCCCAGAATGCTTATTGACGCAAATGCAAATTAATATCGTCATTTATCTTGCTCTGGAGTAATGGGAACGCCAACAGCCACAGGGATGGAGTCACACGGGAAGCAAAAAGGTCCAATATCCGAATTAAAAAAGTTGATCTCTTATTTTGATGTCATTTTTTATCTCCATCCTGATGATCACAAATCACAATCAGAAAATCGACGAAATAGCAGCTTTAAAATCATACACTTTTCCAGCAAGGGAAATTGTGGTTCCCTGGTGAGCGAAAATTGCTGTATATTCTTCGGGGTACATGACTGAATTTTTCTTTTTTATCTCCTTTTCTATTTGGTCAAACACGTGATCTAATGCTGATGTAAGTAGCAGGTGGCGCGCATGGTGGGCTTTAATAGAAGCATGGATTGAGCTGGGTTTAAAAAAACACCGGTTTTTGACCGGTTTTCGACCGGATCAAGTCAGATTCGTTCCAAATCGATTTGTAACTTGATAGTATCGACAAAGACCTATCAAAAAATGCAAAGAAAAAACTTTTGAAAAATGTTGGATTGAGCTGGTTTTGATACTAAACGCCTCAATTATACACAACTGGCTAAAATCTGGGTCTTTGTAACGGAAAAGTGATGCACGCCACTGGTTACGCTGAAAGAGCCACATGGTTTCATGGCAATCTAAGGATGCTGATACTAGGCAAAGGTGCACGCCATTGGCGCTTTCATCCCTACCTGTTGCCGCATGTGGTAGACTATAGTGAATTGTAAATGTGCTGCCAGATTATGCCAGTGAAATCGCTATAGAAAGCGTAGCATAGCAATCGAGTTTTTGAAAGAATATGACATTCAAATCCCGTTCTTTTTTTAATATCACGCAATTCTGTTTGCAAATGAACGAAGGCGGTAGAGTAATATTTAGATAAAAAATGTATATTGCCACATTGATCTCATTTTGGGTCTGGAGTTCGCGCGTATGTGATAACCTGGGTTAAACCAACGGTCCTTGCCACATTGTCCTATATTGGATCTATATTTGTGGTCATGATTTATCTGCGGCTTCACGGTGTGCAACCTAATCTAACCTGGGTTAAACCAACGGTCCTTGCCACATTGTCCTATATTGGATCGAGAGTTCGCAACCGCGCGTATGTGGTCATGTTTTATCTGCGACTTCGCGGTGGGCAACTTAATCTAACTTGGGTTAAACCAACGGTCCTTGCCACACTATCCCAATTTGGATCCTTCTGATTTTACGATTTTGTAAAATCGTTCGATTTAGTTTAAAATATATAATGCAAATTTTTTTACCTTCTACGGAGGGGGGTACCCTTCTCTGAATTTCGATTTTCAATTTACATGGGTTTAAATGGAGAACGCGGTAAGAAGTTTGCGAATAAATTTGTTTTGCAAAAACGGTTCGCTTTGGAAAGATGAACATGACAAACTTTAAAAAGTTGCTAAAAAACATCACGTGATTAATGGACGACCCCAAGGGTGTGCCGCGAGATTTTTTCAGCTCGACAAGGGTGCCGCGGCAAAAAAAAGTTTGAGAACCACTGGTTTAAACATTATTTGAAATAAATTAACTACGACAATGTAAAAAGATTTGATTTGAAAATTCTTAAAACTTTCCAAGAAAATCAGTATGTTAGTATAATTCAGCTCTCAGCAACTTGAAGAACTAATAGAAATAATTTCATTTGCAGTGAAAATTGGGTACATACGTATTAACGCCACCACCGCTATATATTGTATCGAGACTTCGCGCTGCCGCGCGTATGGTTGTCTTGATTTATCTGTCCGCGTCGCGGCGGGCAACCTAATCTAACCGGGGTTAAAAAATAAAGTATTTTGAGTTTTAAAAATATTTTAATTTTAAATAAAATGTTTTATTTTATGATTTATCCTTAAAATTTTAGGTGTAAATTGGCGGCATTTAAAAATGCAGCGGTGGTGGCGTTAATACGTAAGTACCGAAAGTTGTTTTCTATGTAACTTATGAGTCTGCATCTCAGTCTATGTCAGAATATTAGTTTGCATTCTTGAAAACGCCTGAATTTTTTTAGATTGTCTGAAACTAAAGTAAAATTCAAATCAATGTTTTGAATAAGTCGAATGAGTGATGAATGAATAAAAACGAATATAATAATTAAGTTTGTTGAAGTATATTATTATTTCATAAAAATAAATTACTTCAAATTAAAGCAAGGATATTGTATATTCATTATTGAAATAAAAAAACTGTATTATAATAACATATAATTTGTTTAAATTTGGTTCATTTTATTAAATAATGATGACAATATTTTTGCAAATTACTTAATTTTTAACGTTAAAAAATGTTTCCTAAACATAAAATAATTGGACAAAATGGTAGAAAAGTCATAAGGCACGAAATTATTATCTGTAATTGTACTTGATATACAGAAAAGTTTTCGAAATTAAACCGGACGGGGTAATTAATTCTTCAATACCTCATTACCTTAAGCCTTTCGGCCCTGCCGGTGGCATTTAACACCGTACCATTTGCAAGCCAATCTATCCATATTATTACTATTTATCACTGCATGTTTTTTGTACCTATGCTTTTTTATATAATTCCTATACCTAGTAATCAAATCAGTTCAAATTTGGCATTGAAGTTAATGATAAGCTTGCCATCAATAATATTTAACAAAAATTTTTTTTTTCAAAATTAAAAATTCAGGGCCGAAAGGTTTAAGTAAAAATGTACACATTTTCTCTCTCTCAAATAAATAAATTTCAGTTCAATAAAGTAACATGAGTCCCAAAAGTCTTGGAATCCACCAGGGGTGACACTCTTATGGGTGACCTTGTGACAGAAGCTGTAATTATTGGAACCCTTTATTGATGGCACTGGGCACGTAAATGTGAATTTTTTTGTGTTGTTTAGATTATCATACATACACATATCTAAAGTTTATTGTTTATGTCGCCATTCTGTCAAAATTTGTGGAAAACACCAAGAAAACCCTTTGAAGATTCATGTTTCCAAACACCTGCCTGTTGGATTAAACTGTATCGCAAGGTTGTTCCTACGATTTTAAATGTTGAACCTGGTATGTCTGTCTTAAAATTATTAATATTTTACGCACATCTACATAATATAATATTGTTTTCTATATAGATCTTTCGTTTCTATTTTACTTTGCAAATACCCCTTTTTTAATATGCGGGAAGCGATTTCGGGATGACTGCGCAGTTCAAGGGGGCCACTTGTCAAGTTAACAAGAATGTGCTTGCTACGTCCCCAAAAAAATATGTTCCGTTTTTATTTCATATTGTAAACTTAATTTTTTTTCCTTATATAAAATGTAAATACATATTTTGTATCTTATAAGTACATGTAAATAACAAAATTAAACAATTGTTTTTCAATTTCACCCTACTTGAATTACATTATATTTCCGTATATATTTAATACAACATTCATAAATCCCGCCTTTGATAATTAGTTCCTATGAAGAAAATATAGATGGCGCACATCTGTTACAGGAATTCATCAGTGAGTGTCTAGTCTTTCTTTAGATATTTGTCTCTGGAATTCACTTTTGCCATGAATTTGAAGAAGTAGGTCATTTCTTAATTGACACACATAAAATTAAACAAATTATCAAATGTCATTTTTAAGTAGCTGTCAGTGGTGTTGAGGTTATGTCGCATTGTTTTTAGTGTTAAGTTCAACAATTTCATTAGTTATAAATAAAACGTCTTCTCATAAATTTAACACTGATTTATTTTATAGTGTTGTGAATTATAAAATTAACAAAGAAGAACAAACATTACAACAGACGGAGAATGTGTTGTCCATTTTCACGAATACACAAATTAATTCGCCGTTTTACGTTATCCAACACATTTTGTAATACTGTGTTGTCTATCTCTTCACAGTTTCTTATTACATTGTTTCACAGATCTTCTACTATATGCACTGGACTGTTGAATACTGGATTTTTTAAATATGGAAGAAGAAAAAAGTCCAGAGGAGTTAGATCACAAGAACGTGGTGGAAATCGATCTTTGCTTACTAGGCTGTCGCCGAAGAATTCCTTGAGATAATTTAAAGTTTCACGGGCAATGTGCGGTCTAGCAGAATCTTGTTGGAAGAAGCCATTTTGGAGTTCATCATCATGAAGCTCGTTAATATTTTTTTGCAAATTAGTGGCTCTATAAGTGGCAGAGTTTAAAATACCATCGAAAAATATTGAACCGATAGTTCTGCGTCTTGACATTGCTAACCACACACCAACTTTGATTGAATGCAGTGGGGTCTCTCTAAAAAAATGTGGGTTGTCAACACTCCACATGCGCATGTTTTGGGAATTAATGTATCCCTTTAGATGCACTTCGGGAATTTTATTTTTTAGGGAATTAATGTATCCCTTTAGATTTCGTTCCTTATGACGTTTCTACCATTTTGTCCAATTATTTTATGTTTAGAAAACATTTTTTAACGTTAAAAATTAAGTAATTTGCAAAAATATTGTCATCATTATTTAATAAAATGAATCAAATTTAAACAAGAAAGCCCATCAAGATATCCATCAAAGTTTTAATGGTCTCGCGATGAAATAAAAATCAGGCTTCATCAGTGAAAAAAGTTAAATTTAGCACTTCGTCATTCTTATTTTCATTGAACCACCGACAGTAGGCCAGTCTTTTATTATAATCGAGTGGTAAAAGCTTTTGGTATATTAGCAACTTATATGGTTTCTTGTGAAGATCTTGACGAATAATCCTGTGAGTGGTAGTACGACTTAAATTCAACTGTTGAGCTAGTCTCCTAATTGAAGTGGTAGGTTCGTCTTGGACTGCATTTCTGATGTTTATAATATTCTCATTATTAATACGAGGCCTTCCACTTCTTGATTTGTTCTTAATGCTACCTGCAATTCGAAAGCAATGAACTGGTCGTAATACCTGCCTTCTAAACTGATTCCTATTAAATAAAAACATAGGAAAACGTTGCCTAAATTTTTCAATGCACGGGTCGATACTATATTCCCATTCACTATTTTCCAGGCGTCTACAATTACGAAAATAACTTTCGACGATAAAAGTTTTTTGCTCTTTTGTAAACATTTTTAAATTAAATAAATTAAGTAAGACCGGTAGAAATAACATTAAACGGCGAATTAATTTGTGTATTCTTGAAAATGGACAACACATTCAACATCTGTTGTAATGTTTGTTCTGCTTTGTTAATTTTATAATTCACAAAACTATTAAATAAATTTATAAGAAGGCGTTTTATTTATAACTAATGAAATTATTGAACTTAACCCTAAAAACAATGCGACATAACCTCAAGACCACTGACAGCTACTTAAAAATGACATTTGATAATTTGTTTAATTTTATGTATTTGAATTAAGAAATGACCTACTTCTTCAAATTAATTGCAAGAGTGGATTCCCAGACTTTTGGGACTCACGTTACATATTTTCTCTTGCATCCCGGTATCGTATTCTACCCAAGAATTCTATAAATTACATAGAAAATAAATCTGCTCACTCAATTCGCAATTCAGTATAGACATATTATTATATTAAGTAGACCGCGTTGGCGTTTTGAAAACCGTGCATTGTTTTCTCCTTCAATAATCAGACTGAAACATTTCATTCCGGCTTCGTATCTCCATTGAAAACCGTTCTACAATCGTTCCTTTGTAAAACCGACGGCCTGTTGAACTAAACTGAACAAATAAATTAACTATCGCGGAATAACTTTAAATATTTATTTACTCCCGGGAGAACATGTGCTGCCGCTCTTATCTCTCGAATGTATGACGCAAATCATGCACAGAGCAAGAAAGAGTTAAAACGTTAGAAATTCTTGCTGCGGGATTATTTATTGAATATAATTGTATTCGTTGAGAGAGAAATTACTAAATAGTCGTAGATTTGCATTTGTTTATAGTGCAGCTGTTAGTGTTGCTTTTATGTTCATGTTATTAGGTAACTTTACGTTTTTATTTTGCTATAATTTATGAATTAATAAAAGCAATTTTATCGTCGAAAGATTTATTGCATCGTAATTTTGACATTTTTAATTTATTGACTTAATCAGCTCTTGATGTTTAATCAAACGTCTTTTCCTATTGACACAAGTTTCATGTTTCTATTAAATTCAAACAAGACATTTAAATGCTCCACAAAACATAAACTAGACTAGACAGACAAGACTCGACAGACAAGATTAGACAGACAAGACTAGACAGACAACTCACTAATAAAGAATAAACTAACATTATTAATCATTCCTTTTCGACTATTAGATAATCTATAAAACTATTTTTAAATGTTCTTTTCTCTTCCTTTTTCAATGATAAACTCGATCGTCTATTTATAATTACAGTTGATTTATTTATGCATTGGTCAGATGTTTTCAAACTCGTCATTCCAAATATGAAGAAAGCCCATCAAGATATCCATCAAAGTTTTAATGGTCTCGCAATGAAATAAAAATCTATCGATAATAAATTTTCCCCGCCAATACCACGAATCGATATGTTGAAGTGTATACTTACTCTTGAGGCTTGTAGCTTTGTCCATCTGGTTACAAACTTAATTTACATTAACATGGATTTTGATAGGAAATTAAGTGTGGGCTATTTTGTGTTCATGTTTAATCAGATCTTTTTAATTTTCGTTTATATTCATATAATACAGATATTTTATATACAGATGGTAGGTAGTAATATGTGACGGTAGCATATTTAGTTAAGTAAATGTCAAATATTATTTAGGTTGAGCAAATGTTGAATGTATTGCAGTAATAAATATAAGTAGATATTTTACGTTTCCATTTATGAAACAGATTACTTTTTAGGTATAAATAATATATTATTTAAACAACTTACGCAATAAGAAATCAGTGACTATTCACGATTCTTGTATAATAGAGACATAAAAGAGAGTTTCTGCAAACAATGTGCAAGTAATATATTAAACTCATATATTTCATTCCAAGGTTTTTTCCATAATCTTCCAAACAACGATCACTACGTAACTCTTCGATGAGCGAGCTAATTAATATCTTAATCTAGAAAACATATATTTACGGTGCAATTACCGCTGGCGCGCCCACCGGAGGGTTAAATTAGATTTAGTTTCCTCATAAATATTAAATATATGTTATTATAAATAAACATAATAATGAAAATACAGTCGAACTTCCATACGAGTTCCATAGAAGTTCGAGTAACTTCTATAACTCCAATATTTCTATAACTCGAACTTTTTTAGAAATATATACGTTTAGATAGTATTTTACATATAAATCCTAACCTAACCTAACCTAACTTCCATAACTCGAATTTTCCTAAAGTCGAATTTTTCCATAACTCGTAGCAAAAGTGTGTGCGTGTGCAGTGGTAAAATTTTACATAGAAAATAATCTCTATAACTCCAATTATATATTAGTGAAATTTTAGAGTTTAAACTCATTCTTTCTTCTCCACCTCTGCCGTTACAATTGCAAATATGAATGTCAGAGAAGAAAACTCAAGACGATGTCATTATAGTGAGGTTGATCAGTGAAGTTGACAAAGGTATTAAAAATGAAAAAAGTAATTGCTGAAGACTGGGATTTCTCCAAGTACATACACTTTCTTCAATTATAAGAAACCGCGAACAAATTCTGAACAAAGCCGAAAATGGTGCAACTAATGATGCAAACGTTTGAAAAAGTGTACCTACGAAGATATTGGCAAAGCTACTTTTGAATGGTTTAAAATTGGATAAAAATGTGCCAATGCCTGCACCACTTATTAGAGAAAAGGCTATTTATTTTGCTGAGAGTCTGGTACACTCTGGAGATTTTAGATAGATTAATACAAGAAAATGTACCTATTATAAGTTTTGTGATTGGAGATAAAAAAAGAACATCAGTGAAGTCAACATTTAGTGTCATGTTTACGGAGCCCATAAGTGAGTTATTTTGATGCGTTGCTATGGATACTTTTATTTCACTAGTGAAATAAAATTTTAATTTTACTAGTGAAGAAACCACTGTTTTATTGATCCGTATCCAAGGAATTAAACATGACTTTATAAGATAGCTTTCATAGGATTCTAATTCATAAGATTCAAACACTGTGTAAAAAGTAATGTTTGATGCACTATTTTTGATGTAATTTAAATATTGTTATTTTCCTTCTCATATCCACTTTGGCACACACAAAAAAAGTTAGAACATTATTTTGTGCCCCTTGCAAACCATTCGCGTACCCCTTGGGGTACGCGTACCACACTTTGGGAAACACTGTTTTAGACGAATTGGATCGCGCATTATCTACTTTGGAGAACTTTGTAGATAGAGAATATATTAATGCAAAACAATTAAAAATTACAGCCTTTTTCAAAAAATAATATAATATTTATAATTATTTTTAATTAATTATAATTATATAATAATATAATAATTAAAATAATAATTATATAATAATTATATAATAATAAAAACATATTAATAATGTATTTTTAATTTTTGTTTATAAATATATACATATGTACATATTTACTTTGAATAAATTGAGTAAAGTGAATTTTATTCATTTTGTAGATATCTATTTCTTTTACTCGAATTTTCTATAACTCCATTTTTTTCGTGAACTATGGTAATTCGAGGGAAGTTCGACTGTATTTTAAATATAATTTCCTGCGACTACTAAATTTACATTACTTATTCTACACTGGATTACGTCAATAATTTTCGTGTAGCTACATCGAGCTGAATCTGGTATACTCATATATTTCTATACGTGGTCTGTTAGAAAAGTATCCGACCTTTAGCCGGTAAAAAAACCGGTATACCTGGAGCGTTGGAAACCTAATCACCCTGAAAGTAGTCTCCTTGGGACTCCACACACTTTTTACAGCGGTGCCGCCATTGTTGGAAGCATTCCGAAAAAGCCTCTTTCGGAATCGACTTTAGCCCGGCTGTCGTTGCAGCCATAATGTCCTCTCTTGTCTGAAATCGCGTTCCTTTCAATGACCTCTTGACTTTGGGGAATAGCCAGAAGTCGCAGGAGGCCATATCAGGAAAGTAAGGAGCCAGTCGAATCAAGTGCGAAGAATGTGCTGGAGCAGTATCGTGATGGAGTCGCCAATTTCCTGATGACCACAACTCCAGTCGCTTGCGCCGCACAGCATCACGTAGGCGACGTAGGCCAACCCTATAGTACTCTTTGGTGATTGTTTGACCCTGTGGTGTGTACTCGTGGTGTACGATTCTACGGGAGTCAAAGAAAGCAGTCAGCATCACTTTGACGTTGCTGTGCACTTGGCGGACCTTCTTTGGTCTTGGTGATGTGGAATGCTTCCACTGTGACGACTGGAATTTGGTTTCCGGGTCGTACCCGTACACCCGGGTCGTACTCGTCACCAGTGATTATGGTGTTCATGAAGTCGGGGTCACTGTTTATGGAGACCTCCAACACTTGGAGGAGGAGGGTGGAGTTCAATAGATCTATAAAGGTCGCAGTACAAGTCGTCACCACCATATCTACAATCTACAATCTTATGGAGTCCAGCATGTCCTGTGAGACTTCAACACGAACACTGGGACACACTGGGACGGATTACGAATTTACGGCAACAAAAATAAAATCCAGTTCATTTCAATTTTTTGTCTCACATATTACCTTATTATGATATTCTGATGATTCTAATATAAAATTAATCTATATTAGATTACACGATTAATTAAAAAATGCAAATTTAAGGGGATTTTTTTTTATATGACAAAAGTGCAACATTTTTTTACAAATTCACAACCGATCTTCGTCAAAATCATCGTTATCGTATCAACAAAATTGTTCATTACACTTTAACGAAGATAACTTATAAAAACTCCCATCTCTAAAAATAGTTCATTTCTATTCAACAGTTCTCTCTTGCAAATGGTGGTCATCACGACTACCTGGAAAAAAACGTGTAATTCTCAGTAAGGTGGAACGATATGAACGGGAGTTTTGCTTTTCTAGAATTGTCAATGTTTGTTTTGTTTTACAAATTATTTAATTTAATGGAACTATGCGGAACTTTTTTTAAAAATCAATTTATTGCAGTTTATTACAAAAAAATTTAAATTTACGATAGTCGCTAACAAAACTTTTTTTTAACCGTATTGATTAAAACTTTCTACACATTTGATATTATTACATGTAAATACATACTTGAAGCTATATTCTCCATATTTAAAAAGTTCAAATTTTTTTAACACAAACACGAAACAGACGTAGTTGCTTTGTTAAAAATCCAGCGCAACTAATTCCTTTTTGGTACCTAAGGGAAAAGAGCGATGTTTAAGACGTTCCCACAACCAATGGAATTGGTTTTTCGCATTTATTTGTTTATAGTATTATGGATGGATTATCTAACAATACATTTTAAGTGGTTTTACTTAATTGTGAGACATTGTAAAATTCTATTTTTGTCGCCGTCAATTCGTAATCTGTCCCAGTGTCCGCCGTTAGCAGCTTCGGCACGAATTTCGGCGCCACTCTCTTCATGGCCAAATCTTCGGTCACAATGGAATGTGCCGAAAAAATCCGAATGGTTTCCACCGGGTTGTCGCCCAGTTTCTGGAAAATTTTGATGCAGTAGCGCTGCTCCAGTCGATCCACGATTTTACTTGCATTGAAAAACCGACGAGAGCACTACACACTACGTCACTCGAACACTGCTCCACAGCAACTGACGCTATCTACAGGCGGGAAAAAATTCACGCATGCGCACGAAGGTTTAAGGTCGGCTCATGCAAGCGCGCTTGATTCAAATCCATCAGGTTTTCAAAATACAAAATAAGGTCGGATACTTTTCTAACAGAGTAGTATTACATGTAGTATGTCTAGGTTTTCCTGCAGTATTATTTCTGAACCTTATTCCAGCCAACGTTTTCTTTTTCGTTGAACACAAAGTCTATTTTGGCTACAAAATAGACTTTGTCTATACAATTTCAAACATCATTTGTTTTTACTAATTACAAAATATTCGCATTTCCATTGTTTTGTTCCCATTCAAAGGAACCATTTACTGGTTTCAAATAATCCCACAGTTTTCAAATAATATGTACATTGTACATACCATAGTTGTGGAACTCAAAGGCTATTTGAATCACTTGCAGATTATATTTCTTTTTTCCAAATGATCTTAGGTAACCTTTGCATCCTTGCGGAAATTTTTAGCTTGACATTGCATGCTCATAAAAACGGTTTTACGTGCTGTACCTACTTATATATGTAAATATGTAGATATTTGATTGACGATCGATAAAAAAAGATAATAAATAATTTACGAAAGTTTGCTAAAACTGCATACTCTTATAAGAACAAGACAACTCGTGGCCGGTCAGCAACGTTCATGTATATAAACGAGTTTAATTGTGACCATGCATGTTAAATATTTACGGTTACTTATTATGTTATAAAATTACATATTCAAATTCATTACTGGTCGAATGCTTCTATGCAGTCCATCTGTATGATATTATTGTCAAACGATTGTCAAACGTCATGAAAGTAAGCGCTTTTTTGACCCCATTGGCAAAATAAGTATCATATATTGTCCAAACGTAAAAGCGATAAGTTAGTTTGTCTGTGTGTGTATAATTGATTTTTGACGTATAGACAAATCAATTCGCTTTTTTTAAATTTAGTTTTCACGTTTGAACATATTGAAGTAAAAGCGACTTTTTTTCGCTTCTGCAGGTCTCAACATACTTAACACATAAAATCACTTTTACATATGTAACATAATATCTAACACAGGGATGGCGAACCTTTTTGAGTAGTGGGTTAAATTTTGTTCATTATATTTTTCGTACTAGCTCGTGGGTCGCCAGGCCAGTGGCATCACTTGGAAAAGAGGAGATCACTTGGAAAAGGGAGGTCAAAGACTACTTTTCTTGGTCTCACTTTTAAAGGCTTTTACAAAATTCAAGTTTCCTTCTTGTTTTACAACTGTTTGCTCTCCTCCTTCTTGTTTTTGAAGTGGAGAGCGAAAAAATAAAGGTCGACGTCAAAAAATGTATATCAATGAATAAGTCCATAAGAATTCCTGATGTTTAATACAATGAAATCCAATTAGAAACGCTCAATAATTTATAAATTAAAACATTAAAGGAACAATTAAAGATTAAGGAAAGGACAATTATGAGGAAGATCTTAGGGCCCAGAATTAAAAATGGCATACACTATCCCAAACCCAATTCTGAAATATATAGAAAAAATTCTAAAATTACCGATACTATGAGAATGAGACGAATTCAATTTTTGGGTCATTTGGAAAGAATGAATCATACAAGACTTACTTATCGAATCCTCAAATTCTACAGAACAAACGCACAAGACCCAAGTGGTACAAACAAGTGGAGAGGGACCTAGTGGAGATGGGATCGCCAGATCTGATGAATAGAAATGTGATCAGGTATATTGGTCACACAAGGGGATTTGAGGGAGATCAGAAGAAACGAACACGACGTGCATGGTCGGAGGAACAAAAACTACAACAATCCATGCATATGAAAAGCTATTGGGCGAGGAGAAAGGCTCAAGATACGTTGATTCCGCGTGGTCCTAAGTGACCCATCCGCTAGAAGAAGAAGAAGAAGAAATCCAATTAAAGGATGTGGAATATTCTGCTTAAGATATTGAATAAAACCAATGTTTCTTATAACGTTCAGTGCCTCTGTGGCAAAAATTGCTAACTAGTAAAAACTCAGAATGACGAGAACACTGTATGGTCGTTGTCGAAGTAATCAGGGTAAACGTAGATTAGATTATGGTTAGATTACATTATGCTAAAGCCAGACAAATCCAGACTGAGAGGTCGAGACATTCAATTTTAATATAGGTCAGAAAATTTTCATTATGTCTATGTTTTTTTTTGTTTAGTGACACGAGTTGTTGCCATAGTAACAACAAACAGAAAACGTTTAATAATGAAACCCTATTTGATTTACATTGCACTTTTACGCACGATTTGGATACTTTTATACACGATTATAATAATGGTCCTTCGCATACAATAATTTACTTATTAATGTTTTCATTTTGGTGTGCGAGTAGATAAACAAATTTAAAATACAATAATTGGAGACGAAATTTCTTTTTGATACATTTAATATTCATACCTCTCTGGTTGAGAAACTTTAATGCAAAAATAATAAAATTTATAAAATCAATGCCTGGGTCACTTAAAAAGCCTGTGTAGGTCAGTGCCTTACCCGCGAATCATAGGTTCGCCATCCCTGATCTAACATAATATATATCTATTTTCAGTTTTTTTCTGAAATACAAATCGTTTATAAAAATTGGATTTGTTTTTCAAAAACACTTATATTTAACTCAGTTATTGAATTTTCTGAAAAAAAAAATTGTAAGTAAATAATTGTAAAATTGTAGCTTCTAATAGAATTTTGCCGATTTTGCATCGCGACAGGTGGAAACATTAATAAAAGCATAAATTTATGCTTTCTTGAATATCGAGTTGAAATAAGTTGTTATCCTTTCTTGTATCATTTATTTATATTGTAAAACTAGACGTTGAATAAAAGTTCTTATTATATGTAAATTTGGAAATGGAATGCTTTTAAATAAAATGTTAAAGCTATTAAAACAGTAAACAAAAGACAGTTATAACAGAAATAACACAATTTCATCGCTAATAATTATGTTTGTTGATTTAACAAGTTTTAGCCAGAGAAGCTTTTAATTAGTAATTGAAAACCTTTTAACACTTAACTTTGTATATACTACTAAATGAAATAATGCAAATATTTGTACAAATAACTACTAGAACAAGACGGTGTGAAAATAACTATAAAAGTTTATAGAAGAAATTAAAGCAGAAAAAGAAATTATGTAAAATTAATTTTTCTATTTTGCGTCTGTAATGGACTCATAACAGCACTCATATGCGTGCGGTTATGGCTCGCCGAGTGCGATACAAAATTTTCTCAATATAACGGCGATTTTTTTATTTAGAAATGGCATAAAAGGGCGCAAAAATTCTATAAAAAACTCGTTCGTAAGACGTTTTTCCGCACTTGTCCATTATAAAACTCCTCGCTACGCTCGTCGTTTTCCAAACTTGGACGCGTGCTGTAAAATCGCGCTTACTGAACTCGTCCTTTAATATACTATTAAAAAATTATTGCGTTTACAATGTACACTAGTTAAGGTCAATATTTTAAATTAGTAAATATTAGTATTACATATTTAGTTTTAAAATTTGATGAAAATTAGAATTTGTGAAAGTTTACAAAATGCATGATTTGTGTGTGGCTACCAACATATAACATACCTATAATTCTAGTCTAATATTTTTATATCAATTAACGTTTATTATTTTAATTTAGCCATAAATTGTTTTGTCAATTTAAAGAAATATGTGAAACAAACCATGTATTATAGATAAATAATAGTATATTTTGTAACTAGGGTGGTATTGTTAATTGCCCTCTAGTGCGAATGTGCGCACTCGTGCACTTGCGCGTTCGTGCGTCCAATTTCGCTCTCGTGGCCAATTGACAACTTAGCGCCTTAGTTGCAAAATATACTATTATTTAATGGTTTGTTAATGTAACTTAGCGATATTGTAATTAGTGATACAATTTTTATTATTAGTATTAGCGATAATAGTAAAGCGATAATAGTAGCGATAATAATAAACTTAGCGATATTAGTAATATTTGCGTACGTTACCCAAATTATATGGCAACACAGCCAAAAAATGGCAATTGTCGCACTAAAAAACGTGCGCCAAGATAGTACTTTTAACGCATGAGTAATAAAAATAATTTTTTTTTACAATAAAGGAATATATTTACTATGTCCTGTTTTATACACAGATTTTTTTATTAAATGTTAAATATAAATAATGTGATAAAAACAGTATAAATTAACGAAAAAAGCTGTAGAGAATGCAATATATGGCAAGAGCAACTTATTGCGAATTCTAGATAGGCACCAAAGTAACTATCGATAAATTAGAGATAATGGGTTATAAAAGCAAAGAACAACCTGTTGAGAAAATCTAGATAATATATTTACAAATTGAGAGCGCGAATATATGACAAGCCGAAAAGAGAATCTTAAACGGTTCACAGATTTTAGATTGCTGCCTCTCTCTCTGTGTTGAAACGTATTTGAGATAATCTAGACACAAAAGGACTTGTCTAAACATTCATGAGATCAGAGATAAACATTTGAAATGTTTTGTTAATTAAAATCACTTGAAATATGTTCTATAAAATATTATCAATTTGGAGAGATAACGATTTATTTCAACGGAGAGCGTAAAGCTACAGATGTCTGAATACCATTAATAATAATTAATTTAATAAATATGGTTGTAGAGATATAAAATTAGTAAACGATTTTATTGCAATAGATATTTTTAAATAATAATAATAATTCTTTAAATTACATTTTAATCGGTTCTTAAAAATATATTAAAAACAATAATTATGCTTCCGTAATTCAATTATTAATTTAAAAGCAATAAATCTATAAAGAATGTTGAAAAATAAGCATTAATGTAATTAATAAGTCAAAGTCGAAAATCTCCAGTCAACATTCGATTTTCTGGTTGGTTTTGAAGAAAAAAACATTTTATGCCGAACTTATATATACACTGGATGCAAATAATTGATGATAGATTTTCGATTTCGTGTTGAAAATTGCACCATAGTTGCTGTAAATCTGTGGCATATTAATTAAAACCAATGCCATAATAGACACCTGGGACATTACATTGGATACATATGTTCACTGGATGCAAATAATTGATGATAGATTTTCGATTTCGTGTTGAAATTAATTACACTTTAGTTGCTTTAAATCTGTGGCATATTTACTTAAACCAATGCCCTAATAGACACCTGGGACATTACATTAGAAATACTCTCCACGAAAAATCAAGGAAGGAATAAATAACGGGAGTTATGTAAATATATTCCATACTAATTCATTTTTGTACAATCAATAAAATTAGTGAATTTGAAATTCTCTATAAAATTAGTGAATTAAAATTAGTAATTAACTTTGGATGCTGACTATTGCGCCACATAGCATTACCACATAAATTTGAATTGAATTTTTATATTTGATTAATTAATTAGATATGAGATTTTTAATAGCATATTTTGTAACTAGGGAGGAAAGTTGTCAATTTCACGCGAGAGCGAATTCACATTTGCTCGAGAGGGCAATTGACAATACCGCCCGTATTACAAACAATATGTTTTATTACTCATGCGAGGAGATTTTCAACTCATTTTAAAACGTTTTCTTTATTTTTTTTTATTATTTAGTAATAAAAAAAATTTCACTACACGTCACTTTTTTAATATCGAGGTCTTGATTGTGTTCATTTTATTTTAAATTTAACCTAGCTATATTGAATATTTGCGTGCGTTACCCAGATTATGTGGAAAGACAATGCGAAATGGCATTTCTCGTATTAAAAAACGTGCGTCAGGAAGTACTTCGCACGCATGAGTAAGAAAAATTACATATTGTCTCAAATATATTATAGAAGACCGGATAGAAATATTTACTACTTTAAGAACTTGTTTAATATGCTTAATATTTAATATATAACTTGTTATATATTTACTACTTTAAGAACAAGAAATTCATGTACAACTTGGAAATAGTGATTCCGAAATAGTTCAAAGAGTTTGCAGTCTGCAGATTTAGTTAAAAGTTAAAATTTGGCTTTAACCGAAATCGTTGATCAAATATTAGTGATGGCAGAAGGACCTCAAGGTCGGTAGCCCGTTGTACCATTTTTTATGTTACTATAAATATCATTATATATTATTTATAACGGGTGATTTTTCTTCGGGTGACTTTTTAGTTTTTCAGTTCGTGACACGTGGCAATTTTCAAAAATGCTCAGTAACGTTTGCCATTTCACCATGAATAGACTAACAAACGAACAACGCTTGCAAATCATTGAATTTTATTATCAAAATTCCTGCATGGGTGAGAAAATCGTAAATTGCGTCCATTTTATAGTCGTCATAATCGACCCACCAAATAGACTATTCAAGATGTTGCGACCAAATTTTGCACCAGTTTCACTTTATTGGACATTAATTCACCAACCCATATGCAAAGAGTGCGCGCCGAGGACAAAATTGCTGCTGTATCGGCCAGTGTCAATGAAGATCGCAATATGTCAATTCGTCTCCGTTGTAAACAATTGGGCTTGTGTTATTCGACCACCTGGAAGATTCTACGTAAGGACCTCGGTATAGAATCATACAAAATACAGCTGCTGCAAGAACTAAAGCCAGGTGATGAACCACAGCGACGTTTGTTTGGTGAATGGGCTTTAGGATAGTTGGTTGAAGATTCATCTTTCTATCGAAAAATTGTCTTCAGCGACGAAGCTCATTTTTGGCTGAATTATATTCTGTTTGTTGACACAGAATTGCCGAATTTAGTGTGAAGAGCAGCCAGAAGCAGTTCAAGAGCTGCCAGAGGCAGTTCAAGAGCATCCAATGCACCCTGAAAGATGCACTGTATGGTGCGGTTTGTGGGCCGACTGCATTATTGGACCGTACTTCTTCAAGAACGATGAAAATCGCAACATTACTGTCAATGGAGCAAGGTACTGTGCGATGATTATCAACTTCTTTTTTGCCCAAAATGGAAGAATTGGACTGGTTGACATGAGGTTTCGGCAAGGCGGTGCCACATGCCACACAGCACGCGATACCATGAACCTATTGAGAGGCGTGTTTGGTGAGCAATTAATATGTCGTTTTGGAGCAGTCCAAGATCATATGATTTGACCCCACTAGACTATTTTTTTTTTGGGTATACGTCAAGTCTCCTGTATACACTAACAAGCCTGGGAAGACAACAGCTGCCATTGGTGAGATACCGGCCGAAATTCTGGAAAAAGTATGCCAAAATTCGAGATCACGGATGGACCATCTACGGCGTAGAAGCGAGCAACATTTACCAGAAATAATCTTTAAAAAGTAAATTCATATACTTGTAAAATTCATATACTTTTGCAATTTTTCTGTGCTCTTCAATTTTGAAAAACCACACCATTACAAAAAAAAACCATTATTAGTGATTGATCCAGTATTTGAAAGTACAAAAATGTGTGGTTTTGTGGTGTTTCTGCTTCCGATAATTACTTACTTAATCCCAAAAATTAATTTTCCGAACTACTTTTTTGCAAATCTTTACATAAATTACAAAATAAAGTTTAAATTTTTATAAAAGCATGAAAAATGATTGAGTGTTAATAATAAGTGTGATGACGCAAATGTTAATGATAAAGGTGAATAAAATTTACATATTTTCATGATAAATAGGTTTCCTTTATAATAACAATAAACAAAGAACACGCGTAATGTAACGCTTATTATTGTCCAAACCTCAATTATACAAACATTCAATATGAATATTTAATTGTATTTTCTGTTTGTAACATTCTCGCTTTATTTAACGTAAATCCTAATAAGAAGAAGATATATAAACATAGTATACATTATAAACAAAGGGCTACCGATCACGAGATCCTTCTGCCCGAAAATACAATTTGTCAGAAAAAAAAAGAAAAAAGGAAGACGATTTAGACGTCCTAAATTATTTCGTAAAGCGTCTTATTCCGGGTTTACTATGAACTTAATGTAACGCGACGCGACGTGAAGTGAAGTGATTTTTACGTTAAGGTATGTTTTCAATTGTCAAATGGCTGTAAAATGTCACTTTTCATAGACGATGTTTTGCGGCACTTTAGGGCGATCGTAATGTCACATCACTTCACATCACGTGGATATACCTTTATTTCCGTGGATAAAGCGAAGGAAAGGTTTACTCCTTTGGTGTATCTTGGTCTTTCGTTGTTTCGCGTCTGTGATGAGATTTGTTTTCTTTGCATAGGTCATGCCTAAGTATCTGATTTGGGAGTAGATTCTATGTCGATGGTGCCTAGGTGTATGTGGGGAGAGCTGGGAGAAAATTTTGGTCTTTCGTTGTTGCGCGTCTGTGGTGAATTTGGTTTGTTGTCAAAGGTCCCGCCTAAATATCTGATTTGGGGAGTAGATGCTATGTCGATGGTACCTAGGTGTATGCTGGGAGAGCTGGGAGAAATTCTGTGGTTGGGTACGACGAGTAGGCATTAAACCGTGTAATCGTTTTGTCCCGGCTTGGAGATCGTCGATGGTGCTTTTAAGGGTTTTATTGTGGCAGATGAGAGCGGTGTCGTCGCTTATTGTACGATGTAAGAGGAGAGGATGATTTGGGATTTGTCGACGGAGTAGTAATTTTTATTTTCTTAAAACTGTTTTGTAAATGGTTTGAATTTATAGACTATAAAATTAACATGCAGTCGTATTTAAAATAATCATACTTTTATAGCCCGGTAAAATTAGCATTTCATCCCGGAATCTTCAAATCAAAAAACAGTTCGACATATAAAAAAAGGTTTCATATGAAGTTAGTAGAGAATTTTATTCTCTACAATTTTTATAATAAATGCAAATACGATAGGAGGTAGAGGAAACGAAATATTCTCAAAAAATTGATTTTTGCGACCTTTGACCTTGAATATCTAAGGACGCTCACATGTTGGCATATGTGACTTTTGAGACAACATTTGTTATGCTAAAATAAAGGTTTATTAAAAAATTCAGCTTCTTCCGTTAGATTCCGAGATTGACCCCTTTTGAATAATTTGACTGGACTATTATTAACACCATTGGTCAAAGAAAAAAGCTTTTAGTAGTACTAATTTTATTTTTAATCTACGCACATAATCATTTTTTAATGTTCTGCTTTTATTGATATTACCCTTCAACTTTAGAATGTGTGACAATTTATGCATTTTATATTTAGATTGTGTACATTGTACATTGAGATTTTAAAATTCAACGCGATAATTATTTTTGGAAATTTAAATGAAAATTAGCCACAAGTTGACAATTATTATGGGAAATAAAAACGCCATAAATATTTAATTTCCAAGACCGATTTTTAATTGTCGTAATTAAAAAATAGAAATGAATAACAACACCACGTTTTGATTCAGTGAAAATTTACATTTGTATTTTAAGAAAAATATTGTAGCTTATTATATTTAATAATTAAATTAAATTTTGTAATAATTTGCAAACTGGAGAGAAAGACAAGAGATAGAAAAGTCTGGAAGAAAGTTATAAACCAGCCATGGGCCAACTGGGCCTGCAGTGCTGAGATATGTATGTTTGTAATTAATTAGTATCAAACTAAATACACTGGAAAATAATTAAATTACCTCGTCCTCGGTCCTATTACCCTCAGAAGGGTTTGGTGGCACTATGATTCTACCATTTTTAAAGCAATTTTACACTCCTCTCTGTTCTGGGCTAGTTCTGTGGTCTCGTGCAGAGAGAGTTCAGTCAGGCTTCTGCTTCCGTCTACCCATCGGGTTGGAGATCTTCCTCGTGACCTTCGTCCGTCGTCTTTGCCTTGAACCACCAGCTTTTCTAATGCATGCGGTCATCTGGAGACGTGCCCGAAATATCGCCCTTTGTTCCGGTTTATTCTCTTGGACAGTCTGTCCTCGATTTTTAGTTCTTCTAGGATCGATACATTGGTGCGGTGCTGCGTCCATGATATTCGGAACATTCGTCGGTAAACTCACATTTCAAATGCATCTTTTTTCTTTCTGTCCGCTTGTCTGATCGACCAGGTTTCAGCCGCGTGTGATGCAATTGGGAAAATTAAAGTAGAGACCAGCCTGATTTTCGTAGCTTTACTAATTGACATGCCCTTCCATATGCGTGTCAGTTTAGTTGTGGCCGTTCTTGCTATTGCTAGCCGTCGTCTTATTTCGGCTTCACTACCTCCTGTGTTGGCGATGAAGGAGCCAAGATAAATAAATTTATCCACTACTTCGAAACCGGCTACCTGTCGGATATGCGGAGAGTTGTTTGTTTTCCGGTCTACTATCATGACTTTGGTTTGACAGATGTTTAGTTTTAAGCCGTACTCTTTGCTTATATTTCCCAGCCTTGTCATGATCACTTTTGTAGCTCGAGTTGACCTGCCGCCAATATAAGAGTATCATCGGCATATCTCAGATTACTTATGCGCCTTCCTCCCACTGCAATCCCACCATACCATTCATCGAGTACTTTGAGCATGACGTACTCCCTATATATGTTAAATAGGATTGGGGACAGGATACACCCTTGTCTAACCCCTACTCTAACGTCAAATTTGTTTGAGTAAGTTTAATCTATTCTGACCCTTGCTGTGCTGTGTTCATAGAGGTTCCGTATCGGTTGTATTAGGTGGCCTGGTGTGCCCATTTCCTCTAAGATCTGCCAGAGGGCATCCCACTTGATGAAGTCAAACGCTTTGGAGTAGTCGACAATTAAAATACAACACATAGTAAATGCAATCAATCAAACTCAAAATAGGCTTCTAGTTAAGTCTAGCAAGTCAAAAAAGCCGAAACTGAATGAGAAAAATTTTACATACAGCTGAATCGTGTAGAAAAGTGTTCTTGTCTTTCTTATGATTATAAAAAGTTGCTTAATTCCCAGAATTTATGAATTTAAACCAACGGTTCTCAAACTGTGGTACGCGTACCACCAGTGGTACGTAAGGCCTCGAAAGGAGGTACTCGAGCAGAGAATAGGCGTTATGTAAATGCCTTCAAATAAAATAAACATTGACTGAATTCTATTGAAAATCTATCTTTTCGCACATTTACAGTACTATAAGTTTGATGGATATGTAGGCACATATCCATAGTACAGCTCTTTTTAGGTTCGTTCAGCTCGGTGTCGTGTTTGTTCCACGATGTACATGGATGTTACGCGAAAAAAAATATGGATGTTATAAAATTTGTGCGAGTGTCCATAATTTATTGGTGCATGGGGCTGACATAATAAAATCACTTCCATTGCCTGTAGGCCTCCTCTCAGGAGATGCTATAGTGGCTAGTCATAAGACATACAAACAGATTAGACAATACCACTTCAGGAAAATGTCAAGAATTAATTCGGATACGGACATTTTGAACTGGTTACTTATATCACCAGATCCTCTATCATCTATCACTAGTTATAGAACAAAACTCACCAGGAAAAAAAATAGAAATGGAATGAGGTAGTTTTAGGAAAGCCTCGAATGCTCAACTATCTCAATGAAGAATGTTCACGAGAAACTACTGATGATATCGTTAGTAATGATGAAGAAGGTGCAGATAGTGATGCTGCTATTGATTTTGAAAATCGCTGATTTAGACAATTATCACGACCATTTAGACAATAATCGGAAAGGGTCGAATTATTGGTAAGCAGGAGACGGGATATAGAAGATAAAATATTATCGTTTCTAGAATTACGGGAATTCTCAAAATTCTCGGCTTTCGTTGATTTAGGCAATTATCACGATGATTTACACAATTATTGAAAAGGGAGAGCATTCAGGATGGAGATGATATTGAATGTAATGCACTATGCAGAAGGCTCCTGTACAGTTAGCCCGATCGGGTGAATAGTGGAGCATTAGTTCCGTCACCCGACTGCAAATATATATTTTTTAAATTTATATTTCTCCCGTATCACCAGGATTCCCTTCTCGTCGTCATCAGCCTTTTATGAGGCACCGGCCTCTTCTCTACCCGTATCTAACCTCGGCACTAAGGATTGATTGCCAGAGAAGGGTTTTGGCAGTTGAGACCCCACGGTTGCCTAAGATGGGTTGGGGAATTGAGTGATTGGTTGCAGCCATTAGTTTTTAAAAACTGCTTTAGTTCTGCATGGGATTAGATCCCACGCAGTCTGACTCGAGAGCCAAGTGCTTGACTAACAGAGCCACCCATCACTACAGGATTCCCGGATAATCCGGATTCCCTTCTACTTGTTACTAAATAATAAGACCCACTGGTTAGGTTAGAACTCATTAAGGAAGCATAAAGTTAATAGTTAAATTAAAATTATTATAAAGATCCAGGCACACAAATTATAAAGGTCCAGGGGTGTTCCGATCCGTGACGACAATGTACCATGAACAAACGACTTGAACACATATAAGCATACGTTACAGCGCACACCCTTCCTCCGACAGCGGGCCCTTCCGAACATCTTCGTGCTCGTCGTGATTCCGGGACGGCAAATTCGTTTTGATACTCGCCTACATATTTCTGTTTTGTCGGACGTATTTTTCACGGATTTTTGTCCGACGATCTTCTAATAGAATTAGTCAAAGAGAAGAGTGTTTTATATAATTTGGCTGATCCCTATTACATGGATACCGCCACTAGAAAGTGTCCTTTTATAAAATTTTCCTAATTATTGCAATATCGGAATAGTAATGTTTTAATGGTATATAATAGTACCTACTCTTCATAAAATAGATAACATAATATGTTATCCCGTTTACGTAATTATTTATATTATAAATAATTACGTAAACGGGTACAGTTATAATTCATAATTTATTATCCAGTAGAAAGTGGTTTGTTGCAACTAAAATTACTAATTAAATGTTTCTAATTATCGCTTTGAATGCGCTTATAAATATAACTATGAATGGGTTTCATTGTTTTTGGTTTAATAAGTTTTAATAATAAGGTTTAATAAGTTTTACGTAAATGACTGCGCTTGCTATCAATAATGTATTACTTACGAAATTAAATAATGGATTTCAATTCATTAAAACTGCATTGTTTGAATTAATGATTTAACTCTATAATTCTAACAATTTAATTATATAGTATGAGAGGTCACTTATTGTCGGGCAATGAAAAAATAAGTAATTGTAAGTAGTTGTTATATTATATACTAGGTGGGTCATTGAAAAGGAAACAGATGGATTTTCGGATAGTTAAAGATTCATTTTTCAATTAATTTTCCAAAAACGCTCGGACACGTCAACTTTGTTTGTGAGGGGGAGAAAGGGGGAGACCTTTTACAAGAAAATTTGTAGCTAAATCACTTAACCCCTTCACGCTAGGACCACAACCCCTATAATTTTAAATGGCACGGTGAGGTAAGTGATACCTCATTTGAAAGCCCTTTTTGCCCTGAATACTAAACGGTTAACATTTTCCGAATTTATCGATATGTTGTCGGAACTATTTAATTTCAAGTTACGAACGCGTTCATCGTTTATGTCGTTGAAAGGAAGTCCGATTGTTCAATCTGTCCTTCCAAAAACGTGAAGGAAAAAAAAACACAATTCAACGCCAGAAAACATTTTTATTAGTTTAACAAATGCTCAAATTGTGCGCCACCAAATTCGATACAAACATACAAAATCCGCTCGTAACGTGCTCTTACATTTTGGAAGATCTGAGGCGTAATTTGGCGGCATTCTTTAATAATGCGTCGACGTAACTCTTCCAGGGACTCCGGTTCTTTTGCATAAATTCTACTCATTAGATGACCCCACACGAAAAAGTCGAGAAGACTTAACCCTTTCGCTACGGGAGCCGGATAAAGCCGTAAAATATTTTCGTGGCCGGATCAATAATAATAACCGGATCAATACGCAAGCGTTTTTTTTTGTACTTAATATGGAAAATTAACTTATCCACTGTATTATAATTGTCATATACACTACTAAAAATGTTATAGACACATAAAAAAGTTGATTTCAGAGTAATACATTTTTTTGGCGCAAACTACGGGAACCGTATTAATCCGCTTGCATCATTTCACTGCAGCCTCTTCATAAAAACGCATAAACCAAGACTGTACAGCCTTTCATTTATAATCCCGGACGTATGCTAGGCCTACCAAGAACAGAATTTTGTATTATTTTGGTTACCCATTAAGAAAATAAAATGAAACGAGTAAAATAAAATAAATGAATTTAAAACCACTACAGACTACGGGAACCGTATTTATCCGCAAAGAGTAAGTACCTAACTACGGGAACCGGACGATTCCGCACTATAATGTGGTGGCGCTCCACCTTGTTGAAAAGTCAATTGGTCTTATAATTAACGATCACCATTTTCTTTCAACGACATAAACTCAAAAACGCGTTCATAACCTGAAATTAAATAATCTCGAAAACAAATCGATAGATTTAGAAAATGTTAGCCGTTTAGTATTCAGGGCTAAGCGGGCTTTCAAATGAGGTATAACTAACGTGACCATACGTCCCGCTTTGGCCGGGACAGTCTCGCTTTCAGGCTGTCTGTCCAGCTGTCCCCAGCGAGGGCAAAAACGTCCCGATTTCGCGGGTAGGTCTCCACTTGTTAGGGTGTAAATACCGTACTACGTGCTTATTATTTTATTTCGCGTGACCGAAGCCCAAAGCCCACTGCATAACTTTATTAAGAGATGCTTCAAACCACGGCACGATAAAATTATTACTATACGAAGGCGTCAAAGTCAAGGTTTTAGAGTTTCGAGAACAGCCAGGTGCAAGATCGGATATAATTGTTGATTATTTGAGGGAAGTATTGTCATGCAATAGTTTGAATAAGATTATCGAGGGATTTTGTGTAGATAATGTTTACGCAAAATTGAACAAATCACATGTCCCACATGAACCATGTGGGTCCCACATCCAATCCCAATGAGCTGTCTTCCGAGCTCATTGGGATTGGATGTGGCGGTACATGATAAGTCGGCACTGGATATGTCGGCACCGCACGACTCGGCACTTCCAACTCGGCACCGGATAAGTCGGCACCAGATAAGTCCGCGCGTTAATGAAAAGCTATTTTCTGAGCATAGACCAATGTCCAAATATTTTGAAAATGTCCAAGTATTTGAAAAACATTGTGGTAACATTTTTTATCTGCACAGTTAGCGACTTTTCACCAGCCGTGTAGAAAATCGAGGGACAATACGTGTCTGCGATTGAGTTCGCGAAAGAAATTAATCGTCTCCGAGATAACCTGACACTTAAGGAGAATTGACATTTTCTTCCTTACACTGTCCGTAATGTTTTAATAAACTTAAAAGTAACCGACACTATAATATCAAAAAGGTTTTTTTTTACATTCCGCGGGTGTCCCGCTCTGACGAAAAAAATAAATGGTTACATTAGGTATTACTTACCCCACTGTGCCATTTAAAATTTTAGGGGTTCTGATCCAAGCGCGAAGGGGTTAAGTGATTTGGCTACAAATTTTCTTGTAAAACGTGTGCCCCTCACAAACAAAATTGACGTGTCCGAACACGTTTTTAAAGAAACCATCTTTACCTC
The DNA here is from genome assembly GCA_944588485.1 of Phosphuga atrata. Lineage (NCBI taxonomy): Eukaryota > Metazoa > Arthropoda > Insecta > Coleoptera > Silphidae > Phosphuga > Phosphuga atrata. The sequence continues at coordinate 80,601,972 of OX155894.1, forward strand.
TCCCTCTGTTTCGTTTTCAATAGCCCACCTCGAATACAAAAACAGGCAAATAAATATAATAGTTACAAATTATATTATTGTAATTGATACAAATTTATATAATATTAAATTAAATTAACAGTTGATGCATTAAATTCTATTTGCCTTGAGATTTTTTTATTTTGTATTTAAACACTTCAATAAATGAGAATCGAGCGAGTTTTTCTATTGTCAATCATATTAAATGAAATTTCTCAATTTAGGTTCACAATAATTTACAATATTGTCAGGAATAATTTATTTTTGGAGTACTTTTATCTTTACAGATTGTACCACATTTTGTACAAACATAAAATAAAGTGATACAATGGTGTTATTAACATTGAAATTAACTCTAATTTAAGGAGAGGTCAAAAAATATTACACATAGCTTTAATAAATATGAAACAAGTTCAAACCAAAAACAAGCGAGTTTTTCTAGTCAATCGTATTAAATGAAATTTTTTAAATTTAGTTTCAAAATAATTTAAAATATTGTCAGGAATAACTAAATTACTTTTAACTCTTACAAGGGAACTTCAGACGTCTGGAACACATATTTTCTTCAAACTTTGTACACTTGTAGTAGTCCATTAGGACAACATAATGTGTAAGTAGTAAGGCGCACTATTTCGGCATTTCCGAGAAAATTGCAATTTTCTCTCTTCGAAATTTTCCATAACGAATATATACATTTGCGTTGCGTCAACGTGGATAAGATGGCGATAACCGAGTGGTAACGTTCAAGCTTCGTAATTGCTGGATCGAATCCCATACAATGTTTTTTTTCAAAGCTGGTCATATTTTTTCTTATAAATAACAATTCAAAGGTAATATAATGAATAAATACGTGTAGTTACATGCATTCTGATTAAATTTCCAATGTTATTTGGCTGTTTACTGAATTTTATCATTACAAAAAATATCTTTTTTAAAATTGTCGACGAGTAATCGACCAAACGAATAAAGTTTTCCTCTGAAAACGTATTTTTGTAGTGATTTGAGAAATGCCTCATCCCTGAAGTCAGTGAAAGGTGCCCTGAACCGCCTCGTACCTGGAACCGTGTCTTAACGTTTCCCCGATTTTTTTTTAACCCAAATTTGAAAATTAAAGCTTTGGAATTAACAAATTTTGAGAGAAACAGGAATTGGGAATAAAAAGATTTCGGGAAAAAAATACTGGGATAAAAAATTTGGGAATTAACGGGTCCGAAAGCAAAAAAGCTTGTACCTCGGTTCTGTTCTTATAGAACCGACGCGATAGGACAGGCATCATTCGGCAGTCAACCTTCGTTGTGGTGAGACTTTGCTAGAAACGAATAGTGTCTTTGCGAATTTTTGAACAATGGAAGTGACTCCGGGTTCTTCGGATTCGGTAAATGATGAATGTAGTGAAGATTCAGAGCATAAAGAAGTTGCGAAACGTCTGTTAAAAGATGCATTCGTGTACTGTGAGGGTCTTCTTTAAATAGCGGACCTCATTGATACAGAATCATCAGCTACGATTCATGCAGATGCAAGAGCGATTGGAGAAGAGCTGTCTGTATCAGTCTACCGTCAAAATATTAGGGGAAAATATACTTATTACTGACGAAGGCCTAATTCATTTCGACAAAGTAGACGAAGAAGGTCTGTTCTTTTTTTAAATGTATGTATTATTAAATGGAGTTATTAATTGTCAAACCTTTATTTACGTTGATTGACTTGGGCTTTCCAAGCTTGATGCCCTCCCCTAAACCCATAGAACCCGTTGGTGCAGGTCAAAGCACCATTTTTGTAATAATAAAGTTCAGTAAACAGCCAAATAACATTGGAAATTCAATCAAAATGCATGGAAATACACGTATTTATTCATTATATTACCTTTGAATTGTTATTTTTTTTCGATCCACCGATCCAGCAATTACTAAGCACTCGGCTATCGCCATCTTATACACGTTGACGGAACGCAAATGTATATATTCCATATGAAAAAATTGAAAGAGATAAAATTGCAATTTTCTCGGAAATGTCGAAATAGTGCGCCTTACTACTTACACATTATATTGTACTAATGGACTACTAGAAGTGTACAAAGTTTGAAGAAAATCAGTGTTCCAGACGTCTGAAGTTCCCCTTGTTAAAGTAACGTGTCAAACAATGACATTATGAGCAGGCCAGTGATTTTATACAACGTTTTGTAGAAACATAAAATAAAGTGATAAATGAAACATTTTTATAATTTACATTGCGAAAGATACAAAGGTATTATTAACATTAAAATTAATTCTAATTTAATGACAGGCCAATAAATATTATACATAAATTTGTGTTACTTAAGTTTTCAATTTACAACTTTTATTACTAAACTACTACACCACTTTGCATTGTTAATAATAATTTTTTATTCATTTTTTGCCACGACTGAAACAAGATTTACTCCTTATTTAGACAAGAGACTAAGTACTGTGAATAAGTTAAATAATATTTAAATTTCTAGAATGGATTGCTGTACAAAATAGGTCGGGATAAAGGATAAGAAAAACATGTAGGGATTCCCGGTTTATTAAAAAATATGACCTGTGGTTTTATACATAAAACAATTTAATTAATATGAAACGCTAATTGTATGCAAACCTGCATAAATATACTTATTTTGTAACCATAGATTATATTTCCTGGTAAATAGGAATTTTAAAATTATGTTTCAAATTACGGCCGACAATAATATTTACTCACTTATATAATAAAACATAAGATTCCACAGACTTTTGAATATTTATCGAAATATTATTTATACCATTCTTTCCAACAACCAAACATAAACTGTTGCACAATTTGGACTTCACCCTAACCGCCATAACAATGTTCGGTATTTGAGCAAGTGAAATGAAATACAGTTCGTGCAATGTTTTACTGCTCGGGATCGCGGCGTGACGTTCTATAAGTAGACGTACGTCAAATTTGACATTTGACAGATGCCAACTGTCATTCGGACGGTTTAGACAGTAGTCAGGTAACTGCCACCTCACTGATGAAATCCCGGTTGTGCAAATGCTTGACTGTCAATCATCCGAGAAAAACTTGCAAAAGTTAAGCATGTTTGTGCGAGGACAGCGCTCGAATGGGTGACCGCTCGTGATCACCGCGTGTCGTTTTTTATGCAGACATACGTCACTTTTGACATTTGACAGGTGTCAACTGTTAGTTGAGTGAGCATTTCACAAGCTTCGACGGTCGTCGGCATTGAACGCGACTTAAATGTCAGGCAACGGCCATACCACTTTGAACACACCAGTTCTCGTCCGATCACTGAAGTTAAGCAAAGTCGGGCGCGATTAGTACTTGGATGGTACTTGCGTATTAATGCCACTGCAGCGAGAGGTCGCACTACCGCGCGATATGTGGTCTGCATTTATCTGCCCTAATATAACCTAATCTAACCCTTATCCAATATTTTTTCGTATTTTGGATCGAGAGGTCGCGCTGCCTCGCGATATATAGTCTGGATTTATCTGCTCCGTTATAACCTAATCTAGCCATATTTTGTTCAAATCTGTAGCTGCGGTGGCGTTAGTACGTAAGTACCCAATATTCAATTTAGAGATGACTTTTAATGACTTTACTGACTCCACGAGTTAAAGAGGCCGTACCGTTTAATGTTTGAATTGGCTGATGTTGATATTTAAATACCTTAATGCATTTGAAAATTTGATATATTTGTATTTGCGGAGTCTTTATAGAACCCGTTATCGTTCAAACAAAGAGTTACTAACCAAAAGATTGTTCAGTCACTCTATTATAGGGAATCTTCACTTACAATTTAAAAAATTATCGTACTCACGTTACTCGTTTATTCATATTTATTGATTTTCACATGAAAATTGAATTGGAAACTAATTGCAAAAGTTACATTTTAAATGATTTTTGCTGTTTGTATTACAAATTAATTTAAACATAGCTTAAAGTGTTTCTATTACGTTTTATGAAATATGCCAGGAATATAAAATACGTTTTATTTATTTACTGTGTTTATCATTCAAGTTTGAGACTTTAATTACAGGTTTGTATTGAAACCCACCTCAACAAAATAACATTATTATCTTTTTTATTCTTTAAAATTTAGTTATTCGGGCGTGGAATTCGAGTAAACATGCCAAAATGAGCATTACTTAAAATGCCCAACTAGCAATTATCCGATTTTCGAAGGTTTACCGAAGTTAATAGCCATTGCACGGCCGCAATTATCATGCAAATCATTGCAGTATATAACTTTTTTCATAACTGCGAAACTTATATTTTATTGCATCTACATACGTATATCCAAAGAAACAAATCGTAAATTTTAAAATTCATGTCGATGCGTATCGTTGCAAACACGGGGAAACTGTATTTTATTTTGGTTTCCGTCACATTTAATTGATGTCGTACACTGAAATGCTTTTTAATTAAAACTTGTAACATTCGAAATTGAATATTCTAGAAGAGATTATAAAATCGAGTTAAATAAAAAAAACTATATATGTATATTGGAATATAATGCGGGATAGGGCATATCATTAAAATATTTTGCATTTGTTTATAATAATTAAAAAAAATAGTATTTATAAATAAATTAGTCTCCAACTATTTTCTCTTCATATTTATATTAATTAATACTTATTATATAATATATCTAAATTAAATTTGCATGTTTCCACTGCACAAACAAACAAAAATATATATATATATATACCTATATATATATACCTATATATATATATATATATATATATATATATATATATATATATATATATATATATGTATATATATATGTATATATATATATATATATATATATGTATATATATATATATATGTATATATATATATATATATATATATATATATATATATATATATATATATATATATATATAACAACGACGTCGGTAACAACGAACTAAACACTATATAAATAGTATAAATAAATACATTTTTCTTTGCTTATAACAAAAACGTGCAAAATCTATTCATTCACGTCCTGCAAATTAATTTTGCCATTCTTGTACTAAATAATTCAATAAACTTTTTTTATCTTTCAGTAATTTAATACCATTCTTAAAGGAATCTTAATCTAAAACTATTAAAAACCGAATACTAAATATTTTTTTAATGTGATCTTGTGTCTTAATGTGATGTGTAAGCTATATATTTTTTAAATTGAATTATAAAATTGTATTCGTTTGCTGTATTATGAATTTAATCAATACATTTCTTGTAAAAATGCCTAAGGGTTTAAAAAATGTGCTAATTACTTTACACCTGTCTTGAATGCCTAATTAAACAGCAAAATCTTGGTAATTTTAATGGTTAAGGAGGAAGAATATAATAATAACACTTTGGTTATTAGCGTGCTTTCCCTTCACTTGAATGTAAAATAGTACGTATAGCAACTACATGAGAAATATCATTGGAATCACGTAGTACAGACAGGTGCAATTTAATAACCAATATAAAGTTTTTATTTGTAATATATCATTTGATATTATGCTATAAATGTTAATTGATGTTAACATTTCAAATTTTCATTTCAAATATCAAAGCTTTAATGTTCTAATTTTTTTATATCTATAATTGAAAATATGTATTTAAATATGGCCATTTAATGTATAATGCCCTAGAAAAAGCAGTAAGAGCGATAGAAAACAGTAAATGAGGAACAATATTCAAGAAATCTTAAATTATCTTGATCTTGTGTTCGCGGACGACATAGATGTAGTAGTCAGTAAGTAGTAGTGTAGTAGTCACACTCAGGCTATAAAAGGCAGACCAGATGAAACTGCGAGGAAAATGGGACTAAAAGTTAATATCGACAAGACCAATTGTATAGTGCTGGCTTGGAGCACGCAAATGGACACAACGCAACGGTAGAAATAGGCGGAAGACAGTTTAAAGTGGTGGAATCCTTTAAGTATCTGGATCAAGGATCTATAACAAACAGCAAGAACGAAATAACTCATGAAGTCACAACCCGCATACAACTAGTGTAGAGTGCAGTGCAGTATAGAGTGTAGACTCTACACTCAATTCTCAGCAGACCAAGAAAACCAAGGCCTGTTACGCAGACATAGGCTAAGAATACACAAGATACTAATTCGACCAGTGGTGACATATGACAGCGAGGCAAGGACCCTTACAAATACACACGAACTGCAATTGAACCGCTTCGAACGGAAAGTACTACGTAAGATTCAGGTCCAGTAAGCAGACAGCAGACCGGGGGTGGAGGGTCTTAATGTTAACTATGAGCTACGACAGATTTTCAATGAGCCAGATTTGGTAGCGACAATTAAATGCTGTAGGTTACGATACGTAGAATACATAAACAGAATGGAGGACACTAGTCGTCAAAAACGGGATCTGGAAGTCACTATATGAGGACACAGGCTATGTGGCAGTTCGAAGACAAGAATTATAGAACTACAAATATTTGCAATATAATCAATCATTACATGCATGTAATAGTATATTACGTAATGAGAGTTGTAAGAAGCATATTACACAGTTACGAACAGTTACGCGCGACCCGCGTAGCGGGTAGCACGTAATTCCGCGAGTACGTAATTGTCTTACAACTCGAATTATGTACTATACTTTATCTACGACCACACTAATTTGTTTCTGTTTAATAAGCAAAATATGTTTGATGTAACACCTTCGACTTTATTTAACTTGATAGAAATGAAAAGAAATACATTCATAATGGTTACATACTTTTCATTTAGTACTTATTTGTGGTTTTCGTTAGATTTAAACGTGAAAAAACGAAACGAATGACAGCTTCTATTTGAATGACGTGACGTTTAATGATTGTTTGGAAATCACGGAGTACTATATTAAAAAATAGTATCAATATGCAGCTCTCAACCAATCAACGAATCGTAAACCAAACAAGCAAGGGTGATTTTGAATTATTACATAACATTAATCGCGGATTGTTACATATGTGTGTGGTATGATATATTTATATAGTCCAGGAACTGTACAATAATGGGCATTTACAATTGTGGTTGTAGATAAAACAATATGTAAATATGTAAAACAATATCGATTTTATGCCCTATCATTAAACTAAAAATATATTTTTATCAGCAATTACTTTCAAAATCCGATTGCAAATGATCAAATTTTGAATATTACAATTACAGAAAACATTCCTATACGTTAATACTTTAAATTATAATTTTGTGTGAATTACGTTTATTTGTTAATTCAATAATTGCATAAGGAATAATAACATTTAAAATTTAAATTCAATGTTATTGATTATACATTGATAACATTTTTGTTTTGTGCAAACTAGTACTTGAATGAATTCTAAACGTACTTGCTTACATTTAGAATAACTATTTAAATTCACTCTCATAAACTACACAGCTAAACCCAAACCAAACAAAATCTTCTAAACATGCAAATTACTAAAACATTTAACAAGAAACACTTAGAAACGAAATATTCATATTCTAATCGCTTCCGCGTTCACTACAACATATCAGTTTTAATTTCATGTAAGCAAACAGTAATTACGAAACCAAACAAATCTGTTATGGCCTTTCCGCCATATTTTTAACGTAAATAATTACAACATATATCGTGCTTTTTTTTCTTTCCATTGTTTTATCGGCGAAACCTATCATTTTATCTGAATCATTCTCAAATATACGTATATATTAATCAGTAGAATAATGCATTTCCTCGGTAGAAAATAAATGGAAATAGCAACAAAGTGCATTTAAGTAAATTCTAGAATAGCAATGTAATAAATATTATTGGGTACTTACGTATTAATGCTACCACCGCTATATATTGGATCGAGATTTCGCGCTGCCGCGCGTATGTTGTCTTGATTTATCTGTTTAACTCAATCTAACCGGAGTTAAAAAATAAAGTATTTTGAGTTTTAAAAATGTTTTAATTTTAAATAAAATGTTTTATTTTATGATTTATCATACAAATTTTAGGTGTAGATTGGCGGCATTTAAAAATGTAGCGATGGTGGCGTTAATACGTAAGTAGCTATTATTTTGAAATTTTTTTGCCAGTTCTAACAACCATTCAAATTTTGTCATTTTGTATCATATGAAACAATTTCACCCAATCATGTCAATATTACACTGATAATTCCATTCAGTGCACTTATCAATCACTATGACAACACGAATGAGTTTGACAACTTCATTCCAAATAAATTTCGAAATGTCACGTTTTGGCAATGCGAATGTTCAAAGTATAAGTGCGCTAATCAAACAAAAATTCCCAGAAATACAACTTACAATCACAAATATATTTGGGGATTATTTATGGAATTTTTCTGCGAACGAGAATATGAATTAAATGAACATTAAATTAGAAGAATTGGCGTTGATACTAAAAGATTGCGCGGTCAATATGAGATAGAAAGACGGGTTATGTTTCGTTGTGTTGAGTTATAAATTTTTAGTCAAGAAATTTTCCGCCGAATATCCCTCGGACATTGGCAAATGCCTCATAATTTTATGAGAAATTTCTCAAGCTCGTTGCTTGGTAACAGGAGAAGAACAAGGAACGAGCTTTCGATTGTCACAAAATTATCTCGTCTATTATCAATGTCCTAGGTAATGTCCTGATAATAACAATTTAAAATATTGAGAATACATCCAATTTTATAAGTAATATACAGTAAGACCTGTTTTTGTGCGGTCTTTTTTATGCGATTTTGTTTTTGTGCGATTGGTTTTGTGCGATTTTATTTTTGTACGATTGTTTTCGTGCGATTTATTTTTATGCAGTATATGAATCTAATGCCCGCCATACACGTAATGGTGCACCGGAGAGGTCTACCCTTGCAGGTTTGCCTGCGCAGGTAAACCGGAGCGTGTGTGGGAATAGACCTGTGCAGTTTATTGCGTACGGATGACCTGCGCAGGCAAACCCGCACATGTAACCTATCCGGTAGACTGGTAGACCGTAGCGTGTATGGCGGGCATTAGTGGCGTTAGCACCAGTTTAATGTTTCCTATCAATGTACATATGTTGTATCTGAAAATTGTACATATTTGTATATGTATATGTACATGTATTCGAGAAATATTGTAATAGAGAAGGCGGAAAAGGCTCTCGTGTTGTGGGTTAAAGATTTAACTAAAAAACGAATCCCCGTTCACAAAGAATAATTCAAGAAACAGATAAACAGAATTTCAACCAACTGAAGGATTTAGAACCAAGTTCTGTTTACGAAACGTGACATTTTATGTGATAAAGAAATTTCAAAAGCTGTGAGAAACGACGTAAGAAGATTTAATTCGGAGAATATAAATAAGATCATACAGGAAAACAAAGACCCAAAAGTACTCTAGAAAAAATTGTCACAAGGCAAGAAAGATATCTGCAAGCTGAGGGACAATCAAGGCAATGTGGAAACAAACAGAGATGAGATCCTTAAGATAGTAGAGACATTTTATGCCGAATTATATAAAAAACGAACAGAAGGAATACCTGGCGACAAAATTATCAAAGTTCTGAACCAAGGGTCGGAAGATATCCCAGAGATCACAGTAAGCGAAATAAATGGAGCCCTCTCCGAGATGAAAAACAACAAGACCCCAGGAGAGGTTAGATTAGTCATCGAAGCAATTAAAATGGGAAGGAACAAGCTGCTGCAGGCTATAAAAACTTTTTAATACATGAGTCTCAAAAGGAACTACGCCCTCTGAATGGAACAATGCAGTTATAATATTATTACACAAAAAGGCGACATAACAAATTTCGGAAACTATAGACCCATAAGTCTCCTGCCTTATGGGTCTAGCTCTTTATACGTATACAAGCTCTTTACTAAAATAATTACGAACAGACTATTTCACAAATTAGATTTGTATCAGCCAAGAGAACAAGCTGTTTTTCGAGCAGGCTACGGAACGGGTGACCAACTCCAGGTTTTGAAGAACCTTACTGAGACATGTGTGGAGTACAATAAACCTCTAGTACTTATCTTCGTAGTTTATAAAAAAGCATTCAATTGAGTAGACCAACACGCAATGCTGCTCTATCAGACTGCAGAATAGTTTATCGGTACTCGACAGTTATCAAAAATATGTATGAGAATGCTACTCTCCATGTGTCAGACTCCACGACAACACTGACAAATTCAATATTGAAAGAGGCGTACGTTAGGGTGACACCATCTCACCAAAACTTTTGAATATTGTTCTCCAGTACATGTTCAAACAAACAAACTGGGACAACTTAGGTGTGAATATAAGCGGTGATAGACTTAATCACCTAAGATTTGCCGACGATATAGTCCTCATAACCGAACGATTGGATGACGCAATCTCAATGCTAAGAAATCTAAATGAAGAGTCAAAGAATGTAGGACTTAAAATAAATTACTCCAAAACCAAGATCATGACAAACCTTGTGCTCCGTGAGGGCATATACATTGACGGTATCAGGGTGGAAGAAACTACATCCTTTAAATACCTCGGACACGAGATTTCTATTGGAAGAGATAATTAGACCCAAGAAATTCTTCGAAGAATAAGGCTCGCATGGGCTGCATATGGTAATCTCAAATATGTGTTCAAGGCAGAGTTGCCTAAAGGGAAAGGTTTTTGGTGATACCAAATCAGTTTAAAAGGACACCTTCCAGACCTTACATACGGAGCCGAAACCCCAACAGCTGACGAAACGGACAATAAAGAAAATACGAGTTACGCAACTAGCGATGGAACGATCAATGCTGGGAATCTCTCTCAGGGATGACATACCAAATACTGAAATCCGCAGACGATCCGGAGTTGCAGACGTCGTGGAGAGAACTAAAATGGAACTGGGCGGGACATATTGCGAGATCTGTTGATGACAGATGGACAAGACGAATCCTTTAATGGAGGCCTAGATCGGAAACCTTCAGAAATAGAGGGCATCGTCCCACCAGATGGACCGACGACTTAAAACGCAGTACTAACTGGATGCAGATGGCACAAGATCGAGGACAGTGGAAACTGTTGAGAGAGGCTTACGTCCAGTAGTGGACTTCAATAAGCTGATGACGCACTTCACAATGTGAAGATACAAGGCGAGGCAGCGTCCGCCGATGAACCAGCTGCTATGAATTATCCCAAAGTATTAGCGGAAATCATTGATTCTGGTGGATATTGCCCAGATCAAGTATTTAATGCAGATGGGACTGGTTTATTCTGGGAAAAGATGCCCAGCCGAACATTCATTGCGAAATCGGAGAAAACTGCAAGTGGTTTTAAAGCGGCAAAGGATCGAATCACACTTGTTCTTTGCAGAAATGCCTCTGGTGCAAAGATGTTAACACCACTTATTATAAATAAAGCTTTCCACTTAACTGCGATAAATGGCGTAAATTTATCTGAATATCCAGTACACTTGATGGCCAATAAAAAGCATCGGTGACATCAGCTGTATTTGCAACATGTTTCAACGATTGTTTTGTGCCAGAAGTTGAAAAATACATACAAGTTGATGGGTCTTCCGTTTCAAGTGTTGCTAATTGTAGATAATGCACCCGGTCATCCTTGCAGCCTAATGTACAAATAGTGTTTGTACCACCAAATAGGACTAGCCTTATACAACCACTGGATCAGGACATAATCGCAAATTTTAAGAAACATATCAAATTAACTTTCAGCTACATTTTGAAAAAGCTAGACAACGATAAATTAAGCCTGCCTGAAGTTTGGAAAAAATTCTCAATTTTAGACTGCATAAACCATATTATTGCAGCAATTGGACAAATCAAACAACACTTTTTTCTTGCTGGAAAGCGATCTGGCCTGCATGTGTAATTAATCGAAACGTTACCGAAAACGCGTCATCGTAATTATCTGAAATTAGTCTGTACATAACATCGGCGGAGAAGGCTTTCATTCTTTCGGCGATAATGACCTGGATGATTGAGGACCAAACTGTCGATGATAGTGAGTGACATTATCAATATATGCAGGGTTCCAGATTTCGAAAAAATTGGAAAGCTTTTTCTTAAAATAGATACCAATGCGGAAAGACGCTTAAAATTCCAAAAAGAGCTGAAATCCATGTACGTCTCACTATCGTGACGTTTACAAGCAATTGGCCAGTCGACCGTCGTCACAAAAACTGATCACTGACTTTATGGTACCAAAAAACAAATCAATTGAAATCCTATCTTCAACCAATTCATCACAAGAAGATGCGCGTTTTGGATTACGACGAGTAGCAGCAAAGTACATATTTAATATATAATTTGAAAATTTCTCCATGTATATGTACAATGAAGAATTAAATATTTGTACAATTTCTTTAGGTCTAATTTAATTATTTTATTTAATTGAAAGCATTCTCTCATCTATTTCATAAATCATAAAGTCCGACTTTATGCGGTCCCTATCCACCGCATAAAAAAAATTTTAGGTTGTATTGTTTATTATATGTAAGAATTTATAAAATTTTCGAATATTTTTTTGTACGATTTCTTTTATGCGGTCCCTATGCACCGCACAAAAATAGGTTTTACTGTATTTTGTTATAAAATATTTATTATAAAATATACTTTTTGCTGTAATTAAAACATGTAAAGATAATCTGGTTTGCACTTTGTATTATAATTAAACTATGAATTTTGATTACGCAATTTACTACCGAGTCTGCGTTAGTTGATTATTTTAAATTGAATTTCTATATACACTAAAGATAAAACGTCTGACTTTGATTAATACTTTTTAAATAAGTTTACTACTTTTTTTTCTGGAAATCTAAAAACCAAATATCTGCAAAATAGTGTATCTACAAAATATAGATTTCAGGTTATTATCCCTAGTTCACTAAATATATAATTGTGCTAATCTATTATTGTAATATCTCTAAATGTAATAATATATTGTTGTAATAATCTATAAATGTTATTGTTATTAGAAGTTATTAATAGAAGTTTTCGCGGATAGAAACAAGTGTTTATATGTGTGTATATATTCTAGCGCATGTGTTAATCTTTAAATATTAATACATATAAACGTTTTTCTTGCGTTCATGGAACTTCATGACATAAACATAAACAAATCTTCTCACTGACTGGTATGAATTAAATTATATAAACGAACAGTATTTAGTTCGGAAAATTTATTAAAAGAAATGTTTGAAAAGTAATTCGTTTTGAAAAAAAAAAACTAAAAACCAATTCTCATTTTCTTTAATTTATAATTCGCAGCGAAGTAATTTCTAGATTACTATATATTATCTAACATAATTAATTTTAAATAACTCGAACTTATTACGATTATATATAATCGACTGTCTTTATATAATATAAAGATTAATGGATTTCCAAGCCATCTATTAATCATTTTAAGATAATCTTGAAGATTTAAAATAAAATAATCAAAATAGCTAGTAATTATATTTTCTGCCGTTGGTGCTACATTTTAGTTCTGAAAAAGCTTTATATATTTTTCGAAGTGAAAAATACGACGCAATTTTATCGTGTTTCACACGTTGATTTAACAAAATCGATGATAAAACATATCAACAAAATATTATATAATCTCCCTGTATTTATTAAAACGAAAATATTTATTTATGTTTAATAGTATTCTTGTCCTATTCTTAATGCAGTGAATATTACCAAACACATTAGTTCTTATTAGATTTCAAAATTATTTATTGTTTCAATTTCTTATGTTTTGAACTTCTAAATTGTTTTTAAAGACCAATTGGAGTTAAAAATCAAATAGAGAGAAAAATCTATTTATTTATTTAAACTACTAATTAACATTTTTCTAATCGCCACTGATTTTCACACTCGTAAATATACAAACTACAAAGATTTTCTGTATTCCGTATTGTATTCTATTTTATCCTAATATGAGTTGTTGATAATTATGTAATAATCAAACTTGAATAAATTCTAAGCACAGTTTGAACGTGTTTAACACAACGCATTGTATTTATACAAAGCCTTGCAATATATCATCTCAATAAAAACTAATTTATTTGAATTAACGCGTTCTACACACAGTGACAAACATACATATTTCTTTAACGATTACATAATGGCGTTAATTAGGCTGAAATTTACCTTCTAATGGTATAATTTAAGTCCAGAATCGCGTGGTTGTAATTAAAGGCATTTTGTAATTCAACACAAAGGAAAATATTGAATGACGAAATGGGCACTGTTTATATTCGAATAAATTTTAATTTAGTTATCAATGGATGAATGCACTTAGATTAAGTTTTTATGTAATATCCGTCCGTCTGTGTTATAATCCACTATTCAACTCGCTTGATTCGCGTCTCGCTGAATACTGAACTTCCCACGTATATAAAGTCAGTAGTTTGCGTTTTATGTTAAGGCTTTGCGCCCTACTATCATTACACTTCTTCAATAACAAAGTCCCAATTGTAAAATCTCTCGCACTTATTAATACATGCTTCTTGTATGCTCTCAGTTATCAAACGAATTACGTTTTGTCTCTCGAATATATTTGAAATAAATTAAATTTTGAAATAGCTAAAACTACTTCCATAAAAGCTACATTATAATTACCTGTAGGAAAAGCAGTTTTATATTTTTTTCGTTTTGCTTTGAGTTTGTTAATTAATATCTTAAAAAGGCAATTTACAAATGTAAATGACTCAATTACGTCGAAAGTTTCAAACGATTTGTAATTCGCATAAAACCTCGTTTTTTTAAAGGTTTTATTTATTACGTTAAGTGTTATAAACATTTTACTGAATATGCGGTTATTTAAATTATGAAAAATTGAAAAGCAATGTATTCAGAAATACCAACAACAAAAACATTTTTTTGAAACGTCAGTAATTACCTTGACATTTATGTACATTATTAGAAACGTCATAATAACTCAACCTATTATTTTGAAACGTCATTTACGAAGCTTCAATCATACTTGGCGACATTACTGTGGTTAGGTTTCTTTAACCGCAGATAGACAATTTAAAACTATCAGCAGATCATTTACGTCGGCAAATGATAATAACATATTCAGGAATCAAGTTGTTACCATCGATAAAACTATCTATTTAATTGGTAAAATCGGTTGATCCGCCTATCAAGTAGAACATACACGCCCACTGAAAACTAGTTTTGCTAGTAAGCAAAATTCATAGGTGTGTACACTATGCACATTTCTAAACAACATTTTACAACGAAAATAACAACAGAAAATCAATATTTTACTGTAATAATAACTAATAATAACTAGTTTGTTTAAAATAAAAGATTCTATTAACTTAAATCTGTTTTAAATTAAAAAAAAAATGAAAGAACTCATCTCCATCAAATGTTTTGTATTTATTGTCCTAGTAGCAAGTAAACTTTACTTTTTGTACAAAACAAAGAATTTTATTTAAACATTATGTAACGGATACAATTGTGAATATAATAATTATTAAAATATTCCAAACCGAAAACTTATCGAAAAATCTAGGAAGCTATGGACAAAGATTCCTCGTATTCTTCTGTAACGGCATTCATATATTTCATAATATAATTAGTTCATATTATAATTAGTTTGCTGTCAATGGCACATTTCGTTATTATTATCTTTGTAATTAATTTTGAATAACAGCATACAATCTTCTTCTTCTTATTCTTCTGTGTACGCACTATGTGCCTGTTTCTGTAAGTTTCTCCTTAGTCCTTATTGAAAGTCCAGGAATCTGTCCATCTCTTCGGTAGTCTTCCAGGGGGTTTCGGTCTGTTGGGTTTTTGTGTCATGGCCCAGTTAGCGATTCGGTGTGGCGCCATACGTTCCACGTGATCCCGCCAGTATCTTCGACGGGCTCTTGCCCAGCGCACGACGTTCTTGATTTGTAGGTCAGCTATGATCTTAGAGCTCCCGACATGGTCTCTTAATGTGACTCCTCTTATTGCTGCCAGGGTCCGCGTTTCGGTCGTTCTAAGCGCTTGTTTGGTGGCTGATGTGTTGGCCCTTGTTTCAGCCGCATATGTGAGTATTGGCCTTACTGCTGTCTTGTACATATATTCGGATTTTAGCTTCTTGCGATATGTGTTTGTTTCTCCAGATTATGTTATTTAGTGCGCCAGATATTCGTCGAGCCTTGTTCGTTGTTGCTCGTAACGCTAGCTTGAGGTCTCTGTCGCTTGAGATCTCTACTCCAAGGGAGATAAAGCATATCACCTGCTCTATCACCTTATTGTCGAGTTCTAATTTGCATCTGGTTGCTGATCTGCTGGTTACCATGCACTTGGTTTTTTGATGGGAGATATCAAGGTTGTATCTCTTTGCTGTTTTGGAGAATATCTGTAGAAGTCGTTGTAAGGCTACGGCCTGAGTGAAAGTGCGTTGAGCGGCGAGCGGGGCGTGCAGTTTAAGCGAGCAATGTGTGTCCAATGTTCCGTCCAGAGTTATGAGTGGGGCGTGCAGCTACATCCGATTTCCTCAAACGACATACTGCTCGCTGTAGAGGAACGCTAAACACAAGCTGATTTGAGATAAGCGTGCACCCCACGCTGCCCGCCCCGCTGCACGCAAACCCAAACGCCCCGCTCACTTACTTACTCAGGACGCCTGCTACTACGACCATGTTTGAGATGCACGCTGCACGCCACGCCACGCTCCACGCTCTGTTTGAGAGGGCACTCAGGCCGTAGGCTAAGTCGTTGTCATTGTCAGCTATTAATACAGCGTCATCCGCGTAAACTTTGAGTTAGATTGCACGCAAATGTGAAAAAAGTCATTTCAAGATAAACGAGGTAATGCTCCTCTCGAGCCTGTAGCCTGTACCCGATGTGCACTCGGTTCTTTGATCATAAAATCTAAACGAATGCGAATTTATATTTGAAATTTTGACAGCGGATTGTTGGATAGTTAAGCTAACGATGTATGCAATATAAAGAAAATCTGATTTTTTGAACCTCCTAATGTGGTTTCCCCCCTTAAAAACAATGTATGTATTTATAATTGAAAAATGTACTAATAGTTGGTTTGTGTTCATTTTAGTACAAGGACTTTATCAACACACAACAGGTACTTTATCAATAGCAAGCAAAAAGAAGGAGAGCCATTGTTTACCTCAAGCCTAGCCTAATCCATTAGTCGCGCATGATTAATCACAAAGCAAACAGCTGCTTATATAGTCTTTATAGCTTATTTGGAATAAATTCGTTTTGAAATATTTAAATTCCATTAAGTTCCATATATACATTATGGATGTAGATTAAATATATCAAATTCCAAGAGAGTTCTAATTTGATATGTGTTAAGTTTCAGTATAAATTTGTTTCAGTATACAGTGGTAAGTGTAGGTATACTAATTTAGCTTAGTTGGTGCTTGGATTAAGTAATTTTAATTATAAATTTTCAAAATTGATAAATAAACTAAATTGATAATAATTGAAAATTAAGGGGGCCTCACTATTTGTAGTTACATTTAAATAAACATAATAAGACGAAAAATAGCTTGAATATAAATGATAATAATTGTTTTTCAATTTATAATTATTATCAAATTGTATATTACTCAAACCTACTTATTTTAATAAAGTAATTTATTTATACAACAAATTTTCAAACTATCAAGGAAAATGTTAAGGCGTAGATGTAGCTATAGTGTAGCAATTGTTGAAACGTTGTCTTCGTCTTCAAGGTTTGTTTGTATATACACTAGATGCTTAATTATTTAGTCTGATTATATCGACCATCTGTGCGCAAACTATTTTCATTTGCGATCCAACATTTTGTGTAAAATTTTATCGTGACGCTTACATAGAAAGTAGACACCTTTAAATTTGTTTATATTGACATTTTGCTGCTACAGAATTTCGACTTCATAAGTCCATATCTCGAGAACACTTGCGGATAATTAAAAACCGATTGCGGCAACGTTTTCAGGAGGTCATTTCCCTGCTTATGCACTTACATTTCCTTAAAAATATTAATTAGTTTCCCAGTTCTCTGCTCGGATGACTAAATTTCCCGAAATTTCGCTCGATTTTGCCAATTATATCAAAGCTATATCTCGCGAACGGAAGCGGCTAGCACAATGTAATTTGTACATTTACAACCAACCAGAAGCAAAATACTTTCAGACACACTTTGAAATTTTCCAGTCGCTTGATAAACAATGATTTTAAGTGAGTACATTTTTCGCAGATTTCAAGATATCATAACTTTTGAACGGCTTATCACAGAGACTTCTAGTTGTTGCCAATCGATTCAGCATCCCAAATTTAGTCGAAAAACTTATATCATATTCCTAGGAAGCTTTTAATTAAAAAATACCATCAGACATCGATCCGCTGGAGGACTGAATAGTTTTTTAAGATTTCGTGACTTATTGATTATTGTAAACTAAATTGCATAATGATTTATATGAGCGTGATCTGTGTAAAATTCTGCGTGTTTTGATGTACAATATCAAAAATAGGAGAGATGTCGAAAATCGCGAATGCCCCTTCTTCGAAATCGTGAATTTAGAAATGTCATGGATGTTGACACTAGGGATTGCAATCCGGTCTCATTTTCAATGTGGCCGGATCCGTCCGGATCCGGTCGGAATATATATATATATATATATATATATATATATATATATATATATATATATATATATATATATATATATATATATATATATATATGTAGAAGAGAAATAAGGGCAGAGGAGGTGTAAAACATTTCTTATTATTATCTGACATCAAATACTTATTTTATTTCACTGTCTTACAACTAATTATTATTCTATTACGATAACATAAACAAAATACACTTAAAGACTTACACTTTCAACTAACAAAGGAAACTAACTTAAACAAAGGAAAACGTGTAGACCGTTCTTAGACACTTTCTTAGTCGGAGTCTGAATAATGAATGTTATTGAAAATAACGGTTTCAGATTTAAAAAATTCGGTCTTTTTGGAGGAGTTCGAGGTTATTAGATTTTCAAAATTCCTCCAAATAGTCTCACAGTAGAGAAAATAGCGAGAGTCTATGAATGTAAATTTTGTCAATTGTATTTTTGTCCTTACTTTTCAAAATATTTACAAAACCGTTTCAGATTTCTAAAACCTGGACTTTCTGGAGAAATTTTAGGTTTTCAGATTTCCAAAATTCTTCCAAATAGTCGCGCAGTGAGTCTAAAATGTTAATTTTGTAAAATCTTAGCCTCATCTTCATTAGGGCATCCAAACCGGTTAAAACCGAACCTGGTTAACCGGGTTTTCTGTTAAAATTTACGAAACCGTAAAACCGGGTTTTTTTCGAAAAACCGGAAAAGTCGGATTTTATTTATTTTATTTTTTTCTTCAAGTGAATTTTTTTTAAATTTTTCTATGGTTATTCATGAAGTATTATATTGTAGATGTATTCATACTAAATAAAACGTAAGGGGTCGTCCATTAATCACGTGATGTTTTTTAGCAACTTTTGATTCCAAAGTTTTAAGAACTTCGTGCCAAGAAACTCTCCAATATGCGTCCTCTCTAGCTGATCAACATGTCAAATTTACTCCCTTTGGCGTTTCCTCTTTTCCAATTTCAGTCACTTTTGCCAGCGTTGTGTCGAATTTATAAAAATCTTAGTCCTAGATATTCAACATGACTCGCTAAAAAAGGATCGAATTGAGCTAACAGTTCCAAAATCATACAATAATTTTCGTTATTCGGATCACTGTACTTTTTATTTTTCCCTCTATAGTACACAACGGAAGAAAAATTAATACATATAAGAAATTGCATGACTCAATCAACCGAGGCGGCTTTTCTTTTCGGCGGCTTTTTCGTTTGTATCGCCACTCTATATCTGTTACTCTCAGACTCAATGCCACTACGCGGCGTATGCCCCTAACAGCTCGGCCCCGTCGATCCAGCTTCGTAGGGAAATACTAGGCAAATTGTAAAAAAAAAAATAATTTAACAATACGTGGTGAAACATATTACATGTTGAATTTGTTTTTGTGGACCTAATAATGTTTACATTAAGGTATATAAAAACGAATCTTTTTAATTTCTGTACGACAAAAAAAATGTTAGCCCCAAATTTTCCGCTCCTAAAATCTGCCGCCCTAGGCTCCAGCCTACTCAGCCTGCTGGAAATCGATGGTGATCGAAAATTTATTTAATGCACTGAAATCGATTCAAAAACCCCACCTCAACAGATAGCGTGAGAGTTTTTTCGGTCGGCGGTAATTTCTGTACAAAATTTCGATCGTCAATGAAATATAACCTCTTAGATGCGTTAGATGCGTATTTTATTAAAAAACAAACTTTATAATTTGTGTTACTTTTTATTTATTTTCATACTTAAAACCGGGTTTTAACCGGTTTTTTACTTTACGAAAAACCGAAAACTGGTTTTTGAAATTTCATCGGTTATTTGGATGCCCTAATCTTCATTGATGTGGCGCTGCCCTTCTTTCTAAATATTAACAAAACGGTTTCAGGTTTTCAAAATTTGGACTTTTTGGAGAAATTTGTGGCTTTTAGATTTCCAAAATTCCTCCAAATAGTCACACAGTAAAGAAACTAGTGAGAGTCTACAAATGTTAATTTTGTAAGATCTCAACCTCATTTTCATTGATCTGTGACTGTCTTATTTTTCCAAATATTAACAAAACGCTTTTAGGTTATCAAAATTTGGACTTTACGGAGAAATTTGTGGTTTTTAGATTTCCAAAATTACTCTAAATATTCGCCCAGTGAGGAAAATAGTTAGAGTCTACAAATGTTAATTTTGTAAAATTTCAACGTCATCTTCATTGATATGTCGCTGCCTTATTTCTCAAAATACCGACAAATTGGGATTGCAACCCGACGTCATTTTCAATCCGGCCAGATCCGGTATATTGGTCCCGGATCCGGTAAACGTTTAGTGATGCCGGATAACAGGATCCGGTTTTCCGGATTGAAATCCCTAATTGACACATAATACATCAAAAGGCGGGAAATTTTGTATAGAAAAAACAACTAATAATCTCTGTTTTGGTGAAACGTAAGCCTAAAATAGCGTACTTTCAGATTTTTGCCCAAAATGTTCTAAATTGACTGAAGCTTTTTCTGATTTATTCTAAACTAAGTGCAGATTAGAACTATGTATGATTAGTGCTAATAAAGTGAGTTTGAACACGATACTGAACGTTTTGAGTTATTAACGTGCCACTGTCGGTTGTGGATGAATTCTCTCATAAGCAAAAATTGTGGAAATTCAGTGAAAGTGTGTTAAAAGTTTGTGAGATTATTGTACAAAATTTTCTAAGGCTGTATCAGATTTCCCTATTTGTTAAAATTGTTCAAAATGTTACAATATTTGGCGAAAATTAAGGAAACGTTGTTAGAATTTGTGCGAATTTGTTTCAACATAGCTTCGTTAAAATTAGAGGAAATTTTTCGAAAACTATCGAAAAATCAATAATAATTATAACTGTTTTTTTTTTATATAAATTCTATAAATGAAAAACAATTTCTCAAAACTAATGGGAAATTTAAGTAGATCGTTTACAATGTTAGATAAAATGTTCAAAATATAAATAGAATTCTAATAAGATGTAAATTATTATTTTAATGTTAATTAATAAGGTGTAAATTAAACGCGGTAAATGGTTAGTAAATGTAAATTGAACTGACAATTTGCCTACCAAACTAGTAAATGTGTACATATACCGATAAGTGTGCGCATTTACCTAACTACGTACTTTTACAGTAACATATACCTACATTAAATTCAATGCAAACAAGAGAAAATAAAAAAGTATATTACTCATGCGCGAAAAGTACTTCTTGACGTACATTATTTAATACGAGAAATGTCACCTCTCGTATTTCCACATAACCTGGGTTACGCAAATATTCAATATCGCAAGGTTACATTAAAAAAAAAAAAAACAAATAAATAAACAAAATCAAGACTTCGATATTAAAAAAGTGGCGTGAAAATGTCATCAATTACAAAATAAGAATAAAAATTAAAGAAAACGTTTTAAAATGAGTGTAAATTCTATGGTGATACCGGAGACTGAGGAGAGTTCTTATGACGAACGCACACCACAGGAGACAATTTTAAAACCAAATTCTTCATTTTTTGTCCATTTTTTTTATGGCCCCTGGATCTCAAACTTGTAAGATAATCCCTCACTTGAGTATTAAAAAAAAATTTGTTTATAACACGGGCGGTATTGCCAATTGCCCTTTCGAGGGAATGTGCGCCCAATTTCGCTCTCACATGAAATTGACAACTTACCGCCCTAGTTACATAATATACTATTTTTACGATAAAATTCTGTTATTTCTATTCTATTTAATGTAACTTAACACTTTTCATTATCGCATTCTATTATACAGGGTGATTCGGGAGGAAATGGAAGTATTTTAAAGACATGCCCAGGAAGCAAAAATAAGCAAAATAAGCTCATATGTTTTAGTCCGATTTTCATTTGTTTCAGAGATAAATAGGTTTTTCTATTCCAAGTTAATTAAGTTAAATTTGACAAACGTTGTCCTAAATGCCAATTTGAAATAAAATATTAATTAGGCACATGTCATAAAAATTGGCAGTTTGTCTTAAAATTGACAGTAGTTGTTTTACGAGATTATCGAAATGCCTCATATTTTCAGTCATAGAGAATATGCAGATATGGTAATTTTGTAATGGTAATTCTGTTCGTTCAGTAGAAGAGTATCGGCGTCGTTTTCCTAATCGAAGAATTCCTAATAGGCAAGTGTTTCAAACTGTTTTTACACATGCTAGCGAAACTGAAATATTCCCAAGTGCACGTATTGTTTCTGAAAAATAGCAAGGGATCGGTTTGGAACTTGAAGAAGATATTCTGGATGTTGTAGAAACTAATCCTGGGATAAGTACAAGGCGCATTGCAATCCAATTTGAAATTTCACAAACGATGGTTTGGAAAACATTAAAACGGCAAGGTTTAAATGCTAAAGTACAAAATCTTCAAGAAGGCGATTATCCATTAAGACTACAATTTTGTCAATGGATTCGTGAAAACATAAGTTTACTCAAATGCATTTTATTTACTGATGAAGGTCATTTTACTCGAGATGGAATTAACAATTCCCATAATAATCATCGATGGGCGGACGAAAACCCCCATGCCACGCAAGAACACTATTTCCTACATCGGTTTAGTATTAATGTATGGTGCGGAATTCTAAATGATCAATTCTTACTGGGGAAGGTTATTTACATTTTTTGGAAGACCATTTAGAGGAAATATTGGACGAAGTACCTTTAAATATTCGACGACGTATTATCTTCCAACATGATGGAGCACCTCCTCATTATGCAAATATTGTGAGAAATTTTCTAAACATCCATTTCGGCGATCACTGGATTGGCAGAGGAGGCCCGCACCCTTGGCCACCGAGATCACCGGATCTCACTCCCCTAGATTTTTGTCTTTGGGGATGGATGAAGTCATTAGTTTATTCTATGAAGGTGGACACAAGGGATGCGCTACTAGATCGCATTCTTAATGCTGCGGCGTTAATTAGAGCGAATCATCGTTTACTGAAACTCGCTACCAGTTCCATTTATAAACGCGCAAATAAATGTATCGAAATGGGTGGTGGAGTTTTGAAGATTTATAAGTTCAGTAGTACATTTTCCTTTAATTTTATAAATTACTATTGTTCCAAATATCTATAAATCGAATGAAAATCGGACCTGGACATGTCTTTAAAATACTTCCATTTCCTCCCGAATCACCCTGTATAACTCTATCTTCATTGCCTGCTTCATTCATTGCTTCATTTACAATTTAGATTACGGCATATTATTTATATTAACCAGTACGTTGCTGCTCTATAAATATAAAATGATTTGCAAAGTGAACCCAAACATAATTAAGCACGGAAAACGCAAGAGAAATAAAGAAATAAAACGCAGTTGTAAGAAACACACAATCGCATACTATACGATTGACGTCAAACTGTACATAAAAAAATCTTTAAATAATTTATTTTGCAAAAAATTTCAATCAATGTGTTATATGTAAATTTTAGTACTTAACTTTAACCACAACCAATAAAATTGCTGTGAATATATACATTGTTAAATATATATTTTTAAAACTTCGCACGTTAAGTGTTTCACGTTATAGGTAGATTATTTGTGGCCGTTTTTTCCTCCCTTCTTCGCAGTAATAAACATAAAAGTCTGGGTCGTGACGTCAATTGAAGTTAAAGCCGAGACAGAAAAGGAGTCTGCGAAATGAATCCACCACCAGCAAAATTTTCACTTTAATTATACTACCAAAAAGACTGAACAGATTTTTATCTGCATAACTTGTAACTTTAAACTCATTATAAATTTCTGAATTTTAAATAATTCACGCTCGTCTGACACGATACGTTTTACATATTTTATCACGAATATAATTATGCGAATATTCTCTTTTGTGCGGGCTATTAATTCAGATTTATACATAAAATAAATAATAAAAATAAAAATAATAAAAATAAAATATTTATTTTTAAAATAAATAAAGTTTTACCATGAATATTGTTTCTCTTCATTACAAATTTTATAGTGTTTTTCAAAAATATTATTACAATTATGTGTAAACTAAGTTAAAAGGAGTACTAATTGTAAGAGGCCGGCCAAATTACTTCATTACAAAACTTCTATATGTATAATGAATCCGCAAGCAATAACTTCCATTTTACCACGTTTTCATAGCTTGCTTTCTTGTCTGTCTGTTCTCAACTTCGTGTTCTCAACTTTGTCTCTTTTTAACTTTGTCTGTTCTCAACTTTGTTCATGGAAATTTTATGATTTTAATAAATAGATTTTAAACTAACTTCCCAAACTTAACTTAACAAACAGATACTTAACCCTTTCGTCCCTCGACGTAAATAATATTTCAGAAATAAAATAAATTTGTTTTGTTAATTTGTTGATAACTATAGACCAGGGCTTTCCAACCAGTCGATCGCCGTAATTTTGAGTCGATCTTTGATTCGATTACCTAAAAATACATTTCGTTAAATATAAAGTAAAAATTAAAACACGCTTCTCGCACACTTAATACACACAATGTTATGGAAACTGTCTTTAAAATAATCAATTCTTTACGTGGCAGTGCACTTCCGAGACGTTTTTTTAGATTAGGAAATGAGCATAATGATAACGAACTTTTGCTGCACACCAATGTGCGTTTTTACATGAAAACAGCTTTTAAATGGCAATGTGTTATGCATTTTTTCGAAAATTTCTCGTCCCATGGCAGGGTGCACTCCATTACCCCAGATCCTCCGCTGCCCCGCTACGCGTTTAGGTCGACCATGGCAACAATATATACCAAAAAGTAGATCGCCACTACAAAAAGGTTGGACAGCCCTGCTATACACTATATAACCAAAATAAAACGACCATGGTCGATTTGCCTCAAGAGATCAGTGGTAGATATATCTAATCTAATCTCATCTAGTCCTCTCCAGTTTTGTCCATAATT
This sequence comes from Phosphuga atrata, assembly GCA_944588485.1. Taxonomy (NCBI): domain Eukaryota; kingdom Metazoa; phylum Arthropoda; class Insecta; order Coleoptera; family Silphidae; genus Phosphuga; species Phosphuga atrata. The sequence goes on from OX155894.1 coordinate 80,627,451, forward strand.
TAGTCTCGTCAAATTTTGTTGATAGTTATATCCAGTCATATCCGATATTGTTCACTCTTGTCCAATTTTTGTTCCAAAATTTTGTCAATTTTTTACAATCTTATCCTCAAAGTTAAGTCTTGCTGAATCTTGACCATTCTTTCCAGGACTTGTTTATTCCTGTCCAGACTATTGGTGTCTTGCCAAGTCTTCTAAATCATATATTATCGTTTTTTTTTCTGGTTTTCCCTGGTCTTGTCTTTTCAGGTCAAATCTGCTCTGGTCTATTCTGGTCCAGTCTTGTCTTGTCATGTTGTGTCCTGTCATGTCTTATATTGTCTGTTATTATTTACAACAGCATGTTTCTTGGTATATATAACTTACAAGAAACTAATACTTGTTACATTTTCTAGAGGGGTACAATTTTAATTAAATTTAAGCTTCGAGTATTTTGGTGGGACGTATGTGTACCATTCGGTGCGAAAGGGTTAAAACTTAGCTCAGATGAAGGTCACAGTATAAGTCACCACCGAAATCTAAAATCTAGCTCAGAATTGGCTGATGTAGCTCTAAAATCTAATATTTTAATACTTCAGACACTTACTTTTACTTTAATTATCTCATGTTAAATGTAGTTCATATTAAATGTAATTGTATCCGTCGGAGACGGTATATATGTGGGTGTATTGTTTATAATAAATGTTTATGATATGTTTATATGTAAATGTTTATTAATTAAATGTCGGTGACCGCTCGATATCCGAGTCTCTAGTTTTGTTTATAAAAATGAAATTATTTATAAATATGAAAGCAGAATCGAAGGTAGCCCATCGAGAAATGTTTAAACTCGGTTGAAAACTGTATCACAAAATCACACAGATAAAACTAAAACGTAGTAAATAAGAAAATATATAGAAAAAAAAACTTTTTAAGAACTAGTACTACTGAAAAGTAGCGAGAAAGAATTTTAAGTTCGGAAGGGCTTTATAAGCGAAGGGAGGAATATTAACAAGGAAAGACACCCTCAGGGGAAAATGGACGCAGGAATAGATGTGCGAAGGTACACTAGGGATGTAGAAATTGGGAGGGAAATGGTGGAAAGTCATATCGATATACAATAATAATAGATTACTGGAGATACAACAAAAAAATTAAGAGACCTTGAATGAAGGCGAGCAGAAAAAAGGGCGGGGGCTTTTAGGGCGGGGACTGGAATGTGCAAATTTGGAAGGGTCAGTCACTGCTCATTAATAATAGTGGAAGAGTAATAATTAGGAAATCCAAAGATAAAGTAATAAACACGCTCGGAAATGAATGGTTCTCTCTATTATGTGCCGTACTCTCTCCGAGAGCGTAGGCGACCTCTCGCGCAAACTTGTGGAACGCATCATCCACTAATATGCGGGACCTAGCAGTTTATCGCCGGTTCCGAACGGCACTATTTGAGAGGTTTTCTAGGCAGAATTACTCGTGGTAGTTTGCCATTGCTTTCCACGATGTGGCTACAGCATAGTTCCGTGAAAAATTTCACGGTTTGTCCGAGCACTGACAAGGATAGCGAGCGGATGCGTTCACCACTGTTACCACAAATAAATGGTTAGGGTGGGTAAATAAGAATCAGTGGGATGTACTTAATGGATGTTATGAGGGAGATTGGGAAGTAGAGTTTACGTTCGTAGGGGCGTGTGGGGAATCCGTCATAGACCTGGTTGAGGCGAACAAGACAGCACAATAATCTATAGAGAAAATGGTAGTCAGCAGCAGAAGTGACTCAGATCATATGCCAGTAATAGTGACGCTCTAGGAGAAATCAAAACCGAGGACAGTGGAAGAAAAGATAATATATCGATGGGATCAGCATTCTCAAGATAGGATAAAGATAATTAACTGGTTAAAAGTTAAGGACCTCGAAGAGATTTCCGAGCAAATTAAAGTCAACTCGACATTCTCTCAGGGCTTCCATTATTGCTTTCAATTCGATCGTGTCAAATGCCTTATGGAAGTCTCTAAACAGGAGGACTAGTGGTCTATTATATTCGACGGTTTTCTCGATGGGAGTCTTAATACTCTGGAAGTGATCATTAGTTCCGAAAACCCAATCGGAATCCGACTTGCCCTCTTGGTTGGTAAAGATCAAGTTTGTTCTCCAGTCTTGAGGTTAGGATTCTGGTAAACAGTTTTTTTTAGATGGCCAAGGAGAGTTATATGGCGGCAATTTTCCAGGTTTGCTTTGTCTCCCTTTTATGAAGCAGGATGGTGGTCGCTTCATGCCACTTCTCCGGGAGAGACGTTTGATGAGATGGAGGGAAGAAAGCTGCTTCCGGAAGTTCAGGCCGGGTTTAGAGAGGGAAGGAGAACAATTGAACACCTAGTAACACTGCGATACATAGTAGATCAAGAAGTCGCAAAACCTAAAGGATAGCTCTTTGCTTTGTTCCTGGACTTAAAGGCAGCGTATGATACAGTAAATAGGAGAATGTTGTCGGAATGTTTGGAGCAAAACGGTTTATCAAAGAATTTGAGAGAATGTATAGAACGATTGTATAGAAATACGTGGTGTAGAGTGAGAGTAAATGAGTGTAGATCGGCGGAATTTAAGGTACGAAGGAGTCTGAAGCAAGGCAAGGGCCCATTAAGCCCCGCACTATTTAACATGTATGTGGCGGACTTGGAAAAAGTTTTGGCGGCGGGTCAAGCTGGAGGAGTTGTAGTAGGGAGGAAAAAATTGTGTACCCTTGCCTACGCAGACGATGTAGTAGTGTTGTCAAAGTCTTCTGGGGAACTGACTGAGTTGATTAAATGGCTGGAAAGATTCTTCCATAAAAGAGAACTGAGTGTAAATGTCGGGAAAAGGAAATGGATAAGATTTAGGAAAAGTGGAACCTGCAAGAAGGAGCGTTTTGAATGGAAGGGAAACGAGATAGAATGAATGCATCAGTTTAAGTACTTAGAGCATGTGTTTGGGAGAGGATGTAGTAACAAGGAGCACATTGAGTACGTGGCGAAGAAATCGTGGGTGAAAGGTTTTGGAAAATATTGGGAAAAGAGTTTAAATCGAATTATCGAACGAAAGAAATGATATAGAATGAAAGAATATTGATGTTTGGAGCAGAAGTGTGGGGAGTCTAGGAGAAAGAAAAGATTTCAGCTGCAATTTCTTAAAAAGGCCCTGCAATTAGATGGTCGACTCCTTCCTATATCTTACTATATCTTCGGCTTACGGGAGCTTATTTCGTTTAACCCGCCATATGTTACGTGTATGTCTCTAAGATTGGGTGGTTCAAAAAAGTCGAATAACCTATCCGCCATCCAATTGAGATGTCGTGTGATTTCGTGTACTTTCCTCATTGCGCGTCCCCCACCGTTAATCCACCCAACGCCAGAGACACTGAGGCATGTCTTGTTGTTTTGGCGCCAACCTGGTGTGTGAGACCGGGGTTACAGACTACTTAAGTCATAGTTTAATTTTTGAATTTTAACTTTTTGATAAGTTTATTATAAGGATTAGCAAATTATAAGATTAGCATGTCTTATGAATGTGAAACTCGTCGTCGTCGAAGCTCCTCTACAAGAAGAACTGTTATCTGATAACTACGTAGCACAAACATTATCGGACAGTGAAGCTGGAAGTGATAGCGAACCGGAAAATCAAACTCCAGATCAAATACAAATTTCACAGCGAAGAGGATCCCCTTTTGAATTTGGAGAGACACTTTGACGTTATTGTCAAGTGTACCACCAACCAATACATTGACATCGTCAAACATAAATATAACAGAGAAACATATGCCCGATAGACTAACGTCAATGATATATAATGCTTCATATGTTTGATCTTATTAGCCGGAGTCTAAAAATCGAATAATCCAAAGGTTTAATCCAACGGATGGTGTTTCGATAGGTTTTTTTCGGCTTTCTATATCTGCCCAAAGGTTTAACATTCGGCTACGAGTTTTGAGATATGATGATGTCGCGACGAGGCAACAAAGAAAAGCACATGACAAGATTTGCCATGTCAGAGCAATATTTGAGAGATATGTCCCAAATTGCAAAGATAATTAGACCTTATCTGCTTTTGTGACAGTTGGAAGGCGAAAAATTAGAAGGTTTTCATGGAGATGTGCATTTAAACAATACATTCCGAATAAACCAAATCCTTATGGTATCAAGATTCAATCTCCCTGTGATGCTAAAATGTCTTACACAGTTAGTATGGAAATTAATCCTGGAAAACAGCCAAATGAATGTCTATACAATCTTGAAAATTTTGGCCTATCTGTGGTTCAAAGATTATGCCAGTTTACAATACTGCCTGCAACTACAATTGTTTCACGTGTTCTAAATTGTTCCGACATCTATATTTTGCGTGGTCGAAATGGGAAGTCAAGTATGTTTCGTTTTCGCAACAACATTGGTTTCGGTTTCACACGTCGCAAAAGCAAAAAAGAATGTTCTACTGATAAACATTGTGCATAATGATGGTACAATCGATGCCAAAACCAAAAAACCTGATATAATTTTGAGCTACTATGATACCAACGGCGGCGTCGATTCGTCGTAAAGATATAACCGTTATGTTTTTTATGATGTATCTATGTTTTATTGTTAAAGAAACGTGTCTTTTTAATATTCGACCTAGTAAAATTAGGATAGAGTATTGCTTATTAGGAATATCTTAAATTGAGAAACCCGGTGCGTAAGACCGGCGTCACCAAAGATGTAAGTTAAATTCACGTCACAAATGGCGGGTTAAGGTGTCAGTAGAAGCAAGTAGAAGGGTGGCAAGATATGAACAGAAGGTTAATGGATTGCAGGAGGTAAGAATAATTAGAGAAGTGTTCAGAGAAGCAAGTAGGGAAGGAAAGAATGAAAGGAGAGAGACCAATTTTGGAAGATAAAAAAGGGAAATGTATGAAATAGGGGGTATGTCAATAACAGAGGTGGAGAACCAATGGGGGAAACAGTTTCGAGTAGAGGAAAAGCTGGTGGCAAGGTTGATGGAAGTCGAGCTGCAGGAGCTGAAAAATAAAATAACCAAGAGCACATACCATAGACAGTATGAGGTATTTAAATTACATGGAGGCCTCCCGAAATATTTAAAAACGCCAAGCAGTTTAAACTCACAATCAATCCTAGCCAGATATCGCTGTGGATGCGAAGAACGTGGCCATAAGTACTGGATGAAGGATTTGTATAAAAGATGTGTGATGTGTAGAAGGAAGGACAGGTGGCAACACAGGTTTGAAGAGTGTGAAAAAGGTCGTTGGAATGATAAGGAAAGAATATTAGGGAAACATAGGAAACAGTGTCTGAGTGAGGAAGGCAGTGGGCTGGAAATGCTGGAAAAGGTTAAAGAATGGAAGGAGCAATGGGTCTATCCAAGCGGGGTATTGGGAACTTAAAATAAATATTACAGGGTTGAATGATTTTGTGTATATGTAGCATGTATATTTATAAATTATGCCAATAAAGGTTTATTGTATATATTATATATATACCTACTGAAAAGGAGAAAATGATAGCTTTTTCAGATTATTTACTGCATTTCAAAGTACGAGTAAAAAATATTGATCTGATAACCAACAACTATAAAATTGAGCAAACTAACAAAACACTGCTTTTGTCATCTTTAATAATAGTATATTTTTTAACTAGGGCGAAAAGTTGTCAATTTTTCGCGAGAGCGAAATTGCACATTCGCTCGAGAGGGAAATTGACAATTTCGCCCGTGTTACAAACAATATTTTTTATTACTCATGCAGGGGATGTATCTTACAAGTTTGCGATCCAGGGGCCACAAAAAAAAAGAATAAAAAATTAAGAATTTGCTTTTTCAATTGTCTCCGGTGGTGTGAACTCGTCATTTTTTTTCACAGAACTTTCCTCAGTCTCCGGTATCACCACAGGAATTTACACTCTATTTTAAAACGTTTTCTTTAATTTTAATCATTTTGTAATTTCAATTTTTTTTGACATTTCACGTCACTTTTTTAATATCGCGGTTTTGATTGTGTTCATTTTATTTTTATTTATTTGTTTATTTAAATGTAACCTAGAGATATTGAATATTTGCGTGCGTTACCCAGGTTATGTGAAAATACAACATTTTTCGTATTAAATAATCTACGTCAAGAAGTACTTTTCGCGCATGAATAATAAAAATGAAATTATTATTTGATCGCTATTGGGAAGTTCTAACATATTTTGTTTTAACCATAAGTTCAAGTGTTCGTGCTATTTAATTTAGTGAATGAATAATAGTTGAAATAATCAATTTCGCCAAATATAGTAATGTCGAAGCAAAAACTAATCGAATAATTGAAATTGGGATTTATGAAAGGAATGTATTTGAGTATTTATGGAGATTTTTACTATTTTCAATTTCATGGCATCATTAGCAATTGTTAATAGTTGATTAATGTGCAAGAATATAAATTGATTTAGATTTATTGATTCTTACAGGTATATTTTTCCAAATTCTTAGAAGTGTTGGGAAATATTTCACGTTTTTAAGTAGATTATTTATAAGTTAAAACCGGTATTGTGAGATTCGCAAAAAGAAAGTACCTAGTTTTTCTACCCCACATATTATATTTACTTTGTTGCTAGACTAACGTATCAAAATTAAATTTTACACGTCGACAAAATCGACAGAAAAACAATATTTTTAAATATGTTCTGTAATCTAAATTTGTCTTATTAATTAGGAAATTCATAACCTACGTTATCAAAACATCTCATAGCTTCTAAAACCAACTTACGTCTCGTTTAGTTAAATTTATGTACTGTCAGTTTATTGATAATCAATATTCCAAATTGACAGAATTAATCAATTACGTCGGCAAGGAACATTTCAAAATATTGTACAGCAACAGACGTCTTACCAACACACCAACAAAAACTTGATTTTATTGATCGGTTTTATTAAGTCATTAACTTATATTTTATGCTTTTCATCTCTCCAAATTATCACTAAAAAAATTAAGTTTTAATAACATTGAATTGTAAATAATTAACGTTTGCACAACGTGAGGAGATAAAACGCCACGGCAAACATGGTTTCTTAATTGGTGCCGCCGTTTAGATAACGTAATTCTTATGTCATTCTTCGTAACTAGCCGTCGTTAGAAATTTTAATTCAATAATTAAGATAACAATAAAAATGTCACTTTAATGCACAACTCTCCTTGGCTACTAGTTTTCCAACAAGCCAAACAAATAATTATTGAATGCCTTATCTCGACGTGGAATACAAAAAAATATATCCGGCTAGATAAATTTAACGGTTAAGCTAATAAATAAGAATAAATTGAATGTAGTCCGAGCATAAAGCAAACGTTAAGTAACGACTGTATGTATCGCCAGTACATTTATAGTTTGTTTTAAAGCTTATTATAAAAGACAAATTGTTAAAGTACGCGGTTATGTGCCCGTGCAGAAAATGTATACGCATAAAAAGAAATATGGCAGAGTTTTGCCTTACAGCTAGAGATTCCAGATAAATACGAATACACGAAGTTTTCAACGTGTATAATCTATTCCGGGCGTGTAATTTATTGATGCAATCAATTTTATTTATATATATATATATATATATATATATATATATATATATATATAAAACTATTTTACACTCCGTTTTAAATAAATTATAACTGGACTCTCAACGAAATAAAATCTTCCAACACCATTATTCAAAAAAGTGGTATTAAATACCAATGTTAAAAGAATAATTCCTTTCAATATAAACTTCATAAGTAAATTTATTTGAAATCTATCCCAATTATGATGATTTAAATAGAAACTAATCGAGATTAACAATATTACACCGAATCTCAACATTCCTAAAATTTATTTTTATCTGATTTTTATAGCTTCCTTTAACACGTTATAAAAATTGTGTTTTTATTTATAATATATACCATAAAATGATTCTACAAGCGATAAACAGGCGCGTTATCGCATTTGAGCGCGTAAGGTTCGTTCGAATTTACACGTGTAATAAATTACTTGGCAAATGTCGAGAGAAATGATATGAAAATATGTTTTTTTTACATTGTCCTTATACTGAATATAGTCTGTATTATTGGTTATGGTTTAAATAAATTATTGTTAATGTGGTTTTTTGATTACGAAAAATGGATAAACTTTACAAGGTTTTATATAGTAAAGTATGTTTAATAATTTTGTGGATTATAGGTTGTTTATTTCTTTAACTCGGCAGTTTTAGATTATTTAACTTGTAGGTGGGATCCAAATAAACAGTTTTACATTACTTCAACCGAACATTACTTCAACTTTGCAAATCAATTATTTTTTAATTCGTTTTATTGACAACTTTTATTTATTGATTCTTGATTTTGTTTTTAATTTTAATCCAAATTTAGAATGAAATTTAAACTGAGTTTAATCTAGATCTTTTTAAAGAATAAATAAGTAGATTCTATTTATGTTTATTACATTTACGGTTACGTACATTATCATAAGTTTATCTATAATTTTGGAAAAAAATATATGGATATGTATTACTCATTTACTATTTACTTAAGCGACATTAAGTTTATTTTAGACAACAGTTTTAAATATATATATATATATATATATATATATATATATATATATATATATATATATATAAACCAGCGGTGGCGAACCTATGGCACGCGTGCCACAGCTGACACGTTGAAATTTTTTATTGGCACGCGGTAGAAAGAGGGTAGCGTAAAGGGTAGCACAAAGAGGATGTACATTGAACATCGCTCCTAATATCTTCCTAAAAACCGCATTAATATTTGCTGCAGACCCCAAAATATCAGACCGTATGACAAGCTAGTTTGAACGATATTAAAATATTTGCAGAATCAACATTTTCACAATCTCTTAGGTTTCGAATCAGATAACACACAGTAATTAATGTCGAACATGTTAGTACAATATGAAAGTCCCTTAGCTTTTGATCTATAGACGATCTAAGCATGGTTTTAGTTTACTTCTAAGATTTTACGGCTTCTAGGGGTAACACCCTAGACATTTTATTGATTCGGCCCCTTTCAAATCTTAGAAGTAAACTATAATCGTGAAGTAATTTTTGCGTATATTTAAGGTCCATAAAAGATTTATACATCATCGTTAACGTTTTTGATTTTAAATTGCTACTTTTAATTAAATCGCGTATGTCTGGGTTAGAACATTATTTGTTTGCGCCACCAATCACCGCGTGCGCCAGCCACCCTAGCACGCATCCCATACTCCGCTTAAAGCACACTCGACACCCCACCACGGAACTACCGAGGAGAACTCGGCGAACATCGGTAAGGAATACGGAATTCTTCAGTCTCCAGAATGGATATCGGAGATCATAAGAACCATCACCGCCAAAACTACACGGATTGCGCCCCCCAATCAGAGCATCCAAACCAACCAGTCCGTCCTTCCCAGGGCCGGACAACCCGGACGCCTCACCGTCTAGATGCAGACCAGCAGCCCAACCCCCTACCGCCACCGGGTCCAAGTTTTCGGGATCCCTGCTGCTGGTACCGAAGTCGCGACCGGCTTCTACCGCTGCCGCATCTCAGGAAACCCATACCTGCGTCGGTTGCGGAAAAACTTATGCCGCAAAGGCCAACCTTGCGCGCCACGCCAAGGACTGCGGCTCCAGAGACCGGACCAAGTGCCTCTACTGTTACGCTACTTTTCCCAGCTTCCCAAACGTTCGCAAACACGAGCGCCGGGCTCACCCGACCGAGTACCGGACGGACGCTGAAGCGAAGCTCCCGAAACCCGAAAGCGAGCCCCTAACAAAGCTCGCCCAAATAAGGAAGCACCTTCCTACGCGAGATGGCCCGAGTGACCGGTCTGACTGAACACCAGATCCGGCACAGGAGATCCGGTGCGAACTATCCTAAATACCTTTCGAGAGCACGAGAGGAACGGAGATTGACCAGTACGACCAGTAAACCACTGCCGCGCTCAACTAAAACAAGGCCCCCAGTCTCGCCCCCCAAACCCATTGGCCACAAAAGAACTCGCTCCTCTCCCGAGCTGGTAAGGACCGCCAAGAAGGTTAGTGATAACCAAACTATCACAAAACTTTCCACGGTCAAGAGGAAACAGCCGGACGCCGAGCCATTCATGTGGGGTACCACCCACTTCTTTAATTTTTTTTCCGATTTTGAACCGTTTACGATCACTGTTCGTCTTTTTTGATGCCAGGAAGATTTTACCCAGTCCTTGGCGACGCCTCCAACTCCAATAACTTCATTTTTTGGTAGAAGGAGCTTGTGATCACAACAAATATCAAGAATAGAGTTTGTCCCATTAGAGACCCTCGGGAAACCACTATCTTTTTTAATGTTCTTTCCGATTTTGAACCGTTTTCGATCACTGTTCGTCCTCTTTGATGCAAGGGAGATTTTACCCAGTTCTTGCCGTCGCCTCTAACTCCAATAACTTCATTTTTTTGTGGAAGGAACTTGTGATTATAACAAATATCAAAAATAGAGTTCGTCCCATTATAGAGCCTTGGGGTACCACCCGCTTCTTTAATTTTCTTTCCGATTTTGAACCGTTTACGATCACTGTTCGTCCTATTTTATGCAGGGAAGATTTTACCCAGTTCTTGGCGACGCCGCTAAGTCCAATAACTTCATTTTTTTGTGGAAGGAGTTTGTGATCATAACAAATATCAAGAATAGAGTTAGTTCCAGTAGAGAGCCTTGGGGTACCACCCGCTTCTTTAATTTTTTAACGATTTTGAACTGTTTACGATCACTGTTCGTCCCCTTTGATGCAAAGAAGATTTTACCCAGTTCTAGGCTACTACAATATCTTAAATTTTTTGTGTAAGGAGCTTGTGATCAAAAGTGTCAAATGCTTTACTTAAGTCGTAAAATAAAGCAAGAACCTACTGATTACAATTTAGAGTGATTATAAAATTAACACTGTCCAACATAGCAGTATCAGTTGAGCTACTTTTCCAGAAGCCGTATTGACTGTTTGCTCGCATGTTTTTACTTTCCAAAAAACGTGGCATAATCGTGGCAGAAATGTTCAATTTTTTGAAAATTTGCTTTGAATACAGATTGGTCTGTAGTTAAAGGAATCCCACTGTGACCCTTAATTTTTGTAAATCGGAACGGACTTTGATACTTTCAAATATCGTATTCAAGCCGGTACGGTATTCAGGCTAGTACGGTAACTCAGGCAAAGTTGTTAGGCACGTCAGCATTTTATAATGTGGAAACTTAAGAAAAATGGCACACTGTCATAAAAAGGTTCGCCACCCCTGATATAAACGAATGTATAAATCGAATATATAAAAATTAAGTGTTGCTAGAAAATTTTCCTTTGCAAATTTAGCTAAATCGGTAGTTAAATGTATTGCATAATTGCAACAAAGGCCTTCTATAGTCATTACAAATTGTCAAACAAAGGTATAATCCATCAGTAAATCTCCTTAGCGAGCAAACCGACCTAATCTTTTCGCGACCCTTTAATCTAACGCAGGGGTGCACAAATCTTTTAACTTTCGGGTCACATCACGTGATGAAAATTTGACCGCGGGCCGCATTAAATAATTTTCTATTTAGTTATTTGTATACCACGGTCGTTGCATCTATACAAGCCTAGCCACAATAATATTTTTCGGTTTTTCTCAAAGAAGCGAACAATAAAAAAATGCGGTTTGGAGCATTATAAAATACTACAGCCCACTTGGACAGCCCTGATATACACTGCTTGCTAAACGATAAATTTTTAAAGCCCGTAAATGTGCAGTGTCCATGAAATAGTGGCAGCTAGATAATAAAGTAAACATCAGGCCTGTTAAACATAATAAACATGACATTCTTTCATGACAGACAGACTTTCTGTATTTTTTATTGCTGTGTTTATTTTAGAATGGGGATCACAAAACCAACTTAAAGTTTTTATTGGAAAGAGATATTTTCTTAATTAAAGTGATTTATAAAATGCTTCGCGGGCCGCATAAAATGTCAACGAGGGCCACATGCGGCCCACGGGCCGCTATTTTCCCATGCCTGATCTAACGCAATTGTCTCCAGATAAGTCACCAACTAGAAACATGCACCTCCTCTCCACACTAAAACTCTTACAATTAGTATAAATTCAATCTTACCAATTCAGTTGGAAAATACCGTCAACAGTCGAAACTCGAGTAGTATAGAGTGTGTAGATTTCTATTACTTCACTTGAAAATATTTTCACAAAGTTAGTGGTAAAAACACAGTGAATTTTTCCAATCAGATTTTGATTAATTATTACCGCATGACATAATTTAATAGATTTATTGTATTAAAAGCATCACCTAAATTGATTAACGTTTCCGAATATTTGTAAATTGTTTAAAACGCAAATCTTTAACTATCTCAATACATACATAAAAGTGGACTTACACCACTTTCAAAAAAGTCGGCCCAAATATGAAACTGTGCAATAATTATTATAAATTATTATAATGTTAATAATAATGTTATATGTAAAATGTTGGAATATTAAAATATTACAAAATTGCCCAGTTTGTTTAGTAACTCGTTAAGAAATGATTTATGACATACACAAATCACTATAATTCAGACAAAAAATTATCATAGAAATGGAACGATTTAAATACCAAAGAAATTAAACCTCTCAATTTAATATTTAAATAACCAAAAGGAAAAATGAAAAGCACTAAATACAAACAGATCTTTATCTAGAATGACAGATTTAAATTTTATGAATCCATTTATAGTGATTTCAGTATTTACAAATTTCCAGAACATAAAATTTTACAAATCTATCAATTTATAGATAATAGATTGAACAGAATGTTTGGGTTTAAAGATATCTCGCGAAACAACTCCTTTTAATTAACTTAATTACTTTTAAGGTCTAAGGGCAAGGTCTAATCTTTTAAGGTTTTTTAATATTATTTGTGTATTTGACCATCTTGAAGTTTAATATTTGTGTTTTGCTTTATTTTTTATACTCATTTTTTTATACTTTTCTTAAAAAAAAAAATGAAATATAAAAAAAGCAAAACACAAATCTTTTAATATTACAATAGAAAAAATCAGCAATCAAATTTCTCAAGTAAGTTGGAAGCGAACGGTTTGATATTATTAAGTGAAACGTTATACAGCTAACAAATATCTTTATAATTTATTATGATTGTTATGTAAATCATTTAATCGTAGGTTTATACGAGAATTTATAAATGATTATTAAGACGTTTCATATTTTTCTTCTTGATATTATCATATACATACAATCTACGTTTCATCCAACCTTTTTTTACAAAGATTATTCATACAGATATTGAACGTAAAAGCCGTTAGTTTGAAATTCTACCGATCTTCAGATCAGTCAGTTATATTTTCAAGATTAATAGTAAATTAGTAGTTTTTTTAATAACGTCATTCAATTATTGTGGCCGTGAAATAAAATAATTTGAAATAATCAACATCTCTGGTTTATTCAACAATATTGTAAGTTGTGTATTCAATTATGTTCAAGTTGTGCATTCAAGTATATTCAATGTGTGTATTCAAGTTGTGTATTGAATTATGTTCAAGTCATGCATTCAAGTATATTCAATTTGTGTATTCAAGTATATTCAAGTTGTGTATTAAAGTACAGGGTTTTTCATTAAGAGCGACGCATTTTGTTTTTCAATTAAAAGACTTGTGAGTTATTTATGGAAATGTTTTTTATTTCAAATGAGTGTACAATCGATGCCAAATCGATTAATTATGGAATAGGACATTGTTGATATGTCCGCCGCGGAAGCTCTGGCACGAGTCATTACGTTGGACCCAATTTTCCATGACTCGAGCACACAGACCGGCCGAAATACCAGGAATTTCGCGTTCGATGTTGGCTTGCAACTTCTCTAACGTTGCTGGCTTGTTGGCATAGACCAGCGATTTAATGTAACCTCAAAGAGAAGTCCAAAGGGATTAAATCGCACGAACGAGCTGGTCATTCTCTAGGAGCGTTGCGTAAGATAACTCGCTCGCCAAACTTGGTCATCAATAATTCGATTGTATCGTACGCTGTATGGCACGTTGCGCCGTCCTGTTGGAACCACATACCGTCAAAGCCCATAGCGTCGAGCTGGTCCAAAAAATACTCTGATATCATGGCGTGTAGCGATCGCCGTTGACGGTTGTTGGCGCGCCATTTTCATGAAAAAAATAAAAATGGAAAAATGGTAAACATTGTTGAAGCATGTCTCTTTATGATTAAATGGCATAGACAGAAGTCTCAAAATATGAAAGAATTACTAAGCCAACTCCACTTCTATTCGAGAAATGCCAAAAACAAAATGCGTCGTCCTTACTAAACCCGATGGAACCCGATATATTCAATTTGTGTACTTATCCAAGTATACTCAAGCACCTATGTTTAAGTATATTCAAGTTGTGTATTCAAGTATATTCAAGTTATGTATTCAAGTATATCAATATAATAATACTTATTTTTGTAGTTCTTTACGTTATTGTAAATATGTTGTTCTTGAAACAATCTACTTTTCTGCAAAATATAATAATCAAATGGATTCACTAATTTTGCTAATTTTAATATCTAAATACATTGATCATTATGATTTATTGAGTATATGTGCGGTCTAGGATCTAGGAAAAAGGAAATTGAATAAAACTCAATAATTACGGTTTTGTTCAACCCTTTATACATCAGAATGAACACATTTCTAAACAAATGTCTGGAATATAACATAAATATTGTATTACATTATCTATTATACATTCTACTATTCGTTCATACCTTTTACAAATAAAATACAATTGTAATGAGCAACATCAGAACAAATAAAATTATTCAATCTATTACAAATAAATGGAAAATTTTATGAGTTTATTAATTAAAGCTTGAAGCTATAAAAAATATTTAAAAAAATGAGAATGAATCTGTTATAATAAACCTTTTCATAGTTGAAATTTTTGTGCGCGCATGCGTCAATTTTCGCCATGTTTTCTTTTTTTCGTATAACCAGAGAAAATAACAAAATGTGCCCCAAACATTCATATTCCCGCCTTTTAAATAGGACGGACGCGCATGCGCTTAACTAACCGTAAAAAGGTCTATTACAGTTAAATCTCCACAACTAGAATCTCGTTAAGTTTAAAAGCTCGGTTAGGGTTTTCAAATAATGTTTTTTAAGGGCGTTCAAGTATTAGGTACATAAGCAGGTTTAGGGGGCGGGGGTTTCAAGTTTTTCTTATTTTTGCTGACAAAGGGGCCGAGGGGAGCGCATTACAACTCGTACGTAAGAAAGAAACTTCACAAACAAAATATCATTTGCGGTTGGGAGTGTTAACGATTTCCGTTAACGGGTAGGGTTCTAAAATTATTAAAAGTTTGCTTAGATAATACTAAGTCTAAGACAGCATCCCTCCATCTTTCCCATTTTAAGTTTGATTTAAAATTTATAATTAGAAATGAATATTCCGACTGTACTACGCTTAATAGACTCGAGTTCGTTATTCAGAAAATTTAATAATTCGAAGTTTTGTAGCGATAATATTGTCATGATAACACGAAAATTAAAAATTCGATAACATTTTCAGTGAGTTTAATTTGAACGTAAAATAAAATAAACCTCCATTTAACTTCAATTTCAATCTAGTTTTGAGTGTACAGCATAATCTTGATAATCCGTCGGTTGATTAATCGGGCACGTTCAGTAATCCGGCGCTCTTGGGAAATATGTGACTATTTTTTACGCTGTCCCGCGCCGGATACAAACCTCGTGCACAGAAGAAATAAATTCACACCATCCAGTGTTCTTGGAAAAAGGTCTGGCCAACATACCCTGCTTTAAAACTTGATTGACGATTCTGACTAAGCTAACTCCACTCTACAATTTTCTTACTATCTGTTCTAAGTTTGTACAAATTTTTATATATATATATATATATATATATATATATATATATATATATATATATATATATATATATATATATATATATGTTACCTTGAATGACCGAAATAGGAGAATATCGACTTTCACCGGTGAATGTCAACACATACAAAATACGTAGGTGAAAGATCGAATATTTTATTTCTTTGTTGTACATTCGGACCCCCACCGGTGTATGTCGACAATCACAGATGCGCTCTGGTGAAGGTCCAAAATGGATATGCTGACAGAAAGGCGACTGGTTCTCTCCCGCCAAATCCTTTGTTCTGCTGGGAGTCAATCAGCTTTATAAATCTTATGTTGCCATAAATAAGATTTGAATCACATAATTAAGTAATTTTTTTATTAACATTATTTTCGTTTCTCATTTAGAATGTACTGTGGGTTTTGAATCATTGGTCACACCTCTCAGAAGGAACGGCGAAAAAGTTACGTCACCCTTGTGGCGTTTTATAGAGGCCGAATTACGGAGAAGAAAATATAAATCTCCGTCATGTTCAACATTCACCAATAGTGCCTGTTGAATGTCGATATTCACCTGTGTAAGTCAGAAATAAGGGTATTTAGCAAATATTTCGGACATACACCATGTGACTATGTGAATGTTGATATTCACCGGTGAAAGTCGACATTCCCCGAATTTCGGTCTTTCACGGTAACATATACACGTTTACCTATATAGATAAATATTTTATTCTTTCTGAAATACAATTGTACATTAAATAGGTAAAATTGTTACTGTTTTCTTTTAATCCTGCTAATCCGGTTTTTTTTATAATCCGGCGGTTTTCTGATCCCATATGTGTCGGATTTTTGAGATTATACTGTTATTATTAGATATTATATTGTTACTATTACCTAATATTTATTTCAACTTTAAAGACAATTTATAAAAGCATTGTCTAATAAATAATAAAACTAATAAAACTAAACTGTAATTGTATAATTAGTTGTATTCAACGCTTGATAATATATATTAGTTTACTATTTTCATCAAATAAGTATTACTGAATATCGTAAGTTTTGTATATGCTATGAGCAAAGTCCGAAATTGAACAAAATTCCGAAATGCATCGAAATGCAGAAATTTTTGCGAGAATAAATTGAAATTGGAATCAATTTCTAATCGTTGCTGGTACCAAATACTTTGTCGAAAAGATTTATGAGCATATGACACCTAACGATGCTGTGCAAATACTTGTAAAAGCTTGTGATACTGTGCTTGTACTGTTGTGCTTGTAATATGTATATGGGAAAACTTCCATATACAATTCGTAAATAAAATCAAACTGTGAACTGTGTATGGTGTTGTAGTGTCACAATCTTCTTCAATGTTTCCTGTTCAAGCACTTTGCACTTCCACAAGCACTATACAAATTGTGTTAATGGAATCAAATTTCAGAGTTTGCAAAATATCAAAAGGTTTACAATGCTGACATTCATTGTACAAAAAAATCAGTCATCGTTCAATTTCAGATTTTGCTTGTAACATATGCAAGGTCCGCCAAAAGTATTGCACCAAGCGATGTAGAATTAATTCGCGTGCGATTTAAGACATGATATTTGAAGGTTGCATACAGTATCCACTAGTGCATATTTTGCCGATATTTTTAAATTGTTAGTAACAATTGTTTCCGAGTGGTGGCGCCACATAGATTTTGTTGTTAATGACATCATGGGTAGTTTTTGGTATCATTGGATAGAAAATTTTTGAAGTGAAAACTTCTATATCCGCGCTGAATGACATTTGGGTAGAGGGTAAACTCATAGATTTGCGTCATCGTCATCAATAGCTGCGTTCTATAGAAAAAAAATTCTATTACTCAAAGATGTGTTCAAAAGAACGCATCTATACGCATATGTTTAAAGTTGGATCTGAACGTCAAACTCAATAGTCAAAGTTTTTGACAGTTGACAGAACGCAGAGTTTCTAAGGAAATATAATCCCGTAGAATTAGTGTGCAGTACAAGAGTAAGTACTTTTACCGGATGTAATAGTAGATGTACTAGTGCCGGATTATTGGAAAGTTTTTGGCAGTGTTGACAGAACCCCTATAATATCAACCCCTATAATCAGTTTGCAGTGCAAGAGTAAGTACTTTTGATGTACTAGTAGATATACTAGTGCTGGACTATTGGAATGTTCAGATTACTGGATTGTTTCTAAGAATTCCTGGTAAATCACGAATCAGACCCATCAAAGTTTTAGGCAACCAAATCTACTCGTGTGCTCTCCAAAGAAAGGAAACTCCAAAATAAAATTAATAGTCAGCGTTATAGAGATAAAAATAAGAAAAAAACTCGTGCAATAGTTAATTCAGATATTTCTAAACATCGAACAATCACAGCTGAGAAGGAGGAAAAAATTAAACGTCGTAAAGAATATTCCAAACAAAAAGTAATTTACATACAGATAAATCTTCAAAAGCAGTTATAAGGCATGTTTCTAAAAGTCAAAATTTCCATAACTCACAAATTGCAGACCCATCAACAAGAAATGTGCCATATATCCTACCAATTCATTTTGCTAACCTATCAACACAGAATCAACCAAACATTCTGCATTCTAATTCATATTATGATGATGACATTAACAGTCATTCTCCTTCAGAAGTGAGTTATGTTCCAGAATTACATAAAACAATACTAACAAACTATGTACCAAATTTGATTAATTAATATACTGATAAATCCTCAAAACTAGTTTAAAGCTGTTTCAAAAGTTTTCAGTCGGCAGTGCCTGACTGCCTATATATTTTTTTTGTTAATAGGAGATTCTTAAAAAATGTGGGATAACATAATAAAATTTTTAAGAAATAACTCAAATAAATGGAAAAGTAAATATTGAATGAATGGAAATTTCTATTCATTATTATTATTTCTATTCATTCTAAATGAATAGAAATAATAATATGATACATGTGACATCTTGTCTAGCTTAATACCGTTAGTATATCAAGTTTAAGAAATGAATTTAACAGAATCAGAAAGGATAGAAATTCTGATAATCGTTGCTTATGGGGACGTAAGATAACTCACGCTGAAGCGTGTCATTTATTTAATGACACTCATCCACACATAATTCCTATCAATAGGTCCACAGCGACACAAACTGTTGAAAAATTTGAAGTAACGAAAAGTGCCAAAAGTCGTAGTTCCTTTGATAGACATAGGACGGCAACAAATGTTGATAGGGCACTAAATATTTTGCTGGATATAGCCGAACGCCCTCAGAATTGCATCAGTCAGCTCTCTGCGGACCATGATATCTCTAAAACGTCAGTGAGAAGAATATTAAAAAAGGAAAGATTTAAACCGTACAAAGCCCATTTAGTTTAGGAATTATCTGAAGATGATTTTGACCGCAGGGTTGAATTTTCAGAAACGATGTCTCAACTAATAAATGATAACGATAATTTTATGAAGAACATTGAGATGTCAGATGAAGCCACGTTCCAATTGAATGGATGTGTGAATAGACACATCCCAAGCTGCCGCTGCCATGGTGAAGATAGCGATGATGATTGCAGACCTCCTAAAAGGAGATGCCATATAAGGAAGAAGTAAATAGACACAACAGTAGATACTGGCATCAAGTAAATCCACACGTAGAAATTCGTTCATTCTCAATATCCGCAAAGGATAAATGTGTGGTCTGGGATATTAGATGGTATTATAATCGGCCCTTTTATTATAGATGGAACACTAACATCTAAAAAGTACCTGCGAATATTACGTACACAAATCATTCCACGAATAAAAGAAATTCGACCCTACCCAGATAATAATAATCTCATCCACACATTTTCTGGTTTCAACAAGATGGTGCTCTCGTACATTTTGATAGGGAAGGTGGCGAATATTTAAATGTAACTTTTCCTAGAAGATGGATTGGACGAAGAGGATATATTGAGTGGCCTTTACGTTCCCCCGACTTGACACCGTTCTATTATTTCTTTTGGAGACATTTAAAGGGCGTTGTGTACGTAAATAAAGCAGTAAGATTAGAGAACTTGGAAGCAATAATACGTAACGAAATAGCACGCATTCCTCGTGTATGGTTGCGAAATGCTTTTAACAGTTTTATTACCCGAATCAACTATTTTCAGGAAGTAAATGGAGAACAATTTGAACATTTGAACTCTATTATTTGAACTCTAAATCATCTTGCTTATTTTATTTGTTTGTAATATAGACCGTAGAATGAAAACAATATTTATGTATTCATTCATTTGATTTATTTATTGAAAATTTTGATAAGTGACCCCACATTTTTCTATAAATCTAACACTCTCCTATTCACAAAAATTGTGTATACAATGATACCAAAAACGACCCATGATGTCATTAAAAAACGTATGTGGCGCCACTCGGAAACAATTGTTACTAACAAATTAAAATATCGTCAGAATATGCACTGGTGGATACTATAGGCAACATTAAAATATCATGTCTTAAATCGCACGCTTAATAATTTTACATAACTTGGTACAATACTTTTGGCGGACCCAGTATAACAAGACAAGGAATTTTATTTTAAGTAAAAAGTAACTATGTATAAAGATTCTTTAGAAAATCATGCAATAAACAAGAATTGATTTTCTTGATGTCTTCGTGTGGTTACATATAAGATCAATTTCTTGAGGGAGACTGCGATAACTTTCTTATCGAGAACAATTTATCGAAAGAGAAGTTAACTTTTATCTTAATAGACAAAATGATTGATGATAAAATTATAATCAACACGAAATTAGACTTGATTTCACGGAATTAATTTAGATATCCATCCTCGTTGAATCAATTTAGAGTAGTTTACATATTCAATAAATCTGATAAAATGATTAAATTGAATTAAATTATTTCGACATTATTTATGTATCGAATGAGCTGCCCTTCCCCTATTATATTTTTATATACATACATGCGCATTTATATTACCAAAACTTATAATTAGTATGGTGATATTTATTATTTTAAATTATTATTAACTATATTTCGAATTCCTAATTATATTTTTGCGTCTGTAATGGACTCATAACAGCAGTCATATGCGTGCGGTTATGGCTCGCCGTGTGCGATACAATACACCTTTTTACGGTTAGTTAAGCGCATCTGCCAAGTTTGAAAGGCGGGAATATGACAGTTTCGGGCTCATATATAGTTATACGTCAAAAAGTTTGGGCAATTTTGACGTATAACATGGGGGGAATTGACGCATGTGCACAAAAAAAAAAATCTATGAAAAGGTCTATTTTCTCAATATGTATCGGCGATTTTTTTATTTAGAAATGGCATAAAAGGGCACAAATTACAAAAAATTCTATAAAAAACTCGTTCATAAGGCATTTTTCGCACTTGCCCATTAGAAAACTCAACGCTACGCTCGTCGTTTTCATATTCGAGTGCATCGAGAAACATTCATTTTCGAGTGCGCAGCGCTAGAAACGACAGTCAACAGCGAATCTGTAATAATTATTGGTGTCTATAGAACACCACTTTCAAATACTGAGAGATTTTTTAACAAATTACATCTACTTCTAACAAATATTATATTGCTAAAGAGGCCAAGAAATTTGTAATAGCGGGGGACTTCAATATAGACAAAATTAGTAAATATAGAAAAAGGCAGCAGTTTGTGGAAATGTTGGAATCCTTCAATGCTAGAATAACACTAAATGCTGTAAGCCATCCGTCATCAGGGACGTGCATAGATAACATTATTACAAATATAGAATGGCTCTATACTACACATACATTTAATAATTACATTTCAGACCACTGCGCTAAACAAATCACATTTAATATTCCCAAAGCAAAAACTAATTCCTATTACACGTATAGAAACTTCTCTATAGAAAACAGAGATTTTTTTTTTAAAGCAAACGAGTTTTTAAATACGCAAACATGGGACAATGGATATAAAATAATGGAATCAGACGTAGATAAACAATGGGAAAGCTTTATGGATATATTTATCATGGCCTTCAATGAATATTTCCCTAAAAAAACTTCAAAAACCAAAGAAAAGTACAAAAAAGTGACAACATAGAAATAAAAAGTATTAAAGCAGAATTAGAACTAATGCAAATGCTAACTAACTTTGACAATAGTTTTAAAAAACATTACAACAGAACACATAGAAAATATAGAAACAAACTAAAACAAGAAAAAAGTAAATATTTTGCAAATACAATACAAGAAAGTGACAACAAAAGTAAAGCAACTTGGCAAGTAGTTAGGCAAGTTGCTAATATAAAAAGCAAAAACACTGAAGACTTCAATAACCCTGTGCTAAAGGACTCAAAGATGTCAGTTGATAGTATAAATAAATTCTATGCTGTCGGGGCGCACATTTATTAAGCAATTTAGGTCACATTGAACACCAGGGTAATATACCTAGAAACCCAAGTACGCTATTCCTTGATCCAATAACAACGGAAGAAATATGTACCACGATTATGATTCAAAAGAACAAAAAAAGTACTGGATATGACGAAATATCAATGATAATAATAAAAGACGTCACAAATGAAATTTCAAAACCAATAGAACGTGTGCTAAATATGTGATATGTAATTATATAATATATAAATATTTAAAATATGTAATTGCTTACTACATGGAATATACCCGAATCAAATTAAAGTATCAATGATAAGACCGATACCCGAAAACGGACAAAAAGAAAATATCGAGAATTATAGACCGATCAGCCAGCCTACCGACATCTTTCTACAAATTATTCGAGAAAAAAATTGTGAAAAGGATAATATCTTTTGTAGAAAAGAACAAAATTATATACGACGAGCAATATGGTTTTACGAGAGACATCTGTGGAAACAGCATGTTTCGAGTTTATTCGAAAAATATATCAAAATCTAGAAATGCACAACATACCAAATGGCATCTTACTAGACCTGTAGAAGGTTGATGATACTGTTGACCATGAAATTTTACTAAAAAAACTCGAAAAGTACGGAATGAGGGGAAAAGTGGCGGACCTCATCAAATCCTATCAGTCAAATAGGAGGCAGATGACACAGATAAACACACTAGAAGGTAAAATAACATCGACAACTAGAGTCATAAATATTGGGATACCTCAGGGTAGTGTTCTGGAGCTAATACTGTTCATTATATACATCAATGACCTACCGACAGTAATAAACAGAACGCAATATGCGATTATAAATTATGTCGAAGACATTGTTTCTGGTGATATTTCTTTTTCAAATAAAGTATTATAGTTTAAATAACTAATTTTATGTTTTCAAATTAAAAAAAAACGTGAAGGTAATAAGGTAGTGAAGGTAATAATTTCAAAATCACTTTTTGTGTTAGAATTGTCGAAAAACACATTTTCTTTTAGATTTTATCTTCTAAACACGGTAGAGTACGGGGGTCGTATTTAGATGAAAAGGAACATACGAGTGTCGAGTCTAAGAAACAATAAAAAAGAATTGCAGCCGTTCGCATCCCCGATTGTTTTTTCAAATTTTCTAAAATGCCATCTGAAATCACAAACTTTCAACTTTTCGATATATGGCTAGCTACTACCAAAAAAGACCGATGTGGTAGAATTATTTACTACATATCGAGTAATATATCCGGTGGATCTTAATTAAAAATTGATTATAAAAAACTGCAAGTATTTAGCAAACGTCTATGCGAAAATTTTGATACCAGATGGACTAAGTCGTATCGGACAAAGCATCGATTTTGTCGTAATAACAGCCAGTGGTTAAAATCTAAAGTAGACATATCTTTGTTCGTCATAAGTTCAACTGTTAAAAGAGCTCCTGGCAGGCCAATTAAAAACTTTAATGATTGTAGCCAACGAACAAAAGCAAAACAAGCTAAAGAGTTACGCGAGAGTCTAAATGAAGAACATTTATTTATGGCGGCTGAAATGAAACTGCGATCAACAGGGATCAACGTGATTCAGTAGGCGTAGTAAAGGAATTATTTAATGCATCTCCAAAAAGTGGTACCTCTGTTAAAAAATCAAGAATCGATAGTGTGGCTCCGCAAAGACTCTCTCCAGATGAAGCTCTTGCGATGATAATAGATGCTGGTTTGTCAACACATCAATACAATTTGATCAGGCAGCATACCAAACACGCAAACCCTAATTTATTTCCTAGTTATGATCTGCTATATCAATCAAACCATTCATGCTACCCTGAAAACATAACTGTAACGGAATCATGTGCCGAAATAAATTTACACTCATTAATTGAACATACAGTTAAAAGGCTATGTCGTGCGCAGGAGGAAGTTTTGAAGTCGGAGTCCGTTAATTGCCGTGAAATGAATGCGATATTTAAATGGGGTTGTGATGGAGCGACCCAAAGCTTATTTAGCGTCTCAATGGTACCAATACAAATATACTACACCAGTATTAATGGCAAGCGAGTTATTATTTTTCAAAATCCTGCACAGTCTTCTACAAGATATTGTCGGCCCATTAAGTTTACATTTGAAAAAGAAACTACGGACTTAATTGTAAAAGAAGTGGAGGCAATAAAGAATCAAATTCGAAATATACGTCGCATAATAATAAAGATAGGCGAAGTCGAAGTTTCAATAAAACCAACGGTAATTTTGTGTATGGTTGACGGAAAAATATGCAATGCTTTATCCACCTATAAGTCTACTCAGACGTGCTATATATGTGGCACTAAAGAAATGAATAATCCTTCTGTTCTCTCTACAAAGGATGTTGATGAAAACATGCTTGAATTCGGTTTGTCTCCTTTGCATTCTTGGATTAGGTTCATGGAGTGCTTGCTACATATATCATATAGACTAGAGGTCAAAACTTGGCAAGTTTGGTCGGCCGAAAATAAACAAAAAGTTGCGCAAAGAAAAACCTTAATACAAAATAGGTTTCAGAAAGAGATGGGTTTCACATCTTATTGGAATGTTTGGGATCTGGATATGCGGTAAATTCAGATGCCTTTGACAAATATGCAGCATGTACAAGAGAACTTTATTTAAATGAATATTCCTGGTACTATATGCCAGTTACTGTACACAAAGTGCTTTACCATGGAAAAGTTATCATTGATCACTGCATCCTTCCCATAGGACAAATGACAGAAGAGGCTCAAGAGGCAAGAAACAAAGATGTTAGGCACTATCGATTGAAATACACACGAAAAACATCTCGCGTTCACACCAATCAAGACCTGCTACATAGGCTTTTGATTTAATCGGATCCATATATTTGTAGCTTAAGAAAGTCTCCAAAAACTAAACGGGGAATTTTAACACCCGATGTATTGCAACTTTTAAAAGATCCCGAAATGAACACCTATGATTCTGATAATGAATAAAATGTAATTTATTTGAAAGAAGACTTCAACACGTTTTATTTTTTTATTTTTAACTATTTCTTTGTGTGTATGACTGACTATGTTGTACCAGAAAGTTATTCTCCATTCTTCTCTATTCTCTAGAATGTTATAAGATATATGCGTCCGTGCGGGTCAACCGTTAGACGCATACTGACGCATAAGTATGCGTCTAACGGTTGACCCGCACGAACGCATATATCTCTTGAGAATGGCGAATGTTAGTTCGCCGAAACGTCGAGAATCCGGTTCGTTCCAGAACCAACCCTCAACATCAACGCGGAATCCCCGAGAAAACAATACACAGGTATCTATCCGCGAAAACCTCAAATACAACAACATGTATATATATATATATATATATATATATATATATTACAACCTTAGATAGTGATGAATAAACATTTTGATTTTTTTAATTTTTAGGGTTCCGTACCGAAAACGGAACCCTTATAGGATTACTTTGTTGTCCGTCTGTCCGTCTGTCTGTCCGTATGTCCGTCCGTCCGTCTGTCTGTCTGTCAAGACTATTTTCTTAGGAACGCGTAGAGGTAACAAGTTGAAATTTGTATCAAATACTCGGGTCTGCGGTCTTTCAGCTGTGAAAAAATCAAACTTGTAAGTCAACGCGATCAAAAGATATGACCGTTTATGTCGCATATTTTGCGATTTCACAGGGGAATCAAAACCTATAGGGTACTTCCCGTTGACCTAGAATCATGAAATTTGGCAAGAGGCGGTGTCTTACAGCACATGTAAAGGGAAAAATCTGAAAACCGTAAATATGTAGTTAATTACAAGAAAAATGCGAATTTACTATTAGAAACTTATGAAAATACACTAATGTGTTGCGTGGTATTGTCAGGCACCAGAAGCATATGGGTTGCATACAGTTAGGTCCTCGAAAAGATACCTTACTTACAAGTTTGTACGGAACCCTCGGTGCGCGAGTCACAACTCGCACTTGGCCGTTTTTTTTTGTGAACATAGACGCGTGCAGCAAAACCGCGCTTATTGAACTCGTTGTTTAATATACTAGTAGATATTTCGACTAAATATCTAAATATGTTTGAAATGGCTAAAGAATTTTTTTTTTTAATTTTTACTTTAACATATTTATAACAATAATATTTTGTATAATGGAGAATATAATCATCTTAATTTAGAACATTTCAAAAAGTAAAATCATTAAATCTAGTATTATTAAGATACTTCAATCAAATTCGTTCAAATTGTATCCATTTAAAA
The DNA here is from genome assembly GCA_944588485.1 of Phosphuga atrata. Taxonomy (NCBI): domain Eukaryota; kingdom Metazoa; phylum Arthropoda; class Insecta; order Coleoptera; family Silphidae; genus Phosphuga; species Phosphuga atrata. The sequence continues at coordinate 80,653,980 of OX155894.1, forward strand.
AGATAATAAATGGGGCTAGTTATAGTTAGCATAAAGCTTAGTGTTTCTGTGAAGTTATAAACTTAAGCTGGTAAGCGTATGTTTGGCCCTTTTTCCAAAATATGCCACTTTTGAATACGGGACCCTTTTTGAGGTCTGAAGTTTATAAATAGATTACTATTTTTAGCAAGCATTCAAATTTCCAGCTAAGGAAATCACATATTTTATGGGCAGAGTTTTCAATATTGAATATATTTATGTCAATAAATACTTCAATAATTACTTTCAGATGGTCAAATACACAAATAAAATAATTACTTTCATTACTTTTAATAGATACGTCTATAGCACTGAGACTATTGTTTCCATCATGTAAAAAATAATTGTGTATTTGCTATATCCTCCAATAATTAAGAAAATTTAGATTGTAGAAGCAACATAAAATTGAATTTATAGATTATTAATGAACAGCGGAAAAAAGTTAATCTGATAATTTACTGAATAATAATTACATACATTATTTATAAAGTTTTTTTAGTTTCAGTTTTTGCAATATTTTAATAATAAGTAGTAAAAGGCCAAGTTTATTCAATTCATATTGAAGTAAAATTTTTTTTTTCTTCAATAACGACTTATACGTTTCCCTATATACTTACAAATAAGCAATAAATTAATATAATTGCAACGTGAAACTAATGGAACAATTTAAAAAACAATTATTTCAACGTAACTAACGAACGCTATAATAAATATTGATATTAAAGATAAATAACGTTTTGTAAATTATCATTCTATATTTAATATATCACGTATACATTTCTAATAACTGATAAAAAGTTTGAATATTTATCTATAATTTACCTTTTTTTGATTTGTAGGTAGAACATCGGCTTCTTCGGTCTCATCTCCGCTTAATGTGGAACACGTGGAGCAATCACTTTGCTTCCTGAACGGATGTCGAATAAAATCTGTATCTAAGCAGCTGATGGTAGATCCGCAATAATTCAAATTGCTACAGGAACTATGTAAACTAGAATCCGGCGACGAGCATTCTTTCGCGCGCTGATTCCTGAAATACTCGATATCTTCCAAGGTGAGTCCCATGATATCGTCTGAGTAATCACTAACAACGACGCTGGGCGTCCGCCAGTATCTGTACCGTGGCTGTTCGTCTCCGTCGTCAGTATAACAACTTTGCCTGCGGCTGTCGTTCTTATCACAATCGCCGCTATCACTTACACAATCACTTAACTTCCTATCAACCGGATAGGGCACGCACTGAGCCTCTATAATTATCTTCGAAGGGACGTTGGTGTGATCGACGGATCCCCTAGGGCTATACGGACTCACAGGGTAATCCTTAACGGTTTCTCTCGCGTTGAAAAAATTCGGTGTCGGTTCATCATCACTTTGCCCAACGGCCGAGTCCGAACTTCCGCATCGTTTAACTCTCATATGTTTCCAATTTCGATCACGTTCATCGTCACTAGTTCCCGATGAACAATATCCACTAGTCGGAGGTACTAAAAACCCTTCAATACTGATACTCCGCGTTAGATTGTTGGATTTTGTCTCCAACTGTTTACTCGTTTCTTCTAACATGTCTTGGTACTTCTCACGCATTTGCTTAACGCTTTTGAAGATTGAACAGTCGCACGAATTGCTTAACTCGTAAACCCCTGTGCGACGTTGCCGCGCTTTATTTTCTAAGGGCTGTAATTTTTTGGGTTCTGGCGGTACTTCGTTTTGTACCTCCGGAGACATCTCGCGCCCGAAGTCGGAATCGACGCAAAGGTTCCGATAGAACTCGCTGTGTTTCTCCGCTTTAATTCTCATTAACTCGTAGTCGTCCATTGTCGGGTACTCGTACAATTCTTCCGAATTTTCCTTGATCTCTAGGAATTCAGAACTTATTGGGTCAGAGTATTCTATTCTATCGTCGTACCAAGACTTTGATGCTTTTTCTTCATCCAGTCGCCGAACCCAAAATCCGTTAAAACTAGAAAAAAAAGTATTATCAGTAGGTTAAACATCGTTTCCGTTCTAATTGATAATGAGAGATTGTGGGCGTTCGTAAGAGAATTCATTGTACTAACTTAAAATCATCTTTTTGTTATCTACCAAATGACATCTATTTTGTTCGACGTATCTGCTTTTATAACAATAACAGCTTCATTTTATAATTCTCGCCATAAATTGTATCGCGTGAAATAAAAGAGATAACATAGAATTAATTAAATCTACTGGAAATATTCCTACAATTATAAATGAATGTGGATTTTGATCCTGTCAAAACGATGCAAATAAATATTAATTAGGATAATTGATTGAGATAAACTCGAATGGCCTGTTAACGTATTACAACACATCTTGCATGCGCATTTATTTAAATATATCTACCTGCATCTTTTCTATTTTTTTTTAAATTCTTTAAATAATGACTTTATTTTTGAAGACATTTGATATGTGGAAACGGAATAGAAACGTGTAGAAGAAGCTTGTTAAGAAAAATGTAATATCTAGTTCAATAAGTACTTTATTTAATGTAAAGATGCTTCCGAAGAAAATAATTGTTATTATTATATTTCACATTATATTGTTGCTTCACAAATATAATTCATATTTTTATTAATTATTGAAATTAATGTAATTGACCTTTTTACGGATAGTTAAGCGCATGCGCGTCAGCAATGTTTAAAAGGCGGAAATATGAAAGTTTCGGGCACATTTTGTTATTTTCACTGGTTTACGACAAAAAAATTATACGTCAAAAACGCATGCGCACAAAAAAAGTTCAACTATGTAAAGGTCTATTACACAGCATTTATCTAAATTTGTTTGTGGAACACGTGGAGCAATCACACGTGGAGCAATGGAGTTTTTTCAAAAAAACATAATATTATCAAAATTAATTATTTTTTAATCTCAACCAAATTTGTTTTCGATTAGGATGCTACACATGTATCATAAAAATATTTTCAATAACTAGATTTTAAAATACAAGTACATTTTATTGATTAATGATTGTGTACAGGTACATATCTCCACTTCTAATTGCCCATGCTTCAAATTGGGACATGCATATTTAGCGTTTTGCGACATTAGACTCACTTAAGTTGGCACACAAGATGAAATGGAATAAGTACGATTATAGAATAGTATTTTTTGTAACTAGGTCAAAAAGTTGTCAATGTTTCGCGAGAGAGAAATTGTGCACACATTCGCTCGAGAGGGAAATTTATAATTTCGGCCGTGTTATAAAACAATATTTTTTATTACTCATGCGAGGGGGTGTATCTTACAAGTTTGGGATCCAGAGCCCATTCAAAAAAAAAACTGGCCAAGTGCGAGCTGTGACTCGCGCACCGAGGGTTCCGTACAAACTTGTAAGTAAGGTATCTTTAGAGGACCTAACTGTATGCAACCCATATGCTTCTGGTGTCTGACAATACCACGCAACACATTAGTGTATTTTCATAAGTTTCTAATAGTAAATTCGCATTTTTCTTGTAATTAAACTACATATTTACGGTTTTCAGATTTTTCCCTTTACATGGACTGTAAGACACTGCTTCTTGCCAAATTTCATGATTCTAGGTCAACGGGAAGTACCCTATAGGTTTTGATTCCCTTGTGCACTCGCAAAATATGCGACATAAACGGTCATATCTTTTGATCGCGTTGACTTACAAGTTTGATTTTTTCACAGCTGAAAGAGACCGCAGACCCGAGTATTTGATACACATTTCAACTTGTTACCTCTACGCGTTGACAGACAAACAGACAGACGGATGGGCAGACGGACAGACAGACAAACAGACAGACGGACAGACAGACAGACGGACGGACAACAAAGTGATCCTATAAGGGTTCCGTTTTGGGTACGGAACCCTAAAAATGGAAAAAAAATGAATGAATTTTCTTTTTCAATTGTCTCCGGTGGTGTGGATTCGTCATAAGAACTCTCCTCAGTCTCCGGTATCACCATAGAATTTACGCTCATTTTAAAACGTTTTCTTTAATTTTATTTTTATTTTGTAATAAATTTGATACAAAAAAAGTGACATTTCAGTTTTCGTCACTTTTTTAAAAGTATTAAAAGTATTTGTATGCCCCACATTTATCGCGGTCTTGATTGTGTTAATCTTATTTTTATTTATTTGTTTATTTTAATGTAACCTAGTGATATTGAATATTTGCATGCGTTACCCAGGTTATGCAGAAACACAACGATATGTCATTTTTCGTATTAAATAATCTACGTCAAGAAGTACCTTTCGCGTATGAGTAATAAAAATTAATATTAGATGCATATTTACCGCAACACACACTCATTCCGATCTCAAGCGTCATTCAAATTTTAAAGATATTATTAATTATAAGCGTCATTCAAATTTTAAAGATATAATAATATAATTAATAGAAATCTATTAACTGAAATAACACTTTTAAGATAAAAAGTAATATCAATTCTTAATTGCAATACAACTTATTTAATAATATAATAATAGTTTAATAATAAATAAACGACATCTCAAATACCAGACTTACTTAGCGATAGTTTAATTTCTGGTTATTAACAAAATTGGAAGGTAATTTTGCTGTATAATTTTATTACAGCGGTTATTTAATAATTCTATTTTGTTGATATGTTTTTTTTTTGGGTGATTTGTAATTATTATTAGTTACACAATAAATTACACAATATGCGTTATCCGCAAGGCGACATGTGTGCGTCAGTCTCGGTTGAAGGGCTACTTATAATCAATGGTCATATTGGGAAGTGTGATAATAATGGAAAACTCCAATGTTTAATTTAAAACTTGTAAATTGCTGTAGTATTTCTGGTATTTCAGATGTTCTAAATCGATAGGAATTGTCTGCAAAGATCGTCGCCAAAATAAAACATTCTTGTTAGCAAAACAATAATTAAGTACAAATTTATAAGGTTTTATTAACGAGTTTATTTATTACGAATAAATAAAATAAACGAGTTGTAATATAAATTGCAAAAAGGAATTTGCATAAAATTGAAATTTGGTTCAAATTTTTTTTTCAGAATCTTTATTGACCGGACATTTGAACTAAACCATTATTTTTGTAATTAATATCTTTTTAAATACCTAAAATTAATAAATAAAAGCGAACACACTGCAAATTAAGCGAGGGAAATTCAAATTTGTAAAACGCAACACCATTGGTTAAAATGAAAGTGACGTAACATACCATGTAAACAAGTTCGTTTTATTTACATTTGTATATAATTGCAGTATTTTGGTTAGAAAACAAACGTCAACAACGAGAAGTTATAAATAAGAACAGCTGTAGTAAACAATGGACTGAACTGTCAGTGGTAATTGACGTCATCAACAGACCGCGCGAAACTGGCGGCATTTAAACAGCTCAAAATTTTACTCTATTTTAAACATTTTTTAAATTTAATTACAGCATTTTTAATGAGTATTTATATTTTTTACTATGTTATATCGGTGTAAACAGTAAATTAAAAATATAAAAAAAAACCATGTATGTTCCCTATTATAATACAGGGTTACTATAAAAGAAATAGACAACTTTGGTATTGTATAAAACAATAGTTATTTGCGATAATGACATGCATTTTGCGCTGTCAGATTGAGGAACTGTAGAAGTTTCGATAGTACAGTTGGTAGTACTGCGCAAGCATAATAACTAGGATGGCAGCAAACTATACTGAAAAAGCATATTGCGTTCTTGAATTTGCAAAAACGAACTCCGTAACTGTTGTGCAACGACATTTTCGAAAATCACCACCTACTAGACAGTCGATCTACGATTAGTACAATAAATTTGAAACGACAGGGTGTTTATGTAAAGACAAAAGTCTGGAAAGAACCTCTTGTGTCAGCAGAAACAGTGGAACGTGTTCGAGCTGTTTAGAAGTCAACAACACGTAAAATTTGGAACTACAAATTCCGCAACCAACTGTGTGGAAAATTTTATGTAAACGACTAAAACTGACGCCTTACACATTGCAGCTGGTACAGCATCTAGATGAAGATGACAAGCTCAAGCGTAAAGATTTTTGCAATGAATGAGCATTTGCGAGATTCTCCAAAAGTGAATGTGTTCTATGATGTATCTCGCACAACGGTGTTTGGTCCTTTCTATTTTGAAGAAAACACAGTAGCGGGAGCTACATATCATCAAATGTTGATCAATTGGTTGATGCCCCAACTGCATGAGGACGGGGGGAACTTTATCTTCCAACAAGATGGAGTGCCTCCTCACTGGTAGCGTGTAGTTAGAAATTATTCTGGACGAAAAACTTCCACAGCGCTGGATAGGCCGTGCAACAGCCGACAATCGCGTTCTCGTAAGGAGCCCCGATCTTACACTGTGCGATTTTTTTCTATGGGGATTTGTGACAGGCCTGGTTTCGTCCCTCCGCTTCCTAGTGATTTAGATGAATTAAAAGAACGCATCGCGAGAGCTGTGGAAAGTGTCAATGCAGATATGTTACATGGGGTTTGGAATGAACTAGACTATCGCCTTGATGTGTGCCGTGTGACAGGAGGAGCCCATATTGAGCACCTATGAGTTTCCAAAGTAAACTTTAAGGATCACTGTGTAAAATAGTTTAAACGAATTTATAATAATGTTATTATTAGGATTTTTGTAGATTAGGATTAGATTAGGATTAGGATTTTATTTTTGCATTATTTTATTATATTAGTTCACTTCAAGAATAAAGGCCGATTTTCATATACGCGACACTCGGCTACGCGACGTCGCCAGTCAAATAATGATTACATTGTTTTTTTGTTTTTAAAACAATGTAATCATTATTTGACAGGCGATGTCGCACGACATCGCGTAGCTGAGTGCCGGGCATATGGGAATCGTCCTTTAAGATCATCTTTTTTATGCATACAACGTTGGACAATTGTTCATGTTGAAAGTTAGTCTTGTGATATTACTCCTATATAGCCTTACTGTCATTCGTTATATTTTTAAGCACTAATAAGTTAGGTTGCATCCAGATATTCCTTTGTCACTATATAGCCCTTCTAGTACGCAGTTATAGCCTTGTTTGTTTACATCTCTTCTAATCAAATATTACTGCTGTCGTCTAATTATTCTTATTCTACTATTCTACTAATATATCTAAACTCCATATACAGGGTGTCAGACCACCCGTACCAACCTTTTATTTCGACAACGCTTAGTCGAATGTGACTGGGACAAAAAATTTGATGACCAAAGTGAACCCAATTAATCCATTGATAAATTGATTTTTTACCGGAATAATCCGGAAGTACCCGGAACCGGAAGTAACTTTAAAATTTCAAATGGCAACATAGGTCGAGTATGGTATTGATAGGTCTTCTTAAAAGAAACAAATTTCATTAAAATGTTTTTTTAATATTTCGCATATTTACAAAAATAAACGAGAAAAACTAAATTGAAAATTAGTTATCCATTCAACACTCAATTTCCTCAAGTAGGCTTTGCTTTTTTGTTATGTCAAAATAATTGACGTTTGTGAATATTTGAAGAAAAATAAATTATTATTATCAAAGTATTGAATGTGTCAACATGGTTTTTACAAACCTCGAAGGTTTTGATATGCTGATGATATAAGGTGAATGCGGCCAAAACTATCGTGCTGCTGAGCGAATTTATGTTGAGCGATACCCTTAACGAGCCAATCAGTCAGAAAATGTTTTACGGCGCCTTACAGAACGAGTTAAGACATCTGGTAAGCTCCAGCCTAGCCACAACAAAGGTCGAAGTATCAGAAAACGTGTACTAAATGAAAGAGCACCAGATATTCTTGCAGCAATTGCTCTGGACCCGAACATCTCGACTAGAAGAATTGAAATCGATGCTGTAATAAATCGCTGTACTGCTTGGAGAGTTTTAAAAACAAACAAATTCCATCCATACCATATCACACCTCCAACAGAAAAGTGACACAAGTGCGAATTTCTGAGAACAACTGTTTATCTGCCATCTTTCTGTTGAAAATCTGCTCAGATGAAAAGACACTTCCGCTTTCTGGCGGACGATAATTGAATTACACCAAAATCGACTTCATAATACTAAAAACAACATCCTAGATACTCAATTTTCAGTTTGAAAATTTCAAATTGAAAAATGGCAATATCGAACTTGTGTCACTTTTCTGTTGGAGGTGCGATATCTCTTTACACCATAAACTTGAAGAGCGGGATTTTCAAGATAGGTTGAATTTTTGTGAATGGTTGTCTCATAAAAATTATAATTTCCATCACAAAATTTTATGGACAGATGATGTGACATTCAAAAGCAACGGAGTTGTTAATTCACATAATGCTCACTACTGGAGTAATGAAAACCCTCATTGGTTAAGAGAAGTTGATAATCAACATGTGTGGAGCCTTAATATTTGGTGTGGTATTTTAGGAAACCAAATAATTGGTCCGCATTTTTTCGATGGTTCATCCTTCTTAAGGTGCCATACTAGTGTACTTGTGGAACGAATCGTCATACTAATATGCGGGACCTTCAGCTTATCGCCGGTTCCGAACGGCACTATTTGAGAGGTTTTTCTAGGCAGTTACTGGTGGTAGTTTGCCATTGTTTTCCACGAGGTGGCCACAGCATATTTCCGTGAAAAATTTCATGCTTAGTACGGGGATCGAACCCGGGATCTCAGGTAAAGCGAACGGATTCGTTCACCACTACACCACTGTGACCTACGCTGGTCAGCTAAATACGCTGATTTTTTCGAAAATAATCTTATTGACCTTCTAGATGACGTTCCATATGCGACACGTTTTACAATGTATTTGCAACAAGATGGTTGTCCAGCTCAATACGCAAGAGTTTCTCGTCAAACCGTTGATCGCCTTTTCCCTGGTCGATGGATTGAAAGGGTAGGACCATTTCCATGGCCATCTCGTTCTCCTGACATAACGCCTCTTGACTACTTCTTGTGGGGACGTATCAAAGACCTAGTCTATAAAGAGCTTCCAACCATGATGGATAATATCAAGGAGAAGATACGGAATGCCTGCCGTTCACTTAGTGAAGACGAGATACTACGGGCCGTCAACGACGTTCGAAATCGGCCACAAAGATGCATTGATCAAGAAGGCAATTTGAACATACGATAAATAATTGAATAGTTGATTTAATTAACATTTTCTTTACTTTCACACTCTTATTTGAATTGTTGAATAAAATACTTTCGAACAATTGGTATTTTTTAATTATTGTAAATATGTAAAATATTACAATTGAGGAAACGTTTGGAAAAATTAACAATTAGAATTATGTACTAAACAACCACACAAATGCTAGATTTTCAAGAGTTTACAATCTCATATACGGAATGAAAAAAATATTCGTAAAATAAAAAACATTTTAATAAAAGTTGTTTCTTTTAAAAAGACCTATCAATGAATACTATACTCGACCTATGTTGCCATTTGAAATTTTAAAGTTACTTCCGGTTCCGGGTACTTCCGGATTATTCCGGTAAAAAATAAATTGATCAGTGGATTCCTTGGGTTCACTTTGGTAATACATTTTTTTGTCCCAGTCACATTCAACCAAGCGTTGTCGAAATAAAAGGCTGGTACGGGTGGTCTGGACACCCTGTATATGCAACGGTCGTGGTATACAAACAACTATTTACATTGAAACATTTTTAATGCGGCCCGCGGTCAAATTTTCAAACGTAATGTGGCCCCGCAAGCCAAAAGATTTTCCCACCCCTGCTCTAGACGAAACTTGGAGGAAAATCGGACTAAAAGTTTATTTCGACAAGACCTATATGGTGCTGGGTAGGAGCGGGGTGCAAATCGGACCAACGGTAGAAATAGGCGGAAGACAGTTTGAACTGGTGGAATCCAAGTATTTGGGATCTATAATAAACAGCAAAAGCGAAATAACCGAAGCAGTCAGAACAGTCACAACCCGCATATAACTTGGGAATCTTTGCCTGTATAGTCTACACCCAATACTCGGCAGCAAAGACATGTCGCTCAGAATCAAGCTAAGAATACACAAGACACCAATTAGACCAGTGGTAACATATGGCAGCGAGATTTGATCCATTGCACGGTTCAATTGCAGTTCGTGTACATTGAACTGCAATTGAACCGTTTCGAAAGGAGAGTTCTATATAGACCGGTCCTGGAGGATCTTAAAGAACCATGAGCTCTACGATAGATTTTCAATGAGCCAGATTTGGTAGCGACAATTAAATGCTGTAGGTTACAATAGGCAGGACATATGGAAGTCATTATAGCAGGACGCAGGCCACATGGCAGACCGAAAACAAGGTGACTGAACAGCGAGGAGGAAAACGCGAGAGCAATCGGGATAGGAAATTAGAAACTCACTGCAAGGAACCGAAGTAGATAAGCAGTCCTCCTTGAGAAGAATGGAAAAGCCCTAACCGGGCCTTAACGGTAATATGATGAATAATAATTATATAACTACAAATATTGGCAACATGAAGAAGAAGAATTATAGAACTACAAATATTAGCAATATAATCAATTATTACATGCATGTAAAACATTTTAATATGTAATATGTAAAACTATATCGATTTTATGCTATCATTAAACCAAAAAAAATATATTTATTAGCAATTACTTTCAAAATCCGATTGCAAATGATAAGATTTTGAATATTATCATCGCGCTTGATAAGAATCAAGCGGACTTTAGAGAAGATGGGCAGTGTTTAGAGATCGGAATGGTGTTGGTGGCTTGAGTAAGTAGGTGTCTACATCACCCCCATCGATTGATTTGATAGATAATTCCTTTGGTACAAATTTTCCATTTACTTTAATAATATAATAATAATAATAAATCGCCGATTCATATTGATGCTCGTAACTTTTCCAAATGATTCTTCTATAAAAGCGTGCAGGACCTACAGCACACCGCAACCATTCGTCACCATTTCTAGATTCACACTGGGGTTGAATGATACAAAAATTTTAACAATATCCTTTTATTGAGTTTAAATTTATTTTCGAACTATTCCCGACAATGGGGTGCACTCAACGACTGCATCACACAAAAAAGGCAATAGCCTTGAGTGAATGACTTAAAGTGTTTTTAAATCAACCGTAGATGATTTAATGCTTTCATTTTGTTTAGATAAATCAAACACAAAAAGAACATGTTCCTTGAATTGAATCATGTCTAATATCGGTTCATTTGTACCACCACCATAGTAACTGTTTTGGAAAGTGGCATACATATAATAGAGTAATGCATAATCATCCATATCAAGATTTAAGTTATCATATGGATATGTTTTACGGAATTCGAAAAAAATATTCGTAAAATAAAAAAACATTTTAATAAAAGTTGTTTCTTTTAAAAAGACCTATCAATTAATACCATACTCGACCTATGTTGCCTTAATTTTTATTTTGTTGCCAAATTTTAAAGTTACTTCCGGTTCCGGGTACTAAAAAACTAAATTCATCAGTGGATTCCTTGGGTTCACTTTGGTAATAAAATTTTTTATCCCAGTCACATTCGACCAAGCGTTGTCGAAATAAAAGGCTGGTACGGGTGGTCTGAGACACCCTGTATATTCAAAGTTGCTTGTGTATGTTCTTTATCATTCTAAGTTATTATTATTACCAAAATAGAATTATTATTAAATTGGTTTTTGATCAGTTCATACTGTAATAACAAATCAAATTTAAACGAGTTTATTGATCGCCTGCAATTGCTTCAAATACAATTATCTTATTTATTGTGGCCACTTGTAATCAATAAACGCATTAAAATCCTGTTGTGTTTTAATGTCCCATTGAGACATAGATGTGAAACTAAAAGTGCTAGAAGAGAAAAAAAAATGTTGCGAGAAGGTTTGTTTGTGTTGTTTCACCTTGTAGCTGTCAGAATGAAAAAATGATTATTTAAAAAGGCATATTATGGGTGTAAGCAGATTCTGAGCTAATTATTACAAGTGTCAAAAATATTTCAATAGAGAGTCATTAATAAATCTTACTACGGTTGATATCTCTTACAGTCGGTCGAATGGAACGGCGAAGCGACATAGATCTTTTAACCGTGCAGAATATAATTGGTTTACCATAAATACCTAAATAAGAATTGCTAGTTTCATGTATTTAGGCCAATGATAAAAGTTGCAAGGCTAACCGTACGTACCAACCGACTGTGCGAGACTGAACACTTATATACGTGTTACATAAGGACTACACGCGTGTGTTACAATTTTTTTATTTCCAACTCTTGTATATAGACGTTATTGTCTGTGCAATTTATTACGCGCACTGCAGATAGCCTCTTTAACTCGTTATAAACTAATTTTATAAATTGTTTTTTATTTGCTGCTAACAAATATTGGAACTAAACGCAATCTTAAGTACACATAATATAACAATTAGGTATAAACTGTTTTATTTTTAGATAACGCGCCTCTTGTTAAAGCTTGTTTTTTTTTCTGTACCGTATCTCAAGACAATGAAAGTATATCGGACACAATGGCGATTTCGTAACCGCGTCTTTTTTATTCATTCCCATGGAAGTTAAATTATGTGTGAAAATATTGCAGCAATTAATTTATTAGGAATAACCATTGGTATCTTACAAACATATTTTTCATGTTAAACATAGAAAATGTTTAATTAGGTATATTACAAAGGAAAATACATTGTAAGTGTTAATGGGAAAAACAGCTTAATCATAAATTGGTCATGTAAGCGACATGAAATAATTATTTTGTGGTATTATTAAATGTTAATCTGAATTTATTGTCTCCTGTTGCTGCTTCCTGTTGACATCATCGAACATATAATTTTTCTATTATCTACTTTACTCATGAAAAGGTTGGTTGTGAATTGAAAACTTCGAGTTTCTACTGTTGAAGGTCATTTGCAAGTGGATTACAAATTAATGGGATTCAATCAAAATCCCACAGCTCCCAGGCTCTACGGTATCATAAAAACTGACACACCCCATTCTAATATTGTCTTCCTGTACACCTATACACCCCAAGAGAATAGGAAGCCCCCAATAGTGTAGTCTTCCTATTAGGGATTGCGATCCGGTGTCATTTTCAATCCGGACGGATCCGGCCGTATTTCCATCGATCCGGCCGGATCGAAGTACAGATCAAATTCGGTCCATTCGATCAGGATAATTTCCCTCAGCCCAAAATGAACTGTTTCCAGGGTAATCCACTGAGTGTATTATATAGGTAGTTACACACACACATTTATAATTAGACAAAAAATTAAAAATCTAGTTCAATTGAGGAATTTTTTTTGAAAAAAAGTGCGCGTTATAACCCGGCAAATACGGTAATTATTATTTATTACAAAATCAATTTTGGTTTTGATAAAAACATGTGGCGCCATGCGAATCACGCATTTAAAATACCTACTCATGCAACATCGCGATTATTTTACCAAAAATTAGCATCGCCGGATCCGGAGACCGGATCCGTTATATAGGTACCGGATCCGGCAAACTTTTAGTGGTGCCGGATCCGCCGGATTACCGGAGCCGATTTTCCGGATTGCAATCCCTACTTCCTACACACATTTACACCTTTACACCCTACACTACATTTACACCCTACACAAGAGAAAATTACTCGAAAATATTCTTTGAAAAATGTATAGTGTAGGAAGAGTTTTAGCAATAAAACTAAATACTCTTTTCAACAAATACAACAAATTTACTCGAAAATATTCTTTGAAAAATTTACTCGTCCTATTTGGACCCCTTAAATCAAAATATCAAAAATTTACTCGATAAAGCAAATTACAACCACCTTATAAAAGCAGAGCTTTATGAGTGAGTTGAAACCTGTGTCAACCAAAATTACTTTAAATTTGATAACAAATTCTACCAACAAACAGGTCTAGCAATGGGATCTCCATTAAGCCCACTGCTAGCCGATTTATTTATGTCGCATATTGAAGAACACGTTTTCAAATTAGATTTTACAAGGAAACATATTTCAATAATAAATAGCGTGTTTCAGTGGTACAGCACGTCAATTGGATCGATTTCTAAATTTAATAAATAAGATGCATTCCAAAATAATTTTTTTGGACCTAACTTCAATATCACATACATGCTGCTTATCATTCCATGATTGCCTCAAGCCTTTTCCATCCCTCTTACCGCGGACAAAAAAACTAAAGAATTAAACACTATCATGTCAATTGCCATTGTTTATTTGTTTTTAATTATTTGGATGAGGAAAAACAAAGTATATCGAAGAAAAAAATTGAATTTTTCAAATTAACTTTTTGTATTCCTTTAGAAATATATTTTTGAGTAATTTTAGCACATGCTAAGAATTTTTTTGTTGGTAATTTTATATTCAATAATATAATTTTATATTATTGACAATTTCAGTTGATTTTTCGCATTCTTTGTAATCTAATTTTCCATTCATAACCAAAGTACTTGCGCCAAATTAAGTAAAAGGGTCAAATTCTTTTCTTCTACATGTAGTCACACAAAAATAACTGTATATCAAACAATATTTTCTATGTCACAAATCAATTATGCTATAGCAAGTTTCACTGTATTATGCACAATATGTGCATAACAGTTGCCTATTATTATATTTGGAGCTTCTTTTTAATATATGTATACTATGAGGGGTGAATACCAAAATTAGCATTGCAATTGTCTGCACTGAGTCCTGATGATTGAAATGATAGGTTGTAGGAATCCATAGATTCCACCATAATAGCTTCAAACATGCCATTGGCAGATTCATTAGAATTTTCGCAAAAATTTAACAGTTTATTTTGGATCCCATTATTTGCTGAAATATATGGGATAAAAAGAGAATAATCGGTTTTTAATCTTCTTTGTATTTATTGCATCTGTCTGAAGACAAAAAAATAAATCTTCATAATTTAAATCATGTATGACACGTTTCACAGAATTATTATAGACATCCAGTATAGACATTACACCATGTCCTTCCAGATGTTTTATTGTTAACTTTGTTATAACATTGTTAACTTGTGAAAGACGAAATATAGCTTGAATACATAAATATATTCAACCTGTTCGTAGCTCTATAATATTAAGTCTTATTAAGACTATGAACAAATCTCATGTTGAAACAACTACTTGCTGGCTAATATCCCACAAGATATTGAATTATATAACAGACATTTGCATGTTATAATTAGTCCCAGTAAAATTTTGATGTCACTAAAGGTGTACTAGATAAACAACATTGTTTTTAAGGGGCTATACCACTGTGACCGCTGATAATTTGAGTGATTTTCGCGAATTTTTTTGAAGAAAAGTATTCAATTAAATGTTTCAGGAAATTGAGAACATATTTGGCTATATTTAACCTTCATTGCATAATTTTTTCATAAAAAAAAATTAACATCCAAGCGACTTAGAAGCGCCAAAAAAAAAAGTTCCTCCACTGCCCCCCTCCTTGAAGCCGATTGAGTAGCTGAACCCGAAAAAAAAATAATTTGTCGTTAAACTAGAAGGTATTTGTACCATGAAGGTATATGTACCATGAACTAGGATTACCGAAAAATAATAAAATCCGACAAAATGGCGTAGTTATGAAAAAAAAGTTTTTTTTTCCGTTTTTTTGCCTAAAAAATGGTCGTTTTCTTAATGCCAAATCGTCAATTTTCATCCAATCAAAAATATCCTAGTTGACGGTATATTAAATATATTCAAGAGTACTCAGACCAAATTTCAAGTCAATCGGACAATTTGTCTTTGAGTTACAACATGGCAAATTTAAAAAATGCCATTTCGAGAAAAACGCGTTTAGGACGTTCGGCCTATATTTTCTCAACCTCAAATACTTCCTAATACGAAAAAAAATCTCAAAAAAATCTCATATATATATTAAAGATGTCGGAAACATTGCTTTTACATAATAATAATGTTGAAAAGTTATTAACAAATTGTTTTTTTTTGCAAATTTTTAACAAAATGTTTTTTAACAAATTTTTGAAAAAACCTATTCTTTTTTTGTTTCAAATAAATGAATTGATTTTTCAGAATCCTCCTAAATTTTCCCAGATTTTTATTATCTTTTTGCCTTTTTTCCAATTTCGAAAAATGATCGAAAAAATATTTTTCAAAAATATAAGGAAAAATACGAAAAAATTCATACGAATTCAGAAAAATTCAGAAAAGAAAGATCTACTTAGTGAAAAATATAAAAAAAATAAGTTTTCCAAAAATGTATTGCCTCCAAATCCAAAAATTTATCGCCTCCAAGCAGGTACAGAATTTTGTACAGAATTCATATTTCTGCGAGCGCTTGCGCTTTAGAAGGCTGCCATTCTGGGAGTATTAGAGATACGGCCTTGAAATTTCACAGGATATTCTTGAAAGTATGAACTGTTAAATAAGACCAAAAAAAACAATTTTTTTGAAAGTGTCACAGTGGTATAGCCCCATAAGATCATTTCTTTCAATTTAACTTAAGTGGATAGCCATCTGCAGACGCGTTTCGAGATTTATCTCTTATCAGTGCAGCTTTGCTTTTCCGAATTGTAAATTAGCTTAAACACCTTGTTTTATTAAATATAAGCAGCATGTGGCTTGTAAAGTGTAGATAAATTTAAACAACTTCTTAATCCTGTTGGTCACTTTTATAATTTCTGTATAATTTTTGAACAACCATCACTTAATAAATAACTTAAAATAATTACATATTTTACGCCAAAAACAGACACAAGTTCATTTTCTAACCCTTGTCTAGAATGTAACCGTAAATTCCCCAAAATAGATAATCTAAAAATCTTGCTTAATCACAACAAAGGCCCGAAATTTAATCTCCTGGAAACATTAGGTTTTTTATTTTTTATAAATCTCCTTAACGAACAAATCGACCAAATCTTTTCACTTTTTAATCTAACGTAATCGTCTCCATATAAGTCCCCAGCTACATACATATCCTCCTACATATATATCCTCCCATCCCCAATCAAAACTCTTAGTATAGGGTGACTTTTTAAGAGCTTTCGGATTTGATTTAAAAAAAAACCGGCCAAGTGCGAGTTGTGACTCGCGCACCGAGGGTTCCGTACAAACTTGTAAGTAAGGTATCTTTAGGAGGACCTAACTGTATGCAATCCATATGCTTCTGGTACCTGACAATACCACGCAACACATTAGTGTATTTTCATAAGTTTCTAATAGTAAATTCGCATTTTTCTTATAATTAAACTACTATATTTAAGGTTTTCAGATTTTTTCCTTTACATGTGCTGTAAGACACCGCTTCTTGCCAAATATCATGATTCTAGGTCAACGGGAAGTACCCTATAGGTTTTGGTTCCCCGTTTTGGTTTTGATCGCGTTGACTTACAAGTTTGATTTTTCACAGCTGAAAGAGACCGCAGTCCCAAGTATTTGATACAAATTACAACTTTTTACCTCTACGCGTTCCTGAGAAAAATGGTCTAGACAGACAGACATACGGACGGACGGACAGACAGACATACGGACAACAAAGTGATCCTATAAGGGTTCCGTTTTGGGTACGGAACCCTAAAAACACATAAAATTTAGAGAAATGTATGAAATCTCTATTTGAGTCGATAAAACGATCTATATAATTCAATGTTTAAAGATGATTTCACGTTATGTTGACCGCGGCTACGCCTCAAATGGTTCATACGCTGGGTCCAATTTTGGCATACTCTCTCTCCAACGCATCGGCCGGTATCTCACGAATAAATTCTTCAATATTGGATTCCAGTGCGTCAACCGTTGCGGGCTTGTCCCTTTAGACATGAGCCTTAACATAGCCCCACAAAAAAATAGTCTAAAGGCGTTAAATCGCTCTATCTAGGCGGCCAATTGACCGGCCCCAAACTTGAAATAAACTATTCACCGAACTCGCCTCTTAATTGGGCCATTGTTCCGTGTGCTCTGTGGCATGTGGCACCGTCTTGCTGAAACCACATGTCAGCCAAGTCCAGCTCTTCCATTTTGTGCAAAAATAATTTGTAATCATCGCACGGTAGCGCTCGCCATTCACAGTATCGTTCCTGCCTTCGTCGTCTTTGAAAAAGTACGGTCCAATGATGCCACCGGCCCATAATCCACACCAAACAGTGCATTTTTCGGGATGCATTGGCAGTTCTTGCAATGCTTCTGGCTGCTCTTCACACCAAATACTGCAATTTTGCTTGTTCACGTATCCATTCAACCATAAATGAGCTTCGTCGCTGAACACAATTTTTCGATAAAAAAGTGGATTTTCATCCAACTTAGCCAACGTCCATTCACCAAAAGTTAGCCGTTGTGGTAGGTCGTGTGGCTTCAATTCTTGCACCAGCTGTATTTTAAAAGGTTTTACACCCAAATCCTTCCGCAAAATTTTCCACGTAGTGGAGTAACACAGGCCCAATTGCTGCGAACGGCGCCGAATCGATAATTCTCGGTCAGCAGCAACACTCAATTTTCCTCTTTCCGCACTCTACGTATGCACGTTGGTGGTTTAAAGTCCAATAATGTAAATTTGTTGTGAAATTTTGTGACAAGATTCCGAATAGCCGCCTCAGAAGGTCGCCCAAACTATAATGGAAGAAGTGCACGATGCACTTTCTTAACCGAGCATGAATTTTGATAATAATGGTTAAAATATTGACCAAACTGAACATGTTTGACAGTAACATGTTATACGAAAACAGCTGTGCTGCCAAAAACAGTGTTGCCAAAAAGAAAGTTGCTAAAAAATCACTCTCTATAAATTAAATCTCAGCAATTTGTAATCCACTAGAAAATCACCTACAACAGTCGAAACTCGAGTCATGTAGAGTAGTAAGTATGTAGATTTATATAACTTGTAAAGTTATATAAATGTACACACATATTTTCACAATAATTAGTGCTTAAAACATAGTGAGTTTTTTAATTCAGAGTACTTTGCTTATACTGTACTTCATAGGTTTCCAACCTGGGGTACATGTACCCCAGATGGTACATTGCGTTGTTGTAAGGGGTACAATAGAATTTCAAGAAATTTCTTATGAAGAGCCCAATTTTTTTGCGTAATTTCAAATAGCTTGTTAATGTAGTGCACCCAAACATCATACTTCTCTTTAGCAACAGTTATCAATTTGTTGTAGTTATCGAATAGCATATTCGCGGTTTTTTTCTTGTATATGCCTGATGCCTCTTTTATGTTTTTATGTAAATTAAAATCATCGTGCAAGTTTTGGAGCATTTCTATTTCCGAGCATTCTTCTTCAAGCCAGGTGTTTTTTGCTTGTCAAATTTTGGATCTTATGATTCTTTGCCAACTGTTGTACTTTGCACCATCTTTGTTCTTGTATACTCGTCTTTCACGCATTAATTCAAGGATTTCGTCAGTTATCCATTTAGTTTTAGGCTGATATCTTCTAGTAGTAATGCGCTTTTTAAAATTTCGGCCAAATCCAAATTTTTGAATATTTGGATTTTTCAGTTGTTCAAGATTATTTTTTTGTTTGTTTGGTGTTTCGCGTTCTGAAGTAATCTTAGTTCTGAATTTCGCTTTCAGTAGGGTGTGATCTGAAGACACGTCAGGTCATGCATATGTGCATCCACTGATTATTGCTGAAGTAAATCTTTTATTTATTAGAATGTAATCGATTTGGTTACGTACGATATGTTGTTGGTTGTCTTGTGGAGATTTCCAGGTGTATAGTCTTCTAGGCGGGAGCCGGAACCAAGTATTAATTATTGAATTGTATTAATTTATCACCTCTTTCGTTTTTATCTCCTCTTTCGTTTTTATCTCCTAGTCCAAACTCACCAACGATTCAATCTATTTTATCAGATCCAACTTTTGAGTTAAAATCTCCTATAATCATGGTCAGTTCGTGCGACTTTGTGTCTTCTAATAAATCGGAGATTTGGGAATAAAATTCTTCGATTTCATCCTCAATCGAATCCGAAGTTGGAGCATACACCTGTATGATGTTCATAGAGAAGGATTTTGAGTATCATTTCCTGAGTAATATATAGTTTTGTTTTCTGATTGGAATTTACCTGAACCTGGCCAGAATGTTTTCGCTTACTCCAAGAATGTCAATGTTCAATCTTATCATTTCTCTGATGGTGTTTGCGAATTTACCTGCTTCGTAAATGCTGCGGACATTCCATGTCCCGATTTGAATGTGCTTTTTATGTTTTACCACCGGGGATTCTTAGCAACCTCGATGAGCCGGAGACTGAGGGCCGTGTCTTAGTTGTAACTTCCATGTGACTTCGTGGGATATTGCTTCAATGGTTTCCCGTTGCCTTCTGAGAGATTTATAGTTTTATTATAATTATAATTTATATGTATTATAAATTATAATTATTATAAAACTATGTTTTGTCATAAGATTATTTTTTTTTTTAGTCTAAACATACTAAAACTTGTTTTCCCTTACCTTTAAAAAATGGGGAGGGGTACAGAATTTTTAGCAGTTTATTTTAGGAGGTACAATTTTTCAAAAGGTTGGGAACCACTGCTCTACTTGATACCGCAAAACTGTAATAATAACCATTTTTATATTTGTTAATAAACTTATAGAACATATATGGATGATTATTACTGCTAGATCACCAATGAAAACTAACTATCTAGAAGTTACTGTCTGGACGATTACTGTCCCTTGAATTAAAGTCGTGTCGTTTATTACTTTACTGGTCAAACTAAATATTCATATAAAATATTCATATAAAAATATATAATCTTTGTGAGAAATTACAGCCTGCTGTTAAAGATTTCTGAGATTTTGTTGGTATTAAAATATTTTTTATACTAAAACAACAACAAAATAAACTTCTTTAAATAAAGGTATATTTATGTAGTTTTATTTTAACTCAAATTCTAGTTTTCAAATTCATTCAATTAATTTTTTTAAATTTTAGAATATTATTCTGAAAAATATTTTTTAAGTAGCAACCAATTGAATAATAAAATAAGCATAATAATTAATATAGATTCAAAGCAATTTTTCAGTTTTTTTTTTCAAATTGATTGATATGTTAGTACTTACCACTCCATGACATTGCCTCAAATAGTGTGAAAGCAATTACTGAAACAGACAAAGAAAACCAAAATTATACTCACATTTTGATTGAAAAAAATCGAGCACACGTTAGTTTTATGGCAACTGCATGAAACGAAATGAGCGGAGAATCGCGTATCATTTACCACGATTTTTAAGATAAGAGAACAAAGTAAACTTTATGGATATAATAAGGCATAATCTGGGAAAAATACTTGACATCTTAAAGTATGTCGTCATTTTTAATTATACGTAAATAAATAGTATAATAAATAAGTTGAATATGAACAAATATAAAATGTCATTGAGACTTATTAAAATTATATGACACGAAGTTTTTTCAAAATATCACAACGTAAACTTTTTATAAAGTTGGTTGGTGTGGAAAATGAAAATGTTTATTTTATAATGGGTTACATACTCAACACATTCGTATTTATTATTCAATTTGCAAATTAACCCCTCCGTTCCATATTAGTTGCTACATTTGTTTAGAAAATTTTGTCCCAAATTAATTGCTACATTTGGTTCGAAAATTTGGATAGAGAATTGAGTTCTAATTTAAATACCGCATTTCAATATTCTTGTACTGTTTATTGATCATAAATCTAGAGCATTTATTTTGTGACATTTTTTATGATGAAACATTTTGAAACTAATTTGGCGCGGATGCTGTACTTAACCCTTTCGAGTCTATCGGAATATAACCCACTCATCTGCAATGACGTGTGAATTATTTTTATATCATTCATTAATAATATTTGGCTGGCACAAATGTTTCTCAGATGCAGAAGTATTTCTCAAACGACCCGGTGCAGAAGACTTGCATGCCTAAAAAAATATTACCCATTAAATGCAGCAATAGCAAAGTAGATTTAAATCTTGACTAATTTTTGATAAATAAATGCGTCTTGAAGGGGTTAAAGTAGTACTTCTCAAGCTAATATTAATCATTGATATCATATCAACCTAAAATCTCTGAATGTTAAAACAAAATTATAAAATTATCTGCACCAATAATCAGTAGAAAAATATGCAAATATAACAACTAATTTGGGATTAATTTGAGTATTGAGGGAGAAATATAATTTAGAATTACTATTAATGTAACATCGTTTCATTTTATTTAAAACTTTGAAGCACGGCGGTATTAAAATGTACCACCTTTCTCACGCTTAAATGTTAAGCCATTTTAAATAGGTTTCAGCAATGGTTTAAGCATTATAATAGTGGGATAATTTTTAAACCACCTCCAAATATTGCAAAAGCTACGTGCAAATACAAATTTCTGTGCAACATTGTCTTTATTTCTAAAATTCCGTGCCTGAAAGGGTTAACAACCAGTCATTTTCTGGTGTCTATTGGTCGAAAATAGTATGATTTTAGGGCGGTAAGTAGTCAATTGGTCACGAGAGCGAAATTGGGGGCACAAAACACTCACTGCTTTAGTGCACATTAGCACATTCGCTCGAGAGGGCAATAGACAATAGACAATACCGCCCCCGTGTTGCAAATAATATTTTTTATTACTCATGCGTCTATATTACGTCCCTATGATACGTCCCTTATCTTACAAGTTCGGGATCCAGGAGCCAGCAAAAAAAAAAATAATAAAAAATTAAGAATTTGCTTTTTCAATTGTCTCTCTGGTGTGGATTCATCATAAGAATTCTCATCAGTCTCCGGTATCACCATAGAATTTACACTCATTTTCAGACATTTTCTTTAATTTTAATTTTTATTTTGTAATGAAAACAATTTTCTGTCACTTTCATGTCACTTTTTTAATATAGACGTCTTGTCTTGTGCTTATTTCATTTATTTAATTGTTTTTTTTAATGTAATGTAGCGATATTGAATATTTGCGTGCGTTACCCAAGTTATGTGGTAATACAAGCAAAAATTGAATTTCTCGCACTAAAAAACGTGCGCCAAGATAGTACTTTTAACGCATGAGTAATAAGAACATATTTATACTTATAGAAATAATATGCGAGTATAACACATTTTTATCACACGAAAGACTTAAATAAATAAATTGTATAACTTTTTTAAATTTATGTATATATTTTATGTATATATAGATATTTTATCATACCATGTTTTGACATTAATTGGATATGTATTAATTAATTATTTATTATTTATGTACGTATAATCTCAGTAATTCGGCCGTTGGGTACCGGTTGGGTAATTGAGTAAACGGGAGGTCTGGAGACCGCTCGCGCTCTTCCCTACCGTCCTACACTTTCTTATAATCCAGCGGTTGTCTGGTCCCATATGTGTCGGATTATTGAGATAATACTGTATTACTTAATTTTGAATTATTTTAGAAATACGCAATAATCGACAGCTTTACCGTTCAGTTCTGATTGGTGTACTTTGCACCATCACAGCTAAAATATGAATTCTTTTCTCCCAACGTGAAATCAACAAGTCGTTAATTAAAAAAATCCATAAAGCAGATTATAGCGGAAAATCGAAAATAAACTTTTTATTGGAACATAATAATGGTTTTCGAACATAGTAATTGAGGTTTAAATATGATAACTTCAAAACTTTATAATTTTGTACTTCCCAAAGCACCCAGCAAGATACATTTCAGATTTCTCGGAACAAATGTAACAAAAATATTCTGTCTAGTGGCTTTTTTAGTTCGGTCTGAATAAACTTTACAATCGATGACTTTGTCTCTTTTAAGATCACATTTCAACAATTATGCATTTAAATTCTAAATTGGCTCGAGCCAAGATAAAGGTTGGATACCACTGGGCTCTTAGACCAGTGGTGTCCTCGCCTTATCTGGTGGCTTCACATTCTAGTGCGGCCCTTCAAAGATTTTACATTTTAAAATTTGTCAATACGATGTTCTTCTTAAAGTGTCAAAAATGATAATGATAAATAAAGGGTGTCCCAAAATTAACGCAAGATTTGAATTTGCCGCCATTTGTGCAGTAAAATGTTGGCAACCATGCAAAAGAACTAATTTGATAGATAAGAGTTTAGGGTTAATAAAAATAACAATAAAAGAGCGTTACACGATACAGCAACGTGTTTTCATGATTGAAAAATATTTTAAAAATAATGAAAGTTGGCGACCACAGTTTAAATACAATTTAATACTCCTACAAAATATGGTCGGAATAGTGTTTTAACTTCGTCAACTGTGAAGAGATTAAATGAAAAATTTAGGGAGACTGCATCAGTTGGAGACTCTAAAACACACTGGTCGTCCAAAAACAAGCCGTTAAAATAAATATCAATATCAATATGAGAGTTTTGGTCAAAATTCCGGAACATCAATTTGGCATCGTGGACAAGAATTTGAAATTTCAAAAAGCTCCCTACAGCGTATACGCACAAAAGATCTGTGTCTCCATGCTTACAAAATTCAATTATCACAACTAAAACCTAATGACCATGCACAGCGAAGAGAGTTCGGTGAATGGATTATTGAACATTAACAAGTGGATGCTGATTTTTCGAACGAAATCATCCTAAGCGATGAAGCGAATTTTCACTGTGATAGCTTTGTTAATCGCCAAAATTGTCGAATTTGGGTTTCTGAAAACCCACATGTTATTGTCGAAAAACAAATGCATCCACAAAGTGTCACTGTTTGGTGAGGATTTTGGGTTGGAGGCATCATTGGACCTTACTTTTTTGAAAATGAGGCTGGTCAAGCAGTGAATGTTACTGGTGCTCAATATCGCGACATGATAACACAGTTATATCTGCCCATATTGATTGATATTGATGTGGCTAACATGTGGTTTCAACAAATCTAAAGACTAAAAGGTGTGTTTTCTATTTAATTTACATCTTGCGTTAATTTTGGTACACCCTATATAATATAATAAAAGAAAACTTCGTTCTTACTATTAAAAAATGAGACATAATTAATGTCTTCAACTACAGACCTTAGTTTCATCACAAATACTGGAATAGAGTATGGTAAACAGAATAAAAGCTTTAAGCAATAAATAAAAAATTGTACCAAATCAACAACAAGACTTTTGGAAAGACGTATCTATTACATTTCTGAAACTTTTGTGTAACACTATTGTAAGAGTATATACAGGCCTTGTATTTTCTCTAGGGCTTCACACGAGACGAGATAGGGCCAGAGTTTAAAAAATCTCGTCTCGCTCTCGTTTGTTGTGTAAAAAATCAGTCTCGCTCTCTCGCTCCAGAAACCGTTAGTCTCGTCTCCTTCTCGCTCTCGTAACCGTTAGTCTCGTCTCGTTCTCGCTCTCGTAACCGTTAGTCTCGTCTCGCTCTCGTAACCGTTTGTCTCGTCTCGATCTTGTTACCGTTTGTCTCGTCTCGTCTAATTTCGCCAAATATCGTTCTTGCTAGAACTTATTGTTAAGATAGTCCAAAACGAGGTAATCATTCATTTTATTGTAAACTAATCACTGTCTCTTTACATAAATTTTCTATTTGGTTACTATTAATATCTTCTAATTTCGCTTTGTTCCATCCACATGAAAATGTAGCGATAACACACCATAAATGTCTGTTTATATAATCCTTCTATTTTGTTGACGATTTAAAATTAATAATAAAAACGAACATAATTAGAAATTGTATATGACATTTATTTCATATTTCAAAATCTACTTTTTTAATTGTTATATAATGAAATGTAACTTGCCCGAGCCCGCAGTTCAAATTTATGCAAGAAAATATTACGGATGCCAGTATTAGAATCAAAGATTGAAGAAGAAGTATGACCGGGATCAGAAACGAGACTCTCCTGTCTCGCGAGAACGAGACCACATGCCCTCTCGCGAGAGTGAGACCACATGCGGTGTCGTCCCGTTCTCGTCTTGCTTTTACGAGACGAGAAAAATATCGTTCTCGTGTGAAGCCCTAATTTTCTCGTGGCAGATGCAAACAAATTACTTGTCACATTAGTAATGCAAAACTTTGGCCAGCGTATTTAATTATGACTTAATGAGGATATTAATTTTAATGGTCATTTAGGGGTTGCAATATTTGAAATTTTGAAAAACGATGATGTATTACCCCTAATATTTTCAAATTTTGAGTCGTCTGTAGACTGATTATATTGGTTGAAGAATTAAAGGACGAAGACTATCATGACCCAAATTTTGAAGGTGGTACTTCCGCGAAAAAGTCTGACTCAAGGAGACCTTATTGATTTGGTACGCGGTTAAAACCTATCGAGAAACAGAAAGACGGAGGCTTGACAGCTTGGAATATCTATGTGACAAAAATATGAATTTAATATTATGCATATAAAGCATTGTGTATTTAGCATATAAACTACTTCCAAAATTACAAATAAACAGTTTAATCCGGCATCTTTATATGGAAATTTATTTGTTATTTACATTAATTTATTCATTTATATAGTGATGTTTATTACTTCCCAGTTAACTACCCTTTGTATTTTAACTTATCTATTATTTAAATTATGGTTTAACTGATTTATTATTGAAAATAATAACTTAAAAGAGATAATACGGCAGTATATATTTATATCACTAATATTTATAGATCGAAATTCCATTGATTGTCGAGTTTGATGGCTTGCGTTTATGGCATCTCGCTGAAATGAATTAATAATTACTATTGTGCGAGAAACAATAAATATTAATTAACATGCAAAGTCAATAAAACTTATGAAACAATACTCTAGTTAAAATACGGAACGTGCTAGTAAACAAAATATTTAAATTTTATCTATTTCGTATTTACTATTGTTTTAACTATTTAGAGATAACATTTATAGATTTAAAAATTAGTAATATTATTTATAAAATATGACAGACAAACATGTATAATGTATACTACATATATGCATATATAACGACAATTGTTAAGTGGATAGCTGCGTCAGTCAAGCTGCGTGTTAAATATTTATGGAATCGAATCAAAATAACATTCGTAACAGGAACTGTCGGTGGTGCAGGAGCAAGGACATACCGAATTAAAACTACGGCATATGTTGATTTTATGTTTTATTTTAATAATTCCTATAAATTCTCTGCTACTAGAATTTAAAGACGAAATTTTTTGTTGAATATTTTTTAATATTATTAGGGACATAGTTCTTCTTTGGCGAAATACCTGACTAGTCTTTTCTGTCTAAAGGGGTCTGTTTGAATAGTTTTGTCTTTTTGTTTTAAAGGGGTTAGCCTAGTCTTGTCTGTCTCCTTTGGTACGTCCTATACGACGGAATACTAACTGCCAGTATGGGCAACAATAATTGGTTTCTCCGATGACATAGCACTGATAGTTATAGCCAGAACCGAGCAAGGTCTCATGCAGACGGCATGTAATCTTGGTTTAGCAGCAGAAAAAAGCGAAGCGGTTACAGGCCTGAGAAAACATTCCCAATAAAATCGATAAAGTACACTTTAAAAATCACAGTTTCAAATAGTAGCAGCGGCCTACTATTTGAAACTGTAATTTTTAAAGTCTACTTTTTTCCGTGTGGCAGCTATACAACGAAAAATGTCTATACGCGTATGTAGCGGCTATCTTACGGTATCAGGGGAAGCTGCTCTGGTCATTGCGGCATTTTCCCAATTGACCTACTCGCAGAAGAGCGAAAGAAGCTATACGAAATAGGCTACATTAGAATCATCAAAAGAAATGGAATACACAAAAATAGGCAAAGAGTGTCAGAAAAGATGGGACATCACTGAAACAGGACAGTGGACCAGATTTCTTATCCCGAACATCTCCACCTGGATTAAAAGAAAGCACGGTGAAATAAGTTATCATCTGAAGCACTTTCTGATCATGGCTGATTATTTACACAACATAAGCCGGGCTTCAGTCGAATTATGTGTCTACTGCGGGGAGGCGGACAGTGTGTGCCACGCCATCTTCAATCGCTGGAGATGGCAAGCCGATATGGAATCAGCAGCAGCAAACATGGGAGAACCTATTGGTCCCAGAACCATCATAAGTTGCATGCTTGAGAAAAAATAAAACTGAGATAACTAGTAGCGGTTAATCGCTTAGGACGACGCGAAATCAACACTTTCTAGCCTTCCTGTTGGCCCAGTATTCCTTGATGCGCAACGATTGATTACCATGCAGATGTTAATTAGACATCACAGCATCACCTTTTTTTTTCCCTTTGACACATTTCATTTAGAATATTTTATATACTTAAATAATGAATACCTTAAATAACCACCTTTCGTTCTTGGCCCAAAGATTTTCCTCATTATTTTACGTTCTTCCACTTCTATTTGGTGTTTTAGTGCTTTGTGTTGGAGATTGAGTGTCTCTGAAGCATATAGAGCTTCAGGTTTGATTACAAATGTGTAGTGTCGGATTTTGCAATTTCCAGAAAGGAACCAAAATTTTTCTTGTATATATTTTTGTAGACTGAAAAGCAGTATCCATTTTATGAAGATTTGGTTCAATTGATTTCTTTTCGTTACAGTTTGCTGTAATCCATTCACCTAAATATTTAAATTCTTTTACTCGAAAGATCTTGTTGTTGCCAATTTGAAGTTCATTTGATGCGGTTCTGATATCATAAATTTTGGTTTTTCAAACGAAATTTGTAATCCAATTTTCGCTGCTTGTTCTTGTAATAGTTTAAGTTGCTTTTGCGCGTCAGAGATATTTTGGGCAATTATTGCCATGTCATCAGCAAAAGCCAAGCAGTCTAATTTTACCTCTTTCAGTTTTGGTCCCAGTCGGTGTGTTGGTGCACCAGCTTTTCTCCATTCCCGTACAACTTTCTCAAGGGCACAATTGAAGAGCAACGGGAATAGTCCATCGCCTCGTCGTACTCCTGTTTCTATTTGAAATTCTATTCTCAGTTCTCCCATAAATATCACCTTGGATTTAGTCTCCGTGGTTTATCCATAGTATACTAAGAAACAAAGAAAATGACGAGAGAAAGCCGCAAAAGAGGGTCAGTTGAACAAATGTCCATGCGTCACTCCGTCACGTCATGCGACAGGTAGTTCCAGAGTAGTCGGATACATTTCCTGGGGTGCCACTTGCCACTTGGAAAGAACAACCCCGGCAGCATCCCCATCTATCTAGTTTTCGTTACATAATCTTATTTGGTTTGTATGTCTAGCGATGTTTGCCTAATCTTGTCTGTTCTGTCTGTCTGGTCTTATCTAACTAGTTTTTGAAGTAAAACTTCTTTAGGCGAGACTTGGGAGTAACTGGTGCCGGGGTTGTTCTTTCCAGACAAGTTGCACCCCAGGAAACGTATCCGACCACTCAGAAACTGCCTGTCACATGACGTGACGGAGTGACAGTCCTTTTTCCAATGGGAAATGAAGTTGACTGACGGAAATAAGATTAGGTTAATTCAAATCTGCATACATTTCGCTCCAACAGTTCCAATATATAGACATTTCTCAACATTAAAGAATTGAAGTAAAACTACTCTAGGCGCGACATAAAAGCAACTCAGACCCTTTTCCTGGATGGAAATATAACGTCAAGTAAAGTCTATATTCCGCTTACTTATTTTCGTTTTTGATAATTTTAAATTTTGTAGATCTTGCCTAAAAATATAAATGAGTTTTCATGAATGTCGCTTTTTGAAGTAAAATTAAATTTTTTGTTGTCAAACTAAACCTTCGTGTGTTAAATACACTAGACCAGGGGTGGGTAAATCTTTTAGCTCTCGGGCCACATCACGTGATGAAAATTTGACAGCGGGCGGCATTACAAAATTTTGTATTGGTATACCACGATCGTTGCATCTATACAAGCGTAGGTAGACACAATAACATTATTGGGTTTATCTCAAAGAAGCGAACAATATATCAGGGTTGTCCAACTGCAAGTGCCTCAAGGGCAAAAAATGCGGTTTAAAGGGCCGCATTATAAAATACTGTAGCCCACTTGGACAGCCCTGATATACACTACTTGTTAAACGATATATTTTTAGAGCCCGTAAATGTGGAGTGGATTGTCTATGAAATAGTGGCCGCTAGATAATAAAGTAAACATCAGGCCTGGTAAACATAATAAGCATGTCATAGATTTTCTGTATATTTACTTTCTGTATTTTTTATAGCCGTGTTTCTTTTAAAATGCTAATCACTTAACCAACGTTTTTATTGGAAATAGATAATTTTCTTAATTAAAATAATTTATAAAATGCTTGGCGGGCCGCATAAAATGTCAACGGGGGCCACATGCGGCCCACGGATCGCTATTTGCCCAGGCCTGCACTAGACTGTTTAAAAAAGTCGACTATTTTTCTTTTTTCAAAGAAAATTCAAAATTCAATAGAGTAACCCTAATATTAGTTAAAGATGGTTTCTCACAAAACGGTCGGACATGTCAATTTTGTTTGTAGGGGACACCTTTTACAAGAAAATTTGTAGCCAAATCACTTAACTCCTTCGCGTTGGGACCACAACACCTAAAATTTTAACGGTGGCACGGTGGGGTAAGTTATACCTCATTTGAAAGCCCGTTTAGCCTTTAATAGTAAACGGCTAACATTTCCTAAATCTATCGATTGGTTTTCGAGATGATTTAATTTCAAGTTATGAACGCGTGTTTAGTTTATGTCGTTGAAAGAAAATGGTGATCGTTAATTAGACCGTTTGACTTTTTAACAAGATGGAGCGCCACCACATTATACGCAGGCTGTTCGGGAGTTTCTGGACAGAGTTTCCCCGGGACAATGGAATGGACGAAGAGGTGCCATGGAATGGCCGGCCATGATTTACCTGATTTAAGTCCTCTGGACTTGTTCTTGTGGGGTCATCTAAAGAGTAGAATTTATGCAAAAGAACCAGTCTCTGGAAGAGTTACGTCGACGCATTATTGAAGATGAAGATGCCGTCAAATTACGCCACAGATCCTCCAAAATGTAAGGGAACGTTTCGAGCGGAATTTGTATTTTTTGTTTGGAATTTGGTGGCGCATAATTTGAGCATTTGTTAAACTAATAAAAATATTTTCTGGCATTGATTTGTGTTTTTTTTTCTTCACTTTTGCAGTTTTTGTGAGGACAACAAATCGATAAATTTTGAAAATGTTAGGTTTTCCGTTTAGTATTCAATTCAAAAAACGGCTTTCAAATGAGGCATCACTTACCCCACGGTGCCATTTAAAATTATAGGGGTTCTGATCTCAGCGCGAAGGGGTTAAGTGATTTAAGTACAAATTTTCTTGTAAAAGGTACAAACAAAGTTGACGTGCCCGAGCGTTTTTTGAAAATTAATCTTTAAATATCCGAAAATCCCTCTGTTTCTTTTTCAATGGCCTACCTAGTATGAGCTCTTGCATTTAAATGGATGGAATTTTTTTGACTTTGGAATTTTATAACTCGATAACAAATCAACATATAGGAAAGTGCTCTATGTGATTTTATAGAAAATCGAACGCTCTAGGAAAAAGGTGTTATTAAAGATTTGCATAAGTTGAGCAGTTTCAATGACACAGAGCCTCTAATGTTGACTATTCCGGCTCTGTATCATTGAAATGGCTCAACTTAAAGTTTTACTTCAACCGCGCTTGGGTTACACACCCATTTTTCTATCTAGTATTATTTATATATATATATATATATATATATATATACATATAGTATTATTTATATATATATATATATATATATATATATATATATACATATAGTATTATTTATATATATATATATATATATATATATATATATATAAATATAAAATACCCCATTTTAAATTTAGGCGCCACCAACTAGGGACAGTTAGTATGTTAAGTTACCAACACTGTTAGATTCAGTTTATAACTCATTATCGATCCAAAAGACACGTGTTACATTTATTTTATATATTTTATTATCGATCCCGAAGAAACTACATTTAATCAATTCTATTGTTTTAGGTAAGAATTGATTATATTCATGTACATATTATCTTAATTATTTAATTGTAAATTTAATACAAATACAATCTTATTGTTTTAGCAATCAATTAAAGTAGTACTTTTAATCAACTTCCTTACAAATTGATTAAAGACATTTCTTCAATCAAGATGGCTGATGGACAAGAAAGAATTTTTTTTCATCTCATCAAGAAGTTAAATGAAGACATCGTGGAGGCTATCTCAGAAGACAAGATGACCTGGTATGAAATAACGGAACAGTTTAAAAATCTAAAGGTACATTGTGAATTATTAAAACAGAAAACAGTGAAAAGTGCTTTTAAATCCATTTCTAAAGTAAGTGGATATAGAAAAATAGCGATAAAGGTTAATCCTGAAATCAAAAATTTCTACATGGACGATGAGGGTAATTTCTGTATCCAAGATATTTATTTAGAAGAATATCAAGAAAATTAAGAAAAAGAGGAACCAAGAAATACAGATGAACATTTATTGAAAAGGATAAAAGAACTTGAAAAGAAATTGTCATCTCAGAACATTTTAAGTGTGAGTGAATGATACAAGTGAACCTACAAAATGGCTTGAAAATTTTGAGAAAGAATGTGAAAGGTATAATGTAACATCAGATGAAATGAAAATAGAAACTATAAAACTATTCCTAGAAGGTAGCACTATGGATTGGTACCAAGCTAACTTAATTAAACTAAAAATCTCTGACTGGTTTAAGTGGAAAGAATCGTTAACCAATTAGAAAAGCATTTAATTTTAAATATTTTGATGGATCAGTAATGAATTATGTGATGAAGAAAGAACGTTTATTACTGGAGGCTGATCATAATATTCCGGAACAAACAAGATTATATCTCATAATTTATGGATTGCCTATTCAGTTACAAGATAAATTGGAGAGAGAAAGAATCAATAATATGAAAAATCTTACAGATGAACTCAAGAAGTTTGGAGATGAGTTTAAGAAGAGAGAGGAATCAATAAGGAATGTGGATAAAGAAGCTAAATGAAAAAAAATATCCGCTTATAATAAAGAAGAAGAGAAGAAACCATGTGAAAAATTGTGAAAATTGGGTTTCCAAAAAAGATTCCATCCAAAACAATTATGTTGGAATAGTAACAAATTAAATTAAATAAATTTGAATAAAGAAGAACGGATAGATGAACTTATACAGGAAGATTTAAACTATGAAGCCCGGAGAAGCCCACACCATGTGCTTTAATAAAGATAGAGGTACAAGCAAATAACAAACACAAAATAAAAGCTGTATATGATAATGGCTCTACTTGTTCTTTAATAAATGAAAATATCATTCGTCTTTTGAATTCTGAATTAATTAATAACAAAACTTTATTAAAAACTATAAATGGTGTGGACTTTAGTAAAAATCGGGCGAGAATTCAGTTAAAAATCAGAAAAATTGAAGATAATATAGAAGCTATAGTGATAAAAAATAATAATTTTAACTATGATTTGCTACTTGGTTTGGATGCAATAAAAAACTTCAAACTTATTCAAGACGAGAATTTACAAGTTAAGCAAAAATGGAAGAACGAATTAATCGACATAAAAAAAATAAAAGAAGATGAAAAATATGAATTCAATTTAGGAGAGGAGGAAGTTATCATTAATAAAAATTTTATAAAAGATTATTGTAAAGAAGAATTAAATCATTTAGAAAAAAATAATAAAGAGAAAATAATAGAAATAATAAATAACTTCCAAAATTGCTTTGCTAAAGATAAATTTGACATAGGAACTATAGGAAATGCAGAAGCCCAAATAAAACTAAAGGAAGATAAATTCATTGCCAAGAAAGCATACAGATGTTCTTTTCCAGATAGGGTTGAAATAGAATCCCAAATATCAAAACTTCTAGAAAAGGGTATGATAGAAGAATCCAATTCACCATTCGCTTCTCCAGTAACACTAGCTTATAAAAAAGAAGATGGGAGAAGAACTCGATTAGTAGTCGACTACATAGAATTAAACAAGATAGTGGTACCAGAAGTTCAGCCTTTTCCTAGGATAGATGATCTTGTGGAGAATGTAAATGGTTGTTCATGGTTCACAGCAGTGGATATTAATTCTGCTTTTTGGTCGATACCTATCAGATTGAAAGACCGGAAGAAGACAGCATTCATAACACAGGAAGGTCATTATCAATGAAAAGTACTACCATTTGGTTTTAAAAATTCTCCAGCCATATTCCAAAGAGCATTAGCATCTATAATTAGGAAAAATGGATTGGAAGAATTTTGTGTCAACTATATTGACGACATTCTGGTTTTTTCAAAGTCATTCGGTCAACATGTAAAACACTTACAATCACTGTTCGAAGCCTTAGAGAAAGAAGGAGTAAAATTGAAAATTAGTAAATGCAATCTCGCTAAACAGTTTATAAAATTTTTAGGACATATAATAGAAAACGGAAGAGTTCACCCTATAAATGACAACCTGATGGCAATCAAAGGATTTGAACGTCCAAGAACAAAAAAAATGGTGCGTCAGATATTAGGTAAAATAAGTTTTTACAGGAGATTTATAGATCATTACACTCAAAGACTAGAACCATTACATAAACTATTAAAGAAAGATGTAAAATTTGAATGGACAAATGAATGCGAAAAAGCATTTAATGATATTAAATAATATTTATGTTCCTCACCGATCTTAGCTATTTATGACAAAGACAAGGATGTTGTCATAGAGGTAGATGCAAGGCGCCAAGGACTAGGAGCGGCGATAAAACAAACACAAGAAGACGGAATACTACACCCAGTAGGATATTTTTCCAAGAAACTGACACCTAGCCAAACGAAGAAAGAAATAATCTATCTTGAATTCTTAGCAATCAAGGAAGCAATTCGATACTGGCAATATTATCTAATCGGTAAAGAATTTTTAGTAACATCGGATCATAAACCTTTACTAAATCTCAGATCTAAATCTAGAACAGACGAACCTTTGGGAGATTTGATTTTGTATTTATCCCAAAATAATATATAAAAAAGGTTCAGAAAATTTAGAAGCTGACGTCATTGTCAAGGAATGCTGAAGCATTGTCAAGGAATCCAATATTGGAAACTTTTGAGAATGAAGATGATTGTTTAAAGCTCATAAATATGATAAAAATAGAAGAGATATATGAAGATCAATCCAAAATCAAAAACGAAATAAAACAAAAAAACATAATAAAAGAAGGCAATATAAATTATAAAAATACAAAAAACAAAAAAAGAATTTATGTGTCTCAAGAAATGGGTTTAGAATTAATAGAGAAAATACATAAATTCTATGGGCATATTGGAAATAATCAAATGATACTCAAATTAAGACCTTATTATTACTTCAAAAATATGGACAGAATTATTAGTGAATACTGCAACAAATACCAGATTTGTATAAAAAATAAATCTAGAAGATCTAAAATACCCCATTTTAAATTTAGGCGCCACCAACTAGGGACAGTTAGTATGTTAAGTTACCAACACTGTTAGATTCAGTTTATAACTCATTATCGATCCAAAAGACACGTGTTACATTTATTTTATATATTTTATTATCGATCCCGAAGAAACTACATTTAATCAATTTATCATTAGAGATTTAGTAAAGGTTTATGATCCGTTACTAAAAATTCTTTACCGATTAGATAATTTTGCCAGTATCGAATTGCTTCCTTGATTGCTAAGCATTCAAGATAGATTATTTCTTTCTTCGTTTGGCTAGGTGTCCGTTTCTGGGAAAAATATCCTACTGGGTGTAGTATACCGTCTTGTTGTGTTTGTTTTATCACCGCTCCTAGTCCTTGGCGGCTTGCATCTACCTCTATGACAACATCCTTGTCTTTGTCATAAATAGCTAAGATCGGCGAGGAACATAAATATTCTTTAATATCATTAAATACTTTTTCGCATTAATTTATCCTTTCAAATTTTACATCTTTCTTTAATAGTTTATGTAATGGTTCTAGACTTTGAGTGCAATGGTCTATAAATCTCCTGTAAAAATTTATTTTACCTAATATCTGACGCACCATTTTTTTTTGTTCTTGGACGTTTCTATTGTTTTAGGTAAGAATTGATTATAATCTTGTACATACTATCTTAATTATTTAATTGTAAATTTAATACAAATACAATCTATTGTTTTAACAATCAATTAAAGTAGTTCTTTTAATCAACTTCCTTACATATATATATATATATATATATATATATATATATATATATATATATATATATATATATATATATATATATCTAGTATATATATATATATATATATATATATATATATATATATATATATATATCTAGTATTCTATAGTCTGTCTAATCTTGATTGTCCCTGTTTATATATAAACAGTTATAGCCCTGTTTGTGTAGTTTCTCTCTTTAGTCTTATCTGTCTAGTCTTGTTCGCACAGTCTTGACTGTTTAGTTTCTACTTCTATATAGAGATTCGTCTGTGTGATTATGTATCTATAGTTTTATATGTTTTGTGTTTGATAATACGAGAATTTTGAATATATTTTTGCTGAGTAATACATCTTATTGTTAGAGGAAATTAGCGGTAAGAAAATTTTTACCCAGCTCTTGTAAATCCCCTAGTACACCTGCATTTCTCTGATACTGTTTAAATTAGGGAAATTCCAACGTTTTTGAATTTCAATAACCCCGGTTAACTATCTAGAAAGTTTGCTTGGAGAAATCCTAGGAAAATGTTACAGTAATATTTGCATGATGGATATAAATTGCGGTATTGTTTACATTTCCTTTTTATTCACTTGATCATTGAGTATTTCAGTTTTTCGACGGTTCTAACCTTTATTTAATGTTTATTTTATGCATGCGTAAGTACGAAAGAGAATTAATTAATGGTTAGTAAGTGAAGGTTGTCGAAGTGTATCCTTGGCCCTGTAAAATTAAACTAAAATTTGATCGACAAAAATATACAGATGAATAAAAATGGCCGTCAGTTGACTGAAAAAACACAGAATAAAACTGTCCTTGTGTTTGCCTCTTGATTTTTTGCTTTTTGCTAATTATAAATATAACTAGTTCTCTTTAATAATGCGATTATTTAAAACAAATTAATTTGAATATTTTATAATTTTATCTATAGTATTTATGTAAATTTGTTTATGAATACAGGTGACATTTCTAAAAAAATACGAGCCAAACAAAATTGTGTTGTGCCTTTCAATGCAAAAAATAAATGTTCTAATAACACTGTTCTGACAAAAAAGTTTATTTAAATCGAATTTAAAAGTTATTATGATAATTTATTCTGATTAAGTGTTGTTATTAACACAAAATACGCATTTCAAAATAAGATTTTTTTCGTATTCAACCTTGATTAATCTGTCTAGCCGAAGCCAAATTGTGAATAAATTAATTATGATGATCTATAGGAAATAACATATTGTAATTCATCTTATTATTTCTATGGGATTTTTTGCACAAAATGAACAACCATTACTATCATAAACTAAAGAGTTGGAATGAAAACCGAGTTTTAAAAAATCCATTTCGGTATGTGAGGTAAATGCCAAGCAGCACAACGTACATCGCAAAACGCACACGGAATTGATCCTCAACCTAACATTATTAGTAGTCCTATTCGTCCAAATTGAATTGAATAGAAGATATTATAGATCATACTCAGTAAGAAAAAGAATTAATTTCGGTTGATAATTTGGTTTTAATTTAACGTTTTGCAGGTAGTTACATTAATTGGTATGTGGTTGATTCCATTAATACTATGTTTAAAGGGAAGTGATCCTATTATATTTATGTTTAATGAATTATGAGTGGCGATTTATATTTATTTGGCTGTTGTTTTCATGTATTAGCAGCTTGATTGTGAGAAAGGCTTTGCAAAAACCAATAGAAGGGACAACGCCAAGGTAACATTATAGCAACATTATTTAATCTTATAAAAAATGTTGTGAATTAAGAAGTTGAACCGAGTTCTGACAGAAAAAATAAATTTTGTTTTATTTTTATGAAATGGGAGCTAAATGCCACCAGGCCCAGTAACTTGAAAACGGAGCTCAAATGCACTAGAAAGTAGTTGAAAAAATATTGAAGTTGTAATGTGTTGAGCCGGGACCTAACTAACGTGACATTCTTCTTCTTCTTCTTCCTTTGGCTCTACAACCCTTTATGGGTTTTGGCCTCCTCTACTATTTTATGCCATTCTCCACGATCTTCTGCTGCTCTTTTCCAATTCCTTACTCCTAGTGCTTTTATGTCTTCTTCCACGCTTTCCTTCCATCTTTTACGTGGTCTTCCTCTTGGTCGGCTATTGGTGGGTTTCCATTCCATGATAAGCTTGGTGTTTCGATCTTTTTCCATTCTTTGCACATGGCCTATCCACCCCAGTCTCTGTGCCTTTACATGTTTTACTATGTTGTTGTTTCCAATTAGAGACTCTAGTTCGTGATTCATTCTTATCCTGTATGTTCCGTCCTGTTCCCTTATCGGACCATATACTTTTCTTAATATTTTTCTTTCAAATGTCTTTAGTTCTTCCTCACTTTTCTTAAGGAGGGTCCATGTTTCACAGCCATAAGTAACTACCGGTCGTATTAGGCACTTATATATAGTTATCTTGGATTTGTGACTTAGTAGTTTGCTGGTAAGTAGTTTTCTGTTCGCATAGTAGGTTCTATTTCCTTTTAATATTCGTATCTTTATTTCTTCACTCTCGTCGTTGGTTTGATTTAGTTGAGATCCCAAATACGTGAAATTTTTAACTTTTTCAAAGCTGTGGTCGCCTACTATCTATCTATTTCATTTTGTGGTGCAGTTCTGGACATCATCATATATTTTGTTTTTTCTTGATTGACTGTCAGTCCTACTTTCCTTGCCTCTTTTTCGAGGTCCTTACATGTGTCATTTACTGTATTTGCCATGCGCCGCGTGATTACTATGTCATCTGCATAGGCTCCGATTTGTCTACTTTTTGATGTTAAGTTTCCCGTTATCTTTAGTTTTTCTATAGCCGCATGTAATGTTAGGTTAAAAAGTAGAGCGGATAGCGCATCACCTTGTCTGACTCCAGACGTAATGGCGAATTTTTCGGTTTTATCGTTTTGTATTACTACTGCCGCTGACGTTCTTTCTAATGTTAGTTTAATTAGATTGACAATCTTTTTTGGTATGCCCATATGTATTAAGTTCAGGTATAACTTATTTCTATTGACTGAATCGAAGGCTTGTTGAAAATCAATGAAAAGGCAGTGTATGTCAAAATTGTGTTCGTATCCCTTTTCTAGCAGCAGTCGCATTTGGTGTATTTGATCTGTTGTTGATCGGTTAGGTCGAAGACCACATTGATAGTCATCTAGTATATCTTCTGCATATACGTTCAACCTTTTGTGAATGAGGCATGAAATGATTTTATATGTTACATTTAATAATGTAATTCCTCTGTAATTTTTACAATCTCTTTTGCTTCCTTTCTTGTGAATAGGATGTATAAGGCCTAAATTCCACTCTTCTGGCATTGTTTCTTCCTCCCAGATTCGTTTGGTTAATTGGTGGATACGGGCCCACAGTTCTGGGCCTCCTGCCTTTAGTAGCTCTGCTGTAATGTTATCGCTACCAGGCGCCTTGTTATTCCTAAAGGCAATTATGATCTCAGTTGTTTCTTCCAATGTCGGTGTTTCAACTTTTGGTTCAGCTGTTTTGTACTGAGTTAGTTCTTCGTCTGAGTTTGTTTCAATTTTATTATTAAGCAGGTCGCAGAAATATTCCTGCCATCGTTTCAGGACGTCTGATTTCTCTGTTAGGATCGTTCCAT
The DNA here is from genome assembly GCA_944588485.1 of Phosphuga atrata. Taxonomy (NCBI): domain Eukaryota; kingdom Metazoa; phylum Arthropoda; class Insecta; order Coleoptera; family Silphidae; genus Phosphuga; species Phosphuga atrata. The sequence goes on from OX155894.1 coordinate 80,693,666, forward strand.
TTTTGTCGTCGCACAACATTTCTTTCGCTTTGTACTCTGAAGAATGTAGTTTTATTTCTCGGTAGAACTTTTTGTAATTTTTTCTGTTATTGCTCTCGTCTATTTCTTCTATTTCCTTGTTATAGTATTCTCTTTTCTTTCTTCGACACGTTCGGTATGCTTCTGTTATTTTTCTTTCATAGTCTTTCCTTTGGCTTCTCGATTCACGCTGGAGGCACTTGTTTCTTGCTTCATCTTTTATGTCTATCTTCTTCCTGCACTCCTCGTCAAACAATTCTTCGTTTCGTATTTTTTGCTTTTCTCCTATCTTTTCAGCTCCTTTTAGAATACTATCTCTGATGTGTCTTCATTCATTCTCCACATCGTCTTCGCTTGGGTTTTTACGTAGGTGTTCCAGTATTGTTTCTTGATATTCTCTTTTTCCCTCATTCAGTTTTTCCACATTCCACTTCTTTGGTTTATCTCCTCCGCGTTTTTGTATGTTGCTTATTCTCTGTCTTACAGTTGCTATTACCAAGAAGTGGTCGGAATCGCAGTTAATTCCTCTGAACGAGCGTACATCTCTTATATTTGATGTCCATCTTCTTGATACTGCGACATGATCGATTTGGTTACATTTTCTCGTGCCCGGAATTTTCCATGTTCCTTTATGTATGCGCTTGTGCGGAAAGAGTGTACTACTTAATATCAAATTTTGCATTTCTGCTAGGTGGCATCATCTCTCTCCGTTTGGGCTTGTTTCTGCGTGCAAGCTGTGTCGTCCAGCAACACTCCGTACCTCTGTTCTTGTCCTATCTTTGCACTAACGTGACATTAAAAGAATCAATTTCCTCAAATTATTTGATTTGGCACTTAACTCAGTTTTCATTTCAACTCGTCGACCTCTATTATTAACCAAACATAATGTAGGGGCTTTTGAAACACCAAACAAAAACATTTTAAGGAGATTTAATATTAAAGCCACTATAATTTGAATTTAATCTGTCGCGTCCTATTTATAACATTTAATTGAGGTCGTATCAAAATATGGTTAATGATTTGTTTTTTTTTTTAATTTGGCCAACTATGGACCGCAAAGCCTTTTTGGTTTTTCTTCTTTTCTCCTCCCAGATTTGTGTTTATATTAATCACAAGTTTTAAGAAATAAATTTAATATCACAGTTCGAGAAATAAGAATGTAGTAAGAAAACATCTTAAATTGTTTTTATTAAGCCTTTTTGGGGTAACATTACACCCGATTATAATTTTTATACAATTACATTGTTTGCAGGGCGTTAATAAAATTACGATCTTAAGAAAATCCTTGACATTTTTCTATTAATTTTGGTTATTCTTAGCTCACGAAAAAGACGTTGAATTAATAATTTTCAGAAGAAGCGTAATTATTTCACCTCTTTTTGCGCGATTTTTTACAAGGTCATTGCCTGTTCGTTTGACGTCAATTATGGTTTTGAATATAAATTGTGAAATTTAATTCCTAAATATTGCGAATGGTTTCGTATATTCGTGTAATGTTTACTTTAGTTAATTTATTCAAATTCCATTTTTAAGTTGAGTGGCGAAAAATATTATATAACTCTATTAAAAACAAAAAATCGAACTGTCTATACACCTGTAGGCATCGGTTAGAAATACTTGGGGGTAGGGTTCAAGAATCTATTTTTTGTTCAGTTTCTATTTAATACACTATCAATTTCATAATATAATCAATTTCGTGACAACACGATAAGAACAATTAACAACTGAATTAGTTCTTCAAATAACTGAAATGTCGATATCACAAGAAAGTAATGCTCATTTTTTTTTAAGAATCACATAAATAACTTCAGGTATTGAACAAGAAGACTAATATGTATTGACGAAGACTTTTGTTGGATATTCTTTTTCCATGCTCTTTAATCGAGTTTTTTTTAGTTTTACTAGACATTAAAGACAGAGGTTTACGAGGAACGTAGGGCAACTTACTAGTCGTTGCAGAAACACATTCTACTGACGATGGCATTGATCTGTAACTGGACAGACAATCTGTAAGACGTTACTGAATAGTAAGGTGTTCTCTACCTTCTGATAACAGCGATTTTATTAACAACTTTCTAAACGTTTGTACCGGCCAACCCCAGTAAATAACAATTCGATACCCTTACCATCATAAAATTCTTTAAATTTAAAAAATGAAAATCGAGAACTATTATCAATAACAATTGTCACAAACACTAATTTACATTTTAAATCGGGAAAATTAATTGACGACATTACAAAACACTACCAATTTTGAGTAAGCATCCCTCTCTCTCTCTCTCTCTCTCCCTCTCTCTCTCTCTCTCTCTCTCCCTCTCTCTCTCTCTGTAGCTTAAAACCCGGGCTGGGTCTTCGCTGACATTAGAATTTGCCTCCACTTGCTGCAGTCCATCATAAGTTCTTCTGGTATCTTTCCACCGCATCCTTGGCCTTCCCAGCGGCCGCTTTCCTACCGGGGTCTCTTCCCACACCAGTTTTACGACACGTTGGTCTTGTCTCTTCACATGTCCGGCTATCTCAATCACTCTGCCTTTATTATTTTTACTATATCTGATTGGTTATATAGTTTCTGCACCTCCCTGTTCGTTCTAAATCTGTATTGTTGTGTGGCGTTGTCCTTGATTGTTCCATATATCCTTCTAAGAATTTTTCGTTCTGCGATTTTTAGTCGGTTCTCATTTTGTTTTGTCATCGTCCATGTTTCACATGCATATGTCATTATAGGTCTTATAATTGCATGATAAATTATTACTTTCGTATGGCGGGTTACATTTTTCGATTTCATTATTTTTTGTAGTGCAACGATTGGCTCCCTGAATTCTGTTGTTAATCTCTTGTGATATATTGTTATCTGAGCTCCCAAATATTTAAACTCATAGACCCTTTCAAAATTATAGTGGTCCATTGTCACATTTTATCCTATCCTGTCTCTTCGTTCTGTTCTTGTTGTAGTCATGTATTTTGTTTTATCTTCGTTTATTTGTAGGCCAACCTTCTTTGCAGCATTTTCCAGTTTAATTAAAGCTTTTGTTAGACTGATCAACTTTTTCGGTACGCCCAGTTCTGCCTTGATATTCCACAATTCCACTCCTAGGATGCTATCATACGCTTGCTTAAAATATATAAAAAGCTGATGCAATATTTTATTGTATTCCCAACACTTCTCCATCAACTTCCTTATAGTGAAAATCTGGTCTACTGTTGATCGATTCTTTCTGAATCCAAATTGGTAATCTCCTAGTTGGTACTCTACACACGCAGTCAGTCGCTCTAATAGAATTAGAGAGAATACTTTATATCCTGTGTTAATAAGGGTTATACCTCTATAGATTGCGCAGTATATTTTATCGCCCTTTTTATGAATGGGTATTATAATACTTTCTTTCCAGGGGGGTATTTGTTCTTTTTTCCATATCTGGCAGCTGAGTTGATAAAAAGCGAGTTCCAAAATTTCTCCTCCATGTTTCTGCCGATATAGTATCGTTTCCTGGGGCTTTGTTGTTTTTTAGTTTGTGAATAGCTCGTGATACCTCTTCCATTGTAGGTTCGTCCACTGAGGGTTCGGCCGTAAGATATGTATACTCACGTCTGTCTTCATTCGTCTGTATATTCAGCAATTCATCAAAGTATCTTCTCCAGGTCTCTATCACTTCGGCTTCACATGTAATAATCTTGCCTTCGTTAATCTTTATGACAGTTCCAACTCTGGGTCTAAATCTGGGGTTCTTTTCCCTTTCGGAATAAATGTCTTGTTCTGTTGCTAGTTCTATTTGACTCTAGTTCTTCAAGAATATTTTCCTCGTGAACCTGTTTTTTGGCTTTTATTGTCTTTCTTGCTTTTTTTTCTGAGATCTCTGTACTCTGAGATCTCATACCCAAGAAATGTTGTTCGTTTGGATCTTGTAGCATTCGTTGTCGAGCCTGACTTCTTTGCTTTAAGGATATCTCGCATTCGTCATCAAACCAGTTTCTTCTTTTTAGTATTCTTTTTTTCTCCTACGTTCTCCTATGTTCTGGATACTATGTTGTACCCATTTTGAGTAAACATCACACATGATGAAATAATAATTTCCAGCCAATCAAACAAATCTAAATGGACTCTCTCTCGAATTACAGTTTTGATATTAATCTCTCGATATCTTGATTTAGATTTAAACACCAAACATATGACCACTAATAATTTAGTTCTAACCATGATGTTATTAAATGATGAATATTACGTGTCAACAGTACTCTCACTAAAAACACAGAACACTTTGGAGGAGGATAAACGAACAATAATTACAGTTGTCAATACACAACACAGACTAAAATATTTCTAGCCATAGCAGTAGTATTGCAGTTTTACCCAAATTTAATATTAAAAAGCGACAACGAGCAAAATTTTTCCATGTGTTATTCATTTTATTTTTAAAGTTAGTGAATTGGTATTTTATAACATTTGTAATCTTTTTCAAGTAAAATGTGTGTAAAATGTCTCAATAGGACAACTGAATAGGATTCAGGAGATTTCTATAGGAAAATAAACCTTCAATAGCATTCAGTAGGAAATTTCCGATGCAATTTTCCCATTGAACATATCTTTTCCAATAGGATTGTTTAAGCAGGGATACCATATAATGTATAAATATATACACACAAAATTTTATTTATTTTTAAGACAAATCCTACAAAAGTACAAAGAACAGAATGGAGAAACATAACTACTACATATTTATCATCATTAAAATTTAATGTGAGGGTAGGGCTTGTTTATCAGCACAAATTTTCTGAAACCGTGGTTTCATTGAAGATATCGCCATTCTCAGAATCTTTTTAATCACTAATCGAGATCGGTATTATTATTTATATATATTTTGTCTTTAAAGCAGCCACTGCAGAAATACCAGTATCGCATAAATAAGATGTTACAAATGGCAAACGAAAGCTTCCTTGTCAATGTAGTAAAATCTTTCTGTACTTGTAGCCAAAACGTAACAATATTATTTTTGTTAAAACATCTGCTTTAATGTGCCGTTACAAGATAAAACACTTATCATTTCTTACTCTGTTACCGGAAGGTAAAAATAGTCATATTTTTTCACTAATGGGTTTTTATCCATTCGTATTTCGAGATCTTTAAAGTAAAACGAGAGTTGCTTCCTTAGACTGGTCAAGTGTTTATTAATAAAAACTTTAGTTTCTTCTATTTTATTTGCAGGATTTGCAAAGTGATTTTAAAATTGCGAAACATGTCGAAGTTATTTTTTTTTCAAATTTAGTAAGCAGAGTTCCAGTTTTTTCATAACTGCAGTAATCTTCTCCTACCGAGCATTTATTTCAGGTCCTTGCATTGATTTTTTTAAATACTGAACTTTTGAAAAATATCCGCTAAATTATGCAAGTTTTGTAAAGAATTTTTTAGTCATTAAACATGTATGCTTCAAGCACCCTTTGAATTAATGTGGAACGAGAAAACCAACTTGCCTCACAATAATATAGAAGTGCATATTCTGCATCCATTTCATTACTTTTGTCATGTCATCATCAATTTTGCGAGGAGCCTTCCTCTTAATGGGCCATTTTTAATAAAATTTACAACTCTTATAATAACTTATACAAATACTGTTAGTAGTTCTTCACCTATATCTTTTGAAATAAGTGATTGTTTATGAATCATGTAATGTATCCAAATTGCACGAGGAGCCACCTTTCGAACTAGTGCCTGGAGACCAGTGTTTTTTCAATACAGTTCTCCCACAAAATATCATTTTCATTATAAAAATTATCAATCTTTTGAAAACTTCACTTATTCTACTATTGCATTCAATAGGTTTACAGAATAACATAATTATATTCTCTAACAGTCAGTTTCTACAACATATCTTATAAAGTAATCATGTGGGCATCTTTAAGTACATCTGCTGCTTCATCGACTTCCTACGAGAATAAGTTGGTTTTACTTTTTCAATTAATTGATCGCAAAGATCTACAGATATATTGTAAATTCTTCTTCTCAGCGAATTATTTGCAAGTGTAATCATTCTAAGTTGAATTGTGGAATCATTCTAATCAGCATATTCAATTCATTCGAGCATCGTAACTACACTATCAATTGCCGCTGGTAGCACCAAAGTTTCATCTATGGAATGTGGTTTTTTGCATTTAGCAATTCTATAAGAAACTTTATACGAAGCAAGTAATGCTTTTGATGGACATAGTGTTTAAAAACGTATTCTGTTGTTGATTTAAAACCTATAATTTTCTTTGGAAAAATTCTCTCGTCTTAAAAACGTGGTCCGTATGTACTTTTCAATATGACGTTTTAATTTATTGGGTTTCATGGTATATGGGCCAAAATATTCATACAGAGAAAACACATTGATGGTTCTTGACCATTAATAAGCTTACATGTAAATCCCAATGATAAGTACATTGGAACATATTTTCTACACTTTTTAAGTAATTACATTACTTTTACTTGTACGATAAGTTTTCAGCGAACGCGACAGCTTCAAGAATTATATTTTGGTAACAGCTGCGCGCCCCCCTTGCAATAGTCTCACGGCCCCCAGGTTGGAAACCACTGGTGTAAGCGAATATATTGGCCTCTCGACCCCCCCCCCCCCTCTGCCAAGGGGGTCCTGGGCACGTGCCCCGTTTTCCCTTATGGTAAAGACGGTTATGGTGGTACCAATCTTCAATTATTTTATAGATTCTATATTTTTAGAAGATTTTTTTTTCATACGTGTTATTCATATAATTTTATAAAAACGCATTTTATAAAAACAGAGTGTATTTAAATTAACAGAAAATATTAAGCAAAAAATGTTAAAATTTCTTATATTTATATTGAAAAAGTAAAATACATAGGTTTCATTTATTATTCTATTTGAATTTGTGTAAAATATTTAAAGAGAAAATAGTAAGAAGATATTTATAAACCAAAAATAATTTTAAAAATTACTAGACTATTTATCTTTAATTAAATTTCCATTTAAGTTTTGAGTATTATTTATTGTGACAAAATAATCGCGTGTACATGAAATTATTTAATTAAAAACCAAATTTCTACTACAATATGCGTCTTAAAACTATTTTTAACTTTTATCACGGTTATAAAATTTATGCTCCATACTTGCTGACGTCCCATATTTTGATCGCATTATATTACTTTTAACTATCACGGCTCGTACTCCAACAATCAAACAATTACACATAAAATTAATAAAAGAAACTTTCCTATTAATAAACACATCTCTTTGTTTTCATTTGAAAGCTAACAACATCCGACTACCATTAATTTTATTGCTGTTAAACAATTGCTACCGCCAGATTAAATCTCACATTGAAATCTTTGCAGCGCTATTGTCGTTTGAATTTTAAATTATGCAAATTTATATAACAAGTTTACAACGTCATTCGAATTCCAACCACTTTGAAGATTCTATCTATGTTCTGAATTATATCTTTCCTTGTATATAAACAAACAATAAATCACTATATATAAAAAAAATATTATTTATAATTTGGTTTTTCCCATATTTTGTGTGCGTCTTATTCTTTGAATTTTGACCACCATAAATGTATCAAGTTCTTATCACACGTAAATGATTACAATGATCTTCGAAATTTATAGCCCAGGTACTATAAACAATTATTTAATTAGTATTTGCTTGTTTGTGTAAAGGTCCTACAATTTTAGTTATCTCTATATATTTAAAAAAGTCAGTTAAAAAAATAATTAAGTAACAATAAATTAAATATTGTAATAATTATCCTATGATTTAATTAACATTATATTGAATAATTTGGTGTTTATTAAAACAAGAAGTGTAGCGGATGGTTGGGCAACTGAACGACTGCCATGGATTTACTAAATATAGATACTTGTATATTAAGTATGTTTTGATACAAATTTAAAATTTAAATCTGTAATTAATTTACATTTACATCGTAAATGGACGAATAAATAAAACCAAAATTGTGTAAAACATTTAATTAACAGTATAGTCTGGCATTAGCTTACATTCCAATCCATTGAATTTCTAATGACGATCATCATGACGATCAATTTTTAATGATGATCATTTTCTTGCATAATTTAGTAGTTTAGTATCGGTGGTAAAATTACGTCTGGATTTTAAATATAGTCGAAGAGCATGCTTCAAGAAGTCTGTCGTCGGTCGTCGTCGTCGTCGAGATTTCTTCGTTGTCGAAGATCCTTTCCTCATTGCCATCGCCGCCTCCGCTCATGGGCATGTTGGTAGCTCCAGAGACCGATGCGAGATCGGATGGTACGTTGGCATTGAGAACATTCAAATGTCTGGATGCTGCCTGATCTTATGGTGGTGTTGTGTGTTCCCTACACATATGCCGGAATTATTGTGGTAGATTACGCCAAGAGCCTCTGTCTTGACTCAGAGATTCCCAGGTATCCTCTATTCCGCCATTTTTTACTACGGAATGAATGACATCTTTATACCTCTTCAGCTGGCCACCAGGGTATCGCAGACCATGGGATAGCTCACCAAAGAGAATTTGTTTTGGGAGCCGATCATCGGACATCCGGCCACATGCCCTAGCCAGCGCACTTGATTGCGCGCCAAGGTGTTGCGCCTATATAGAGTCGTAGTTGGCTCTATCCCGAATTTATTTGCTGGAGATGATATCATGCCATTTAACTCCCGTGATACAGCGCAACTGTCTCATTTGGAATTTCTCCAGCGCCTTCACGCGCAAGCGCCACTCACTACCGTGTAGTAGGATGGATACGACAACTGCTTTGAAAACTAGGACTTTCGTGTGTATGGTCAGGTCACTGCAGGTAAAGACTTTCTCCTGGAGTTTAAAGAAGGCATGCGAGGCACACCGTAAACGGTGGCTAATTTCGGCATCCATGTCGCAATTCGGTACCACTAGACTTTCCAGGCAGTTGAATTGTTCAACAGTCTCGATAGGGGTACCATCTATAGATATAAATCTACTTGTGGCTGATGCTGCTGGTGGATGAATGCTGATAGTAAGGAGTTTGGTTTTGGACGTGTTTACCTCCATCCCATGGCCTCCGACAGCCTCCCACATCTCCAAAATATGATGGATCTTATCCTTGAACATAGCACACAGTTTAGTCTACACATAATCGTTGCCAAGTCCAAGGTGGTTGTGTTCTCCAAGGCACCAAGATGGACGACCCTCCAAATTAACAACCAAGTTGTGGAACAAGTGCCATCCATTAAATATCTTGGAGCACTCGTCAACGAGAACAGTGACCCCAAAATAGAAATCAGATCAAGGATAGAACAAGCCAGAAGGACATTCATCTCCATGAAGAACCTCTTTCCTAGTAGAGACCTAAATCCTACTAGAGATCAATGGAGAGCCGCATTGACGCCTTCGAGATGTACTTGTATCGCCTTATTCTGCGTATACCCTCGGTAGACAGGATAACCAACGAGGAAGTGTTAAGGAGAATAGGTAAAGGTATAGAACTGCTGACAACCATCAAAGAACGTAAGCTCCAATACATTGGAGACGTTATGAGAGGGAAACGGTACGAGTTCCTCCGACTTCTCATCGAAGGAAAGATCGAGGGCAAATGAAATGTGGGCATACGGCAGAACTCATGGCTAAAGGATCTGCGTCGATGGTTCGGACGGACATCTATAGAGATTTTCAGAGGTGCGGTTTCACGCACTATTATAGCCAGTTGGATCGCCTACCTTCCTAAGAAGAAGAAGAGAGCCATATATACTTGAGAATGTGTCCATCATACGTTGCGCTTTTTCTGCTGTGTTGGCCAAAATAACAAAGTCATCTGCATATTGCAGCTCAGTGAGGGATCTTTTGCGTACATTTTTCTGGACTTTAAGGCATGAAAGGTTGTAATCCATTGTCAAAGCGATATCGGATGTCAATACCACGGTCCTGAAGCACTCGGTCCAAGCATAAGAGAAACGCAGCGATGAAAATATTGAAAAGAACAGGTGCTATTACACAGCCTTGCCTTACGGCATTGGAAATGTTGAAAGAACCGGCGATATAGCCACCTGCAATAACTTGTGCCATAGTAGTCCATATGAAGATCGGCAATTTTCACTAGCTTTGCAGGACAGCCAAATCTTAAGAGTATTTGCCATAGGGCTTGCCTGTTCACTATGTCGAATGCCTTCCGTAGATCCACAAAAATAGCAAACTTTCTGAAATAACTTTCCTGGAGCTGTCGAAGTGTGAAGATCATATATGTTGTCCCTCTGTGCGGGTGGAAACTAGATTGACTTTCTGGTAGGATTGGCTCTAAAACAGGCTGTAGACGGTTAGAGATCGCCCTTTCCAGTATCTTAGCAGCTGCACAGAGAAGGGAGATGCCACGGTAATTGGTGCAATCTGATCTGTCCCCCTATCCTCTTGTATATATTGACAATTATAGGGTGCTTGTAGTCAGCGGGAGACTGTTCATCCCAGATTTGTTCAAATAGGGTGAGAAGAGGGTGAGTACCACCACACTTATAGATTTCAATTGGCAATTTTGTCCAGGTGCTCTGCTGTTCTTAAACTGTAGGGTAGCCATCTTCAAGTCAGTGAGGCCTAAGTGAAAGTGCGGAGATATTCAATAATTAGAAATAAGGAAGTTTTGATGAGTGAATAATATGCTTGTGTTGCTTCTCAATGTTAGAGGTTTAAAATCAAATTACGAAAATTTAGGTGTTTTCATTAATAGCCTTGAAGTAAATCCTGATGTGCACCAGGCACGGATGGAAGTGCAAGTGAACTTTTTAAATATGATGGTCAAGAACTGACCAACCTAATACATCAACTTATAAGGATAATATGGAACGAGGAAGAGATGCCCGGCGAGTGTAATGAAACCACACTAGTTCCAGTATATAAAAAGAAAGAAAACAAAACAAGATGAAATAATTACATGGGCTATACGCAATGTTGAAGATTTTCTCCAAAGTCTTGCATAACAGGCTTATTAAATATGCAGAAGTAATTATAGGAGACATCATTAACGTCATTAACATCATTAAATGTATATGCAGAAGTGATTATCAATGCGTCTTACGTCCAAATAGAGCTACTAGCGATAAAAAAATTTGGAGTAAGACAATTGCTCGAGAAATAATGGGAGCAAAATATAACAGTACACAAGATGGAAGGCAGAAAATTGCAGATCAACTACCCCACAGCATTGATGCTGCTAGGCGCGAAAAATGGACTGAAACAGTTGAAAATCTAAACTTTCAAAAATCAAGCAGACGAGCCTGGTCCCTATTGCGAAAGCTCGGCATTAGCAATCCACCAGATCGCCCAATCAATCTAGTAACGCCAAACCAAGTGGCGTCCCACATAGTGTCTACCTCAAGAGCACCCCAAAACCCAGAAGGAATGGCCTCAGGCAAACACCTCCCTTTCGCGGTAGGGAAATCCCTAAATCGGCTCAGGACAGGAGTGGCAAGGTGCAAGGCAAATCTGTTGAGGTCGGGAATGTCTGAGAACGACGATGTGCTGTGTGCGTGTGTTCACCTCCAGGATATGAGCCACATACTGGTCTGCCCAAAACTGGAAGAAGGATGCACGCACGAAGACTTAATTTTATGTAACGACAAGGCTATTGCAGCCGCTATTTTTTGGAAAGATGTCGTATGAGCCGGACACGGAAAGTAAGTAAAGTACCCCAAAACCGTGCACACACAATTAAAGTTTAAAAATATCTCAAGATCATCAAGTCCACTTGTGCCCTTGAAACAGAATATGCCAACCCCTTCACCTGTGCAGAAGTCACGGGGGCCTTGACCGAAATCAAAACTGGAAAAGCCCCTGGTTTCAATGCATCCATGCCAAATTCCTAAAGCATAGCGGAAAATTTACTAAACAATGGCTTGCAAAATTTTTCTCAGACATCCTCAAGACGGGCAATGTACCTTACCAACTAAAGAGGGCAAAAATCGTTGCTATTTTAAAAGCAGGGAAAGCAAATGATACACCAAAAAACTACCATACAATTGCCCTCCTAAGCATGGCCTACAAACTTTTTGAAAGACTGCTATATAAGAGGATTGGTCCAACAATACTGCAACATATACCTGTGGAACAAGCCGGATTTCGTCCAGATCGCAGCTGCACAGACCAAGTACTCGCACTAACTAACTACGTGGAAACTGGCTTCCAAAAGCAACTAAAAATATCTACTGCTTTTATAGACCTGTCAGAGCCATACGGCACTGTGTGGCGACATGGATTAATGCGAGCTATCCCATGCAGAAAGATGGCTGATGTTATCAATGTCATGTAATCCAATAGATCTTTTCTTTTTCCGAAACCGAGAAGGATATTAAAGAACTGGGAATAACAGATCTCCAAAACAGACAGTCTGTGAAACGCACCCTGAAGGAAGTCCGTGGATTTCAGGAAAAAAAACCCAAAGGAAAGGTACTCCCTGGACAGAAGAGAGAAAGGAGTTACACCGGCAGAAGATGCGACAATACTGGGCAAAGATCAAAGCCCAACAGTTGAACAAGCGTAGTCCTATTCGAAACAAGGAGAAGGAAACGGAAACCTAGCATAGGCTTTGAAAGCAAGCACAGGACTAAGGCAAGGAGATGGGCTATGAATTACACTGTTCAACCTTGCGCTAGAGTTTATCATAGTAAAAAGCGAGGTACAAAGAACAAAGAACATTTTCATCAGCACGACACAAATTTTAGCCTACGCAGAAGACATTGCGGTGCTTGCCCGATCAATACCGGACCTCAAAGTACTGCTAGCAATAAAAAAATAATCAGCAAGTCGAGGTTTTAATTGAATACGGAGAAGACCAACACGGTCTAAACCAGGGATGACGAACCTTTTTGAGTAGTGGCTCAAATTTTGTTCTTTATATTTTTCCTACTAGCTCGTGGGTCACCAGGTCAGTGACATCACTTGGAAGAAAGAACGTCTAAATTTTTAATAAAATCCAAGTTTCCTTCTTGTTTCACAACTGCTACTTTTGCAAGTGAATAGAAAAATAAAGGTCGAAGTCAAAAAAATTATGTCAATCATATCATTATATGTACACACCAGGTGACCAAATACTAAGTCCATAAAACTTCGTGAAGTTTTATGCAAAGAAATCCAATTTAAAATATTTTGTATGAGATCTTGAATAAAATCAATGTTTTCCCTACCATATTAGGTGCATGTTGTAACAGAAACAATTTTCTGTAGGTCAATATCCATTTTTTTAAATGCAATATCAAATTCTTTAAAACTATCAAGACTGGTACACTTCCCTTTCAATAGCTCTTCTTTATTTATATTTCCTGACTTATATGAAGCAAAAGAGTATATTGTGCAACAAGGGCGGTAAGTTGTCAGTTGCTCACGAGAGCGAAATTGAGTGCACGAACGAAGGCAATTGATCCAGAGGGCAATTGACAGTACCGGATGAGTTGCAGATAATATTTTTTATTACTAATGCGAGGGAGCGTATCTTATAAGTTTAGGATCCAGGGTCCATAAAGAAAATAGAATCAAAAATGAAGAATTTGCTTTTTCAATTGCCTCCGGTGGTGTGGATTCGTCATAAGAACTCTCATCAGTCTCCGGTATCCATGTATACTCATGTATACTCATTTAAAAACGTTTGCTTTAATTTTTATTTTGTAATGAAAAAAAATTTCTGTCACTTTTTTAATATTGAGGTATTCATTGTGTTTATTTTATTTATTCAATTGTTTGTCTTAATTGACAAAAACAGCCTTTGTCGCACTATAAAACGGACGCCAAGATAGTAATTACGCCGCATAAGTAATAAAACATGATTACTCTCATCTAAATCAATTGAATACTTTGCTGTATAATTTAAGTTTTTATGTATGTGCGAAAAAAATGTCTCTCTCTATTTCTATTATTCGATCTTTAATTGTATCCCGACTTATTAGTAACTCATTTATACGCTTCATAAACAAGTCTGTCTTTAAAATCTGAAAATAAAGTAGTACTATATTCAAAAAACTCTTGTTTTACAAACTCTCTTACTGAAATATGTTTCTCGTGGCTAACAATGCAATGGGCTTCAAGTTGCCTTGTTCAAAACTCAAAGTTGTTCAAAACTACCAGCTGTAATGTTAGTTTCTTGAATCAAAAACTCTTTTAAAAGATACAGTGATTCTCTTTCTTCTTTTATGAAAAATATGTTTTTCTTTCTTTATCTGCTGAGAAGTCGATAAAATAATAATAATAATATTGAGTTATTGAACATTTCTAAAGGTCCTAAAATCAATGCGTGGGTCACTTAAATACCCTGTGTGGGTCAGCGACTGACCCGAGGGTCATGGGTTAGGCATCCCTGGTCTAGACTAATACCGCAGGCAATTAAAGTGAAGGTATATAAGACGCTAATCAAACCAATAGTAATATAAGGCGCGAAACGTGGACTTCGATACAAGAGCAAGAATAACAACTTTTTGTGGTATAGATACAGTTTACCAACAAATATTACACTACTCATTAGCAACATTAAAATTAAAAGAGTATTCATGTAAATACATTGGTGTATATATATATATATATAAATATATATATATATATATATATATATATATATATATATATATATATATATATATAAACTAAGCACTACTTTCACTACTTTCTTGAGTACTATACTATGAAAGTGATTTATACTCTTTTTGAAAGTATTGTAAATTATGGTATCCTAGCATGGAGTGATGCTTATACTGAAATAAAGAGACCTCTGAGTACTATTCAAAACAGATTTATAATTAAGATATGGGCTAAAAGTAATAGTAGCCCTTTAAATATTAGGGAGAATTTTATATTAAGCTTAATACTATATCACTATGATGAGTGCAATTTATTATATAATAAATGTTCTGGCAAATCTAGAAATAAAACAGCAATGTTACGGAAAATAAAAAAAATCTATTTATTATAAAAGCTCTTATTATGTAGCCATAAAATACTTGTGACGTCAATTTGAAAAACCGGAGTTTTTAAAATAATACTTTTATTTGCTAAAAATTTAGAAAATGGAAAAGGGAGTCCTTTAGTTTTTGTGTTGAACATTTGGTATTTTTTTTAATTTTTTATTCTCTTTTTGTATTTTTATTTTCATTTTGTCGTTTTGTGTTATTCATTTTTCGCGATCTACGTATAGATTAGAAGTTCTTATCTCTATAGGATATTACCAAAACTTAAACGAATATTTGTTACGTTTATTTGGAATATGAAGCAAAACAAAATGAAACGGAATAATGATATTTCAAAATTTGCGTTTTACGTATTTTTCAAAAATATTTCTCTCAATCTCTACAATGCTCTACACATAAAAATAATATTTTACCTAATTAGCTCCACACTGTTTTTGTTTTTAATTTGAATATTTTGCAACTTATTTGACCTTTAAGCTTTAATTAAAATTAAATTGTGTGTAAAGTTTGTAAATGTATATCAATTATTTGCAAACGCATTTTTTTTAAATAAAAGGAATTTATAATACTAACCTAAGATGCCTCTAAACAGGGCGAATGCGCAACTACTCACTGTTTTCTATGGCGTGTAGGAAATTGTACATGTAAATTTACTTTCCGCGCAACAGCGTATGAAGTCAGAAAAAAAACTTGTGAAACGAGAAATTGCGAATTGTCATTTTAATTATAATGATATTATACAGTGAATACTGTTGTAATCCCGTGGAAACTTCAAATGTCATTTTGGTCAAAATTAATATTAACAAACAATTTAAAAAATATTAATATAAACATGTTAAATATATTTTAAAATATGTTTTGTAAAAAATCGATAAAAAATATTAGATACTTTTTCTCTTGATTTTACTTAGGATACTTCTAGAACGCGCGTCTTCGCTGCCAAACTTTGTGAAACATTGTCTGCCAAACTTTTTTACCTGGCACTAGTTCTTGAAACTAATTCTCCTTAGAATTAGCTTCACGGCACATCAAACAAGAATGCCAATAAAACTAAATATATTAGAACAAATGAGAATAAATAATTAATCAATTGAAAAAGAATTTTGTCAAGATACGACTCTAAATTAGATATATCGCAGGAAAATGGTATTGGGATTGGGTCAAATCTCTAAAAGGTAGATGATCAATCCACGAAAGGTGTTAAAATAAGAACTTTGTTGTAGGATGATTTTCATAAAGAAAGATCAAATCCCTTAATTGTTTTAGTGAAAAGACGAATATTTAGTTAACCATGTTAGCTATGTTAACCCAGTTAACCATTATACCAGTTAACCATAGTCATTGAAATAAAATTATTTATTTAAATATTTAATCTAATTAAAAAATAAATAGGTACTTAAGGTGGTGATATTTTTAAAAACAAATAGGATACTTTTAGTGAAATTTTAAAGATTTTTAATGAATGTAATAAATAAATAATATCTAATGTTCTTACACTTTTATTAAGACACGTTGTTCATTTGTGGCAACTCGAGTTAGAAAGGCACATTTTTTTGTTTTACGATGTATTTTGGATTGTTCAGAGGAACACTTCTCCTCCATGACTTAAAAATAATGATAATTTGACGTGAAATCTCACGCAAACTTAGGTTAGTCCGTTGAACTGTGTCCGTAAATGTTGTAGTAGCTATTTGAAGAGCGTTTCTAAGTAGACAATCTTTTATAAATTCAACTGACTTGTTATAATTTTTTGTTATATCTAATACGATCCCCACAATGTTATATCCATCTAATGGGCCTCGATCTACCTTAGGGCCATATAATGCATGGTTTACTAAATAAACACTTTTAATATGTGAGCAATATTATTTCATATTTTCACTAAAACATCAAATCACTTACTTTCTTTATGGAAATCACCCCATACAGTTTTTATTTTAATATCTTCCCAGACTTGATTGACCCTCTACCTTAGGGATTTGATCAAATATCCATTTTTTATTATCCCCCTGCGACATATATGTCAAACTCCTCGTGTACTATCTGTAATCAGTAGCAGTTATTGATTGCGGAGAAAATGTGTGACCAAACATTTATTTTATTTTTAACTAAATTATGCATAATACGCCCTAAAAATATGCAGTTATTTTGAAAAATATCTCATCATAGCCAATATGCAATATATGCTCTTAAAGTTAAAAAATGTGTCCTAATGCAGCGTTTCCCAAACTTTTTTGACCGCGGCCCGGTACGAGGTTTTAAAATTTTTCGCGACCCACCTTATAAAAAACCCTTTATCTACTCGCACACCAAAATGAACACATTAACATATTAGTTTATGATACAAGTGCATAAAAGTCTTTCACACACGCGTATTGTTAATAAATAGTAGTTTATGATACAATTGTGTGAAGAAGGGCTTTTGTGCATGAGTTGCGAAGTTTTAACCACGAGTCGAAAGCGAGCATCACACGTATAAGTTGTGAGAAAAGACATTAAAAATTGTCACTTTCACTTTTCTTAGGCTTGGATAATCCTTTTGACAGTGAAACCAAAACTTAATTAGTTGTACAGTTTCAAACACTTTTTTTATATTAATTAATTATAAACGTCTTGTTCACTGAGATGAAACATTTCTTCCTTTTCAATTTCGACAGAAAAAGGATCTTAAAACCATATATTGGTTGAAAGAATATCCGGAAAGTAGTCTTTAATGGTATATTAAAGAACGAGTTCAATAAGCGCGGTTTTTCAGCACGCGTCTATGTTTAGTTCTAATGGACAAGTGCGAAAAACGCCTTATGTACAAGTTTTTTATACTATTTTGTCAGTTTTGCGCCCTTTTATGTCATTTCTAAATTTAAATATCGCCGATACTGATGATTTCCTTATAGACTCAAAATAGAAAATAGTATATTACGTAACGAGAGTTGTAAGAAGCATATTACGTACGAACGGAACAGTTTCTACTTTCACGTAATTCCGCGAGTACGTAATTGCCTTACAACTCGAGTTATGTACTATACTTTATCTACGACCACACTAATTTGTTTCTGTTTAATAAGAAAAATATGTTTGATGTAAGAAATTTATTTCCTATTAAGTACATTATTTAACATTATAATAAACAAACAGTTGTATTTTCATATATAACTATTACTCGACATTATTAACTTGATAGAAATGAAAAGAAATACATTCTTAATGGTTACATCCCTTACTATTTAGTACTTATTTGTAGTTTTCGTTAGATTTAAACCTGAAAAAAACGAAATGAATGACATCTTCTATGTGAATACGTTCAGCTCCCCCCGTGCCACAATTCAAACTAACGGAAATTGACGTAAAACTTCCAGTGCCGCGTAAAAAACGCCAACGTAGCTACAGATTTGAACAAAATGGATGGTTAGATCAGATTATATTAGGAGCAGATAAATCAAGACCACATATCGCGCGGCAGCGAGACCGAAATAAGAAAAAAAATTCAATAGTTTAAACAATTTTTATATACTCCCTTCAAATTTATTTTCCCTACCCCCATGTGCCCAATGCGTACATTGGGTTGCCTATATCTATAAGTTGCCCACTCTTATTCCAGTTTAACCCTACATTTAATAATAGTAGCAGCTCTCAACGAATCTTAAACCAAACGCACGTCTGTGTTATCAATCAAAACGTATCATTAATCTTGGACTGTTACATACGTGTTATGATGTATATACATAGTCCACGAACTGTACAATAATGGGCATTGACAATAGTGGTCGTAGTTTACAACAACTTTTCCGATACTTAAAATATTTAAAACAAAGCCTTGCAAATTTAAATTCAATTCATTGAATGTAGCAGATAAGTCGCTTAAATAAGCTACTATTATTAAATAACTTGAAAACGTGTGGAATCTATCCTTAAATGGAAAAATGGCATCTGTTTAGATGGGTGTTCATTCAGAAATACCAAAGCTTCGTCTTCAAGCTCAAACAGACGTTTTGAAAGGTTTCATTTCGAAAGCTATCGTGAATTGCAATACAAAAGGAGGTGTTTATGATCACTCATCATTTCCTTGCTGTAAAAAGTATGCTATTTAATGGACGAGATTTTATGTGGATTACAAACTTGACACATTCTTCCAAAGTCATGTTTAAATTTAGACATGCGTTTACCGCCAAAGCTTATCTATGGATACTACCGTGCAACCATACACAATTAATGGCTTATTCTTGAATTCGTTTAAACAAACCTTTGAGAAAACATTGAGAAGCTTAAGAAACCGTTCTACGGCAACAAGAAGCACAAAATCACCGCGGACGTGTTCACATCCAACGACTCATGAAAGCCAAATGGAACGATAGAGAAGTTGAGGAGTTTATTGACGTCAACAAGCTGAGGATTGTGGAAAAGTAGGTGTTGCCGATAAGTCAGCAGAGTGAGAACGAATCGGGGCAGTTTTGGAAGGACGTAATGTCAGGGTTGAAGTGAAACGACATAGAGAAGGCGACACAGGCCAAAGCCGATTGGAGTATAAGCAGAGGGAGCAGTCCAAGAGCGGTCTAAAAGCAATCTAAGAGAGGAATTCTATTAATGTTAATTGGGAAACTAAATTATTTTCAAAAACATCTGATGAGAACTGGTTGTTCATAAAATCATTGCAAGAAAGATTGACGAAATTTGTCGAGCCTTGTCTTACCTGTGTATTCGGTGTTTTTTAGAGCTGTACAAGTTATAAATCTTATTATTCTATTTTCAGAATCATTATAGTGAACTGTGATAATAATAAAAAAGCAAACGAACTATACCAGTCACCAGAAAATCTCATCTCAGGTCATTCTTCTCGGTAGTCTTTTACAAAACAAAACATTTTCTTGTCGTCGTCAATATATCTGATAAAACACATTACATTCGTATTATCCTCGATATCAGTGCTTTCATCTACTTTGACATCATGTTTTTTTTACTTTAGCAAATATGTGCAATTAGCAAATGTTTCATGCAATCGTCAATTCTCCGTTTAACTGTTGTATTATTTGATAATAGTATCGCCGAATATAAACTTTTTTGCTTTATTCCGCATATATTATTTGCGACAATTTTTAAAGCGGGTATAAGTTTAAGTATTAATTTTTCTCCGCCGCTGTGAGGATACCCAGTCTCTGCTATCAATTTTTATTTTGTGAGGAAACAGTGCTTTTTTCATTATTTTTTTTTGCCGTAATCATTAACTTTTTTATTTTTACATTGTTTTTTTCGCGATCCGGCAAAATAATTCTGCGACCCAGTGCCTGGTCGCATCCACACTTTGGGAAACGCTGCTCTATCGAATAAGGGCTCTATATTCATAGTTTAGTCAGAAACAAATTTATGCGTAACCCTTTATCAGTAGAATGAGAAAATTCATTATGCAATAAAAATATGCAGTTATTTCGAATTATATATTATATGCTCTTATTGATGTAATGAATATGTAAAATAAGTAAGGAAACAAATTTCTGACTAGTCTATTCCTTTGTCAGTAGAGCGAGAAAAAATATTTGGTTACCCTATTGATGTATCATTTAAAATGTTTATACATTGTGTTTTGAAACAATGTTTGCATTATTAGCTACAGTTTTGTGTGCAGAGATGCATCTAATATATAAAATTATTAATATTCTCTAATTATCTCTATATTCATAGTTTAGTCAGAAACAAATTTATGCGTAACCCTTTATCAGTAGAATGAGAAAATTCATTATGCAATAAAAATATGCAGTTATTTCGAATTATATATTATATGCTCTTATTGATGTAATGAATATGTAAAATAAGTAAGGAAACAAATTTCTGACTAGTCTATTCCTTTGTCAGTAGAGCGAGAAAAAATATTTGGTTACCCTATTGATGTATCATTTAAAATGTTTATACATTGTGTTTTGAAACAATGTTTGCATTATTAGCTACAGTTTTGTGTGCAGAGATGCATCTAATATATAAAATTATTAATATTCTCTAATTAATTCAAATGTATTACACATAATGTCGCATTATCCACAATGGTTTACTGATATTGCACATTCTTTGAATTGAATTATTTATATTAGAATAATAATTACTGTACGTGCGCTTTTAAACGTAAAGTTTATTTTTTATGTAATAAGTTTTAATATATGTATTTGCAAAATTATTTTTTTTTTCTAATATATTTTTATAATATATAAAACTTATGCAATGGCACATAAAACTAATTACATGTTTTTAACGAAAACATAAAATAATAATTATAATAACGAACATAAAATAATATTACTTACAAAAACAAATTATATACATTTTTTCATATTAGAATGAACAAGTATTTAAAAAATATATAAATAGTTATTTTTATAAAAAATGTAGACAATTTTTTTCACTAAGAAATTATTATTTTTAAGCAATATAAATCTAAGATTTTTTTTTAAATATCGTTTCTTAGATTACTTATCTTATAAAGATATATGATTTTCAATTTGAAACTTTTATAATTTGAAGATTTAAAATTACAAATTATATTGTATATTATAGGTATATATAATAGGTCCTCGCTTTAGGATATTAATCGAACGCGATTATATTTTAAAATTACTATAATGAGATCCTAATAATAAATTAATTTTGAATAATTCATCGCAAAGTCAGGCGAGACGAAAGCATTTCCCTTTAACTTATTTAGTTATCGAAAGGATTACATTTAATGATTTAACAAATTTTACAATTATAAATTAAGAATTGGTACCAATTGGTAACAGATTGCACAAACAGTGATTTAAATAAAAGTTACACATAAATAATTATATGATTTATTTTGTATGCAATACATTGCTCCAAGAAACGCGCCGCAATTAACAATCGAAATATTGTTGTGCAAGTTTGCGTCTGTGAAAACATCTCTGGACCAGTAGCTGCTAATCCATCTCTCAGATTTATAATTGGTCTAATGATCATTACTTCGCTGCCAACAACACTTTGATTTATTATTGCCTATAAAGATTTTTGAAATCTACAACGCAAATACTGCCGTCCACTGTAGAAAGGCAGTAAGTCGAAATTTTCGAGTTTTGACATTTTTATATCGTTGGAATCAGAAAAAAAAGCTCTATTTAACTAAATAATCGTGAAAATTATTCAAAAATTGTAAAATATTTATTTTTAAGAAAATTAATTACTGCCTTTTAAAAATTCGTAGCCTTGCCACAGTGAAAAGGAGTAAAGCCAATTGCTGCCGTTTTCTTTTGTATACTATCAGTTTTTTAATTCCGTAAGTGGCCTTACTGCCTTTCTTTGTGGTACATAGTATGTGGTAATAGTCGGAAATAATAATATGTCTTAAACTTTGGTCCTTGTTTTCTCAGTTCGAGATTTTTTGACTTACTGCCTTTCTACAGTGGACGGCAGAATAGGTGGTATGATGAATAGATTATTGACATTTTTTTTGATACAGTCCTTGAATCCAATTATATTACGCATATAAGAATATTGTATTAAGCGACAGATATATACAGTAGACTCGCGTACAATGCAGGGGATACGTTGCACGTAATAAGAAACCGCGTTATGCAGGATATACATTATCAGATCTATTTATGCGAGATCAAACATGTTTCGGTACTTACGTACTAACGCTACCGCAGTTACAGAATTGAACAAAATGGATGGTTAGATTACATTATAACGGAGCAGATAAATCCAGACCACATATTTCCATTACCCATGTTTCTAAATCATTGTACGTACAGGGTATCCCAACGAAAATTTGACCCCCCTCCCTATAATTGGAAAACCGAATAATATTTCAAAATTCGCCGAGACCCGTCGATTTTTGTTCTTGGGGGGAGCTTTTTTGACAGTCAAGCCAACTCGATATGTTCATCCCCCTAATGCCTAGCAACCCCAACTTAAAAATTTCAATTGCAACTACCCCACTTGTGGCACATCATTTTAAAGCCCTTTTAATTGCGAATACAGTGACGTACCGTTTTTAGAAATCGGTTGAGATTTGACAGAATTATTGGTTACAAACGAAAAGATGACAAACCAACTTACGCGTAGTAATTTCTACACAAATGCCCACCACTAATAAGTTTTTCATCTACGACACATACCACATATAGGTAATATGGCATTACCTAATTGTTATTGATGTGTCTATCAGTTTACAAAAAAGTCAGAAATGAAATAAAAAAGCTGAAGCAAATAAAACTAGATACTAAAATAGTTATTAGTAGAAGATACTTAAGTTTATCGGAATTCAGACCTTTTCAAAATAACAAAAAATCAGTACTACAAAAAAAGTCGGTGTTTTTTACTTGTGACCAAGAAATCGTTAGTTTCAGCCGTTATTGAAAGTATTAACGTGTGTTCGAAATGGTTTATTCTATCGCGGAAAGAGTAGAAATTGTTGCAATTTATTATCGAAATCACGATTGCGCTAAAGCTACAGCACGAATTTTTAATGCCAATCATCCTGAAAAAAATGTAAACCACCAGTACGTTAAACACCTGATTGACAAATTTGTTGCAACAGGTTCGCTTTTAAATAAGAAACGTGAAGTAATTGGGCCAGTTCAAAATGAAGCAGTTGAAGTGGCAGTTTTGGGTCATGTACAGATGGATAATAAGCAATCGATAACAACTGTGTCTCAAGCTTCTGGCGTATCCCGTTCCAGTGTTCATCGAATTTTGAAAAAACACAAGTTTCATCCATTTAAGATGACGCTGGTTCAAGAGTTACATAAAGATGACTTTGATCGCCGTAACCAATTTTGCGAATACCTTAGTGAACAACTTCTACTGAATCCATATCTTCTCTACAATACATGTTTCTCCGACGAATGCACATTTATGTTGAATGGCGAAGTGAATAGACACAATTGTCGTTTTTGGAGTGATACTAATCCGCATTTAATCAGGGAATTTCAAACTCAGACACCTCAAAAATTGAATGTTTGGGTAGGCATTTTCGGCGACCATCTTGTTGGAACATTTTTCATCCAAGGTAATCTCGATGGAAACACCTATCTAGAATTATTGGAGAGTACAATTGATCCTAGGATAACAGAGATTTTAGAAAGCGACGACAATTTACTAGAAAATGAAATAACCTTCCAACAAGATGGTGCGCCCCCGCACTATGCTGCTGCTGTGCGACAATTTTTGGATGACCATTTCCCAGGGCATTGGATTGGCAGAAGAGGTCCCGTCGAAGTGCTACGTCAGAGAATTGTAGAAGAATGCCGATTAATAACTGCGGATGTTTAATAATGTTCGAAAAGAATTTGAAAACAGACTGTATTATTGTTTGGAAGTTAACGGGGGTCATTTTGAGCAATTCATCAAATAAATCTGATATTATTTGCTTCAGCTTTTTTATTTCATTTCTGACTTTTTTGTAAACTGATAGACACATCAATAACAATTAGGTAATGCGGTCATGTGTAGATGAAAAACTTATTAGTGGTGGGCATTTGTGTAGAAATTACTACGCGTAAGTTGGTTTGTCATCTTTTCGTTTGTAACCAATAATTCTGTCAAATCTCAACCGATTTCTAAAAACGGCACGTCACTGTATTCGCAATGAAAAGGGCTTTAAAATGATGTGCCACAAGTGGGGTAGTTGCATTTGAAATTTTTAAGTTGGGGTTGCTAGGCATTAGGGGGATGAGCATATCGAGCAGGTTTGACTGTCAAAAAAGCTCCCCCCAAGAACAAAAATCGACGGGTCTCGGCGAATTTTGAAATATTATTCGGTTTTCAAATTTTCGTTGGGATACCCTGTATATAAAGAACAGGTAATCGTATATATTTGCTTTTCTAAACAAAAAATCCGAAACTACGTGAAAATGTTAAATTTATCTTACGCGTTATACGGGACTAACTTTATCGCACTATATGAGTGCTAGCTATGTTGTGAGTACTATTTTCTCGTCGCGGTATACGCATGCGCGCCCTACGGGAACGCGTTATACAGTAGTTAACTGTACTATATAAAATTATATTGTAAAACATAGATTCCCAATATTTTTGGATTACCACTTCGTTAGGTAGGAATGAAATTTGCCCAACTTCAGATTTTTTCTGAAATTATTTAGTGATGACACACCATTAACGCAATATTTACGGTTTATTGAAGACGTATATCATTACTTGATAAATTGGGAATACGAAACGTAAGCATTGTTTTCCAAACATTTTATTTGTAAACGAATATGATTCTGTCTATCATGTTGTCGAGTTTACACGTTTTATTTCAATATTTATTATTCAGATTTTTTTGAGAATGGCAATAAAATTCAATGTCTCTTACTAGAAGAGCTTGCTGACACAATACACATTCTTCTTCATCTTACACATCACTCAACTGACTCGGTTGACAGTACAATCACTTGGATTGTACTGTCAACTGAGACATCACTTCATCTGACATCTATATTGTACTGTAATCTTTGGAAACAAATAAATGAGAAAAGTATACATGATAAAATAATGAATACAGATAATTATTTGCTTGAACCACTAAATATATTCTTTATCGGCATACATATTATCTTTATCAGCAATTATATAAAACGATAGACATTTTGTATGTCTAATAATCAATACTTATCGCGATATAGCATGCACCCAACAGCACGTGTATGATGTTTCATTTATATCAGTTTATTTATAAGAACTGTTATAAATATTTGGTTGACAAATTAGTCTTTCGAAAATAACGTTGAACCTAAAAAATGTTAATTTGCGCGATAAAATCTTTATTTGTTAATTACAATTAAATAAATAATGTTGATTGATCATTAAATGTCTGATTTCTGAATTGGTTCGAATTTTGCATATTGTATTGAAAACACTATTTTTTTAAATAGTTAAAGTAAAAGAGTAGGGATCGAATGGGTAGTGGTGCATGGGTAGAAGAGACATGTCGCATAGGCTCTGCTACCCAAGCCCGAACCTCTACGTTAGGTGATATCTGGTAACAAAACCACCTCCCGAGACGCGTTAAAAACCCGCATGGAATGAGGCAGATGTAGTGTTTCTGGTTCGGATATATCCGAACCGCGATTTTCGGTTCAAAAACCGAAACCGCATAACCGTCATAAAGATCCGCGGTTTTCGGTTTTATCTAAAAATAAATAAAAATAAAATACATAGAATTACTGCTCTTTCAAACATTGCAAACTGTTCTTGCAAAAATGGCAACCATCGACGCTATATTTGTTCCAATTATTTTCAAAATCTTTTATTCGGAAAGCAATAGCTGGCCGGTTTCCCAACCAAATCTTGCCAAAATGTCCTTCAGGTGTTTTGAACTTAATTCAAAATGAATACGAAGAAAAAAACGATTTTAAAGTTTCAAGAATTAACAGCAAATGCACAAAAAAATTAGTAGTACCTACTCCAGATGAGTGGACTAATTTGAGACGCCGAAGATACTTAAACAATAATATTCATGGAGAAAACAATTTTTATTGCAATTTAGGCTTTCTGCGAATTGAAGGAATTTGTTATGCAAATAATATCGTAATAAGTGTTGCAAAACATTTATGTTCATTTAGTATCAGTTTCAGAAATGATATTGTGGGAACTACACATGATCGTGCCCGGGTAATTAAAAAAATGGTACAGATTGTCCTGTTGAACTAATTTGCATTAACCATACAATTCATCTCGCTGTTTACGACACTTTTTAGAAGAAGTCATCTCAAGTAGAAAACAGTTGCAGCAGTGAAGATGAAGATTTGTTTGTTGAAGAAGTTGCTTAAATTAAAAGTAATTTACAAATGGTAAGAAAACTTTTGTTCGTTTATCTCCGATAAAATCAGCTTCCTACATTGAAACATAAAAGCTTGGGTAAAAAGCTTTTACGCTTTAAAAACTTTAAAACGAAATTGAATTAGCAATGGACATCAATAGAAGACCGACCATCTTCGGTCTTCTATTGAACCAATATAAGAAGAAATTATTCTTCTAAAAGCAATAAAGACGGTTCTAAGAGATTTAAATTCAGTGCATCTAATTGAAAACGTTAATTTTCAATTGTTATGAAACTTTATCTCTAGTAGTAACAGTAGTTATCTCTAGTAGTACGTAGCAGTAACAAAATTAAGCAGGCGATGATTCTAACATATTTACGGCACAAGGTGTAATAGGACTATTGGAAAAGAAATTAATTGGTTCTAATATAAGCAAAGCTTCAATGAAAAATATCATGGAACGTTTGAAGATTCGTGAAAATCTGGAATTAACAGAATTGGCTGGATGCTTATTAGCTTATGAGATTCGAAAATTCCAACAAAGTCTTTTTAAATATTGGCCGAAAATGTTTTTGAACGACTTTATCCAGACAACAATAAGGTTGAAGTCGAAGGTGAATATTCGGCAGATTCAGAAGAATTAGATGGAGTGACCAATCCAAACTATTCCTTGAGAGATGAAGTTCAAAAAGCTATTCAAGAAGTATTAAACAAAAATACTTATATGCTAACAAATCGCTAAATTCTATGAAAGAGGAGTTTGTTAAAAATTAAAGAACTTCTGAGAGAACAAAAAGATCAAATATTTTGTTTCAAGCACTCTCTACAATTAAAGCTACATCCACCTACTACGAAAGATCATTTGCACTAAGCGCCAACTTTTGTACAAAACTAAGATGTCGTGACTAAGGACAAGTGACTGATACTACCGGCAAGTTCGGACTAGGTCTTCGCAATGAGCGAGGAGACAGACTGATCGAGTTCTGTCAAAAGGAAGACATGATAATAACCAACACCTTCTATCAGCTTCTTCCACGTCGGCTTTATACTTGGAAAGCACCATCAGACGGAAAATCAGGTATAATTAGAAACCAGATCGACTACATTATGATCCGTAGAAGATTCAAAAATACTATTACGTCCGTAAAAACATATCCAGGAGCGGACATAGCTCTTTCTCTCTCTTTCAGCCGCCATGCGCCTAGAATTGAGGCATAGGCCTCTCTTAGTTTACTCCATCGGTCTCGATCTTCAGCAGTACTCATCCAGTGCAGTCCTGCCACTTTCTTAAAATCATCGTACCACCGTAAGATTGGTCTTCCTCTTGATCTTCTACCTGTCCATGGTCTCCAACGCAATAATTTCCCATTCCATCTATTGTCTTTGTTACGGGCGATATGTCCTGCATAGTCCCATTTGAGTTGAGATGCCCTGTCCACTATGTCGGTCACTTTGGTCTTGTTTCGAATGTATTCGTTTTTCTTTCTATCTCGTAGCGATAGACCCAACATTCTTCTCTCCATGGCCCTCTGAGATACTCTTAGTTTGTTCGCAATTTGTTTTGATAAGGTCCATATTTGTGCTCCGTATGTTATTATTGGTAGGATACATTGGTCATATAGCTTTGAGCGCAGTCGTAGGGGTATCTTTTTGTTGGTTAGTATACCTTTGAGTTTTGCAAATGACGCCCAACCCAGTCTAATTCTCCGTTCAATTTCCATGTTCTTGTTATCCTTGCCCAGGGTTATTTGTTGGCCTAGATTGACATATTCGTTTGCGTTTTCTATCCTTTGGTTGTTAATTATTATATTTGGATCTTGGAGACACATTGTTTATGTTCATTTTTAGCCCTATGCTTTTTGATTTTTCCTCCAGGTCTGTTAACATTTCTTTCAGATCTAGGGAGTTTTCTGCGAATAATACGATGTCGTCTGCGTATCTTAGGTGTGTTAGCTTTTCGCCATTTACGGTAATTCCTCGATTTGACCAGTTGATTTGTTTAAAGACCCCTTCTAGAGCCAAGTTGAACAATTGTGGTGCGATGGTGTCACCTTGTCTGATTCCTCTCTTCACCTCAAATGTGTTTGTTTTTTCGTGGGCTCTGACCGACGCTTTGGCATTCTCATGGATTTTTTTGAGAAGATTAGTGTATCTGTGATCGATGCGGGCTTCCGTTAATTCGTTGGTTATAGCCCAGTGTTCTATAGCTTTTTCGTAGTCAACAAAGGCCATATGGAGTGTCATGTAGTTTTCGGTCATTTTTTCATTTAGAAGTTTTACTGTTAGTAGGTGATCGTTTGTGCTTAACCCCTTTCGAAATGCCGCCTGTTGAATTGATTGGTAGTCCTCAAGTTTTCTATTTATACGGTTTGCAATTACTTTGGTGAAAAGTTTATAGAGTTGTGACAGCATACTTATTGGTCTATAGTTTTGTAGGCACGTTAGGTCCCCTTTTTTGAATACTAATACTATTGACGTTTCGTGCCATTTTTCAGGGATGTTTTCCTCTTCAAGGCACTTATTGAAGAGTAATTGTAGTCTTGGTATGATTATGTCTGAGGCTTGTTTTATCATTTCGATTATTATTTCATCGTTTCCTGGAGCTTTGTTGTTCTTCATCGATGTTACTGCATATAGTATTTCATCTTCTGTTATTTCCGGGATTTCCTCAGAACCGACATTCAAGACCTTTTGTCTTTCCTCATTTATTGGGTTTTTAGTCCTCGACCGGTATAGTTCGCTGTAGAACTTTTCTATAATTTTCAGCATTTCGTCCCTGTTTCTGTATTCCTTCCTTTCGGAATTCTTCAGGCTTATGATTTCTCTTCTTCCGTCTTTTCGTCTCAGGCATTTCAAGTTTTTATTATCTTCTATCGCGTTCGTCACTTCCTCTTCATAATGTGTTTCCAGATCCTTTCTTATCATCTTCCTTGTTTCCCTCTTTATCTCGCGGTATTCAGGTGTGTTTTTACTTTCTCTGAACATCTTTTTTTTCGATCATTTGTTTTGTTTCTTGTCTCAGTTTGCTTTTCCTTCTTGTATCTTTTTTGACTAATTCAAATGCTGTTGTGGTAATTGTTGTTGTTATTTGTTCGTCTAGCTTGTTAATGCCTAATTGGTGGTTGTGCTTTTTAAATTTACTTTCCAAGACCGTTCGGTAGGTATCTTGTTTTTCTTTAAGGAGTTCATTATCTATTGTATGTTGGAGTCTTTTGGTTTTTCTTTTTGTTTTCTCTACTGAAATTCTTGCTCTTACTAGCCGATGATCGCTACCGGTGTGAAATGAGTTCAAAACGGTGATGTCTCCCACTATTTTTTTAGACGATGATAAAATATAGTCAATCTCATTCTTAGTTCTTCCATCAGGGCTCAACCATGTCCATTTTCTTTGCGGTTGTTTTCGGAAGAAGGTGTTCATTGCGAATAGCCTCTGTTTTTCTAGTAAGTTATATAGCATATGCCCTCTGTGGTTTCTCACACCCAGTCCGTGTTTTCCTATGTAGTGCTCGTCTTCAGAGAACTTTCTTCCAATTATTGCATTGAAGTCACCAATTATAAGGTCATGGTGGCATTTATCGACTTCTAGGACTTTTTCTATGTCTTCATATAGGGTTTCCACTGCTTCGTCTTCGGAACTCGATGTTGTGCGTATATTTGTATTATCTTGATTGTGCAGTTATTGGAGAATTTTAGTGTTAAGTAGGCAATTCTCTCTGATATTCCGTGGTAACTCTGAACACATGCTGCTATTCTTGGATGTACTAGAAACCCTACTCCTCTTTGGCTTTCGTCCTCTTGTCCTTTACAGTAGAGCATTCTTCCTGATTGTAGCTTTAGTAGGTTTTCTCCGTGTCGCCTGACCTCACTCACGCCAAGAATATCGCATTTTATTTTATCCAATTCGTTCTGTAGATCAAAGAGTTGTGCGTATGTTAGTAGTGATCGACAGTTATATGTTGCAATTTGGATAATGTCTTTGTCGGGGGTACTTCCTTGTTTGCGCGAACTTTTGCCTCCCCCATATTTCTTGAGGCAGACCCTCGTATCGAGGGTGTGGGGTTGGGAATTGATATCCTTACCCACCTGGGGACTTTTTCCTTTGTGTTTAAAATTCGCCATCTAAGAGGTTATTAGGATTTATTCCACCGTGCTATCCTACTGCATGTTGGTGGAAGTCGTTTCAGCCGCTCCTGACGTGGAGAACAGACGCTGTTTGCAGCCGCCCACTCTGGATAAGACGCCGCAGTGCTAGTTTTGTCCGCCCCGGCTATTTGATTTCACCGGTATCACCCATATCTGGGAGACGTTCCCCTATCCGCCACCTGGGGAGGCGCCCGATGGGGGACTAGCAACCCCGCACGGACATAGCATCCGATCATAATCCAGTGGTAGCTGCAATTCATGTAAAACTGAAATAACTCGTTCGGAAAACAACTAAGGAACGTATGGACCCTAGAATTCTGAAGGACAACGTAGTGTACAAAAATGTTGAGGAAAACATAAACGACAAATTAAACGAACTAAGACACAACGATAACAATAATATCACTATAAACCAACAATGGCAAAACATAAACCAAGTACTGAAGGATGTAGGCAATGCAGAATTGAAGTTCATAAAGGGAAAGAACAAGGAATGGATGACACAGGAGATACTAGACCTAATGATGATACGAGGTCAATATAAGACCAAAGATGTACAAATCTATTAGACCATAAACAATGACTTCAGAAGTAAAGTGAGACAAGCCAAGGAAAAATGGCTACTTGATGAGTTTCGAAAGGTTGAAGCCTATCAAGACAAATACGATTTTTTCAATATGCACAAAAAGGAAAAAAAATGACTGGGAGAGGAAAGAGACGACAACCAGAAAGAACAAGTTACGAAACCAAACAACAAGCCTCGGAAAACTTATATGGACACACGGATACGACATTTGCAAGGAAGAAAGGAAGAAGATTTACGAATTGGGACCTGGAATATTCGAACCATGATGCAAACGGGAAAAATGATAGAAATAGGCAACGAATTAGACAAGTTTAAAATGGATATCGTAGCACTCCAGGAACTTAGATGGAAAGGACAAGGAAGGATAGATAAACAGAAGTATTCTATATTCTATAGCGGATGCTCAGATGTTGCTGGACAACATGGAACTGGCTTCTTTGTCAATAAAAAAATGAGAGCATCAATTATTAGCTTTACACCAATAGATGAAAGGCTCAGTACAATGAAGATACATGGGAAGTTCAACAGCATTACTCTCATAAATGCATATGCACCAACAGAAGACAGCGGTGAAGAATCAAAAGACCGATTCTATGATGCTCTGGAGAATGTCTGTGCAAGAACAAGCACCTATGATACCTTAATAATAATGGGAGACTTCAATGCTAAAATTGGGAAAGAACATTTCGCAATCGAAGTATGATGATGATGAATGAGACAAGCCCAAACGGCATTCGTCTATGCCAATTAGCCAACGCAATGTCGCTGCGAATAAAAAGTACAGCCTTTGAGAGAACAACTATATACAAAGGCACATGGAAAATGCCGGGAAGCCAACTGGTGAACCAAATCGACCACGTACTTATAAGGAGAAGATACGGCTCATCAATAACCAATGTGAGGACCCACAGAGGGCCAAACTGCGATAGCGACCATTTCCTGGTAGTGGGAAAACTACGGCAGAGAATATCAAATGTCGCCAAAACTAAAGGTAAAAAAAGGGAGCAGTGGGATACAGACCAGTTGAGCAAAAACGAAGCCCTAAACAAATATCAAAACGCTATCAGCATGGAGTTAGATAGACTCCCAGCCCATAGCAATATTGACGATGACTGGAAGTCCATGGAGAGTACAATAATCAAAGTAACCAAAGACGTAGTAGGGACAAAAAGAAAATCAAGAAACAGAGATTGGTTCGATATGGAATGTAAAAGGGTTATAACAGAAAAGAATTATGCGCGACAAAAGATGCTGCAAAGAAACACTAGAGCTAATAATGCAGTATACCAAGAGAAGCGGAGAGAAGCCAACAGGTGCCTACGGGGGAAAAAAGAGAAATAATGCATAAGAAAATAGAAAGCATAGAAGAGAACTTTAATCAACGCAGAGTGAAGGATTTCTATAGAACAATCAGAAATGAAGCGAAAGGGTCCCAGCCAAAATTAAACATATGCAAGGATAAGAACGGAAAAATCCTAACGGAAGAGAAAGATGTCATGGATAGATGGCGCCAGTACTTCGCCGAGATATTAAATGTTGATCATATGAAAGACCTAGAAGAGCCAGAAACAGTAATATACACAGCTCAAGAAAATACCGAACCACCTACATTGGATGTAGTCAAAACAGCCATGGAAAAGCTTAAAAATGGTAAGGCACCCGGCGAGGACGGCATCACTGCCGAAATCTTAAAACTGGCCGGAATAGATGCACATAAAAGACTGCACCAACTAATATGCAAAATATGGAAAGAAGAACAGATGCCTGAAAGGTGCAAAACTGGGTTAATCTGCCCTATCCACAGAAAAGGCGACAAAACAAACTGCGACAATTACAGGGGAATAACACTACTCAACACTGCATATAAGGTACTCTCCAATGTGATATTCGACAGGATAAGACCGTATGCAGAAGAAATATTAGGAGAATATCAATGTGGCTTCCGACAAAGTAGATCAACTCTGGATCAGGTGTTTGTGCTAAGCCAAGCAATGGAAAAATGTTATGAATACAACATCGACCTGCACTGTCTGTTAATCGATTTTAAAAAAGCATTCGACAGTATTAAAAGAGCAAAACTAGGAAGTGCACTTGCTCTAATGGGTATCCCACATAAACTTGCCAAACTAGCCAAGATGACAATGGATGGATCCAAGGCCAGAGTAACAGTCCAAAACAAAACATCAAAGGAATTTGAAATAAGAACCGGTGTTAGGCAGGGAGATGCCTTGTCAGCTGTTCTTTTTAACCTTGCGCTACAAAATGCAATTGGAAACCTCGAAAATAAGGGAAATATCATAACAAAATCATACCAAATGTGTGCGTACGCGGACGACATACTGATCATGGCTAGGGACAACAGAACTCTAGAAGAATTGTTTTTAAAAATAGAAGAGGAAGCGAGCAAAGTCGGCCTGAAAATACATGCAGATAAAACAAAATACCTAAAACTGTCACGTGATAACCCAAGAAGGGCTCCTCAAAACTTCATTATAAAAGATCATCGGTTTGAAGAAGTTCAAAATGTCAAATATCTTGGAGTAACTTTCAATAACACAAATAATCTATCACTGAGGGTACAAGATAGAATCCAAGCTGCGAATCGATGCTATTATTCACATCTGAAGCTCTTCAAATCAAAAATCATCTCACGTAAAGCAAAACTGCGAATATATAAAACCCTGATCAGACCCGCGCTAACTTATGGAGCTGAATCCTGGAGTATGTCGGAAGCAGACAAAAACTCTCTTCGTATTTTTGAAAGACGGATTTTACGGAAGATCTTTGGACCAGTGAGAGAGGAAGAAGGATACAGAATTCACATGAACTACGAACTTCAAGAACTAATAGAAGGTGAAGACATAGTAAGATTCATTAAGGCACAGAGACTTCGATGGGCTGGCCACATGATTAGAATGCCGAGTGCAAGAGCACCCAGATCCATCCATAAAGCGCAACCTAACACCTCAAGAAGCAGAGGTAGACCCAGAACCAGGTGGAAAGATAAGATAGAGGAAGATGTTGAAACTCTACAAGTAGGAAACTGGACACGTGTCGCTGAAGACCGTCAAAGGTGGAAGGGGATTGTTAACGAGGCCAAAGCTCACCCTGGGCTGTAGAGTCAGAAGAAGAAGAAGTAGAAACCCGGAAAGGCAGCAGGACCTGACGAAGTGCTTGCTGACCTACTAAAACTTATCGGAGAAGACTCCATAGATATTCTATTAAAACTGTTTAACAGCATTTATGAGACGGGCAGAATTTCTAGCGATTGGCTAGCCTCAACATTCTTGACACTGCCAAAGAAAACTAAAGTCAGAGAATGTTCGGACCACAGAATCATTGCCCTAATGCAGGGGTTCCCATAATGCGGCCCGCGGGCCAAATGCGGCCCATGAATTCGGCCCGCGATATCGATACGATATATTATATTTTTATTAAAAAATAAATAAGTAAATAGTAAAATAAATAATAAGTATTAGAAATAAGATATAATAAAATATTTTAATATTTAAAAACAAATTCTTACAGAGCTTTAATCATAAGCGTTGGTATTAATAAAATATTGTTTAGTTAGAAAAATATTTTAGTATGTTAAAAATATTTTATATGTTGTTATATATGTTGTAGTTAGTATGTCTAGTCTAGTTTATTACACATTTGTACAGAAACAATAGATACAGTCTCAAATAGATACAGAACTTTTCTACAATAATAGATCATTTAAGACATGCAATTTGAATTGATAGAATTACAGGAAAATATCGATGCTAAGATTACTTATCGGAACAATTCGTTAATTGATTTTATAAAGGATTACCATGCGTGAATTATCCGAAATACGAAAACATGCTCAATAAATGTTTTCATTATTTGGGAGCACATACACGTAGGTATATTTGCGAAAAAAACCTTTTTCGTTTATGAGCATAAATAAGACGAAAAAATGATTAAAAATATTATATAATACGATGGATTTTAGTTATTTTTTTGTTTTAATAAATATATAATTAAAGATTTATATTTATATTAAATTTAGTATACCAATAAAAAAAATAGTTTTAAAACAAAAAAATTGTTTCGATTTTATTCCGCTCCTTTTTGGCACGCCAAAAAAATCGGTAATATAAAATTGGCCCTTCTAAGAAACACTTTGGGAACCCCTGCCCTAATGCGTCACACCTTGAAAATATTTTTAAAGATCACACATTACCGAATTTATAAGAAGTTAGAATAAGACATCAGTGACTCTCAAGTGGGTTTTAGGAAGGGCGCGGGAACAAGAGAAGTGCTCTTCGGACTAAACGTACTGAGGCAAAGTTGCCTAGATATGAATCATGATATGTACATCTGCTTTATCGACTTTCAAATGGCATTTGATAGAGTCCAACACCCAAAACTCCTAGAGATAGTAAAGAGAAAAAGCATCGATAGCAAAAACATAAGAATAATATCCAATCTCTATTGGCACCAAACAGCACGGGTCAAAGTCGAAGAAGATCCGAGTGAGGAGATAAGATATGTCGAGGTGTTAGATAGGGATGTGTATTGTCGCCGCCTCTCTTGTTCAATATATATATATATATAGTGAAGGCGTCTTAGAAGAAGCGCTGTCAGAGGAAACCGGTGGTATTGTCATAAACGGGGAAAGAATTAACAACTTGCGATACGCAGACGATACCGTTATCTTCGCCGACAGTCTGGAAGATCTACAACATCTGGTTGAGTTAACAAGCATTTTCTGCAAGAGATATGGCCTAGATATGAACCTAAAGAAAACCAAAGTCATGGCAACTCCAAAAAACCAAAGCACAAATCACAATAGACCATCTATAAATATTAATAACGACAACCTGGATCCTCTACAAATATCTTGGCACATAGGTAACTGAAACAGCAGAACACACAAAAGAAATCAAGTCTCGAATTGAAGTAGCTCGCAGCGCTCTCATAAAAATGAATAAAATACTCTGCAGCCGAGATATAACATTAGAACTGAGAACCAGAATACTAAAATGCTATATATTTTCCATTCTATTCTATAGAATGGAGGCTTGGACACTCAAATCAGAGAGCATAGAAGAACATAGAAGATAAACATCAAGAACATAGAAGCATTTGAAATGTGGTGTTATAGGAGGATGCTGAGAATACCATAGGTTGACAAGTTTTCAAATGAGGAAGTACTACGCCGAATGAATAAAGACAAAGAAATTAGTTTCACCATAAAATGGAAAAAAATAGAATATCTATGACATGTTATGAGAGGAGATAGATATAATATTCTTAAGCTAATTATTCAAGGCAAAATAAAAGGCAAGAGAACGATTGGCAGAAGAAGAATCTCTTGGCTGCGCAACTTGAGGGATTGGTTTGGTTGCACGTTCGCAGAACTCTTCAGGCGGACGATTGATAAGTTCCAAGTAGTGGTGATGATAACCAATCTCTGAAGGAGCGGAATTTCAAGAAGAAGAAGGTGTTGTTTAAATATCAGGCACTACTACCAAAGCTTCTTAAAAACCGAACCCGAAACCGAAACTGCGGTTTATAATTTTCAAAAACCGCGGTTTTGAAAAAGTATTACGGATATTCAGACACCCTAGGCAGAGGTCTTGGCGAACGAGAGCGGGCGAAATAGCCCTCGGAAAATGATGTTGGCGTGAGGCTAGATACCTTATCCCGGGAAACAACACTTTCTACGAAAACTGAAAATGATGCCTCGAACTATGATGGGATTAAACGGAGACGAACAAAGCAACGACAAAAATAAAATGAATGGAACGTTGCCATGTGGAATGTGCGAACGCTCTATAGGTGAACGCAGGCCGCGTGGTAAATTGAGAACAGAGTGGTGGAAGACGCGAAGCAATCGGGATGGTAAATTGGGAAGTCTTTACAAGAAACCAAAGTAGATGGGCAATCCCCATTGAGAAGAACGTAAAAGCCCTAAACGATCCGTAACGGCAAGAAGAAGAAAGTAAAAGAGTTATTAGCACTACAATAATAATTGGCATATACTGAGTGTGTAATTATTTAAATATTTTGCGATTTGTTTATGTTTAAATATAAGTATCAGTTTTTAATATAAAGGGAACACTATT
The DNA here is from genome assembly GCA_944588485.1 of Phosphuga atrata. Lineage (NCBI taxonomy): Eukaryota > Metazoa > Arthropoda > Insecta > Coleoptera > Silphidae > Phosphuga > Phosphuga atrata. The sequence goes on from OX155894.1 coordinate 80,731,191, forward strand.
TCACAGCTTCACAATAACTGCTTTAGTTTGGAAATTCTTTACGACTCGAAAAGCTTTCTAAGTTATGAAATAAGCTGAAGAGTAAACTAAAAAATATCCTAGTAGCATTATATGTTAAAATTATTGGAATATTGCAATCACCAGATGTTTTAGTATTTCGCCCCATCAAAGATGCTTCGTGAAAACCTATAAATCCACCAATCCACTCAAAAGTATCATTAAAAATTTAGTTTAATCCAATTTACAAAGTAGTCGTAATTAACAATTGTAAATCGGCGGGTTATCAGCTGAACGGTTTTGAAGCTTCTGGTTTCGCCCCTTGTGACATTAATATCATAATTATCAAATAGCTGGTGGGTATTTTCCTTTGGTTTAAATGGTTGATTGTGATATTCTCGAATTTCGCAAAAATAAATATTTTGTTTGAATTCGTGTAATTTAATATCTGGTTGCGTAATAACGCTACTTCCGATTTTTAACGGATATGGCGTCAATGGATAACTGCGATAACAACAATTATCTTTTTTTAATGTGTATATTAAAATGTGGTTATCTCTTTGTGGTCACACACAACATAATAATGGATAATTTTCAATTTTTATTTTCGAAATGTAAATATAATTGAGAGTATTAACTACAGGTATAATAATAATGGCTTTGTGTACGCATCTGAAACAGTTTGGTTACTATTCTTTGGAAAAAATTACTATTCTTACTATTCTTTGGAAAAATTCATAAATTATTTATAAACCAAAATAAAATTACCCATTAATAAATGTTTTGTTAGACGTAAATATTAGCATAATATAGGTAATTTTATAAAGAAATGACATCTGATGACCGCAAAGTATATTTAATGCTACTTTGGTGAAATAAATAATATCTCAATATTGAAATAACATGTACATTTGCAAAAAAAATTCAATTATGAAATACGTTCTGTTATTATATACTTGGAAATATCAAACTCGTTAAGCTTTCGCATTAGATAAATGGAAAATTGAATTTACATTTAGAGGAAATTAAGTTAAATTGAAGCTACTTAGGTTGCAGCTGTGAAATTGAATTAAATTGTGCTATTACATATTTCACAAGGTTAATGGGTAAATGGGTAAATCATGAAAATTACAAAAATAAATCTCGCCTTCCTTGATAAACTACACGAATATGTTAATCGATTTAAAGTACTTTGAAAATTATGAGCTTAACATTTTCTAGTTATATTCAAATCTATTATATTAGTTATATTTCTTAAAGTTTTTGGTCCAATCTTGGTCTCAGGATTATGTCAGTCTAGCTACGCTCATGTTTATCTTGCTAGTTTTATTTGTCTGAACACTTATCCGTCCATATCAACGTACCCCTTTTGTGGTACAACTCAAGACTTTTCTAGTCTAGACAAGTGTAAATGACACTTCTCCAGATTAGATAAAATCATATTCTTCGGTAGTGTAGTTTTTAGTGTAGACAACATACCCGTCTGGCAATGCGGGAGACCCGGGTTCAATTCCTGGTCGGGGAGGCGACATCTAGTGCGGTTTTCACAAATCGTCTGGGCTGCCCAACCTGAATGAATGAAAAAATGCGCTACCGGGTTGGCGCATAAGCAAAACCCAAAGTGGAATAGGGGTTTAGTGAGAGCTTCCCCCAAACCACTTAATAAAAAGATTAGATAAAATCAGATTTGACTAGTCTATTCTGACTCGACAAAATTAGATAAGACCAGACTAGACCAGACATGTCCATATCAGACCAGACATGGCCATACAAGATTAGGCATTAGCATACAAAAGTCGACAAGATCAGTGAAGACTAAAATGGACAACTAAGATCGAATAAGACCAATCAAGACCAACAAAGACTCGACAATAGCGGAAAATACCGGACAAGACTAACCAAAACCAGACTATACTATAATTATTATAAAGAGCACGTATCTCCCCAGAAAAATAAATAAATCAATGGATTGGAAGTCGAAACGGATCTACGGATTAAGTTATCATCTTGTTCTGAAAATCTATATAATTTCTGGTTAACAAGAAACAGCATCACTTTTATTTACAATTCATTGGTTTTAGACTTCTTTATATTCTCGCGAGAATCTGTTTTATTGCCATTTATTTGATAATCTGTTTTATTGCCATGAAACTATTTAGACATTCATAACTGCTTTATGTTGTCTTTAGGCGAAATATAAAAATTCAAAGTAGAAATATAAAAATAGCTGGACCACAGGAAACGTTTGGGAAGTGCTGGCCAAATGTAAAGATCTATAATTATAATTAATTTAATCATAATTATATCGTGGTATAGTATTATAATAGCTTATAGTTTCTGTACTGAGATAATTATCTAGTCAAAAAATACATGAATAATTTATAGAAACTTATTTTATTTCATTGAATAAACAAATTAAAATGTCATTCATTAAGGCTCGTAATCAATATTATTGCAAAATTACTAATAAGATATATAAGAATACTTTTCTATACGTCATATTAGGTGTTTACAATTAACTTGTCGGCTACTTTATATAAATTTAATTATGATTACATTGGTATATAGGTAGTAAGTTCAATCTTGTGTTAGAAACATTGGTATTTTATGCAGAATAATAAAAAATAGTAAATATACATGTGAATCTAATTATTTTATATAATAAACTACTAACTTTTACGTTGATTTTTTCTTATTCTATTTCCCGAAAAATAATATTTTCAAGGAAAGTAGAAAACATTTATTCTATTCACTTTCCGTTTAGAGAAATTAAGTATCCCTGCAGATATGAAACCTTTTTTAAGTAACCAAATATTTTGTTGGAATTAACATTTTGTGAACACCGTACATATATTAGGTTTATCAAAATGAAGTACTACAATAGAAGAAAGACTATTCAAATAATGTATGAATGTAGTCTGTCAGTCTATGATACGATACCAGAATTATAACTATTATTTGCGGCAATTTGTTTAATGGTTTTTAATTCTAAATTATAATTGGCTTTGGATAGTGGGGCCTGTGTACTATCTAAAGCCAATTATAATTTAGAATTAAAAACCATTAAACAAATTGCCGCAAATAATGGTTATACTCCAGGTATCGTAGATAAACTTATATTCAGAAAGGAAAAGAAACGGATCTTCAACAAAATTCTCAAAAAATCAGAAAACGAAGAAATTAAGCAATATCGTAGATTAAGCTATATAGGTAACAGCAGTCGAAGAATAAGTTATGATCTAAATCAATGCAATATAACTTCAGCATTTTATAACAATTATACAACTAAAAACATATTAGTTAACAATAAACTAAATTCTATAGACCAAAACGAACGGAGTGGAATTTACCAAATAAAATGTAACGATTGCAACGCATCATATATAGGTCAAACAGGCAGGACATTTAATATTAGGTTTAATGACCACATGAGATCCTACAAAAATAAAAAATCAGATTCAAATCTAGCCAAACATTTGAATGAGCCGAATCATACCTGCTATAAAGAAAATCTACAAATTTTACACATCAGCCTTCAGCTGAATCTTTAAATTTTATTCTTATTATATCAATTGTCCCTAACAAAAGGACTGCTGTTAGTTTCTTATATTAACCATTTCATTACTATTCTCATAAAAAGGAAGTATAATATTTTCATATTAAACAAATAGTATATTTATTTATAGCGTATTTTCCCAATATTGGAAAAAGTTACGTTAAGCACTTTGACGCACTTTGACTCGCTTCTTGACGTTCTTCTTATTTTGCCAGTATTTCTTTCATTTTGTTGGAGAATGCCAATTTTCTTCGGTCAGACCATTTAGGTCTCTAAGCTTTAAGTTTTGTTTGTTCTGGTTGGACCAGTTGTTCACTTTGTTACGGACGGAGTCTCTGTCTCATGTGTCGGTTATTTTAGTATGTCTTTTTGTACTTCATCCATGGTGTTGTACTTTTGAGTGATGATATGTAATCTAGTATTCTTTTGGTTAGTCGGGTATTCGGTAGTCTATCTATGTGCCCGAAGAATTCCATTCGTCTTTTTCTAATATAAATTTCGATGTTTGAGTATTTTTCAATTGTCTTGATTGACTGTAGTCGGTACCCGCCAGGAGTAAGCCTTGCTCCTAGCAATGATTTTTCTTTCTTCTTTTTCTTTCAAAGATATGTTCAAAAGAACGCATCTATCCGCATATGTATAAAGTTGGCTATGAACGTCAAACATAATAGTCAAAGTTTTTGGCAGTGTTGACAGAACGTAGCGTTTATAAGGAAATACCAACCCGTAGAATTGGTGTGCAGTACAAGAGTAAGTACTTTTACCGGATGTAATAGTAGATGTACTAGTGCCGGATTATTGGAAAGTTTTTGACAGTGTTGACAGAACGCAGCGCCTCTAAGGAAATATCAACCCCTATAATCAGTGTGCAGTACAAGAGTAAGTACTTTTAATGAATGTACTAGTAGATATACTAGTGCCGGACTATTGAAATGTTCAGATTACTGGATTGTATCGAAGAATTCATGGTAAATCACGAATCAGATTCATCAAAGTTTTAGGCAACCAAATGTACTCGTGTGCTTTCCAAAGGAAGGAAACTCCAATATAAAATTAATAGTCAGCGATATAGAGATAAGAATAAGAAGAAAACTCTTGCAATTCAGAAATTTCTAAACATCGAAGAATCACAGCTGAGAAGGAGGAAAAATTAAACGTCGTAAAGAATATTCCATACACAAATTAATTTACATACAGATAAATCTTCAAAAGCAGTTATAAGTAAAGGTCGGAACTTTAGGCATTAAAAATTGTTAGAATAGGTAGGTTATTAGGTTGTCAAAAAACAGAAAATAGGTTTTTAATAGGATCTATAAAGTTAAGAAAGATATGTAGGTTTCCAAAAATGTTCGCTGAAAATTTTATATATTTTTTATTAAAATTTATAAAAGTTCATAAGTATTTGATTGAAACCTTTATGTGCTTTGCCCATCTATATATTGCACAAAATGAATTTCTTAAATTCTATAAATAATTTTAAAAAACAGTACTTATAAAATGTATACAAAAGTAAAAAAACATTTCTTAATTATTATTGTTTGTTTCGGTGTCATATTTGCTGTTGCAATAAACTACCATATTTTTTTCTAAATTGCCTGGTGTAAGGCTGTGCCTTCTGTCAGATAAAACCATTTTATATGCGGAAAAAGAACGTTCAACATCGCATGCCATTACCGGTGCATACTTTAACATTACCGCTGTTTCTGGCGTTATGTTTTCAGGAAGCTCAACATTTTCGCCACTTAAAATTTTTCCTACATTCCGTAAAATAGAAAAGTCTGGATTTTTTTCTAAAACAGCCTCAAGTTTTAAAAATGCACTTCGTGCATTTTTGCCTGGTGCAGTTTTCAAATGTTTTAATACATTGTCCACTAATGATACACTCTGTTAATGGGGTTCCAGTTTTTTCCAATTTTGTAATTGTTTTTGGTGAAAATTGGATGAAATATATTGCAAAGAATTTTTAATGTCTGTATTTTTAAAACAATGTTGTGCCTTGCGTATAGACTCTGCACTACTGCTACAGTAAAATTCCATTACAACCTAAGAAAATATAAAGTTTGGTTGGCAAAATGGGAACACAGAAAATCAAACCTTTTTCACAGCATGAAAATTGTTGTAGTAATAAAATGCCGCTTCTAGCCAAGTATTCCATCTTGTGATAATTGGTTCGGGTGGCATTTATCCAAAACGTGGGACAAAGTTCACGTTTTGGAATGCGCGCTAATGGCACAGATGTCCAGTCCTGGTTTTTATTACAACATTGTAAACTTAGGATTCACAAACAAGAGAAGAACACGTTTGCCGATGCCAAGTGGTACGAGATGCTAATGCGTAGATAAAAAGAATGCGTTCCGTAATTTCATACAAACTAAGAATTTATGAATAAACAATTTTTCACTATTTTAGGTCACAAATAGGCGCTATAAGAGCTCATTAGGTATCTTTTAGGCAGTATAAATATAAAACAGCAAAATAGGCAAAATAGGTTTTTTTAACTAGCGTAAAACGATAGAGAATCATATAAAACGGATTTATTTGCTTATCTTTTCCATCTGCCTATAAAGCAAAAAATAGGCAAAAACCTAAAGTTCCGACCTCTAGTTATAAGGCATGTTTCTAAAAGTAAAAATTTCTATAACTCACAAATTGCAGACCCATCAACAAGAAATGTGCCATAGGTATATCCTACCAACTTCATTTTGCTGACCTATCAACACAGAATCAAACAAACATGATGACATTAACAGTCATTCTCCTTCAGTTATATTCCAGAATTACATAAAACAATACTAACAAACTATGTACCAAATTTTATTAATTAACATACTGATAATTCCTCAAAACCAGTTTTAAAGCTGTTTTTTTTCAAAAGTTTTCACTTCAGTCGGCAGTGCCTGACTGCCTATTTTTTTTTTGTTATAGAGGTTTTGGATAAGTCCGAGTGCTCTCTTGGTTTTCTGGAGACGGTTTTGTCGTGAGATTTTTTCGGATCCAGTAGGTTCGATAAATTCTCCCAGATATTTGAAATGTGTGAAATGTTGATCATTCGTATTTTATTTGTATGTTCTCGCCTTTGTGACTTAACACAAGTTTTCTAAAAGGATATTTGAAGTCCTACTTCTTCGGCGCATTCTTGGAGTATTTCTATTTCTTTTTTTGCAGTCTCTTGATCTTCTGTTAGTATAACCAAGTCATCGGCGAAGGCAATGTATGGTATAGAAAGATTGTTTTCGTAAGCCAAGTGTAACCCGTTTCCAAACATTCTGTTTCTTGAGCTCTTTTTCCCATTCTTCCATGACATTATCCTAGACGATATTGAACAAGAGAGGGGAGAGGCCATCTCCTTGTCGCACGCCTTTCTGAATTTCGAAAGATTCCGAGATTTCCCCATAAATTTTATGTTGGATTTTGTGTTGATCAGCGTTTGTTCAATCAGTTTTCGTGTTTTGTGGTCTACTCCTTTTTCTTTAAGGATCTGGAAGAGAGATAGTCTATCAATCGAGACGCTTTTTTAAAATCGACAAATGTGCACATCACTGGTTTATTTCAAATTGCTCGCATTTTGACAATTGTTTTTAGGTTGAAGATTTGTTAGGGGCAGGATCGGTTTTGTCTGAATCCTCCTTGAAATTCTGATAACTTTGGTTCGAGCTGTTCTTTTGTTCGTATCAAGAGACATCCTGAGAAATTTTTTTAGGCGACGGGAAGGAGAGAAATCGCTCTGTACTTGTTCACATCTGATCTCCTTTTCTGTGCGTTGCTTGGATAAGTGCTGTTTTTCAATCATCGGGTATTTTTTCCGTTTGCCATATTTCTTGGATGATATGTATAATTCCTCTGAGTGCATTGTAATAATATACAAATAGTATATTATTACTGTTTGGACCGTGTCTCACGAAAAACAAATTTTCCAGTTTTAAAACAGGGCTGGTCTAATCACTTACCTGTTAGGGCTGCTCGAGTCTCCGCCACGTGTGATCGTCCTTCCGGCGCCTTTTTTAAGGGAGGAAATGGGGATAATAATGGAGGGATTCCCTTAAAATTGCTGTCTTCCAGACGTTGGATGCCGCTTCAGCCCTTTGGGCTCGTGATTACACCGCTGGTTAACTTGACTTAAAACGATAAACTTAAAGATGCGTGCACGTGTCGGTCGAGCTTCGTTCGCGCTTCGATTCTTGTCTTTTCGCTTCTCACACTCGAAGCATACTCCCCGAATAATATAAATTCGCGAAGTAAATTGATAAGTAAATCGCGCGATTTCAGCCCAGGTCGATACACCTTTCCCCTTCTGTTAATCGGTGCCGAAATCTATTCAAATGTTGAATTAAAAATACAGTTTTATTAAAATTGGCGCGAACAATTACTATTAATTTATATTACCCATAAAAGGTGTTTGTTTTTTTTTAAGCGGAGAACTTTCCATGAAGTTGCCTTTATTTGAAAGATAAGTTTGTGGTATTAATGTTGGAATATGATTTCTGACAAGTGGCCGTCGTGGATGGCGAATACATGGCGTAATCTGGAATTCCAATTTTCACACACTCGTGGCAGTAAATCAGGTTATATTTCGGTAATAACGCATCGCATGTTGGCTTCCAAGTAAGGCTTCGAACTTGCCCGAGCCCAGAACGAGCATAACATTTTCGTCATAAATTTGAACCCGAGCAACGACGAGATCAGATACGAGACTCTCGTGTGAAGCCCTACTTCCAAGTTCTCAATAGTTTCTGGTTTATATGCGTAGACATGGGACTTGCGGAAAAAATGCAATAGCGTCAAATCGAAGGAACGAGATGGCCAGTTAAGAGGTCCATTTCGTGAAATCAATCGATCATCAAATGTTTCTCTTAGTAAGTGAATTGTATCGCGCTCTGTGAGGCATGTGGCGCCTTGCTGCTGAATCCACATGTCTGCGACAATAATGCCTTCCAATTGATGCACGAAAAAGTTCTTGTCTGTGTGCCGCTCACTGTTGACTGTAATATTCTAACCATCGTCATTTTTGAAGACATATGGGTCAATGTTTTCTGGAGGCATTGGTGTTTCAACAATGGCTTGTGGATTATCATCTCTCCAAATGCGCTAATTGACATAGTCGTTTAGCCAAAACTGTGCTTTATCACTGAACAAAATTATCAAATTATGAGAGAAAGGAGTTACACCGGCAGAAGTGCGACAATACTGGGCAAAGATCAAAGCCCAACAGTTGAACAAGCGTGGTCCAAAGTCGGCCTATTCGAAACAAGAAGAAGAAGAAGAACAAAATTATCAAATGAAATTTTGGATCAATTGCAATGCTTCCTTCATCCCATTCACGGCGCGAAAGATGATCGTGTTGCTTTAATTCCTGTACAAGTTCAATCTTGTAAATAAAAATTGAGGAGGCAACACTAGTTGTAGTTATATTTAAAATAAACATAATAGTACGAAATATAGCCTGAATATAATAAATATTCAACCTGTTCGATAATCTACAAAATTAAGTCTTACCGACTTAGACAAATGTCTTACTGAAACAACTACTTCCTTGGAAAATACCACGCAGGATATTGAATTGCACAATAAAACATATGTATGTATAACTACAACTAGTTATAAATATAATTACAACTAGTGTTGCCTCCTCAATTTTTATTTATTAAAAACCGTCAATCGGTTTGTCTGCAACTCTCTCTACACAACTAACAAATCAAACCTAACCTCTTAATTTATGCTCGCGTCGTAGAAGATCAAGTAAGTGTGGTTTAATTAAATTTTAATTGTTAATTAAATAATAGCAAGCTGCACTGATGAGAGGTAAACCTTAAAACGCGTCTGCAGATGGGTAGTCACTTAAAATTTGTGTAGAAAGAAACGAAATGTAATTTAACTAGTAGTACTAGTAGTAACATACAAATGTTTTATTATGTAATTCAATATCCTGCGTGGTATTTGCCAGGGAAGTAGTTTCAGTAAGACACTGAATAGGTAAAATATTTAACAGGTTGAATATTTATTATATTCAGGCTTTTCGTTCTATTATGTTTATTTTAAATCTTGTAACCACGTAAGCTAAGATCTTTACGCAAAATTTTCTACTCATCATCTACGTGGATGCACAAAGTTTAATTGTTGAGCACTATGACGAATTGACACATTTGGATAATCATCAACACTGCGCAGCACACCATCAATCGCTTGTTGTGTGCGCACTGTAGGACGTCTTACGGAATGCGTATTATCGTTTAGATTAAACGAATTGCGAAACTTTCTTTTACTTTCTCGAATTAATTCCGATGGACGATTTTGAGCACCATATAATGCACGTAAGACCTAGGCCGCAATACGGCTAAACGGCCACGGTTTTTAATCGGGTGATTTTGTGAGTCAAGTAAGTTGATACAAACGGCCTTACATGCGGTTTTTCCCGCGACTGATTTTAATAGGGTAATGTGCGTTTGTCGAGCGGTTTCGCGGTTATAGCGGTTACCGCTCGCGGGAAAAAACCGTAGTGCGACCTCGGCCTAATGCCTAATTAATTTTGAAATTGAACCTTGGTTTTCAAATTAAATTTGAACAATTTGCAAACGTTGCTCTGCCGTTAGTATATGAATTGCAAAATCAAAACCAAAATGATAAATTGCAAAACCAATTAACCCCAGTACAAATATTTTCTTCCCATTGTTAAGATAACATACATTGTTATTAACTTATGTTAAGAAGCCATACCACAGTATTAGAATTACGGCTAATCATATTGTACAATTTGTATTTACTTATTTGGCTTAGACTCGAATAAATAAATAAGCTTATGAAAAGGATGCGAACGTTACTACTTTTTGTAATCCATAAATACTTGAATTGAAAAAATCTTGAAAATGACCTTCAACTGTTGAAACTCGTATCGTGTAAAGGGTGTAGAGTTATATTTATAACTTCTACAAAATTATTATTATAATATATTACAATAATTAATAGTAATGTAATATTGTAAAATAATACTTTTACAATGAAACATATAATATAATCAATAATAAAATAATAATACTTTTACAATGAAACAGAATATAATCAATAATTTTAAACGGAACCCCCATACTTGGTATGAGCTTCGTAGTAAAAAAAATTTCTGAACTCAATCAAGGATGTCAACTCTATCAACAGTCGTCTAATGTCCATAAGAAATCAGTGCGCCAATAAAAAATATACCTTGATTAACGTACACACCCCCACAAATATAGACAACAAGAAGTATCCCGAAAATGTAGAAAAATTTTGGAACAAGCTTGAAAGCGTGATATCAAAAGTTCCAAAGGATGACATCAAAATTCTGTTAGGCGACTTCAATGCACAAATTGGCCGAGAGAAATAACATTTTGAACGAAAAACCATTGGACTCTACCCAACACACAAATTTACCAACAAGAATGGCACAGGACTCATTGAACTATGTCAACAGTGCAACCTTAAAATCATGTCCACATCCATTAGGAAGCATCCTAAGAAACAAAAAACCTGGAGATCCCCAATTGAATCCATTGGTGAATTTCAGATTGATCATATAGCTATTTCTTATCCCCTCCAGAAAGAGGTACATGATGTACAAGTGAGAAAAGGAGCAAACATCGACTCTGATCACTATCTGACTAGAATTAAAATAAAATAACTAGAAAATACTACCCCAAGAAACTCCAACAACAGAAATTTGATACGAAAATTATTCCCCTTGCCAAAAACTTACCCTTACAGAAACCTTAACCCTTACAGAAATTATACAGGAAATCTGGAAAAACGAAAAACTCCCCAAAGACTGGAAATGTGCTCTTATTTACACACTCCACAAAAAAGGAGACAAAACAGATGTAAATAACTACAGGGGAATCTCCCTCCTTGAAGTCGGCTACAAAATTTTCTCTACATGCCTGTTTAAAAGAGTACAAGAACAACTCGAGCATAAGATTGGCGAATATCAAGCTGGATTCCGTCCTCAGAGATTGTGCACTGAACAGATTTTCAACCTAAAAACCGTTCTAAAATTCAGGGCCCTCAGAAACCTCCCAAGCAAATGTGCCTATGTCCCTTCGTAGATTTCAAGAAGGCTTATGATTCAATTGATCGACAATCCCTGTTCAGCATCCGGAAAGAACATACTACATACGTAAAATTGACCATACAGACCCTCACTGATACGAAATCAAGAGTAAAATGGGAGAAATCTCATAAGAATTCCTGATAGAAACTGGTGTACGGCAAGGAGATGGGCTGTCACCCATCCTCACCAACCTTGTCCTAGATAATTTGTTGAAGGAATGGGAAAAAGAACTGAAAGCTGAACAAAACTGAACAAACAGAACTGAACTGAACAAAATAGCTAAAACCGAATAAACATTGGGACACAGAAAAACAAGGTCGAAATTCCATGCTTAGCCTTCGCAGATGACCTGGTCCTTCTGTCCAGCGATGAACTCACAGCAATAAAGCAAATTGAAACTCCCCGGGAATGTGATAAAAAAGTTGGACTGCAGATCTTCCAGAAAACAGATTTTTTCGCTTCAAAACTAGACGTCTCAAATCTAAATACGAAATATGGACATATCAACAGGGCCCCTCACTTCAAATACCTAAGTGAAATCATCGCACCAACTAGAAACGAAAAAATAGCTCAAAACACCCGTGTTCAAAACCATGTTACAACGCAGGATAATGAGCCACACAGGATAGATTTTATTTCTGGGGATAAAGCTCCTTCAGCTTCCTTCTTCTTCAGCCACAGATTCCTGACAACTGTACAAAACCCATTGACTTTTTTAGGCTTTTTTTTGCGAAGGAATTGATGGAAAAAATTGTAGAACAGACGAATAATAAAATTAGAGAAAAAACGTTATCAAAGCGATCCACGTGGAATACATAGGTGGATCTTACAGTGTCAGAATATGAGGCATTTCTAGGAGTCGTTCTAAATATGGGTACAATAACCGTTAGCCAGCTGCAGGAATATTGGTCCCAAAACTTTAATGCGAAAATTCCTTTTTGGTGCCATATTTAGGAAGAGAGCGATTCATGCAAATTTTTTGGACGCTACATTTGCATGAGACACTATTTAGTTTTTTTGGAAAAAAGGTTCAAGGAACATTTTGTTCCGTCAAGGGAAATTTCTGTAGATGAATCTGTAGTTGGTTTCAAAGGCAGAATAAGTTTTTTGACTTATAATGCAAATAAGCCAACAAAGTGGGGAATCAGGATTTTGCCATTTTGCCTTATTACGGAAGCTTGACATCCGAGAATTTAGTAAGGCCTGACCTTCCTATAAGTACACGAGTTGTACTGCATTTGTGCCAAAATTTACTGGAAGGCAATCCTGGCAGTAAAGGATATCATATATTTACTGACAGGTATTATACGAGCCTGCCACTAGCACGAGAACTGCTGAAAGTAAACGTGTACCTAACTGGAACTATCCAAATTAACCGGAAATTCGTACCGAACTCCATAAAAAGACCGCAGTTTTCCGAGGATAGGACATTCGCCTGCAGATCGGGAAACTTATTATTATTGGCCTGGAAAGATAAAAGGGTCGTCACTGTACTTAGCAGTTGGGACGTTTCGGGCACTCCCAATAAACAGAAGAGTACCTGGAGGAAATTTGCAGGATGTGAAGAAACCCACTGATGATGAACTTACAGGAAATTATAGAAAATCCACTAAACTTCCAGGTAGACCATCATCAGCTGATAAGGAAGAACGGTTAAACGGCAAATTGCACGTGTTGCATCAGGGGAGCAAAAAGGACTGTTTAGTGTTTTCCGACAGAAAAGTGGCAGGTGGAAGACGGTAAACTACTTATATGTGCAGTACCTGTACTCGAAAGCCAGGACTACATATCGAGGACAGTTTCGAGCGTTATCACACTCTGCAAGATTATAAAATGTAATTGTTTCTTCATGTTGTGCTTCTTATTTTGGTTCTAGTTTCGTGTTTTTATTATTTTTTTCATTATGGCGAAGGCGCGGGAGCGGGGGCGGCAATGCAATTATGGTAGAGACTTACATTGATTTTTTTGTCTTGTTATAAGTCACAAGTGATATTTACTTTTATAATATTGTTTATTATACAAAATACATAATAATAAATATTTGATTTTTATTGTTCCTGTTCAAGGACCTGTAAATAGGGATGAAACCTTTGTATTTTTAGATTTGAACTATCGAACCCTAATATTGACAGGTAATATGTTGTCATAGAAATACTTTTATCCTAATCGATTATGACAAAAAATTCCGAGTTGGTAGATACTCTTCTCATACATAAATACGAGTGCAAAGGATTGAGATTAAACATTACAATACTGTAATCAAACCTGAAGCCCTAATGCACTAGAAACTCTCACGCTTAATAAAAAAGGCGAGCTCGAAAATATCATAAAAAGAGCGAAAAATCATAAGGAAAATCTTAGGACCAAGACATTCGGTAGATGGTTACCGCCTACAATCACGGAAATCCACAGAAAAATTATCTAATATTGCGGTAGACCTCAGTTAAAGAAGGTTAAAATTTTATGGACATGTTAAGAGAGTTCCTGACATCAGGTTAACCCACAAAATTCTCGAAAGAGTTGACAAACTAAAGACTTTCCCTTGGACACAACAAATAGGGGACACAAATAGACATAAATAGACACAAAAATTATTAATAATAATAATAAAAGACATGAGAAATGCTGAAATCCAACCAAAAGAAATTTCTGACCTACACATATACAGAGAAAAAATTGACAAGTGGGAAGTTGTTCCAGAGAATGAAGTACCAAAAAGATCAGGTATCAAGTGGACGGAAGAAAGGAAGAGGATCTTTAGTGAACAGATGAAAACATCCATAAATAAAGCTTCGTGTGTTCCTAAAGGGACCATCCATGTAAAATAATAATAACAATAAATAATAATATTTACACTGAATTGAAAAATGCACTATGTTTTAAGCACACGTGTGGGTAACGTGTACTTAAGACATTGAGAATTTTTCAATTCAGTGTATGTAAGATTTCCCCCTAGTAACGGTCGCAACCATCCTATTCAATAATACTACTAATAATATAATGAACATAATAATAAAACTAAAAGTAAAATGAATATAATAATTTTTATACTTTTAAATAATACCAATAAATCAACAAGCAAAATTTATTAGATTATTTCACATTCAACTTTTTTAAATTAATTACCATGTTCAGATATCTTTTTTTATTTGACCTACATTTACAACACAATAACGAATGCTATACTAAATAATAATAACATTGCTTTTCATTTTACACTAACAAGAATTTGAAATATTTAAAAATATTTATCAAATTTGCATGCCCAAATAATATAAAATATTAATTGAAATGAGCAAATTGAGTTCAAGTTATTCAATTTCACAACTGAAATAGTTTTGTTGTTATTTGTAAATATATACTATTATTTAGTTTTCAGAAATGTTCTTATCTGTAAAAAGATTAAGAAAAAGATTTTTTTATTAGAACTATATCTTATCTTATCAATGAAAAAGTAATTGCAATACCTTTCGTACAACAACACAAAACAAACTAATTATCCGCCAAATAAGAAACGAGAAATAAACTCGAGCACATTATCAAATCAAAGAAGATAATCCCACAATAGAATCGTCGAATTAGATGAAATACACCTCGTTTCTACTTGCTCTCCTCGCACTATTTATTTAAAACCATGTATACAATTACATTTTCAAATCACTTAATTAATTTAAAAAAATAAATGTAAATGGAATAAACACGGGAACATATTTTAAAATGAATTTCTTTTTTTAATTCATACAAACCATTTGAAATTATTCCATATTTTTGGTGTCGTTTGTTTAAATGTTTTTTGGTAGGTGTGAATACTGCATGTTGCATACAGAACTTTCAAACGAATCGGCGTATTCCACATCCCGAAACACCGACCGAACCATGACTGAACACTTAACCAAATGATACTTAATATTGGGTGACTGTGGCCGCGTTAAGACGCATGCGTTACTTTTTCTTCTTAATATCATTTTCATTGATACATTAATACCACTTCTTCGTTATTTTTGTTGTAAGACAATGCACAGTGGTGCATATTATTCTAACAGATATGGCTTTATATTTAGCTGGAATTGAGTGTCAGCTATAAATAAATGATACGCTCATGTGGCATATTCGTATCAGAAACTTGATAAGGTATTTTCAAACAAGTTGATCAATAGATTAGAATTTTTTTTTGTGTTAAATATTTAAAATAACAAAAAATAATGCAAAGCAAGAGAACATATTTCGTTGGATATAAGAAATGTTGGTAAAGAAACTTTGTAATTAATTATATTAATAATCAATAAATTTGTAGTTTGGTTGAAAAAGGGCCAATGTCAAATACTATTTTGTAGGTTTCACAAAACCAATTAATCGGAAATTGATCCTTTTTGAACCAAGGGACAGAAATGTGTCAATCATTTTCTCATACAAAGTTTTTAAATTTGCACTGACGATAAGACTTATATAATTAAAAAAATGTTTTTACTTTTGAGTTTTACCAAAGAAATTGAGTCGAGTCGGGATGGAGAGAAAGCCACAAGGAACTCCTAATCTATGTAGATATGTTTCTATTGTTTGCAGTAATTTTCCTAGATGTGTCCGGCGTCGTATTAATATCATAACAGTATGACAATGGTTACATTTTATATTTTTTGTTGATACAAATTTATAACAAAAATGCTATATAGTACGGGTTACAGGGGTTAGGCACGGGTCTATAGGGATGCTATTAATATCATTACAGTATGACAATGGTGTACATTTCTTTTTTTTTATACAAATTTATAACAAAAATTCTAATTAGTACGGGTTACGGTGCTTAGGCACGGGTCTATAAGGGATGCTATAAAAATTTAAATACGAAACTCCAGCTTAGAAATGAGAGACAATTTCCCGCAGACAACCCCAGCATGAAGATCAATTATTTTAACCTTTAAAATCCAACCCTGGATACTCTAATTACCTCTGGATAGGGTTGGAGACGCAGATAAAATCAACGAGACAGATAAACAAATAAGCCTACGTACCACACAATGCGGATAATCCGAAACCAGACAATTACATTGAAAATTAAAATAGAAGCGAAACACCAGCGATCGCCCAGTATACGTTGAACGCTTACTCAAGACGAAGATTCTCCTGAAACACTTCTCCTGAAAATGACGAGTGCCAGTTCGTCAAAATGTCAACAAATCGATTCAGTGGACAATTAAAGCTACTTGTTGATAGGGTTGTTAACCCCTTAACACGCACGTGAATTCGAGCGCGCTAGACGGGCCAAACCGTGCACACTCGAGATAATTCGAGCGGCGCGGCACATCATATTTTAGGCTGCTCTAATTTTCGCGCTCGAATATATTCGCGAATTGAAAATAACAATTTGAAAGAACTGCAAGGAAGAATAGAAAAGATATAGTAAACTTTATTTAAACAAATAAATTGAAAATAGTAGCTGTTTAACGTGGAAAAGTAATGGTAATGAACAGAGGCGTATTTAACGTAGGTGCAATCGGTGCGTAGCACCGACGGGCCCCAATGCAGCGGGCCCCTGTGGCAATACTTTACAATACACTTGATATATAATACACGGGGTCAGAAAATCAGTTTTCCTGTTTTTCTCACACCTACACTATCGTTGAATTCTACACTTAGCGCTTAGTTCGAGTCTTTAGAATCTTTAGATAAGTTTTCAACAAAAACAGAAAACACTGAAATTAGTGAGGGAGGAACCAATAATACGGAAGAAGCCGAGGAGGAAACTTTTAAAACGGAATTTCCATCGGAAAATGAAAAAGCTGAAGTATTTTCAAGAAAGGAAAAACAACACACACTTAAAGATCTGTTCAACACAAGGTGGTCTGCAAGAGCAAAGGCAACAAGAGCTTTATTACAAAATTTTAAATCAGTTCTTTTTCAGTCAATCAGTTTTCTAGAAACAATTGTAGAGATAAGGCTACAAAAGGCTAAATGGCTAATAAAGATAAATGTAGAGATCAGGACTCTTAAATAGTCTTAGAAATGGAAATGGAAACCGGGGAAAATCTGTACGATAACGAGACGGGAGAGTTGATAGCGAAACCGCTGAGAAATTCAGAAACCGGAGAATGCGAGCTAAATTGCACCGCGCCAATTAAATGCAGAAGACCCTTCAAAATCCCCAACGGATACATCAAACAGGAAAAGGAGAAAGACGAGAGGATCGCTCAACACATTCTAACGCGAGCAGACGTTGAGAATAGATTGAGTCCGATAATAGTTTTCCTGCTCCCAACGGCTGTATTCTTCGTACCGATCGTTTCCATATTTCTGGGCATTGCCGAATTATTTTTGCACGTGTGGGCTCATAAAAAGAATAAATCTTTAAAGCACACCAATATTTATTACCAAAGTCCTTTGCATGTGATCATGAGCGAGTTTTGCGCTTCCTGCCTAGACGAGAGTATGAAAAATAAAATTGGGAAAATCCAGGATAAGAGGAACAATAAGTTCACAAAGTATGGCATTGGGTATATTTCAATCAATGGAATAATTCAATTTCAGCTTTGTTTTTAAATTTGATCTATTTGTGTTGCAAAGTTGCGAAATCTATTAAAAATTGTTGTTTGGACAATTACTTATTCAGAAGTTTGTGGAATGTCGCAGGAAATTAATTGTTTTTGTAAGTTATAGGGAATATGCATGTTTTTATATATTTTAAATTCACTGCTTACACCGTTATAACATAGTAAAAAATATAAATACTACTTAAAAATGCTGTAATTAAGTTTAAGAAAATATTTAAAATTGAGAAAAATGTTTAAACGCCGCCATTTTCGCGCGGTCTGTTGCATCTGATACAAATATAAAAAATACGCAATTTTTTATATGGGATGTTACATCAGTTTCGTTTTAACCAATGGTGTTGCGTGTTACAAATTTAAATTTCCCTCGCTTAATTTGAACTTTTATTTATTAATTTTAAGTATTTAAAAAGATATTAATTACAAAAATAATGGTTTAGTTCAATTGTCCGGTCAATAAAGATTCGGAAAAAAATATTTTAACCAAATTTAAATTTCATGCATAATCCCTATTGTATTAATTTAGATACGTAGATTATACAAGTTATTGCATCTATTTTACTTTAAGATATTTTGTATTATTTTTTGTAATAATTTAGTGTTTCGAAATCTATGTTTAGAATTTTTTAAAAATATATCTTTGATACACTTCTTGATAATTAAAGACACGAATTTATTATTTGAAGCGTTTTATTCATTTCACTTTAAAAATGTTTTTGATCTAATTATTATTATTTGCTGCGTTTCGTTAATTCAATTTTGAAAACGTTTTCGATCTAAATATAATTATCATTTGAAGCGTTTTATTGATTTAATTTTGAAAACACTTCTGATCGAAATATTATTATTATTTGAAACATTTTATTGATTGAATATAGGATTGATAAAGATAGATTGATAAAGGATCTTTCAACAAGCGTGCGTCAACTTTAAAATTAAAAAAATGGCACTTTTTTAATAATGAGGTGTTGATTGTTTTTATTTTATTTTTATTTATTTAAATATTTGCGTGTGTTACCCAGGTTATGGGGAAAGACAAAGCGAAGTGGCATTTCTCGTATTAAAAAACGTGCGTCTGGAAGTACTTCGCGCGCTTGAGTAATAAAAAAAAGTTACATTTGAGATTTCATGGATTTTTTATTATGTACAAACAACAAGACAACGCGAAGTGGCATTTCTCGACATAGAAAATGTGCGTCAGGACGTACTTCGCGCGCATGAGTAATAAAAAAAATAGTTACATGTGAGATTTCATGGATTTTTACATTTGATGATTTAAATTTTTTGGAATGATGTTCTGCAAACTATCGATGTTACATCAAAAATATTGCAGAAAAAAGACATTGATTTATTTCAAGTCATTTCGTGCATGAAAAAATCTAAAAATAAATTTGCACCACTAAGAACTGACGCTATTTTAACCAAATTTTGGAACTCTCCAAGTCGAAATGGCTTCAATGTGATATGGACGAAGAACACATGCATCTAAAAAGAAAAAGAAATCGAAGAGTTAAAAAAATTCACGTTGAGGGCACTAGAGACGATCCTGTTATAGATCCTGTAATCGATTTTAAAACTAATGTAATAGATGCAATGACAAAAACAAAATGTCTGACAGAATTACAGGTATGAAAGATGTTACAGAATTAATTCAGGTTTTCTAAATCCAATCAGATTTGGAAAAAAGTGGTACATTATTAAGTGATACATTTAAATTTATTTCCACTATTTAGATAAAATGATACAATTTCAGGACATATATTTTTCACGTGATAACCTTTGTTGTGATAGAGGTGTACTGGGTTATCTAGAATATAGAGTTGAACAGAAAATGTTTGATATTTTCCCCAATTTTGAATAAGTTTTCCGATTGGTTTTAACGCTGTCCATAGGTATAGCAAGTGCTGAGAGATCTTTTAGTGTATTGCGTAGACTAAAAACACACCTAAGAAGCACAATGACTCAAGTTAGAACTTCTGATTTGGTATTACTTTCAATAGATACTCTCAATAATAATAAAATTTAGAGGAATTTATAAAAAAAATTATTTCGGCTAAAGTTAGCCGTAAGCCGTAAAGTTAAAGTAAGGCGAGGTTTGCACATAAACATCTTTTTAAACCTTTGTTGATTTTGTCTATGCTATATTGCTTACCTTTGTTTACTTAAAAGAAAAATAAATTTTCAGTGAATTTTGTATTATTTGCTGTATTTTTAATAGCTTTACTGGCTAGGTGACTCCACTACGCAGTCAGACGCAAAGATGAGAAACATCTTTAGAAGAACCATCTTCATGGGAGCATTTCAACGTTTGAACGCAAGTGTTTCCGTAAGGACGCAAGGTAATGAGCAACTGAAAATATAAAATGATAAAATAAATGCCTTTTGTTAAATTTGATACTTTAAAATGCGTGGCCATACAACGCTTTATAACGCCATCTGATTTTGGAGTTTACAGAACAAGCAGCGTGACGCCACAATGTGTGCCAAAAAATTGTCCAACAGAACTCTTGGTGATAGTTCTTCTATGTACGTTTCTCTTCTCTGAGAGCGGGCTCCGCCAAAAACATGCACCGAGCCACTGAATAGCTTAAAAACGCGCCTGGTAATGAAGAAATTCAAAAAGAAAGTCGGTCTACGTGCAAGATTACAATATTCGGTTCTTTTTTCCAATTTGGATCAAAATTCAAAATAAAAATAAAAATTTGGAGTAGTTTTGTATTCTTTTTATTTTTGGAGAAATAGGTTCTGAGTTTGATGTAATGCTGTAATTTTCGCGCTCGAATATATTCGAGAATTGAAAATAACAATTTGAAAGAACTATAAGGAAGAATAGAAAAGATATAGAAAACTTTATTCAACCAAGAAATTGAAAATAGTAGCTGCTTAACGTGGAAGAGTAATGGCAATGAACTTTGCAGGATTTCTGCCTAAGCCTACAAGGCCCCGGCCTAGGGGTCCAGCCAGCCTAGGCGCCCCGGTGGCGAAACTCATCAATTAAATTCAACAGTTGTGATGAGTCTCTCTCAAACAAGATGGTCTGCTCGAGGTGATGCCTGTTGAAGTCTATGTTGCTTCTGGGATGAGATCATGGCAGCTCTTCATATAATTGCCAATGATGCATCTATGCGCCCGGAGGGTCAGAAGGACAGGTCTTCTGAATTCATTAGACTCGATGGAAACTTGCTTATTGTCACTTCTTTGGAATGACATCTTGGAAAGGTTCAACAAAGTAAGCAAACCTCTCCAATCTGTTAGCTTCGACCCTAGTACGATCGTTGATGCATATGGCATGCAGAGGAAACGTAAGCGTAAATTCCAATTCGACGAAGTGAAAGGAAACGAGACCAAACTCTTTGGCGAGAACACATTCAGAGTTACCATTTTTAACGTCATTATAGGTAGACTAATTAAAAAACTACGGAGACGCGGATCTGCTTATGAGGAGTTAAGTAAAAAGTTCGACTTTCTTACGAAACTACTTCGTTTGGAATCTAAAGACATCTGTAAAGGAGCCAGAAACCTTATAACTTTTATCCGGGGGATTTGGATAGGACTTTGGAAAACAAGTGTCTGCACTTGCTAGCTCATTTGTCGTCGAATGATGAAGTTATGGAGTTATCGTCACAGAAGCAATACAAATTCTTATCGCAGAAAGGCTTTTTGGACATTTATCCAAACGTAGGAATTGTGCTCCGAATGCTATTGTGTACACCAGCGTCAAACTGTTCAGCAGAACAGTCGTTTTCTGCGCTAAAGAAAGTAAAGAATTGCTTATTAAGATAAGTACCATAGGAGAGAACAGGCTCAATTCACTGTATGTAATGTACATAGAGTCAGAAATAATGCAGTCAATTGACTATGATGACGTCGTTCGTTCTTTTACACAGAAGAAAGTTCGTCGTATGATTCTATCAATTTTATAGAATAACGTAACTATAGAACCATAGACTGTATTATTCTGATGTTTATTGAAGTCATTAAAGTCGATTCAATATTATATGTTCTGTACTAGTGCATATAATTTGCTAAATTTCTAAAATAGATTCCAAATATCAGGTGCCTGGGGGTCTTGGGTCTCTAAGTCCGGGCCTGGTAATGCAGCAATTAAAAAAGAAAGTCGGTATACGTGCAAAAAAATCAGGAACAAGCTTAGAATTCTGACGGGAGTCCTTACGGGACACTACAGACTTAGGAAACATTTCAAGGCCCTAGGCCTAGAGGAGGATGACTAATGAAGATTCTGTGGCTCAGCAGAGGAAACCCCCATACAGCTGCTCAAAGACTGCGGAGCACTACTTCGCAAGAGACAGATGTACCTTGGGGCTCACTGCTTGAACACAGAGGAGCTGCTGGCCTTGAATCCCACCCAGATCCTGAAATTCGCTCTATAGAGGAGCCGCTCTAAATGGGTAAGTACGCCAACGCTTGGAGGAGGAGGGTGGGGTACAATAGATCTATAAAGGTCGCAGTATAAGTCGCCACCACCATATCTTCAATCTGCAATCTACGTGCAAAATTGCAATATTCGGTTCTTTTCTCCAATGTGGATCAAAATCCAAAATAAAAATAAAAATTTGGAGTAATTTTGTATTCTTTTTATTTCCTAAATAAAAAAAAAAGATTTTCGAGGGCTTAATTGTTTTCTTCTTAACCGTTCATAAACCATCAATGCTATATTAGATAGGGACGATAATCAAACTTCTTGCCGAGTTATAGTTTTATACCCTTGCCAAAAAAGTATTTAACGTAATTAATGTAAAAATAAACGTATTGGAAATGAACGTAATTAACTGCTCAGACTTTAGAATCAGAATTCAAATGATCCATGCGTCTAATCGTGTCCTAGACGCACCCAAGAATCTTCAAGAAGATTTGGACAGCCTGGGTATTGAAGCGGTAACTTATAGGAAATGCAAAATGCAAACTTAAAGCAAAGCGGTAACTTATATGCAAAAGACGACATTGTTGGGAACGACATGTATTTTGAGAATATATATCTTTGAAGTTAATGTCCTATCTACATCCTTGTATGATGTATAACTCCTAGATCCCGCGTTGGGATCCCACTTAGAAAGTAAATAAATATCCAATACAAATGAGTAATTGTGCTAATGTATAAATAATAGTATTAATAATTTGAAAAACCATGTCACGAATTATCAAATATTCTATAATTTTTAAACATAATTAGTTAACATAATAAATAGCTAACTTCAAATTAGTTAAATTTTAAGATTCAGCCGAAAGAACTAGGTGAAACATTTTAAAACAATAATAAATAATAGACACTAGGTATAAGTTCATAAATCAATTTGTGAAACTTAGATACCTAGTGTCTATTATTTATTACTATTTCAAAATAGTTAACTTCATATATAAATTGTATTAAATTAAATGTTATCATTCCATTCATATCAATGTTTCAAATTCATCAAAACAATATTGAAAAAAATAATAATTCGGGTTATCATTTAATCCCATGTCGACATAAAACGGTGTGAATTACGTCCGAAAGAAATCTACCAACACAATTTCTCCTATTACAACAGCAGCAATGATAACATTGTTATTTTAAACTTTAATAAAGTGACTTTGTTAAAAATATGATGTGTTGTTAAAATTTTATCTGCAGCGCCATTGCGAGATATTTCTTACAGTATGGCATACACAAAAAACGACTGTTATCTAAATAATAATAAGTGTAAATGTATTCGCGCACACGAACACATCTGGCTTTAACATCTGTAAAATTGTTTGTGAAAGACCTATCGTCATTCTTGAAAGATGAAAATTGATTATTCTTGTATTGATTGTCGGATTATATTAACTGAGTTATCAGCAAATGAATCAAATTTCAGTTTGATATCTACCAAGTTAGGTGGTTTTTATAAATCCATGAAATTTAGCATGGAATATCCATCAGGTTTTCGAATTCCAATTAAACAATTATCTAGTCTTCTTTGTCTTGTCTTATATGTCTAGTCTGTCTAGTTTTATCCAACTAGTTTTGTCTGTCTAGTCTTGTCTGTATAATCTTGTCTTTCTAGTATTGTCTGTTTAGTCTTTTCTGTTTACTCTTCCCTGTCTGGTCGTCTATGTCTAGTCTTGTCTGCCTGTGAACGGAATTAGCTAGCGAACTATAATTTGTATTATAATGAGCACAAAAAAAAAATGGAGACACTTTTTACTTTCCTGATAACTGGATAAATAACGATTTTGCCGTAACTATGCCATAACTTTTGAAGGGTTTTTCTCAATTGATACAGCATCCCAAAATTATTTAGGGGTCTTTTATGTCTATGTTTGCTTATGTAGTCTTATCTGGCTAGTCTATATAGACTTGTCTATATACTCCTATTCCTCTTCCTTCTCGAACTTACTATATTTATCTTCTATGCTAAACATCTCTAAGATAAATTGTTTAACTTTTAGGGGAATATTTAAAGTAGTTTATTTGTAGATATAATAAAATAAAATTAAACATTTTATGAAGAACGTAAACAATATGCAACAATACGAGAAAAGTAAACTATTTGCAATACTTTTGCATTTTTTGAGAAACAATCAAGTAATTATATTTTATATGTGAGTTACTTGAGTTCCTAACTGCATCATAATTGCACGTTACAACTTACAATCTCAGTTTATAAACCTACCGGCATTCCTATTAATGGTCAAATGTTTCCCATGCCATGCAGGTTTGTCTGTGGTATACTCACTCACGATGTTATTAACACTTCAGGAATCTCATCTAATATCCTAGTACAGCGTTTCCCAAACTCTGCCGACTGACGTGTCCGACTGGTGGGTCGGCAATACCTATCAAAATGTAATTTGCTTTTTCTTAATACTTTAAAACTAATAGTTTTTTAGATAATGAAACCAATAATTTGATAAGTAATGATTTTAGCAAAATTAATTTTCTCGCATTTTGTTCTGATTCACGAATTTTTTAACGGTTTATAACACTTTATGACACTTCTAGTTTTCACCACTCGATTTAACAACCCAAATTTATTTAGAGAGGTCCGTATAAAAGTTTCCTAATATACTTGAATTTCAAAAATCTAACAGCCATCGTGTAGAAGGCTGAATAGTCGAAAATTGTGAAATATTGGTTACAGGGGTTCTTTCTCACGAATATGTTATCAAAATTACTAAAATTAAAACGACGAATTTATTATGGCGGATGTTTTTTTCGAAATAATCATCAATTACGTGCTTAGGGATTTTTCACGTCACTGATTATGAATCGGTTCACAGAATTGTGAAATACGTTTTCCGCGTAACCGCTGCTCATTTTTTTCAATGAAGTGTTGACGAGATCTCAACTTTGCCTAATGGAGGGTGATCCTGAATGTTTTGACATTATTAAATAACAGTTTATGCAACTTGAAGGAAACAACTGCAGTTGTTTCCAACTTTTCTGTACCCGTGCTCCCCTTTTTCATAAAAAAAATCTTGCGCCCCTCAATGTTTGTAATAATATTTATCATTATTATTAAAATTTAATGTAAAGGTGGTGTATGTTTTTTGGCACAATCTTTTTCAAACCGTGGATCATTGAAGATATCGCTGTTCTCAGTTCTTTTTCAATCACTAATCGAGATCGATATTTTGTCTCTAATATACCTACTTCAGAAAAAACAGTTTAGCATAAGTAAGATGTTAAAATGGTAAATTTCTAAAGCTTTCTTGTCAAAGTTGGAAAATTGTTTTGTACTTGTAGCCAAAACGTAACAATATTATTTTCTTGTTGAAACATTTGCTTTAATTAGGGCTTCGCTCGAGAGTCTCGTTTCTGATCGTCTTGAATCTGTGACTCTGACACGGGCAGCCGTAACATAAATTCAAATATTTATTATATAATTAATTAATTATTATAGAATTATAGAATTATATAATTCATTATCATAAATTTGAACTGCTCGTTCTGGGCTGGGGCAAGTTCGGGTTGCTCGGGTTCAAATTTATGAAGACAATGTTATGGCTGCCCGGAACGAGATCAGAAACGAGACTCTCGTATGAAGCCCCAGCTTTAATCTGCCGTCAAGATAAATCAATTATCATATCTTGCTCTGTTGTCGGAAGGCCAAAGTATTTTTCAATCACAAATGGGTTTCGTATCCATTCGTATTTCGACATGTCAAGATCTATAAAGTAAAACGAGAATAGCTTCCATAGACTGGCCAAGTGATTATTAATAATAATAACTTTAGTTTCTTCTATTTTATCTGCAGGGCAACGGATTTTAAAATTTTGGAAACATGTCGAAGTTATTTTTTTTCAAATTTAGTTAGCAGAGTTCCATTTGTTTTCATAATTGCAGTAATCTTCTCCTTCTGTACCAGAGCATGTATTTGAGGTCCTTGCATTGATTTATTTAAAGTACTGAGTTTTGAAAATTATCCACTAAATATGCAAGTTTTGCAAAGAATTTTGTGTCATTAAACAAGTTTGTTTCATTTCTATTATTCTTCTTCTTGTGTCTATTCGTTTCTAATATCGGCGACCATCCTGGCTATGATGACCTTGTTGACTGCTACTTTAAACAGTTCTGTGGTTGTTTTTGAATACCATGTCCTTAGGTTCTTGAGCCAAGATATCCTTCTTCTTCCGGGCCCTCTCTTTCCAAATACTTTTCCTTGGAGGATGGATTTTAAGAGTTTGTATTTGGTGTCATTTCTCATTATATGCCCCTAGATATTCCAGTTTCTCTTAATCGTGTTCATCACCTCTTTTTCCTTCCCCATTCTTTCCAGTATTGTTTCGTTGGTCTCTCTATCTACCCATGATATTCTAACGATCCTTCTGTATAGGCACATCTCGACGGCTTCGACTTTCTTTTGTGTTACTTCGGTCTATTTCCATGATACCATTCCATAGTACAATATGGAGAACATATAGCAGCGCAGGATTTTTACTTTGATATCTAATTTGAGGTTGTGACTTTTGAAGAGCTTAGACTCATTTTGATGATTTTTTTAGATGCTTATATATGAGAGCTTATACATTTTTGATGATTTCTATTATTATTAGTAAGAAATATAACGATCTCTTCTTTTAGCTCAAACGCCGTTTGAAGTAGTTTAGAACGAGAAAGCCAACTTGCGTCACAATAATATTCTGCATTCATACAATTCTGCGAAGACTGCGAAGAGCCTTCCTCTTAATGGGCTATTTTGAATAAAATTTACAGCTCTTATAATAACTTCAAATAATGTTGGTAGATCTTGACCCATATCTTTTGAAACAAGTGATTATTAAATTGTTTATTTAGAAAGAATTTGGTTTTATTTTTTTAATTAATTATATTCAAATATATCTAAATTCTTCTTCCCAGCGTTTTATCTGGAAGTTTTAAAGAATTATTCATCAAGTTGATCAACATATTCAATTCGCCGAGCATCGTAATTACCATGTTAATAACCGCTGGTAGCACCAATGTTTCTTCTGGATAATATGTTTCAAACCGTTGAATGTGTTTTTTGCATGCACAAGCAATTCTATAAGAAACCTTATACTATGCAGCAATATTTTTGATGTTACAGACATGCTGTTTGAAAACGTATTTTGCTGTTGATTTAAAACCTCTAATTTTCTTTGGAAAAATTCTTTTGTCTTACGAACTTGGTCCTCATGTACTTTTTCAAGATGACGTTTTAATTTATTGGGTTTCATTCTATCTGCGGCCAAAATATTTATACAGAGCAAACACATTGATGGTTCTTGGCCATTAATAACCTTACATGTAAAACCCAATGATAAGTACATTGGATCATATTTTCTACACGTAGAATGAGAGAATGTAGAATTACATTGTACGATAAGTTTCTAACGAACGCGACAGTTTGAAAAATTATATTTTGATAATAGCTGCGTGAAAACCAAACTGATCAACGGAGACAACCTCGGCAACGGAAAAGGAAGAATGATTTGATTATATCCACATGGAATGTACGAAGCTTGTATAGGGTCGGAGCTATGCAAGAAGTAAAAAAATGAACTACTAAAATACAAAGTACAGATAGCAGCACTTCAAGAAATACGATGGAAAGGAAAGTAGATAAGGCATTCCCAAAACCTGTGCAGAGCAAAGAAAAGAGCCTACGAAATTAAGAGAGTAGAGGAACTAGAACAAGAATACAGAAACCAATGTGTGCGAGCATTTTGTGAAAGAAGAAAAAGAACAATATCATAACATATGTAAAAACAAAGCAGGTGAATTAGTAGCAGATGAGGAAAGTATAAGTGCAAGATGGAAAGAATATTTTGAGGAATTACTAGAGGCTAATGACAGTGAGGATGAAGAGGAAGCAGAATAAGATGACGATAATAAAGATACTCAGTACTACGGCCCACACATAAACGTAGAGCCACCAACGAGGAAAGAAGTTAAAGAACAAGTGAATAAATTAAAAAACTAAAAATCGCCCGGAGAAGATGAGGTAACAGCGGAACTAGTAAAGAATTGAGGAGAAGAACTAGGAGACAAAATACACGAGCTAATACAAGAGATATGGGTACAAGAGAAAATGCCAGACGGCTGGTCAAATGCAATAATATGTCCCATCTATAAGAAGAAAGGAGATAAGCTGGAGCGCAATAGTTACAGAGGAATATCTTTATTAGGAGTTGTGTACAAAATTATGGCCTCTATAATAGCGGGAAGAATAAATCCATATGCAGAAGAAACATTGGGCGAATACCAATCAGGGTTTAGAAGCAGAAGATCGACGACAGACCACATATTCACAATAAGAACAAGCCTGGAAAAATGCTACGAATACAATATCGATGTCCACCAACTGTACATAGATTTTAAGCAGGCATACGACAGCGTCAAGAGAGGTCAAGAGAGGGAAGAGGGCTATGGAGGATACGAATGAATCACGAGTTAATAAACCTATATGATGACCCAGATATAGTTGGCACAGTAAAGTCCCAACTATTGAAATGGTTGGGACACGTAATAAGAATCAAAATCGCGGACCAAAAATGGCATTTGACAAAAAACCAGAAGGGACGCGGAAGCGAGGCCGACCCAGAAAAAGATGGCGCGATGATGTGGAAAATAACCTAAGAGAAATGAAAATAAGAAGTTAGAGGAGTAAGGCTATAAATAGAGAGGAATGGAAGGAAGTAATTGAGCAGGCCAATGTTCTACATGGACCGTAGTGCCGACAGAAGAAGAAAGAACAGCTGCGCGCTCCCTTTATAAAGGTTCCGTGGTTTGAAATCGCTGGCTTACTGCGTGGGGAAGCCAGCGCCGTGCCTGGCGTTCATTACGTGCGCCGCACGCAGGCGGCCAAATTAAAAGGCGGCCTGACGACCAGAAAAACAAAACAAAAATAAAAAGCAAAATAACAATGTTAATATATAGTCATAGTCATATATAATCGAAGTAAATTGTCAAATAGTTGCGTGTTGTTGTCAATTCGTCAATTGTAATCATTATCATTGCGCTCTATTGCGTACTTTTTTAGCTGCGCCTATCACAGAATATTATTCTGTGCGCTTATTGGCGAGCGCATGCTGGCGCAGTGTCCTCATAGAACTCCGTGATGTAAGAATAAAGAGAGATGAACACTCTTTTTAACCCACGATGAACAGAGTACATCTCTCTGATTTCTCACATTCTAACTGATTTTAACCTTACTGAGTTCTACGGGTTCTACGCGCCAGCATGCGCTCACATGTGCTCGGCATAGGCCATATCAGAATCAAGTGCAAATTCATCTTTCACGTGTGCTCAGTTGCTCTACCTGGCTGTAGGTAAGTTGGGAGCGCGTGTAAGTGTGTGTGTGCGTGTGTGTTATAATATGTGATTTACCTGTCTGTCTATAACACGGCAAGCGTCTCGGCTGCGTGGCAATAATACCCTATTCAAACTCGGAAAGCGCTTGGGCAGATTCCCTCAACGCCTCACCCAACGCTTTGTTACAAAAGGTTGAAAAAGGTAATGAATTTAATTTTATAATAAATTAATTTCAATATAAATCCTTATTGATATTTTTAAACATTTTAGTAAAAGGCCTAAGAATGACTGGAAGAAAAACGAAAAGATTGTCTGGAGCACGGTATAAAAGAAAGCGAGAAGAAAAACAACATGTTGCTAAAAAAATCTTTGGTTCACTAACCAAATATTTGGAAAAACCTCCAGAAATGCAAAATGCTTGCAGTAGCCAAGCAAATCCAAGCAGTGAATTTTTTTCCAATGAAAATGAATTATCTGCCGAAAATACAAATGATAATGACAATATTAGTAGTAATGATGAAATAGGAGATATTGCAGTTACAAATATCGACGATATCACTGAAATTGATGAAGAATATTTTGCTATGTGTATAGAACTAAATGATCCAGCTTGCTGGCCTTTAACACTTACCAATAAAATGCTGGATATTTTAATTGAAAAAGGCCCTATTCAAAATATACAATCTACATATCCACTAAATGAATTTGGAAGATCATTTTCAAAGGTTTATTTCTATAGAAAACTGCCAAATGGTGAAAAATTTAATCGTGAGTGGTTAATCTATTCTCCAAAAAATGATGCCACATTTTGCTTCTGTTGTAAATTATTTGGCAAACAAGAAATAAAATTAGTTAATGAAGGCTTCAACGAAAGCTGCACATCGAAAATTGCACCTGTTGGAAAAAAATGGAATTAAATTTAAAAAGAAAAACTACAATTGATAAGAATATGCAACGGTATTATGACGCCGAGAAAAAACGATGGTGCCAAATTGTCCGGCGCATGATATCGGTGGTACAATTTCTAGCAGGACAGTGTTTAGCTTTTAGAGGTTCTTCCAGCAAATTGTACGAAAAAATAATGGAAATTTTCTGAAAGCAATTGAAATGATAGAAAAATTTGATGATATAATGGCAGACCACATAAAACTCGTACAAGAACCAATCGCTTTAAAGAACCACATGCCACATTACCTGGGAAATCGCTTTCGAAATGAAATAATCACTATCCTCGCAACCCAAATTCAAAAATATATATTAACATCAATAAAAGAGGCAAAATATTTTTCAGTCATTTTGGACTGTCGACACTGGACATGTCGAGCAAATTACAATGATTATTAGGTATGTACATATTAAAATTTATGAAGTTGAAGTAAGAGAAAATTTCATTGGCTTTTATCAAGCTGAAAAATGTACTGGAGAATCTTTCTACGACTCCTTAATTCAAAAGTTAAACTATCTTGAATTAAATATTAACGATATGAGGGGCCAGGGATACGATAATGGGTCTAATATGTCCGGAAAACATAAAGGATTGCAAAAACGAATTTTGGACAATTATCCACGAGCTCTGTTTATGCCATGCAACGCGCATACATTAAATTTGGCCATTAATGATGCAGCTAAAGTTTCGTTTTCAACGGTGGATTTTTTCAGTAACGTATCTGCAATATACAACTTTTTCAGTGGATCACCATTTAGATGGCAAGATTTAAAGAAAAATGTAAAATCTTTAACATTGAAACAAGTTAGTGAAACTCGATGGGAAGCAAGAATTAAAGCGATTAGACCACTGCGAAATGAATTAGGTGAAATTTATGACAGCCTTATAGAAATAGCTGAGGAATCTTCACAATCTTCAATGCCAACAGTTCGACATGAAGCTGAATGTTTGGCAATGAAACTTAAATCTTATAAATTTATTTCTTCAATAATAATATGGTACGAAATCTTGGAAAAGGTAGATTTTATTAGCAAAATGATGCAGAAAGTTTCTTGGAATATCAGTTCGTGTGCTGAATCAATTAAGGAAGTTTTAAAATTTTTCAAAAGCATTAGAAATGACGAAAGTTTCGAAAATTATTTGCAGATTTCTAATGAACTTTGTAAAGCACTTGAAACAGAACCGGATTTTCCTGCTGAAATTAGTATACGTCGCCGACATCACCGAAAACAATTTAGCTATGAAGGAGATGAAGATATTCAATTTACTCCAAAAGAACATTTTCAAATTATTTTTTTCTATGTAATACTAGATACAGCTATTTCATCTCTTACCACCCGTTTTGAAACTTTGTCAAATTTCGAACAATGTTTTGGATTTCTATACAAATTTATTGATATGGAACATGAGGAAATAAAAAAAAGTTGTTTCGATCTCCATAATAATTTAAAGATGGTGAATCTTGTGATATCAGTGGCGTAGAATTATATCAAGAGTTAATTTCTCTAAAAATGATCATAAAAGACAGAAAGCAGCCCGAAGAACTCATAAAGTTTTTATACAAATACAACTTGGAGACTTCTTTTCCAAATGTCGCCACAAGTTTAAAACTTTTACTGACAGTTCCAGTATCTGTTGCATCTGGAGAGCGAAGTTTTTCAAAATTAAAAATAATCAAAAACTACCTGAGAACTTCAATGACTCAAGAACGTCTCAGTAATATATCAATTATTGCAATTGAAAGTGAAATTGCTGATTCCTTAAATATTGAAGGGGCGATTGAAGAATTTGCCTCTAAAAAATCGCGTAGAGTAAATTTTTGATTGTAATATCATAGATTTATAGATGTGCCAAAACATATTAATGTTTTATATTCAATGGTAATATGTACATGCACATTAGATATATAAGTATAATAATAAACATTAAGAATGAAACTTTGATTTTTTTCTTTGATTTTGATGTTATCTCAAAGGGCGGTCATGCATACTAGCACGCAGGCGACCATATACCCAGGCACGGCCCTGCATGGACCGTAGTGCCGACAGAAGAAGAAAGAACAGCTGCGCGCTCCCTTTATAAAGGTTCCGTGCTCCCCCGGGGGGCGCGCCCCACAGGTTTGAAATCGCTGGCTTACTGCGTGGGGAAGCCTTTTTTTAAATAATGTATTGATACAAAACTCTAAAAATAATGAAACGCCCAATACATCTCGGAATAGTTTTACGTTTATCATGTAGGTAATAATATATGAATTCGAAATTCTAATGAATTGCATGCCGAAATTTGCCTATACGTATTTGGTACAATGTTTTGGTCTTTCAAGAAATTGTCCGCCATAATGGAACCGCCAATTTGTTTTTTGAATTCTGATGATACCTGATTAGTGACGTGAAAAACTTCTAAATACGAAATTTCTATCGGATAAGATTTCGAAAAAATATCCGCCATATTTGATCCGCAAATTTGTTATTAAAATTGCTGGTAACTGATTTGTAATTAGCCAGCTTAAGAACCCCTAGGTACGGAATTTTTTAAGAATTGGAAGAGTTTTTCAAGAAATTGTACGCCATATTAAATCCGCCATTTTGTTTTTAAACATTTTGATAACAGATGAACAGCGACGTTAAAAAACTGCAACCAAAATTTCAAATATATAAGACGAGGCATTCATTTCTTCTTGAAAGCATTCTATTTTCGAATTGAAGGGCTCAGAATTAAATAGATTTCTCGACAAACTTTCAACTCATTTCCATAAATTCAGACTCCAAAGAACCGTAAAGAATTCTTTCAACTGCAAAAAAGCAGAAATCGTTCAAAATTGCAGAAAACTATTAAAAAAATCGTATCGGCTGGTTACTTTCAATTTTTGTACAAAATAAACGTGTTCGTCTATTTCCTTCAGGTAACAATGCTATGATAGATAAATTTAATGTTTTTTTTTGAAGGCCCTAATAAGGGACTTGTCCTGTGCAACTCTGCTTCAGATTAATAAAAGGCAAATTCCAAAGTAAAGTTTTTATTATTGAGTTACATGTTAATACAATAAAAATTGGAATATAAATACCAATGTTATATTATATTACTAATATTATTATATATTTTTTGCATGTTTCTACATAACGTAAAAAGTTTTCTGAGGAATACTTAGAGGAAATATTAATCACCAAACAAACATATATTTTAGACATTTAATACAGAAAAGAATACAGTTAAAAAGTAGTGAAAATAACGAAAATCGTCAAACACGAAAAATTTGTTACATATTTTGTTTGTCCCATCATTCGATAAACATTTTGAGAACGGCAGTGTTTCGAGTACGGTATATATTATATATTCACATATGTATATAATTCTACCAAAAATATTCAATCAAAAAATGGACATTTGAGCATAATTTTGTCTACCACTACCCCTTAATTTTTATAATCCTTTCTATAAACTACTTTAAGAGTTAATATAATATATATTTTTCTTGAAAATAAAATCTGACACACACACATCCCCCTATAACAATATTTATATATAATTTTTAATTTTAACATATATTTTAAAACTTCTTTTTTATTTCCACGAGACAGATATTAACTTTTACATTTAGATTACTTGAGTAATTAATTCACTTAAGATTATTTTGGTATAGTTAAAATTGGAATCACATTTTTTATATTATATTTAAATAAAACTTAATTTCAATTTAAAAAAAAGACTCGAATCAAAACTTATTTTCTGGGAATTTCTTACAAATTATTTGATCCTCAAATATAATATCTTTGGTATATGGTCCACATAAATTGCATAGACAGTACGTTTTTTTAATGTTATTTGAAGAATCTTTTCTACTAATGGTTTATATAAAAGTAGAAATAGACAATGTTTGTGACTCTATGTGATTAATGAGATTATTACGAATATGCGATTATATAGTTTTACATCCAGTCACGATTAAAAACTATTTTATAAGCAATTTTTCTTCGTTTTTAAATTCACATTTATTAAGATATATTTACTTTCTTGTACTATATAGTTTAATCGCAAAGGGTACACATATACCATCTATCTAAGTTTTTCTTTTTTTTGAGAAATAATTTACAGATCTGTCTATGTCCATTCAGAAGAAAACTCTTTCATATCATAAATGCAGAATAATTAAAATAAATAACAACAGCTTAGATATGTGAAATTATTTACAGTGAAATAAATAAAAAATAATAATGTAACAAATTTCAATTAAATCGTTTGGATTTATTCCAATCTGGCATTGTAGCTGGTTTTCCAAATTTCTGCAAGTGTAACAGCCGAATGGAAACGGTGGAAAATGCAAAGTGGAAGTGTGAGGCGTTGGATTATTGCCCAAGCCAAAAATCCGTAAAACTCCAATTGGATTGGATTGGCTTCCACTTTTTGAGTTTCAAAAGTGTATATTATCCACATCGTAATATTGCAAATCAACAGGAAAGTTACCACTTGGCGTCCTGGTTTTGAACGGGCGTGTTCTGGAAGATGCACTCGACGACGAGAAATATCAGCAATAAATAATAATTGCAACACGACCTACATTAAAAAAATCTCACATGAGTTTTATATATTCCAATTACTAAAAGAGATAGTCAACGTACTTGAACTATTGAAAGAATTCCTGTAACCATAACGAGAAGATTCGGTTCATGTGTAAACGCGTTCAGTGAACCTGCAATTACGCTGAATGTTGCATAGACGAAAAGTCCAAAAGCAGAAATCCTCAACAAGATATCATTTAAATTGCTAGGTT
This sequence comes from Phosphuga atrata, assembly GCA_944588485.1. Lineage (NCBI taxonomy): Eukaryota > Metazoa > Arthropoda > Insecta > Coleoptera > Silphidae > Phosphuga > Phosphuga atrata. Next base: position 80,766,832 of record OX155894.1, read on the forward strand.
CTTCAATTCTAAATCTCAGCGCCTTTACTCTAAAATTAAAAAAAATGTTACATTATACGAATATTTTAATTTTATATTTACCTTATTAGACCAACAATAATTGCGATAATACTGAGGGCCATTAGGGCACAATGTGAGACGTCCGCAAGGTAGATGGCAAGTAAGTTTAAGTCAGGATGGTGGATTAAAACGAAAAATAGGATGAGACATATGAGTGAGCCGACGAGTAGGAGTAATCCAAAAAATAAACCTTTGGAAGCGCCAACGCAGTCGACGCGACCATTTTGAGCTTTGGCTAAATCGAATGCGCGACGGGTGAGCATTACTTCAAGACGATGTTCCAAATCCTCCTCTGTGTATCTACAAATAAACATTCTTTAATATGTTATACATTTTTTAAAATAAAGTATTTACTTTGGGTTTCGTCCGATATGTTTCCACATCACATAGATAACCACCGCACCAATTAGCGAATATTCAACAATGAAAGGGAACAAGTATGGAGCAGAATCTTGAACAATAGTTCCCATAATATTTATCTTTCCACAGCTAGCCTGAACTAACGAATTGTTCGCTTCGGTTCCATTCAAAGCGGCCAGAGCTTGGGGGAATATATTATCTAATAATTCCGATCCATTTAATCCATTATCAACATCTTCTACAATACCTTCCATATCCTCAATAACTGAAAAATATATAAAGGTTCAAGAACTGAAATTGTTAAGGACTTTTTTGTACCAGGCGGAAAGTTAGTTTGGTAGTTTCCAAATCCAAAGAAGTTAGCAAGAGGGGTGCTCGCAAGGGTAGTGCTCAGTGTAGTAGTCCAGCTTTTAGTGGTAGTAGGAAAAGTTGTAGTAGTAGGAGGGATTGTGGGATTCGGCGAGGCTCGGAATAACCTCCAGAGATTTGCTGGTGTTGATGTTGTTAGACCTTCAGTGAAGATATTGTTAGTAGTTTGAGCCAACGTTTCCGTTGAGTACTTACGCGTTGTGGTTGATGGTGTGGTTGGTGTGGTGAAGGTTTGTAAAGTGGTCGCGGCAGTGGTCACTGTGGTCGTAATTATGTTTTTAAGGGTTGATGTTATGGGAGATGTTGTTGGTGATGTTGAGTGAAAGGAATCTGGTACTGCTACGTGAGTACCCAAAATTGTATTTTCATTACGCAAATTATGCAAACGTATGCTCTCTAAAACAGAAATTATTCATAAATTAATATAAAAGGTTTTACAATAAGAATGATATGATTTTGAAACGATATTGTAATCATGTTAATAAAGTTATATCTGGCACTAGTTGTTGTTTATGTTTAATATACTATAACAATTCATTATGGCTAAATACGCGCTTCAAGAACGTTTTGTTATTATCCAAAAATTTTATATAAATAGACGTTCTTTTGTGAACACTTCTCATATGCGCGATACTCAGCTACGCGACGTTGTGCGACATCGCCTGTCAAATAATGATTACATTGTTTTAAATGGGCACGTGGCGTAGCCATAGTGAGAACTTGCTTTATTTAAAACAATGTAATCATTATTTGACAGGTGATGTCGCGTAACGTCGCGTACCTGAGTGTCGCGTATATGAGAATCGGCCTTAATCGCGCACTTCGCGAAAACTTTGGTGAAAATCTACGCCCTTCTCTGCATGCCATTCCTCGCATCGATGAAAAATTTGAAAATAATTTTGCAATTTATGATGTAAAAACACTAGCAAGACGTCGAAATGCCAAAAATGTTGAGGATATTGGTGCTGTAAGAGCTAGTATTGCTGAGGATCCAAATTTATCAATTCCTCGTCGTGCTCAAGAGTTAAGACTTAAAAGCAAAACTACTTTTTGATTTTTTTTTACAAAAAGACTTGAATTTACAACCCTAGAAGATTGTTTTGACCCAAGAACTTCGTCGACCATCGACCGCGCCGGCGCCGAGAATTTTTTGCTTGGAGTTTAGAACAACATGGCCCCAAAAAGCTGTGATCTAACTCTTTTACATTACTTCTTGTGAGGCTGATTGAATTCTAAAATCTATGCAAACAGACCACAAACACTTGATGCCCAAATGCCGATTTTCATATACGCGACACTCAGCTACGCGACGTCACGCGACATCGCCTGTCAAATAACGATTACAATGTTTTAAATGGACACGTTCTAATCATTGCTACGCGACATGCCCATTTAAAACAATGTAATTATTATTTGACAGGCGATATCGCACGACGTCGCATAGCTGAGTGTCGCGTATATTAGTATCTTGAACGTGACAATCGTCAGATAACGCCCGATTTATTTCACGAAGTCTTAGAAAATTAGGTTCGCCGAATTCGCTCGTGTAGACGAAGTCGTGATGAACTTTTAAACGATATGTTATTTAAAACAAAAATATATTCGACTGTACTTTAAGATAATATAAAAGGTTTGGTTTTATCTGAAACAGTTTTAGTTTAATTTAATTTTAAAATCATATCATTCTTATTGGAAAACCTTTTTTTTATGCAATTTTTAAACTTTTATTTACCGGGATAGTTGGCGGATGTGCTATTGAATTTCTTATGATAGACTGTAATTTCTTTGAGGTACTCCAAGATGACGGTTCTGATCCAAACGCAGATATTCGTGGCTACAACATGCATCAATCCGAATCTCGCAATAACTTTAAAACGGTGTATATTCAACTAAAACGGAAACAATATTTAAATTTTCCCATCTCTTCGCCTTCCGCTTCCTTACTCGTGAATTCATGAAAATAAAATACATTTGCATGAAAGTAAACACCATCTGCAATACTGGATTCACGCCACGCAAAATCATATAACACGGCGATGTGAAGGGAATCTCAAAGAAAGACCCAAACTCCAGTCCGGTGTAAATCATCGTTCCCAATCCAAACGCTATAAGAAACACACATTCAATATTTTATTTCAGTATATTTTGTTTTCTTGCAAATATTAACCTATTGCTCCTACTCTCAAGAAGAAACTTCCATGTGTACTTTGAGTGGTCTTCCTCTTTCGTTTGATGACTTTTGTGACTCCCACTTCGAGATCCGTGTTGTTGGCGGACGGGATATTATCCTGAGGGATAACATGGGGTTCAGATTGAGCTCCAATCTCAGCGACGGGCACCGGTACCCCCGATAACCCCGCATCTACCACCCCCTCAGAGTTGCGGCGATATGTGCTCTGTACCCCCGCAAATAAATAGCAAACTTATAGATATTTAAAGAGCGTTATTTAACTTTTCTGTTTTAAGCTTTCATTATTTATTTATTTGTGTTATTTATGTTAGTCGTGTAATGCAATGCATGTGCGTGTTATGGTACGTGGCGGAGACATAATAAAAGGGTTGTAAAATCGATAGTTGTGCTATTTATAATAAGTTTGTTAGCGGTTTTTATTTTAGAATTTCCCACAGCGAGGAAAAGTGTTTTTATATCATTTTTTGTATCAACGTAGCAAGCATCAATTGAACCAGATTAATTAGAACCAAGGTGAAAAGGATAACTTTCCCACAAAGCCACAATAATTCGTAATCTTTCAACGGATATCATATATTACACGTGATATACGAAATAATATTTGCAAGAGAACTAATCTCGTTGGAAATGGATCAATAGATGAATGTTTATAAATTACTGAAACATTTTAAGATTCCTCGTTTCTTTATACATAGAGAGATTTTTCAAAGTTTTTTCGTGAACAAAAATCTAAACTGGGATTAACCCCCTTTACATACAACGATGTCTCTAAGACGTCATGTATATGTGATAAGATCACATGTATATGGACACGTCAACGCGCATTTTATTTGTATGTCAAGGGGTTAACTGAGCTTGCAAATGAATAACTCAAGTATAAATACATATGTACATAGTAAATAATTTGATACGATTCAATTTCATTTCAAATTCTGCTGAGGTATAAATAAAAGAATATCCCTAGGGTAGTTGCCTAATAAACCACCAACCCGTACACGCGAAATAATAGATGAGGGTAACCTTTTATTTGTAAACATACGAATATAAAGGAGCGACATAAAAACTGTAATTTAAAAGAGAAAGTTTGGAGGAATAAAAAGTACAATAATACAAGTGACACAATTATTAAAGAATTTTATATTTTTGGTTGAAGGTTTTTTAGATTTTGGGAGAGTTATAAAACTGAAATAGAGTGTTTTTTTGAGTGAAAATAAAACATTGCTAAACAGATGGGATATAACATACGGTATTATATTTTTAATTTAGTTTACACGGAAGATGTTTGTTGCTTCGACGTATATAAACAACATTCACTCAGGTGAACGCATTCCATCTTGAAGATAAAATCCAAATATTTACAAATTAACAAAACATATTTTTGCTTTGCCATAAAAATATTTATAGTTTTGATCCTCATATTTTGCAATTCATTGCTACAGCTGTTTTGTCAAGTTTATTTTTTGTTTATAAGCTTTATCTTCACTTAATTAGTTGAAACCTTATTAGCAAATTTTCACCAACTTTTACATATCCTATCGATTTGAGAAATGCCACAATGCAATATTTTTATTTGCCCGACCTGATAATAAATATGAACCTGAACCTGGACCTGGTAATAATATAAATGGATCAAATAATGGGCCTGATAATAAATAAAGATCAGTTGTCTTTACGGTCAATAAATACTGACAATATATACTGTAAATACTGACAATACTGACAATATTTACTGACAACATATACTGAATGCAATACCTGAAGTCATTTTAAAAGTTAATTTCAGAGCAAATCGATAATAAAGAAAAGGCGTTGCCTATTGAAGAAACGGGTTATTTCAACGAAGATGTCGAGGAAATAAAGAAAGTTACGGAAGATACGTTGCTTATTCAAGAAAAGAGTTATTTAGGCGAAGAAGAAGTTGATACATACGAAGAGAGAGAGGAAATAAATGATCTAAAGAAAGCATACGAAGAAAGAATTACCATTGAGAAATCTATGAATTTACTCCATAAGAATGACAGTGAATTCGTTGACGAACATAGAGACATCGAAGAATATATTACTGAAAAATCTAAATCTTTTTAAAGTACTATTTAAAAAACGAGAAAAATATTACGAGCATTGTTTTGATTCTCTTTTAGATCAAAATGTAAAGGATACAGGGGGTGTTACTGAAAAAGAAGACAATAATACATTACAAAATCCAGAAGCTATCAATGAGGAAGTTAAGGAGAATACTAAAAGGAAGAGAAATACAAGAAATGCTGCAATGGAAAGAAATAATGAGAACAATTATGAAAATTTCGATAAATCTAGTAAAGAAAACGATAATAACAAATTTATAGAGAATGAAAATACTGATAAAAAACTAAGGAAAATTGAAGGAAATAAGTGTAAAAAAATAAACAAGATTGCCCAAGTCATTAAAGTATATACAGACAGTGTTGATAACTTATTAGGTGATAAAAATGATAACCTTTGCGATACCATGGCTCAAAAGACACATTTAAGCAGAAGTACAAGAAAAGTATCAGAAAATAAGAAGAGTTACGAAGAAATTGATAAAAAGAGAAAAACAAACAAAGATGTAACTGATATAAATAAAATGGAAATTACCAGAAAAACTACAAAAAAAAATTTAGAACAAGCCGACAACGTTACTGTGAATGAAAAAGAAGGCGAAAAGATAAAAACTGTAATTGAGAATGCTGAAGATATTATTGCACAAAATAATGAACAAGAATCTTTGTTTATATCTGAAAAGCAAAATGATCCCAAAATCATACAACAACAAATGAATTTGGAGAACAGTATAAGTAAACCTTTCTCTGCAAAAAGGAAACGAGATTCGTTCGATAATACTTTTTCATCCAATAAGAAGACCAAGAAAAGGAAGGAAACCCCTACAACGAATAGAAGCTATTTAACAAATAATAGTGCTGAAATGGACAACCGCGCATTCTTCGATACATTGTTCATAGGAAAACAATGTAATTGGTACAATAAATCTTATGCGAATGCAAGGTGTAATAGAAGCGTTAGTAGGCCATCAAGGATTTTCAGAAAGAATGACGGCAGTCACATGGTCCTGAAAAAGAAATCATTAATTAACGAAACTCAGAATGACAAAGAAGAGATTATGAAATGTGGTTCCAGCGACGGAATCAAACGCATAATGGAGTATACAGAAAATAAAAACTTTGTATATCACGAGAAATTATTAAAAATGAAGTCATCAAACAGAATTTTTTTTTGAAGAATATATCTACAATATGCAAAGAATTTATTAGCGAAAATTAGGTAAAAACGAGAAGAATATGTAAGTAAAACTAAAATAAGTTTTAGGCAACATATTAGATTTTGTTTAGCTAAAAATTGTTATCAAATTTATTATATTTTGATTCTAATTTAAAAAAAAATCATTATAAATGTTCATTCAATGTATGTCAATTTGTTTAATATAATATTTTGTATTTATTTTTCTTGTTCTATTAATTAAATATAATTAATTAATTAATTTAATATTTTAATATTTTTTTGTTTTCTTAATTAATGATTATTATTAATGCCAATATTCAATATTTCTGCTGTAAATATAAATAACCTACTGGAACATAGAGTATTAACATAAGACGCACACGGTGTATAGCATACACTAGGCCAGGGATGGCGAACCTATGACCCGCGGGTCACACATTGACCCAAGCAGGCTTTTTAAGTGACCCAGGCATTGATTTTCTAACTTTTATTATTTTCTTATAAAAGTTTCTCAAACACAAATGCAGGACCATTATTATAATCGTGTATAAAAGTATAAAAATCGTGCGTAAAAGTCCAATGTAAATCAAATGGAGTTTCATTATTAAATGATATATGTTTGTTGTTACTATAGCAACAACTCGCGTCACTAAACAAAACACATAGACGTAGTGAAAATTTTCTGACGTCTATTAAAATTTACTTCATTTTAAGTCTCGGCCCCTCAGTCTAGATTTGTCTGGCTCTAACGTAATTTAATCTAATCCAGATTAAATCTACATTTGTTATGTTTCTTAGAACGTTCAGCGCCCCCGTGGCAAAAGTTGCTAACTAGTAAAAACGCACAGTGACGGGAACACTATTTGGTCGTTGTCGATGTAATCTAGGTACATCGACAACGACCAAATAGTGCGTTTTTACTAGTTAGCAACTTTTGCCACGGGGGCGCTAAACGTTCTAAGAAACATTGATTCTATTCAATATCTTAAGCAGAATATTCCACATCTTTAATTGGATTTCATTGTATAATACATCAGGAATTTTTAAGGAGTTATTCATTAATACGACAGCAAAGAAGGTAAATTCTTATGAAGTATTAGAGTTTTGTCTAGAGTTTTTGACCAAGTTGTTTCTTCTTCTGATATTATCCCTTAAAGTTGACTTGGCCCAAATTGAACCTTCACTCGGTTTTTTGCAATTTTTTGCATAAAAAAAACAAAATTCCAGAAAATTGGTTAAAACAACTTTTATTGAGAATTAATTTCTCTATAACTTTCATTTAAAACACTTTTGTCTATTTCATCTAGGTTCTGAGTAATAACCTGTCAAACATTCAGCTTTTTTCAAGATAACCTGCTATTAAACCTGTGAAGTAAGTATCAATTTCTTATAACGCCATGCGAATTTTTTGCAAATTTTAAGAAGATTCTTAGACAACATTAAATTTGCAACAAGTTTTGTCTAAAACGTTTCTCTAAATTCTTTACTTTATTGTGTGTCAGTCTGTCCGTCTGTCTATATATGTGGCTATTTGTGAAATCGTAGCTCCTAAACAAATGAACCGCTTTTGATGCGTTTATTTTTATTTGAAAGCTGACGTGGGCGAGGAAGTTCTTAGCTATAATTTATGAAGATCTGTTCGTGCGCATGTTCATCATCCGCTCATTTCCTTCTTGACAAAATTAATCTGCTACCAATTTGACACAAGTGTTTATCTAGTTCCGTATATTCAAACTTGTGTTTGAAAACTGACGTGATCGATAAGGTTCTTAGCTATATTTTATGAAGATATGTTCAGGCATTTTGTGATGATCCCTTTTAATTTATTAATATTTCGATGATGAGCGTCGCCGCGTCGGGGAACTGCTAAGTAAATCAAGTAATAAAACCAGAATACAAAGAAATAAAAAGAAGATTGATAAGTTTTAAAGTGTGGATGATACAGTGTGTGGATGATAAAGTGTGGATTATACTTAATCTGTGTAAGCAACGTACGTAAGTAACAAAACAACAATACCTAATCGTTTAGTTTCCAGCCTTTATGCATTTACTAAGAAAAATTCGCAAAATAGACAGTTAACGACGTCTGCTCTCACATGTCTGCGCGTTGTCTTTAACGCCAACGTGACGCATACTATGGTATATATATATGGTATATATATGGTACATACTCCATGTGAAAAAGTATAATTAGTTATACCTACATAGCTATAACGAATAGAAAATACGTATGAACTTAGATGTATCAATCTATCTTACAAGATCTACTAAGATCATCTAAGTTTCTGCAGAGTTTCTATATGTAGAAACTCTGCAGAAACTTAGTATTCTATATGTAGAAACTCTGCATAAACTTAGTAGATCTTGTAAGATAGATTGATACATCTAAGTTCATACGTATTTTCTATTCGTTATAGCTATGGAGGTATAACTAATTATACTTCTTCACATAGCGGTCCCCCGACGCGGCGACGCTCATCATCAAAATATTAATAGATACTTTTAATGGAGTTAAATGGGCAAAGAAATTTTATTTTTTTTTATTTTTAGAGGTTTTTTTGTGTCGGGGGTTCTTTATAATTTTTAAATTTTTTTTATTAGATATCATCCCTTAAATTTGATAACCCAAAGCAGCTTTTAAGCTTCATTCCGTTTTATGTAATTTTCTGCATAAAAACACGAAATAACAAAAAATTGTTGAGAATAACTTTTATAGAGAATCCAATTCTTTGCAACTTTTATCTAAGAAAAATTTGCTTAAAATTCTTAGTTTTTGAATTATAATCTTCCAAACTTTCAACTTTTACTTAAATTAGATTTTCGATTTTTTTCAGAAAATTTTCAAAATAGTTAAAAACTATTGCAACCTTAATATGTTATAAACAATACAAATACTAACGTTGTTTAAAACACTTTTGTCTATTTTGTCTGTTCTTCTAAAATTTCTCCCATTCAGATTTCCCTTCAAATCACAAAACAAGTGTATTATCACTTGTTGTATCACCAAACAAATTTTCTCTTAGACAATGAAATTCTTAACAGTTTTTGTCTAAAACATTTTCACGTATTTTGTTACAACTTCCAAGTTACAACGAATTAAACCCAACCTTGTATGTACGGAACATTTAATTTCAACTTCATGTTGAAAACAGGGAAAAACAAGTAACTGAAACATTAACTGAGCAGTATATAATGATTTTAGCAGTACAAGATACCAGATACATAGGCGAAGAAGCTTTCGACTCACAATCAGATGGATACTGAATACTAAAGGAGAAAGTAGGACAAAGGGCAACAGAAAACATATCATGTCTAGGAACGGGCTTCCTAGTAATTCACAAAGTATTAAACTCCGTAACGGAGTTCGAATCAAGAACCTCAAGCCTAGCAATGTTGAAACTCAAATGTACTAACAAAAAATACGCGATGATAAATTTCCATGCTCCAGCAAATAAAGGCAACAAAACCAAACCAGAAAAAGGGACCGCCTGGAATACAAACTAACAAAAATCAAAGAAAGCGAGACAATCATTTTGGTAGAGAATTTCAATATATTTATTCACAAATAGTTAAAGAGAGGAACTATAGAGTAGTGGGCAATCACCCAGTGTACAAAAATACCAACCAAAAGAGATTAATTGGAATTTGCAAAAACTTTGGGCTCCAAATCATGACATATTTGAAAGGGCAACCGAAGAAGAAAATGGCATGGAAATCTCCAGGGAACAAAATGGGTGAGTTCCAAATAGATCACGTTGCAATATCAAAATTTCAAACAAGAGAAATACAACATCTTAAAGTCATAAGGGCGGCAAACATAGATTCGGGCCACTACCTAACCAAAATAAAAACTGTATTTCCAAACAAGCACAAAACAGAAATAAATTCTAACAGAACTTTCAGAGTGGACAACGAACTTCTAGAAGCCAACGGGGAAAAATATCAGGAAATGACGAATGTATAAAAAACAAACTGGGAAAGCATTAGGAACATATTTGCAGAAAGAGCAAAGGAGGTGGCAAACAAGACGAAGAGACATCGCTGGTGGAAGCCTGCGATACAGCAATAGAACAAAGGGCCAAACATTGGGGGAAGTGGCAAAAACGAAGCTGTGAAAACTTCCGCGAAACCAGGAAAAATACGGCTAAAATATTAAAAAAATAGATAGAAGATAACTTTAAGAAAAACAAAACCAGAGACTATTACAGCACATTTAGGTTATTGGGTCATACAAGGTTGTCTAAATTTGATTCCTCTGAATTTTTCAAAATTTTCAAACCAACATTTTTCAAAACAAAATTAACTCCGTTGTTTATACAATGGGATTCTCTACGAATATTGTCTAAGTTACTTTCATTTCTTTTGCCTAATACTAAGTTACAACCAATTAAACTCAAAACTTAGTCCGATTTCTCGATGGCATAATTTTTGAACGGCTTATCAGAGTTACTTCTAGTTTTTACTAATCGTTTCAGCGTCCCAAAATTAGCCGGAAAACATATATCATATTCACAAGAAGCTTTTAATTCAAAAATACCATCGAACCAGCCATCGATCCGCTCGAGGAATATTCGCTCGATAATCCGACACATATGGGACTAGACTAAATTAGAATTATAAGAAAGAGTGGTCGGAGGGAAGAGCGCTAGCGGTCTCCAGACCGCCGGAATACTGAACGTGTCGTCCAATTAACCAACGGCCGAATTACCGAGATTATACTGTATACATTTTTTGATTTCGATCTTTATTTCTTGCTCTCCACTTTCAGGAAAATTTTGTAAAAGTCTTATCAGTGAGAACAAAAAAAAAGAAGTCTTTGACCTACCTCCTCTTTTCCAAGTGATGCCACTTGCCTAGTGACCCACGAGCTAGTACGCAAAATATATTGAACAAAATTTGACCCACTACTCAAAAGGTGCGCCATCCCTGCAGTAGGCTTTAATATTATCGGTCTTAGGACGAGGCCGCACTACGGTTTTTTTTCCCGCGAGCGGTAACTGTTATAACCGTGAAACCGCTAGAGAAACATACAGTACGCTATGGGTAAAATCAGTCGCGGGAAAAAACGCAAGTGAGGGCGATTATATTAGCTTACTTGAGGTAGTGCGGCCTAGGCCTAATATCTTACACTTGTGTTCAATTGATCATCAATTTGATGAATTAGAACATTCTAGGACGCAACGAGTACCTAGGATTCGTGTATTTAAATTGCGTATTGATTATTTTACGGCCTAGATGAAACTGATTCTTTTGCGAGATTTCGTCTATCAAAATATCCAGTAAATCAAGTGCTTAACTTAATAAAACATAAAATAATCTCTAATTCACAAAGGTAAGTGGAATTTTTTTCATTATTCAAGTGATTTTACTAATAACCTATAAAATCTACTGAACTTCTTAGCAATAGTTAAATACGTCAATACGTTTAATCCCTTCTATATTTCAGATATCAAGCAGTTGCAACAAAAACAAGTCTGCTAATAACGCTAAAGCCTAGTTCGCATTAGGCTAGTAATTTAGTAGAGTAGCGAGTAATTTAGTAGCTAAATTTGTGCGAACCACGAAAAATTAGTCAAGTGGTTTAGTGAATGATTAAGTCGAGTCGATCCATTTTACTCTATTTTATCGGGCGAGTAGCGCCTCCCACCACGCGTTCGTGCTCACTGGTTCACCGGTTAAACAAGTCCGAACCTGTAGATTAGTCGAGTTCATTAGTGGCAAAAATGTCGTTTCGCTGGACCGAAAATTGTAACTTAAAATTTGTTTCCAAATACGTCGAACATAAATGCTTTTTGAATATAAAGTCCCCGCATTATAAAAACAAACAAATGAAACAATCGGCATGCCTGGATTTAGAAAATGCAATCAGTTTATTCATTCTATTGCGTTGCAGCCCGTCCATCTTACAAAACACTTGTGTACTGTACTAGACCGTAATGCGAACGGTTTCTGTACAGTAGCCAGTAGTTTAGCCACTAAATTACTCGCTACTCTACTAAATTACTAGCCTAATGCGAACTAGGCTTAAGATATCTTGCTACTGGATCCTACTTACGGCTGATTTTTGTGGTGTCTGTCCACCAACAGCAAGCCGTATATTGAACGACTGTGACGTAAATTTGTTACGTCATCCACTTAACCCGTAACTTGTTACTCGAAGATTTATTTTCGTTTGTGAAATTGACAAAAGATACTCGTAACTTTTACTTGCAGATTAATGTTATCTGGGAAGTAACTAATCAACGCTTTACTTGATGGCGCAGATGGTGAAAGAGGCGCATAGAGTATTAACATAAGACGCGCACGGTGTATAGTATACACTAGGCTTTAATATTATCCACAACTTCTGTCCGTCGCTATCTATCAATTGTGTTGGCATCGAATTGTAAAGATCGAAGGAAACATTCATTGTTATTCCAGCCGATAGAAACTTTTCCTCGTCCGGTTCAAACCATTTTGCGATAAATTATTATTATTATTATTAGCATTTATTGTTCATTATATATATATATATATATATATATATATATATATACAATAGACATAAGTTATACATACATATGTTGTATATGTACACATACAAATTGCGTTTTAAATTAATGATGAATAATATTTGGGTGGTGAATAATTTATTAGGGATATTAATTACAACCGTAATGAGCATGAAGCAATATATGTCTCCTATAATCCAATTTATGTGTTCACTTTATATTTACTGGTTCAAAAGAATCCTGAAGGGAAACATGCAGTGGTGGAAATACGAATGGTGCGACCGCATGGGGGCTTAAAGCTTTAGTAGAGCCCTTGTACGGGATGTTACCGCCCGCTTGTATAACAATACTGAAAATCTACCACCCTACATGCAAAATATAGAAACGTTGCCCCCTGCTAGCAACACAACACAATAATTTAAACATCTGTATAGTTTGAATGCGGCCCAAAAAATCTACCCTGTAAATATAAAATGAATCAGGGGCGGCATGCATCTTACACCTCTTATTACGCCACTGAAAACATTGAAATAAACATAAAGGTCGATTCCCATATGCGCGACACTTAGCTACGCGACGTCGTGCGACATGGCCGGTCGAATAATGATTACATTGTTTTAAATGGGCACGTCGCGTAGCTGTTGCGTAGCCATAGTGAGAACGTGCCCATTTAAAACAATGTAATCATTATTTGACAGGCGATGTTGCGTGACGTCGCGTAGCTGAGTGTCGCGTATATGAGAATCGGTCTTAACACTGTCAGTAATAATGATATTATCCCCACAACTTTATATACTAAAGATAGAAGTTAAGTCCACTGGGACCGCTGAAAATTTGTGTGATTTTCGCGATTTTTTTTTAAAAGAAAAGTACTCAATTAAATGTTTCAGGAAATTAAGAACATATTTGGCTATATTTGACCCCCCATTACATAATTTTTTCAGAGAAAAATATTAACATCCAAGCGACTTATGTTCCTCTACTCCCCCCTTCTTGAAGCCGATTGAGTAGCTGAACCCGAAAAAAAAATTGTAGTTAAACTGGAAGGTATTTTTTGTACCATGAACTAGGATTAGCGAAAAATATCAAAATCCAACAAAATGGCGTAGTTATGAAGAAAATGTCTGTTTTTTTTGCCTAAAAAATGGTCGTTTTTTCAATGCCAAATCGCCAATTTTCATCCAATCAAAAATATCCTAGTTGAGGGTACAGTGTACAGTAAATATATTCAAGAGTACTCAGTCCAAATTTCAAGTCAATCGGATAATTTCTCTTTGAGTTACAACAGTGGCAAATTTGAAAAATGTAATTTCGAGAAAAACGCTTTTAAAGTTAAGGACGTTCGGCCTATATTTTCTCAACCTCTCAAGTTTAATCTGATGACATATACTTCCGAATAGAACAAAAATCTCAAAAAAATCTTATATATATTAAAGATGTTGGAAACATTGCTTTTACATAATAATATTGTTGAAAAGTTATTAACAAATGGATTTTTTTTTAATGTTTTTTAACAAATTTTTGGAAAACCTATTCTTTTTTGTTTCAAATAAATGAATTGATTTTTCAGAATTCGCCTAAATTTTCCCAGATTTTTATTATCTTTTTGACTTTTTTTCCAATTTCGAAAAAATATTTTTCAAAAATATAAGAAAAATCCGAAAAAAATCATACGAATTCAGAAAAATCGAGCAACTTAGTAAAGAATATAAAAAAATAAGTTTTCCAAAATGTATTGCCTCCAAATCCAAAAATTTATTTATCGCCTCGAGGCAGGTGCAGAATTTTATTCCTGCGAGCGGTTGCGCTCTAGAAGGCTGCCATTCGGGGAGTATTAGAGAAATGCCCTTGAATTTTTCACAGGATATTCTTGAAAGTATGAACTGTTAAATAAGACGAAAAAAAACTTTTTTTTTTAAACAGTGGGAGCTTTAACCTAAGGAGCTTTCGGTCATCCTTCCTTCCAATCCTGGTTACTACGTCACATATACGCCCAGAATTACTGCCATTATTTATATATGTTACAGTCAAAGCGTTAACTCAGTCGGTGTATACAGTCACTAGTAAAAGCATACATTAAATTAGAACAATAGTCAATAGTTCAGACAAAGTATACAGAAATTAATTTATGAATATTAGATACAGTAGAACCCTCTAATCCGCCCTAAGCTGGTCCGACGCTCCAGATAATCCGACCATGCTCGAGCTGGCGAGCTTGTGCCGACTTGTCGCATCATTGTTTACGGTTTATTATCGCTTGCCCGCTTTAGTGTTGTGCCAACGTGTGTTTCAACTGTATGTATGTACTGTGCAGTTTTATGCTTTGTTTATTTTAAAACACTGTTCTTCAACACATTACTCAAAGGAGAATTCAATCATCAAAATCACAAAGGAGATTCGCTCCAAAAAAATTCAAAGGAACTCAATGTAGGCGTTACAACAATTAAGGATTGGAAAAGAAAACGGAAATACATTGAAACATATACAACTACAATTGATGGTGAAAACGCTCTTGGTCAGGAATCGCAAAACACTAAAAATGCTTAAACTTGAACTGCTCGATAGCGCATTGTGGATGTGGTTCTGTCAAGAAAGGAGGAAAGGAACCCCAATATCTGGGCCAACATTAGAAAAAAGGCAGTGGTTTTGCACAAGAAACTGGAAGCCGGAAGTGAGTTCGCAGCTAGTGAGGCATGGATTGATCGCTGGAAAACCCGTCATAGTGTCAGGTTTGTATCAATTTCAAGTGAAAAACTATCTGCTAATGTCGAGGCTTCTAAGGAGTTTTCTGCAAAGTTCCGAGAAATTGTAAAAGAAAACGAACTGTTGCCTTGCCAAGTTTATAACACCGACGAGACAGGGCTAAACTTTAAAATTCAAAACACTCGCAGCTTCACATGAATCTGCAGCAGGAACAAAACTTATAAAAGATATGATAACAGTCACTCCTTGTAGCAACGCAGATGGTAAGCACAAGCTTCCGCTGTTCATAATTGACAAATCCAAGAAGCCTAGGGCATTCAAAAACATAAACCCATCTTTGCCAGTTAATACCCCAATAAAAAATCTGCTTGGATGGACCTTTACAAATCGTGGTTTTTCGATTTTCGAGTCCCATCGGTCGAAAAAGACTTGAAACTAAAGAAGCTGCCTATTCGTGCTCTACTGCTGTTGGATAACGCACCATCACATCCATCTGAAGAAAATTTAGTGAAAGACATAAAAGCTATCTTTCTGCCTCCAAATGTGACTTCACTGATCCAACCAATGGATCAGGGAGTGATCGAATGGTTAAAAAGGCGATAACGCAGAAAGTACATAAGCTCAATCTTAGAAAAATCTGAAGAAGGTTGTAACATATTTGAGGCTATAAAATCCCTGAACATCAAAGATGCTATCTACACAATCGCTGCGTCATGGGCTGAATTGAAACATGACACACTTCGGAAATCATTGCGTTAGCTTTGGCCAGAAGTTTTGACTGAAATTGAGCAGACTGAAGATGAAATAAACGACACACAGGGTAAAGATCTAGAAACTCTAGAGCCTAGAGCCAAACGTTTCAGTCAATGAAGTTGAAAAGTGGTGTACCGAATGTGACAAAGACTGTGAAACCTATG
Source organism: Phosphuga atrata (assembly GCA_944588485.1). Classification (NCBI taxonomy): domain Eukaryota; kingdom Metazoa; phylum Arthropoda; class Insecta; order Coleoptera; family Silphidae; genus Phosphuga; species Phosphuga atrata. The sequence goes on from OX155894.1 coordinate 80,783,181, forward strand.
AAGATCTCAATGACGACCATATTGTTGCCGCTTTTATGGAAAACGATGGTGAGGAAACTGTGAACGTGGACTCAGATGGCGAGGAAGACGAGCACCCCTACCCGGATTTCACACACCGATGCCAAGAGCGCTTTCGACGTCGCCCTTCAATACGTCGAGCAAAAACTCAACCTTAACTCCAATGGAAATTTTGTGGATCAAGAAATGGAGGGACACTGCAGCTAAGTCTAGAATTTCATTTCAAATTACATTTCGATCATTCATTTAAGTAATTTTTTTAATTTGTAATTTTTTGTTCCAAGTACTGTACTGTAATTTGTTTGTTGTTTTTACTACGTATGTACTGTTTTTGTTGATATGTAATAAATATTAGGAGTACATTTTTTTTCGGATAATTCGACCTTTTTTGCGTTCTGACCATTCCCCCAGTCCGAAAGGTGACGGATTAGAGGGGTTCTACTGTATAGTTAAAGAACACCTATATTAACAGAAAAGATTTCTACAATGAAGTAGTTGAGTCTTATTTTAGATCTTCTTCTTCAAGTGCCGTGTCCTCCCAGAACATTGACGATCATTCGCTTGATCCTCACTTTGTCCACAACCGATCTAAAGAGTGTCGTGGTGTTTACTCCATACCATTGGCGGAGATTCTTGAGCCAAGATGTTCTTCGGCGCCCAGGGCCACGCTTTCCCTCTAGTTTTCCTTGAATAATAATGTGGAGCAATTCATATTTCGGATTTCTCATTACGTGGGCAAAGTACTCCAGCTTTCTTCTTTTTATGATATTAAGTACCTCTCTTTGTTTTGTCATACGCTGTAGAACCGCCTCATTCGTCACCCTGTCCATCCACGATATCAGCATATCTCATATACTCAGATACTCAGCATTCTTCGGTAAGTCCACATTTCGAAGGCCTCAATCCTTTTGGATATTCTGTCAGTGAGGGTCCATGCTTCCATCCCATAGAACAATATGCTAAATACATAGCAACGTAATAGGGAATTTTTAGAGCTCTGTTGGTAAGCAGTTTTTGCATGCTGCTGAAGGTTGTTCGTGCCTGTTCTATTCTGCTTTTGATTGCTTGAGTTAAGTACCATTTTTCATTCACCCAGCAGCCTAGATATTTATATTTTAGTACTCTCTCCACTATTTCTCTATTTATGCTGATATCTGTTAAGTTGTCGGCCATATTTTTGTTTTTGCTGACAACTATCCATTTGGTCTTCCTTATATTTAATCGTAGACCCATTTGTTGGCTATGTTCTGTAACCGCTGCTGAGAGTGCCTGTAAATCATCTTTATCTGTTGCCAGTAAGACCGTGTCGTCCGCATATCTTAGATAGTTGATGACCATTCCATTAGCAATTATACCCTCTGTTCTGTCTTCGACGGCTTCTCTGAATTTTTTTTCTGCATACAAATTAAACAGCAGGGGCGAGAGCACACAGCCTTGTCGGACTCCTCTCATACTACTTACACTTCTTCATACACTTCTTCAGATGTCTGGCCGTTAATTCTAATGTCAGCTGTCTGATTCCAATACAAGTTGGCGATTATCCTAATGTCTCGTCCCTCCAGGCCCATATTGTTCAGTATAGCTTTTAACTTATAGTGTTGAACAGTGTCGAATGCCTACTCGTAATCTACGAAGCAAGCATATACATCGACGTTTACGTCTCGACATCGTTGTATTAGAACCTGGACACTAAACAGCGCCTCCCTTGTACCGAAACCGTTTCTAAAACCAAACTGAGACCTGCCAATATTTTCTTCGCATTTGGTGTATATTCTGGAATGAACGATTTTCAGGAACAACTTTAATATCTGGCTCATTAGGCTGATCGTTCTGTAATCTTTACAATACTTGCAGTTAGTCTTCTTTGGTATAGCAACGAATGTTGACCTGAGCCAGTCTTTAGGAATTACTCCGGTCTTGTATATGCAGTTGAGCATTGAGTCATTGTCGGGCCTGTCTTCTTCCAATATTTTCAAAACCTCTGTTTGTGTTCCATCTGGTCCTGGTGCCTTTCCGTTTTTTTGCACTTGATATAGCGTGAAAGAGTTCTGCCTTAGTGATATCTAACCCGTCATCCAGAGTAATATTATGCGAAAAACTCCTATCATCTACAAAGAGATCTTGAATATATTTTTTCCATTCCTGTAGTTGTTCTTCTGTGCTACTAAGAATTTGCTGTTGCTCGTTCATGAGAGTGCTGTTATTGTTCTTTTTATACTGACCAGATGTCCGTTTGATTTCCTTGTACATATTAAAAGAGTGGTGTTTGGCTTCTAACGGCTCTATTTCATTACACTGCCCCGTCAACCATTCTTCCTTCGCTTGTCTAATCTTCGCCCTAATTTCCCTTTGCACCTCCTTGTATCTTTCAGGGTCTTTATTTTTTATATGATCTGCGGCGGTCCATTAATTTCAGGATGTCATCGGTAATCCAAGCTTTCTGTTTGGTCCTGTTGCTTTTCAGCTTAGCTTGACTGACTTCTACTACGGATGTTTTAGTAGTATTTAGTTTTAGGTTAGTTAATTTATAATAACTAAAATTTAATAATTAGAATAACATAAGTGAATTAATTTAAAAGGATTAGTTCTTTTCCTTGTTAACATAATATGCATAATTTTTACATTTTAAGGTTAGAAAATTGAAACCACATTCAAACTTTAACTAATACTTTCACTATTCATTATCTTGGTGCTGTATACTTTAATTGGATATAGTAGGCATCTTTATTTTTCAAGTCATGCTTTGTCAAAAAATATACGTAGAAGTATACATTGACTCGTGGATGTATACATTAACTGAATTTTATACTTCAACTGTAACATATATACTAATGCAGTAATATTTGACCATTTACAGGTTTCAAGAGAGTAGATGCCTATCATAAATGGTTAGACTGACCATGTACTGTAATGGGGAAGTCCTGTTATATTCAATTTTGTCCCGTTTCAACGCAAAGCAAATCAGCATGAAATATCGGAACAACAATGTCTAGATTTTGGTAAGTAAGATAACTTGATGAACTGCGCATTGAGAAACTAAATTATTCTAGATTAAGCGAGAAGGCACGATATAATCACGAAGCTTTATACAATAAACTTTCTGAAGTTTTCTTTGCGCCAGTACCTATTGTTGAAATCGTATTCTTGATATTTTATGTGCAATGTTGCAAATTTTGTTATAGTAGGAAATAATCACCAATTTGAATTTAGAGATTTAATACGAATGTGAATTTTTAGAAATCACTTAGCCAGTGTCCGTCCGTACTGTGATATTTCATATTTCACTTTTCATGAATTTGTGTACATGTGTTTATGTATGTCACTGAAACATCAAGGTTTCCATTGACACTGAACTGATGCAATACTGATGGATGGCACGCATGTGATAGTTTGGAATGGTACTCCTGTCACGCACGTCGCGGATAGCACGCGTGTGAATAGACCTATTGGCCCGTAAGTTTAATAAAAACTTTTTCTTAAAATATCTTGTTATCAAATATTATCTAAATGTATAATTTAAAAGAGAAAAACATAATAATAATGAAAACAAAAAAAAACGTTCTGATCTTTTTTAGTTTAGGAGAAAAGCTACTTGAATTTCAGTGGTAAATGCACTTGGAAGTGCTCCCCTTAAGTTCATTCTGTATGTATTTGTATAAAATATCAATATTGTATTAATAACATACAACTTAAATCACAGATAACACATATGTTGGTGTATTTTCTCCACATTATTTCTGACTAGTAAAAAGGCATTTAAATAATAACGTGAGACCCAAAAGTCTTGGAAGCCACTCTTGCCATGAATTTGAAGAAGGTCATTTCTTAATTGATACACATAAAATTATACAAATTATCAAATGTCCTTCTTAAGTAGCTGTCAGTGGTCTTGAGGTTATGTCGCATTGTATTTAGTGTTAAGTTCAACACTTTCATTAGTTATAAATAAAACGCCTTGTTATATATTTAACACTGATTTATTTTATAGTGTTGTGATTTATAAAATTAACAAAGAAGAACAAACATTACAACAGATGTTGAATGTGTTGTCCATTTTCACGAATACTTAAAATAATTCGCCGTTTTATGTTATCGAACACATTTTGTAATATATTTTGTCTATCTCTTCACATTTTATTATTACATTGTTTCGTAGATCTTCTACTGTATGTACTGGACTGCTGCATACTGAATTTTTTAAGTATGGAAAAAGAAAAAAGTCCAGGGGAGTTAGATCACAAGAACGTGGTGGAAATCGGTCTTTGCTTATTAGCCTGTGGTCGCAGAATTCCTTTAGATAATTTATTGTTTTGCGGGCAATGTGCGATCTAGCAGAATACTGTTGGAAGAAGCTATTTTGGAGTTCATTATCATGAAGTTCGTTAATAAATTGTTGCAAAATAGTGGCTCTATAAGTGGCAGCATTTAAACATCGAAAAATATTGGACCGATAATTCTGCGTCTTGACATTGCTAACCACACACCAACTTTGATTGGATGCAGTGGGGTTTCGCTTAAAAAATGTAGGTTGTCAATACTCCACATGCGCAAGTTTTGGGAATTAATGTATCCGTTTAGATGAAACCAGGCTTCATCAAGTTAAATTTAACACTTCTTCGTTCATATTTTCATTGAACCACCGACAGTAGACAGTAGTCTTTTATTATAATCGAGTGATAAAAGTTCTTGGTACATTTGCAACTTATATGGTTTCGTGTGAAAATCTAGAGGAATAATCCTGTGAGTGGCAGTACGACTTAAATTCAATTGTTGTGCTAGTCTCCTAATTGAAGTGGTAGGTTCGTCTTGGACTGCATTTCTGATGTTGTTTATTATATTCTCATTATTAATACGAGACCTTCCACTTCTTTTTTTGTTGTTAATGTTACCAGTACTTCGAAAGCAAACAACAAATCGTAATACCTGCTTTCTAAACTGATTCCTATTAAATACAGCCATAGGAAAAGTTGCATAAATGCTTCAATGCACGGATCGATACTGCATTCCCATTCACCATTTTCCAGGCGTCTACCATTACGAAAATAACTTTCGACCATAAAAGTTTTTTGCTCTTTTGTAAACATTTTTAACCCTTTGCGGTCCGCTGTATCCCTAACGGGGACATGTGTCCGGATAGTGACAGGACCTTTGGCTCTGCAGCGTGGACATATTTACGTGTAGTGACAGGACCGTTATTTGTTGTTAGAGGAACCCAACCGAACTGCTCACGACTGCTGACCGAATCCACTCGACGAGTACGAGTCATAGCGCTCTACAATACGTACATAAGACAAAACCAACTTGGCGTATTTGGTTTCGCGAGAATAAAACGTTAACCCATGGGTTAATCTGACTTATGGGATATCATAGATATGGGCAACCAAATGTGTGCATTGTACGCATGCGCATTGGGGCAAGACAGGAAGGTGTAGGGAAAATAAATTTGAAGGCGGTATATACATTTTTTTTAAATTGTTTTCGCGCGATATGTGGTCTTGATTGATCTGCTCCAATTATAACCTAATCTAACCATCAATTTCGTTCAAATCTGTAGCTACGGTGGCGTTTTTTACACGCCACTGGAGGTTTTATGTTAATTTCCGTTAGTTTGAATTGTGGCACAGGGGGCGCTGAACGTATGATATCTCATTTGTCATTTTAACCCAAACGGTTACAAACTTGTTACAGTTCTTAAACAAGTTTTTATTAACTGCCATCCTTTCTATTCATCCGAATATGAACGAGAGTGAAGAAAATTGTATATTGGCTGAGTGTAAAGACGACAGCGATTTTGTCCTCCAAGTTAGATATCTCCAATCCAATCATTAAAAAATTTGCGATAATGAGGTTGAGTTTGAAACTGACGGTAGTAGTGGAAGTGATATAGTTTTTCGCAAGAGGCGCAGACTTCGGGTTCTCAGTGATAGTGACATGGATGATGATATTGATAAGTGGAATGACGTGAGTGATAGCTTCAATATTCCAGAAAGATTTACTTTTGATGATTTTTTGATGATTTGATTTCACTACGAGTTGCCGGATCGCAAGTTTTTTCTTCGATTGTGGAACCACTGGATTTTTTTAAAATGTATTTCACTGAAGAACTAATAGATGATTTATTTTCAAAATCGAACGAGTACGCGCACAATGTAATAGATGGAAAAGAAATATCATCGTATTCCATTTGGCATACATGGAAAGATGTTGAGAAACAGGAATTTTGGGCCTTCATGGGCGTTATTGTGAACATAGGAACAATGACAGTTCGGAATATCAAAGACTATTGGTGCTCAGATGGCCGTAAGCAGAATCCCATTCTTCGCAGTAGTTTTCACCAGGTCCAGATTTTTTTGGATGCTACATACCTATAGACCACCTGACAGCACAAACAGGGATCCAAAAACAAAAATTCAGCGTATCAGTGGTTTCCTAGAATATATAGTTTCTAAATTTAGAGAACATTTTATCCCAGGGAAAAACATCTGCATGGATGAATCAATAGTAAAATTCAAAGGAAGGGTATCTTTTATCACTTACAATCCGAAAAAGCCGACAAAGTGGGGAATCCGCGTTTATGGTTTGACTGATTCAGCAACTGGGTACATATATTCGATTTTGCCTTATTTTGGTATTTGGTAAGTATAACAACAAAGTCATTGATGAGACCGGACCTTCCAGTATCTACTAGGATTCCAGTGCATTTATATCATCAGTTATTGAGCGATCATCCAACTGCCATTGGTTACCATTTAGTCACCGACCGATACTTCACCAGCATTGCATTAGCTGAAGAACTATTGAAATTAAAGTGTCACCTAACCGGAACTATCAATGCCAAACAGAAAAGGTATTCCCATAGAAATAAAGAAACCTAAATTACCTATGCACAAATCCATTGCATACCATAGTTGGGCAAAAATTAATTGTGAAGACAATTAACAATTAAATTGGGAGATTTAATTGCAACTAACAATTAAAATAATTAATTGTAATTGCAATATATCACAATTAACAATTAATTAAATGTTAATTGTAAAATTTTGCAATTACAATTGATTAATTGTTAATGATGCACTTTTACAATTACAATTAACAATTAATAAATGTCGGTTAGAAGATGTTTATTATACTCCAATGTATCACTTGCCATAATGCGTAACTGAAATAGTTATTTACATTAGAGTGTGGAAAGTTTGATTTTACAACGCGACAGCCCGTTTGGGGAACGAGCCCGAAGGGCGAGAAGGGTTCCCCATTAGCTGGAGCGCTGTAAAATCATTTCCGCACGAAATTTGTATAAATTTCGGGCCGACAATTATTATTTTTGGCCGACAATTATTATTTAAGAAACAAATAGACCCTTCGCCTCCACTGGGAACAGGAAGAACAGGAAGTGTGAGTGTGAACCGGAAGTGGAGGTGGGAACCGGAAGTGGGGTGTTAACCGGAAGTGGAGCGGGGTGAGGGGGCCGGAAGTGGAGGTGAAGGGTCTAGAACGAACCATCTTTCTCAACTATTTAGATTATTTACAATATTGGAAATTATTTTATTTGGCACAATGCGGGAAAGTACGGTTACAATGAGGGGAAAGTTTTTACATTCATCAAATAGTATTAATTGTAATAATAAACAATTGATGATTAAGTTAATTGTAACTAACAATTAAAATTTTAATTGCAATTAAATTAATTGTAAACAAATTAATGGATTTAATTGCAATTGATTTCAATTGCATCTCACAATTAAATAGTTAATTGAATTAAATCAATTGCAATTAATTTAGTTGCAATTAAAATTGTAATTGTTTGATTCTACAATTAAAAAATTAATCGAATAATGCCCAACACTGTTGCATACACAAGGGCAAAAAACACAAGCTCTTAGCTTGGAGAGATAAGAAAGTTGTGACTATTCTTTCGACTTGGGATCATGCTGGATCTGTTGAACAAAAAAGAATCTTGCAAGGTGGTGCTGAGATATTGTTAGAAAAGCCACAGGTTGTGTTGAATTATACATCTTCAATGTGAGGTCGCTGACCATTATGCAGCCATTTATTGTTTTTTAGTCCTTAAAGTGGTGGCGAAAATTGTTTTTTTGGGGAATGGAAATATGTACAGTGAATTCTTATATCCTCTATAAAACTGTTAAGCAAGGTCGCAAAGAAAATGTAATGTCCCATTGCCAATATAGGAAATGCTTGGTAAAACAGCTAGTAGGCAACTTTCATGACGAGAGAAAACTGCGATCAGACTCTAGTAATGATGATCGGATGAATGGAAAACTCCATATAATTGCCAAAGGTTCAAAAAAAAATCTATCGTGTACTCCAATCGATCAGTGGAAGGTGGAAAACTTCAAACACATTATTTTTGTGAGACTTGTCCAAGCAACCGCACGATGCACTTAGGAAACTGATTCAAGCGTTATCACACTATGAAAAACTATAAACTGTAAACCTAAATTATAGGGATACAAGTTAATAAAGTATTAAGTAATGTTATTTATTGTTTCATTCAAAATTAGTAATTCCATTTGACAATAAAAGAAATATAAGTTATCTCATATTAATTTGTTATAATGAGTTGTCACTGAAAGCGAGTGACTGGCGTAACTATTTGAGAACGGACGAATCTACATATTTCAAGCTATTTTTCTATAAATTCTTCAATTATTTCACGTCCTGACGCCATGGCGGCTAAACTACGACTGACTAAACGCATGCGCGGTCACTTTGGCTTGATAAAAACGAACTGGAGCAGCGGATTTATGGTGCACCCAATAAATCCGTGGTTCGCCGTCAGTTAAAAATTTCACACTCACGGTCAGTTTTTGGATGTACGTCTGTTCAACTGATCAGTTTAACTGAGGTGAATGGCGGGCTTTCTGCACGCAAAAACTACGCGGACCTGCTGGGTTCTCGCAACACAAACGACGCGGACCGCAAAGGGTTAAAGTAAATATATTAAGTAAGAGAGGTAGAAATAACATAAAACGGCAAATTAATTTGTGTATTCGTGAAAATGGGCAACACATTCAACATCTGTTGTTATGTTTGATCTTCTTTGTTCATTTTATAATTCACAACACAATAAAATAAATCAGTGTTAAATTTATGAGAAGGCATTTTATTTATAATTAATGAAATTGTTGAAGTTAAAGAAACAGGGTGGTGTTAAAGTTTGGTTATGTTTTAATGTTTTAATTTAATGTGAGTGAATTAAGAAATGACCTACTTCTTCAAATTCATGGCAAGAGTGAATTCCAAGACTTTTGGGACACACGTTATTAAATAATAAAAAATATTGTTTCTTGTTTCGCGAAATACGAAATTGATTAAAAAATATCACCATAAAGGCTTTCCAAACCTCTTGTTGTAAATAATAGACATGTTTCCACTATTATTAAAGTTAACTGCATGTACAAGCATTGTTTTAATATCATGTACAAACGTTATATTAGGCAAATTGATACAATGAATATGTCCAAACGATAATTGAAGTAGAGGGTTAAGTGAAGCAAAAAGCTTTTCAGCTCTGGCGTATTCCATCCAAGAAATACAATGCTATTATAAAATGAATATCAGTTGGTTTTGAGTATGCAAAATGCTTTCAACACAAACCTTTAAAATAGCATAAATATTTATAAGCTAATTTACTAAAATGAAAAATAAATGTTAATTTTTTTTATAGCTTTTCACCACCTTTTTACTCCAATTAATGTGAAATGTAAAAATGTGCTTTGTATATAAAATATAGGTACATTGTATAAAATCCGTTTTACACAAATAAAATATTTATAATCTTGATACAACATTCTAAAACAGATCCGTTTCTATATTAATTAGTAAACCAGGTGTAACAAATTACGAATATCGATCGTTTACCCGATAACCATCTGATATGTATTAACACCGATGCAAACCGAATACCGTATTTGATTACGGCTACGTAAAAAACCTTTTACATTAGTATGGCATTGATGCGCGTAATTGAAAAGCGATTTCCGACGTGATCGGTTTATGAAGCTAATGAAAGATCAATCTGCACAATCCTTATCAGTTTCAGAACGGAAGTCGAGCATTCGCATTAATAATTACAGACTAATTACTTATTGCCAACTCAATTTAATTGCAAAGCTGGGTGCATTTCTATACCCAAGTGCACATCGATGTGTGCGATCTCACATCGATGTGTGCGATGTAATCAATCTGCACAATCCTTATCAGTTTCAGAACGAAAGCCGAGCATTCGCATTAATAATGAGGCAAATTTCTTATTGCCAACTGAATTTAATTGCAAAGCTGGGTGCATTTTTATACCCAAGTGCATATCGATGTGTGCGATCTCTCCACTCCCTTTGTTCTCTTTATTACATACCGATGGATCAATAAAGAGTGCGGTAAGTGGAAGGTAGCAGCAGTCGTAAATTTCGTTATTACTCGTCCGGTTTTAATTGGTTCAGACGTCGTTAAATTACAAGTGGCGAAAGGGTGACCATATTTTAGACAAATAGCAACGTAATCTTGAAATAAAACAAACGCGGTTTATTATACGATTACATTCGAAAACGGATTGGTATCGAGCTCTATTCTTTTAAAAGCTTTAAGCCTATTATCTAGTCTAACTAGTCGTTTCTCAATTTGTCCAGGCTATTTTGTGCTTATTTTATTGAAGTCAATATTCTAATAATACTTAAATTTAAGGGTAGATAAATAAAATAGTGTTGTCATGTATAGAATAATTTGCCTCATCAATCTATGTTAAGACCAAACAATTTAATTTTATTTTTATTTTAAAAACTATTTTCTTTGTTAACTGTATTCTAAATTTAGGTAAATAATAATTACATCAAGATTATCTTAAACCGATCAGTAGATTCCCAACATCTGGTCGATAGGGTAGTAGATATTGGTTAGAATGCGTTTGGAGCTGTTTATAGCCTCTACGCATCTGAAAGACCATTTGTAATCCTTTGTAAATACGCTTCGGCGGATGTTTACGATCGCTAACGGTTTTTGGATGCTTGGTGGTCGTAAGCAATTGAAAATACAATGCAATGTTTATGTTTAAGGTTCCTTAGAATAAGTATTTAAATTTTGGGTAGTTTTAAGATTTGCCATAGAAATTACCACGTGCACTTCGGGTTGGAATTCTTCTTGGTTGAGTGGGGGCAGGCAAATGGGAGGTGGGATTGAGTTTTCCTCTTTGTAACAATATCTAATCACACTCAGTTCAGTTGTAACACTCTTGCCACAATCACACCAAGATTCCAAACTCCGACAGTGCACGTTGTCACAAGTGCTAAAAATAGAGTTAAATAATTATATACATGTTTATCGAGGCGTGGAAGTTTTATTTGCCCAAACATATAATTTCCAGTGTCGATCGAATCTATTGGCAACCCTGAATTAACCGCCTTAGGTTTGACCACGCGAACGTTTTGTCCAAAGACAAACAACCACCGCGACTCAACAATCTAGTTTTATTTAGTTCATTTAATACTTCCCAGTTCCCAATAAAAAACCTAATTTGCTAAAAACTAGGCAGACAAGGTCGCCAGGGTCATCTAGGTATGTCTAATCTTTCTCCTATTCAGCCTTTCCGGTACTTATTTGGTACTGACCAGAACTTATCTTGTATTATCCAAATTTATCCAAACTTTTCTAATACTTCAGACATGCCCAGACGTATTCGTTCTTGTCTGGTTTATCTGAAGTGGTCAACATGAGTGTTTTAAAGAAGGATATCTTATTTTTGTCTGATATTGTCTAACTTGATCTGATAATATCTAAAACTTGTATAGTTTCCTATATTCTCTTCTTCCTTTGACACCCTCTCCCAAAGAACTAACTTTGTCCTGGACAGAGCATCTCGGAAGGTATCAATTCAAGAGGACACAATTCATTTTCTAAGGTCTTTCAACCAAGGGTTTTGCCGTCTTCCAACCGATCTTCTTCCTTGTCTGGTCTTATTTAGTCTTGTCTGGTATTGTCTTGTCTGGTCTTGTCGGGTCTTGTCTGGTCTTATTTAGCCGTGCCTAGTGTTGTCTAATTTTGTCTGATCTTGTACGATCTAGTCTCTTATTGTCAGGTCTTGTTAAGTCCAGTCTTGTGTTGTCTGGTCTTGTCTTGTCTGGTCTTGTGTTGTCTGGTCTTGTGTTGTCTGGTCTTGTGTTGTCTGGTCTTGTCTTGTCTGGTCTAGTCTTGTCTGGTTTTATTTTGTCTAGTCTTGCCTGGTCTTGTCGGGTATTGTCTGAATTTGTCTGAACTTGTACGATCTAGTCAGTTTGGTCTTGCCAGGTCCAGTCTGGTCGCGGAGCAACGTACAAAATCGCGGAGCAATGTACAACACCCTTTAATGGCAGAGGATAACCTGAAGAACTTACATCGCTCCATGAGATAGACTGACTCAAGAAGTGGCAAGGCGTTGAAAAGAGCCTGGTCTGATCTTGTCTTGTCTAGTCTTGTGTTGTCTGGTCTTGTGTTGTCTGGTCTTGTGTTGTCTGGTCTTGTCTTGTCTGGTCTAGTCTTGTCTGGTTTTATTTTGTCTAGTCTTGCCTGGTCTTGTCGGGTATTGTCTGAATTTGTCTGAACTTGTACGATCTAGTCAGGTTGGTCTTGCCAGGTCCAGTCTGGTCGCGGAGCAACGTACAAAATCGCGGAGCAATGTACAACACCCTGGAATGGCAGAGGATAACCTGAAGAACTTACATTGCTCCATGAGATGGACTCACTCAAGAAGTGGCAAGGCGTTGAAAAGAGCCTGGTCTGATCTTGTCTTGTCTAGTCTTGTGTTGTCTGGTCTTGTGTTGTCTGGTCTTGTGTTGTCTGGTCTTGTCTTGTCTGGTCTAGTCTTGTCTGGTTTTATTTTGTCTAGTCTTGCCTGGTCTTGTCGGGTATTGTCTGAATTTGTCTGAACTTGCACGATCTAGTCAGTTTGGTCTTGCCATGTCCAGTCTGGTCGCGGAGCAACGTACAAAATCGCGGAGCAACGTACAACACCCTGGAATGGCAGAGGAAAACCTGAAGAACTTACATCGCTCCATGAGATAGACTCACTCAAGAAGTGGCAAGGCGATGAAAAGAGCCTGGAACGAGAACCTGTTTAAGAAGACCGATGTCCAGATTGGTAACCCCCTAGCTGATAAAGGGTCCTAAGTCAAAGTGGTTATCGTCGAAGCAGACGATACAGAAATGGATAAGAGTATACAAAAACTCTACAAGGAGCAATATCCCGAATTAGAAACAACGAAGGAAGAGTTCGAAGTGCTCGAACAAACTAATATAATCCGCTCTGAGAAACTGCACAGAACAGTAAAAAAAAGAAAGTCGTCAAAATATTACAAAACAATACAGACGAAGACATCTGGAACAAGTTGAATCAACTCAAAGAAGAGACAGCAGAAGATGAACTAATCGCAATCCACAGCATGAGATGCATGAAAACGCCAAGACTACGGAAGTGGATGTGTCTTGGAATAAGGATGATAAGAATAAGGATGATGGAAGAAGAATGTGTCTTTCAGACATCGGATACAAAAATCAGGATCTACACCAATAGGATAGTTGACGATGACAAAGAAGGAAAAGCTGTTCGAGAAAAGAAAGAACGGAACACATATGCCATGGTAGTGGAAGATAAAAACAAAGACTACAAATCCTTAGTGGAAAGTATGAAAAAGGTAAAACTTAAAACTAAAGCGAAAAACCTGGTTAAAGAAGTAAGAAGCACCAAGGAAGGTAAACTGCTAATAACAATGCGAAAAGGCGATAAAGCCGTACAGGAACTACAAGAAGTCATAAAAAAATCATCTAAAACAGACAATATATTGTGAGAAATGTTAATGTTAGAAAGACCGCTAAAACCCAAATACAAGAAGTCCTACATATTAGGGGACTAGAAGCCACTGCACAAAAAGAAGATGTGCTGGTAGCAGTTGAAGCCTTGTTTGGACCCATGGGAGCCAATACATACACACTGAGTGAACTCAGGCCGAACGCAAACGATACGCTAGCTGCAACCCTAACCGCCAGTAAAGAAGTCGCTGGAAAGCTAATTGACAGAAGGTTCTTCCGTGTCGGCATAGTGGAATGCCATATTGAAAAAAGGATAAAACATACAAAATGCTACAAGTGCTGGCAGTTTGACCACAAAATAGCGGAGTGCACCGGCGCAGACACATCCAGCCCTTGTAGCAGATACGGACAGGAGGGACACAAATGGAAAGCCTGTACAAATGCGGAGTACTGCATTGGAGGAAAGTGCATGGCCTTCAGGAAGGCGCTTTCGAAGGCCAGAAACGACGTAAAAAAGGCCCGATCGGAGGCAGGGTTCACACCACCGATACCAAAATGCTAAAAGTGCTGCAAATAAATGCAGGCCACAGTGAGGGAAATAAAAGCGGATGTCACAATTATAAGCGAGCCAAACCAAAAAATAGTCAGCTCACCCGAGTGGTTCAGGGATTGTAAGAGCGATGCGGCCATCAGGATGAATAACGAGGGGATAGTGGTAATTGACAGCGGAAGTGGAACGGGCTTTGTCTGGGTTCTCAGCTGCTACTTTTCCCCAAATGAACAAATGATCTAGAAAACTCGCTCGATGAAATCATCAATATGACAAGAAGGTATCAGAAACCTAAAATAATAGCAGGAGATTTTAATGCAAAATCGCCATAATGGACAAGTGGACAAAATATGAATATGGACATGATTATGGACAAAAGAGGCGACTTAGTCTCTGACTGGATCTCACAGCTAGATCTGCACATAGAAAACGTTGGGAACGCGCCCACCTTCGTAAGATGAGAATCGCTATCCATCTTGGACCTCATCCTCGCCGAAAAGCTAGGGGGAAAGGTGTACTACTGGGAAGTACTCGACAGAGAGACCTTAAGCGACCACAGCTATATATTCTACAGCCTCCAGACCAAAGACAAGAGACGCCTAACTGCGCCGAGAGCCACCCAGGGATGGACAATCAGGAACGTCAATGAAGGAAAACTGATCCAGCGAATAGAGACAGAGATTGGCCGAGCACAGCAAAGTACGGCAGAGAAAATGGTGGCTTCCAGTTCCAGAGCATGCAACAAGTTGCTGGCAAACAGGAAAAATAACAGAAATAACAGGAAAGTCTACTGTCGGAATGAAGATATCGCCCAACTGAGGAGAGAATGCATGGGTATGAGAAGAAAGCTCCAGAGGAATCTAAAGAAAAATACCGACCACAGGGAAGTGGTTATAAACCTCAGGGCCGCATACCGTAAAGACCATAAAAAATACCATAAAGAAAAACATTAAAAAAGAAATAAACACCTCAAAAAGGAAACATTGGCAAAAACTATGCCAGCTGGTGGACGAGGATCCATGGGGGGATGCCTACGCTATTGCCACTAGAGGCCTAAAGAGTAGATATCCCCCACCAAAACTGCCGCTGGAAAAAATCAAAGAAGTAGTCGACATACTCTTCCCCACACAGCAAGATCCAATATGGGAGCAGCCAACGGTCAATAATATACCAGAGTTTACGCTGGACGAGCTAGAAACAGCGACAGGCCGAATAAAAAACGGGAGGGCGCCAGGACCCGATGGGATTCCGCCAGAAGTCATGAAAATCGTAGCCAGCAAGGCACCCGAGTATGTATTAGAGGTCATGAACGGATGCCTCAAAAGGGAAATCTTCCCCGAGAAGTGGAAGGTGGCAAAACTAGTGCTACTCAGCAAACACAAAAATCAGACGAATGAAGCTGCTGGATTCAGACCACTCTGTCTTCTGGACGTAGGCGGATATTGTAGGAGGCAAGCTCCTTGAACAATTATTAGTAGGAAGAACCAGGCAAGAAATTAATCTGTCGGAGAAACAGTTCGGTGTGAGACCAGGTAGATCAACCATTGACGCCATAAGAAAGGTGGTGCAGGTAGCGGAGCCGGCTAAAGCCGGAACACGGGGGACAAGGAAGATCTGTCTTCTAATAACGCTCGACGTGAGAAATGCGTTCAACTCTGCAGGGTGGCAGAATATCATGGACGAGGCGACAGAGGCAGGGCTACCATCCTACCTTCTCCGTATAATCGGAAGCTACCTCAGAAACCGGAAAATTATAGAGGCAGAAAATAGAAGAGTAGAGCACGAAATCAGCTGTGGTATCCCACAAGGCTCAGTAATGGGCCCAACACTATGGAACATCCTCTATGATGGTGTGCTCAGGCTAAAACTGCCCAAAGGACCCGAGATAGTTGGTTTTGCTGACGACCTGGCTATAATAATCAGCGGGAAAACTGAAAATATAGTTTCGTGCAAGGCTAACGAAGCAATGAAGCTGGTAGATAATTGGCTGGAGAGAAAACGGCGGAAACTAGCCCCCGAAAAAACTGAGACTGTCGTAATTGCAGGCAAGAGACAGTTTTAAAGACAAAATTAAAGATGTCACAATAACGCCCAAAAAACGCGTTGTAGTGAAGTAATGATCGATAAGTCTATCGTTCAGCGACCAAGCCTCTAAAGCGGCGGAGAAAGCGCAGCGCTGGAGCGGCTAATGCCGAACGTGGGGTGTCCCACTGCGAGTAAAAGAAGAATGCTGTGTTCGGTGGTCCACTCAGTGATGCTCCATTGAGCGGCAGTATGGGGAAAAGCCATGAGGGGGCAAACAATAAAGAACAAACTGGCAAAAGTACAACGGAAACTGGCTCTAAGAGTCAGTAGCGCATACAGGACAGTATCAAGGGAAGCCATTCTTGTGATCTCGGACATGCCACCCATCGTACATCTGGTAACAGAGAGAACAAACACGTATATAGCGAAACTCCTAGGAACGATGTCAAAAAATGAAGCTAGAAACAGATCGACCGATACGGTGTATAAGACCTGGCAGGACGAATGGGACAACACAGAAAAAGGAAAGTGGACAACAGAAATGGGTCAGCAGAAAACACGGGGAGGTGAATTATTACGTCACACAAGTACTCACTGGCCACGGGTTTTCCGAAACTACCTACATAGGATTGGAAAAGCCGCGGACGCTATGTGCGAATACTGCGGAGCCCAGGACAACGTGATTCATACCGTATTTGAATGTATACATTGGGAAGAGGCCAGAAAAGAGCTACCAGAAACAATAAACCCAGAGGACTTCATAGACAAAATGATTGAGACAGAAAAGAACTGGAAAATAGTAGAGAGTGTAATTCTGCTAATCCTAACCCAGAAAGAGAAGGACGAGAAGACCCGCCAGAAGAAAGAGGAGCGGGCAGGAAAATGTAGATACAAGAAAGATCTTAGCGGCTGACCCAATGAAGTTATGCAAAGAGCAGTTACGTTGGGTTCACACAACATGAGGGACGAGTTTTAGTTGGTAGGCTAGGCCAAGAGGTCCTGAATCCAACACTAACTGGTAGACCAGGTGCCTTTGAGGTTTCCTCTTCCTGACGCAAAAAAAGGTCCAGTCTGGTCGCATCAAATCTTGTCTGGTCACTTTTACCAGTATTGCTTATTGTCAGTCTTAGCCAGTTTTGTTCAACTTTTTTTAATCCCATCATGTCTTAATCCCTTGCCTACTATTGCCTAGTAAATGTCTGCATCTACAATTTACTATTACCTAGTCTTACCTGGTATTGTCTAGAAACTTGTCCAGTTTTGTTTTGTCTCCAGTCTTGACTAGTTATGTCGAGCCTTGTCTAGTTATATCTTGCCTAGTTTAGTCTACTCTTACATACTTTAATCTTATTTAGTTTCGTCTTATCTTATCACATTAATCCTTTTCTTTTTAAGTTCATTTTATTATATTATGTATTATAATAAGGTATTTAAGAAACCTAGAGCATAAAATTAAACGGAATGTTCCGGTTATGAATCAGTTTTGCTAAATTAATTTGCATCGTAAATAAAAACTTAATCGAATTCCTTTTAGACACGGCACATAATATATTGGCAAGATTGCATACGAAAGGATAATTATTATTGGCTTTGTGTTAAGTTGGAATTTCCTAGTTGGGGCAACGCTCCAGATAGAATTTTAATGCATTTCCGGGAAATTTCCGGGCAGTGATTTAGAGAGATATAAACCAGACTCGGTATTAAGCAACGAGATTTAGTAACCTTGTTCTGTACTATAACAAAATCTTTCTATTTATAAATTTTGTAATCGGCGGGTTTACATTTCGCAGTGCGTTGTATATTTTAAATGTCGCGTAAACTAGTTTTCCTTCGAAGCATTTTAAGCGTTAATAGTCAAACTAAAATCCCCCAAAAGAAAAGTGTATTTTTTAAAAGCTTAAAGCTAATTTAACAAAACTTAAAAACTTACCTTCTCCCCCTTCTTATCTTTCTTCTTCTTATCGTTATCTTTCTTGTCGTTCTTCTTATCGTTCTGTTTCTCTTTCTCCTGCTTTTTCTTTTCCTTTTCCTCTTTCTTTTTGTTTTTGTCCTGAATGGCTTTTTCCGCTGCGGCTTTTTTAGATTGTTCCTTTTTCTCCCCGCTACAGCAAGAGCTTTCCTGCAGGAGGAAACAGAATACGTAGAGCAGGAAAAGTATGCTCATTCCATATAGGTATGTGAAAAACCCTTCGTAGTACCAAAGGGGGATGTTGTGGGTGACAACATCGGATATGACGTAAGCCAAGCAGACCACGATCAAGAGCTTCGCATACACGAAGCTCATTATTATAAACAAAGATGTTCTGTAAAAAAAGAAAATAGAAGCAAAAGGTTTTTCAATTTATATTTGTAAGGTTAAAAGGTTTTTTTTAACATAAAAAATCTTTTTTTTATTTTCATTTAATAAATAAAGCAATTTACATACGCTCGCATTATTGTTGTGTTGCGAGTCTAAACACTGTGTGGAAAACACGGATCTACTGAAATTCTATTTTCGGTGAGTGGGTCAGGTCTTTTTCAGTTACTCCCGTTTATTTTCAACACTCCACTGCTTCGCGTCCGCTACACAATATTTATATTTAAAATCGATTTCTTTTTTTCGCTTGCAAATTTTCTTTTGCCCGTTGATGTTTCTAAACGAAATTGAAAAGTTAATCTTACATGAAAAATGTCGTCAAGTTTGTGTAATTGTTTTATATAACTTCGTAAGTTTGAGCTATTTTTAGGTGGAGATATTAAGTTTCTGTTTGATGTTTAGATGACTGTTTTAAGGAAAGATAAAATATGTAGTATATGTGCAGCCATAAAGCAGTCAATTAGGTTTAATGAGTTTGGTTTGGAAATAAACAACTTTTTCTGGGAAATTTTATTTTTGAGTCAAAAAATTTGATCCAAAAGATACATTTTTGTTTTAGAAAATATTCAATTTTTAAAAATATATTTTTATTTAATAGTTAAAAACAGGTTTTATGTAAGTGTTAAAATTAAGTGAGTATTAACTCAATCTTATCTCGACCATAAAGATGTAAGTAACAATGATAATTAAACTATATTATCCATTATTAATAACACATTGGAAATGTAATTGTTTTGTTTAATCTTCGAACTACTCTCCCTGGTCCAGAGACTCTCAGAGAAAAAACGAGGGCCGCGGCAATTCATATTTGAAGGCCTCTTCCCACATCCCTTGAAAAGTAAAAACTTAGGGGAATAAAAATTATAGTTTTTGTTATGGTATTAAATATGTATTCAATAAGTAAATTTATTTAACAAATGCTTTTCGCGCTTTAGCATCAGCAAATTCTGTTATAATTCTGTTGGAATCTTGGAAAGTGAGGTCCCTTAAATTATGAGGCCCATGGCAACTGCCCCTTCTGTCCCCCCTCTGAGACGCCCTGCCTGTTACATATCTAATAGCAAATAATATTCCTACTACTGAAAGGTAATTGGCATTAAAAGAGAATATAAGATAAATCGTCATTAGAAGAGAATCCTTATAGAATATAACACAGCTATTGTTGAACTTTTCCCCTACATATTTATTTAGGAAAACGATCAACGACCTAAAACAACACTAGAACAGGGGTCGGTGGAATGTGGCTTGTGAGCCACATGCGGCTCTTTGTTTGGGCATTTACGACTTTTCATACATCGCCCTTCGTTCAAGCAGTTGAATTCGAGATTTTTATAAATGTGTTATGCACAGTGTTCCCTCTAGCCTGTGCGCGTGTGCGCGCGCACATAAATTTTAAACATAGCGCACATGAAAAATATTTGCGCGCACAATTTTCTTTTTCGTGCAGAATGAATGTAAAAACTGAAATAATAAATTAAATTAAAATGGCACATTTGCATACTTTGATTGTTGCTGAAAGCACAGACATTTCAACAACCAAATGTTTAATTTTATATTTTAAGTTTAGAAAATCTGATTAATATAAAACCGTTTTCGGTTGGATAATCCCTTAAAGAGGAATCGCATGTTTCTTAATTTTTTTCTGCAATTTTACAATTTTATGAAGATAACCAAATTGATTTGCAAGAGCTGGTTATGTGTACATCTGATGGCGCATCCGTAATGCTTGAAAAACAACATGGTGTAGCAGAAGTATAAAAAAAGTTAAACAATATTGAATTTCAAATAAATTTAGAATTTTTGTCTTTAATTTTAGAAGAACTCTAGAAGAAAAGCACTTTTAGAAGAGCTTTATGTCAAATTTTTCAACACCGTGAATTAACACCCATAGATGCTTTTCAATTTGCTCATGCAAAAATTAATAAAACCAAAGAAAAATATCTTGGAAACATAAAAAAAATAAACGTGCTTTTAAAAAAGGCTAATGATATAAATAACTATAAAAACAGATGATATGTTAAAATTTATTAATTTATTATGTGAAAATTTGGAAGAAAGGTTTCCAACGGATGAACTAGAAGATTAGCTATCACTTGATGGATGGATGACCATAATTTAATTATGGTCTAGCGGATATTGTAGAATTGTGTTTAAAATATAATTTTAGTTTCAGAAAAGTCTGTTATTGGCTCCGAGCGCAACAGCACTAGCGCCAAAGGTGACACTTTTAAGAACTTCATGACCGAAATACGAGAATATATATTTCCTCAAAATCATTATTTATCAAGTGAATCGAAAATTGCAAAGTGTGTCTGAAAGTGTTTTCTCTGCTGATTGTAAATATATAAATTGCATTTTGCTAACAGCTTCCGTTCGCGATACATGACTTAAAATTAGTAAAATCGAGCAAATTTTCGCAAAATCTGTTCGCCCGAGGAGAGAACTGGGAAACTAATTAATATTTTTAAGGAAGCCTGAGTGCAGCCGCAGGGAAATGACCTGAAAACAATGCCGATCCGTTTTTAATTATTTAATTATCTGCAACCGGACTTACGGACCTACAGATTTTGAATTCATAATTTCGCAGTAAAAAATTGAATTTTCCAAACAATTTACACATCGATTTTCTCTTCTTGTCGTCTAGTTTCAGTGTGACGAAATTAATTTCGCTACGATTTGTTGTTTCCGAAAGGATTATAGAAAACCGAAAATGCAACTTTTTTCCAGATCAAAATGATGGATTTTTTTGACGATTTTTTCAGATAATTTTAGGGCTTTCAGAATATTTTTGCTGAATACGATTTTCCAATTAATTCGGTTCAAATGCTCAAAATACTATATCTTGCTTATTTGTAACTTTAGAGCGAAATAAACTCGAAAATCGTTTTCAGCGCTTTGATTTCTTGAGGGTAACCAAAAAAAAATCGCCACAAAATTTTCTCTTAACTCGACAAGACGAACAAATCGATGTGTAAATTGTTCGGAAATATTCAATTTTTCATTAAGAAATTTAAAACTGAAATTTTACGGTTGTCGATTTGATAAGTCGATATCGCAGAAACTGTTATAGATAATTAAAAACGGTTTGCGGCATCGTTTTCAGAAGATCATTTTCCTGTTGGCACACTTAGATTATTTGAGAGAAATTCATTAGTTTCCAAGATCTCTACTCGAATGCTGAAATATGTTCAAATTTTACTCAATTTTAGCAGGCCATCGTGAACGGAGAGAGCTAGCGAAATATAATTTGCATATTTGTAATCTGCAGAAAAAAAATGCATCCAGAAACGTTCTTACATTTTGCTATAGGTAACGTTTTAAAATAACGATTTTAGCGAAATCGATTTTCTTACATTTAGTGGTTTCCCCAATCTTGATTTCCTGGTTTGATGGTATATTTTAATTAAAAGCCTCCTATGCACGGGCGTAGCCAGGGTTTAGTTTCGGGGGAGGTTTGAAGAACATACAATAATAGAAATGCGCCAATTTACTTTCTAAAACTGACACACAAGGGTTCCTATACTCCACATCTACCATGCTCCCACGAAGAGAGTCGTCTCTTCTCGTTTCTTCTTATATCCTATATTGGGAGGGGGTGGGGGAGGTTTGAACCCCCAAAACCCCCTGGCTACGCCCATGCTCCTATGAATATGATATACGTTTTCTGACTAATTTCGATATGCTGAATCGATTGTTGCCAACTAGAAGTCTATGGGACAAGCCAAGTTATGACATCGTGCAATCTGCGAAAAATATGAGAAAATTTATTTCCTGAAAATCATTTTTATCAATTGAATGGAAAATTTCAAAGTTGACTGAGACTGCAGATATCAGAATCTTCAGTTAACCGGTAAAAAAATTTATTGACTAGGAGTCGAAGTTGTCTTTTTGGCCACTGGTGGCGCTAAGCGCGGGTATCCACGGAGCCAAAAACTATTTTAAATATGCAGTGCGGGAAAAAAAATTAAACAAATAAAGGATTTTGAAGAAATGGTTTAGTTTAGTTTGAATAATGAACAATTTGAAGATCTATGCAAATTACTAGATATGGGTGGCACTTTTCAATAATGAAAAAATGAAATCGATTGCAAGAAAACCATATGCTGATGAGAGTAAAAACCTTTTAGGAATGACGGAAAATAAGTAAAGTAAATTTAAGTAAAGTCTATACAGAGTGGTTAAAACGAAAAGACAGGAGGGAGAAGTTATAAAATTAATGCCATAAATAAAAAATATAATCCTTAATTCCAAAAAATTTCAATAATAAGTACAGTCAAACTTCCAAAACTCCAATAACCCCAATATTTCTATAACTTGAACTTTTTTTGAAATTCATACGTTTAGATAGAATTTTACATATACATTAACTTCCATAACTCGAATTTTCCTTAACTCGAATTTTTCCATAACTCGCAGTAAAAATGTGTACAATGGTAAAATTTTACAAATAATCTCTATAATTCCAATTTTTTAATCGCTGCGTACTTTCCAAAATGTATGGTGTCGGATATTGCCTATCATAAACCGTATCCTATTTGTTATAGTAAAGGTGCTATATATTAATGAAATTTAAGAGTTTTTTTTGAAAATTATTCTTTCTTCGTACCTCTGCCGTTACAATTGCAAATATGAGTGGTCAGAGAAGAAAACTAAATACGATGTCGTTATCTGACAAAGTGAGGATGATAAGTGAAGTTGACAAAGGAATTAAAAAGAAATAAGTGTTTTCTCAAAACTTTGGGATTCCTCCAAGTACACTTTCTTGAATTATAAGAAACCGCGAAGAAATTCTGAACTAAGCCGAAAATGTTGCAACTAATGATGCAAACGTTTGAAAAAGTGTACCTACACTTGGGACGCTGATTTCATCGCTAGTGTAAGTTGGCTAGATAAGTTTAAGAAAAGGCATAATATTATTCAAAAGGTTATGTGTGGTGAAAGTGCAGACGTTAATGAATATGGCTGTGAAGAGTGGTGCAACAATATCTTGCCGGAACTTTTAGCATCTTATCATGCAAAAGACATTTTTAACGCCGACGAGACGGGCTTATTTTTTAAATGTTTGTCTAATAAAACATTAACATTTAAAGACGAAAAGTGCTTCGGTGGAAAACACAGCAGAGAAGGAATCACAGCCATTGTGGGAGACAATATGTGTGGTACTGAAAAACTGTAACCGTTGGTGATTGGAAAATAAAAAAATCCGCGATGCTTTTAAGATAAACGTTTTTTACCAGTGAATAGAAGCAACAAAAAAGCTTGGATGACAAGCATAAATTTATGAGGAATGGCTTTCTAGTTTAGACAAGAAATTCAATGCCGAAAACAGTCACACTCAAAAATTAATAAGCAGCTTAATTCGATTCTTGTTATTCTTCTCCCGCCAAACATGACGTCAAATTTACAACCTATTGACCAAGAAATTATTAACAATATAAACTTGCACTATAGAAGACGAATTCTGAGAAAAACTTTGCTCGAAAATAGTTGCCCTAGCAGACAATCAACCCGAACATATTACTTTATGGAATGCTGATACAAACTTGACAAAAACGTGGTACATCGATATTCAGCAAGCAACCACAAATTTTTTTTCAGAAAGGCTGGCTTTAAAAAACAAGGCGAAACAAACTGGAGTGAAAAAGCTCTCTTCTGTCATAATTGAAGTCCGCGTATGACAAATATAATTAGCATAACGTGGATAATACAGTGTCTCTTAATGAAAATGTCTCTGTACATAAAAATGTGGTTATAGCGAACTATCCAACAGATGCCGATATTTTAATAGTATATTAAAGAACGAGTTCACGCGACCATGTTTAGAATACGACGAGCGTAGCGAAAAAATCGGCGATACATATTGAGAAAATTGTATCGCACTCGGCGAGCCATAACCTCACGCATATGAGTGCTGTTATGAGTCCATTACAGACGCAAAATAGAAAAACAAGATTACATAACGCGAAGATGAAGATGTCTTATCTAGCAACGAAACAGCGCCAATTCCACGCACGAACAAAGAAATGCGTAATTATTTAAATAAGTGTACCGAATATCTGTGGTCTAAAGACAATCTTCTAGACGAAGTGTACCGCGCATATTTACTTTGGAGAACTTTGTAGATGGAGAATTTTGTTATGGAAAACAATTAAAAATTACTGACTTTTTTAAGAAATAATATAATAATTATTTTTAATTAATTATAATTATATTACATTATATTAATCCTGTATAAAAACGTATAAAAAACATATACATATGTTATATTATGTTATATCTACTTTGAATAAATTGTGTATAGTGAATTTTACTCATTAAAATTTTGTACTTATATATTTCTCTAACTCGAATTTTCTATAACTTCATTTTTTTTCGTGAACTATGGTAATTCGACGTAGGGAAGTTCGACTGTAATTGTGAATT
This sequence comes from Phosphuga atrata, assembly GCA_944588485.1. Taxonomy (NCBI): domain Eukaryota; kingdom Metazoa; phylum Arthropoda; class Insecta; order Coleoptera; family Silphidae; genus Phosphuga; species Phosphuga atrata. The sequence continues at coordinate 80,808,347 of OX155894.1, forward strand.
GTTGTTCGTTTGTTTGTTTTGTCAAATGTGTTATTTAAAAAATTTAGAGCAGATAACGCAATTACTAAATTTTCTTATTTTTCATTTGAATGAAAAGGAGAAGTCACAGTAGTAAGCTAAATTCTGTCTTCACGAACTAATAATTTGACTTAATTTTAGAGTAGTTTTTTCATTGTGTTCCGTTGAAAAGTTTGTAGTAGTACAAATGGTATGCTGTAAGATCGAGTCAATACGTATAAATAGTTAAATTAGTATAATATTTATTAATAGTATAAAATTTAGCTGAATATTAATTATTATTTATTAGTATTGTATTTTTTTATTATATGCGCTTTTTAAATTGCCGCACAATTTATTTTTATTTTGAAAAAAAACTGCACACACTTAAAAAAGTGCGCACACAGGTCACAAAAATTAGAGGGAACGCTGGTTATACATATAGTTTTTTTTATACATTTGTTGTTTTTCTCATAAAATCGAGGGAAATTTGAACAAATTTTGACGCTAGAGTAGACAACTGAGAGAGTAATGAATTTTTCGAGGTAAATCTAAGTGGATTTCTCGGAAAATTGCCTTTGGTTTCGAATTTGTGAGCAGATAAAATTGCTTAGGAAGATTCCAAAATTTTAACATACAAACAAATTTACAAACTTTTGCTTTGGTTTTGAATTTATAGACAAAGTTTCTTAGGAAATTACAAAAATTTAGACGGACAGACTAATGCAAGATTTTCCAAAATATTTGCGTTGGTTTTGAATGTATGGACAAACAGAGCATTTCTACTACAATTTCCCAAAAAAATATTCCCTATTTTTGCGTTTGCTGCTCCTCAAACACGAAACACTCAATCGCTCTTCATTCAAGAAATTGAGTTTCGAGTTCTTTTAACGATTTTGAGATATTACTTAATCAGTTTAACGAGTTTCGTTCTAATAAAAATAAAACGCCAATATATGAATTGATCATACAATTCGTAAATTAGCATTAATTGTTTACAGTTATTATACTCATACGCATGGGCGTAGCCAGGGGGGGGGGGTTGGTTGGTTAAACCCCCCACAACACCCCCCCTCCCAAAATACGAACAATATAACATAAATATTATATTGAAATCAAGAGGGTCGAGTAGAGACGACCATCTTCAAGATAGCATGGTACATGTGGAGTTTAGGAACACTTTTGTGTCAGTTTTAGAAAGTAAGTTGGTGCATTTCTGCAAAACCCACCCCGAAATATTTTCTTAAAACCTCCCTCGAAACTAAACCCTGGCTACGCCCGTGCTCATACGTCATAAGACTATATTAAATTATCAATAAATTGAGATATTAGAGAATAAAATTAGAATTAAAAATATAATTCTATTCCAAGAAAATCTTCCACAACATCAATGGAACCCGACAGTCCAAAGTACGCTGGCTGGTAGACACCAAACATGACCTCTCAGTAATCAATATAGACCCATTGGCAACTACACGAACTAAATACAGGCAGGAAATAAATTCACATAACTTCAAAGAATCCAACAGCTAAGATTTTGAAACTAAAAAATGCATGGACGCAAGAAAGAAGACAGGCCCAGAGCGAAAGGATGAGGAAGTTTTGGGAAGATAAAAAGAAACAAGACCAGTGCTAAGTAATGGTTCAACGCGCTCCTTAAAGGGCTAAACGAATATATAATAATAATATAATTCTATTAACTAGAATAAAATTAGCCTTAGAATTGAGATATAAACTGACTAACATCATTATTTTTAAATAGGAAGTGTCGTGAAAAATGTTGATATTTTCTCAAATATTGGCTCTCGGATACTTTTGTTATCCCGTTTTCGTGAGAACTTGGCTCTTCTCACTTGAAAGTCTGTCGACCCCTGCACTAGACCAATCTCATTTTGCCGACTTGGTAAACAATGAGAAGGGTGGATTGAGTGTTGAAAAGTTCTCATTCCAACTAGAAATTCATTTGAACATGCAACGCCAAATTACAATTTGTTTGGAACATGAAGGTGCTATTTGTTTGTAATGTAACGTTACAGATTTGATTTTGAGCATTGCGTTACAATACAGTATAATCTAGGTAATTCTGCCGTAGGGTAATCGGACGACACGTCCAGTAATCGGGCAGTCTGGAGACCGCTCGCGCTCTTCCTTCCCACCACTCTTTCTTATAATCCGGCGGTTGTCTGATTCGATATGTGTCGGATTATCGAGATTATACTGTACTGCCTCCCCGAGCGACGAGTATTCGCCTGTAATGTAACATTTCAGATTCGATTTTGAACATTTAGATTGCACTTACATTGCGCACTGTAATGCTCGGTTCTCCTCCCTCATTGATGTAATGCTCGAATTGGATCATTACAGGTTGTACACTGTAATGTTCGGTTCGCCTCACTCATTGATGAATGTTCGACTTTGTGACGTTAGATTATTACAGGCGATTGCACCCGATGAGGGTGCACCTTTCCAAACGTAATTCTACGGCAAGTATGACTTCCACAAAGCTTTTAAAATTACTTGGAATTTTTATCGAAAATTTTATCTATCTGTGTAATAAAAAAAGTACATTTTTTGTGTTTTACTGACAAATTTCAAATTCTTTTTTCGAAAAATTAGTTTAAATATTCTTGACAAAAAGAAAATTTGCAATACTGTTAATCTAAAATTGTTCGTGCAATTTCAATCATGTTTGTGAACTTTTACATCTTTGAAAATGCAAGCAAAATATTTTTTACTAACATTTTGTAACTAATTTTGCAAATTCTTACTACAAGATAATCTTGATAATCCGGAAGGTGGTTAATCCGGAAGGCAACTCTTAGAATTTTAGACAATTATTACCTTAAGGTCTGCATTACTGGGTTAATATTCGGTTTTTATATCCCATCCAATCAATCCAATTATACTTAAATAGTACAGTATAATCTTGATAATCCGGCGGTTGGTTAATCCAACACGTTCCGTATTCCAGCGCTCTGGCGAAGTACGTGTCTCTTCTTTACGCTGCCCCGTGCCGGATATAAACCTCGCGCACAGAAAAAATAAAGTCATAAATAACACCATACAGTGTTCTTGGAAAAGTCCAAATTTTTGTATTTTCCTAAGAAACTTTGTTTAAGTTTTTGAATCTTCCAAAGAAATTTTTTCTGTTCACAAATTTAAAACCAAAGGAGGCAATTTTGCGAGAAACCCACTTAGATTTCCCCCGAAAAATTCATTACTCTCTCAGTTCTTTAGTGCCAAAATTAGTTGAAATTTCCCTCGATTTTATGAGAAAAACAACTAACTTTGGCCAACTCACCCTGCTTTTAACCCTGAAAACTTGATTGACTATTCTGGCTAAGCTATCTCCACTCTACAATTGTCTTACTATCTGTTCTTTCTCAAGTTTACATATTTTTGTATGTACACGTTTACCTATATAGGTACAAATTATATTCTTTCTGAAATACAATTATACGTAAAATATGTAAAATTGTTATTGTTTTCTTTTAATCCCGATAATCTGGAACTTTTTGATAATCCGGCGGTTGTCTGGTCCCATATGTGTCGGATTATCAAGATTATACTGGTACTTTAATTCGTGCAAAATAAAATTAAAGCTTAAACTTTAAATTATAACTTAATTTTATGACATATAGAGAAAATACAGTCAGAACTCGATGATAACTCGTACCTCATTAATCTTTTCAGTCCGGATATAGCTCCAAAAATCCACTGAATTGCTGCTGAAAAGTACCTTACAGAAGCTTTTTACAATTTAATTATATATTCTCAAGCTGCATCTATAAAATGCATTACAATCTGTTTCGAAATGAATTATTTGAGCATTTTAACTTTTAAATGAACATTTGAAGAATTGAAAAATCTTATCCTGATGTTTAAAATGAGATGTCATGGTTTGAACCCAATCAATAATAAAATTTAAAGTAGGAGATTATCACTACGATATCTTCAAATCTGTCAGTAGGTGGATTTGAAGATATAACTAGATTTGAAGATATCGTAGTGATAAATCCCCTACTTTAAATTCTATTAACAATTTGGTTCAAACCATGACATCTCATTTTAAACTTGTTATTTCTTCTGTAAATCAATTTGCTAACCACAATCCATGGTGGTCTTGCGATACGAATTCCAAACCGGAATCTATTGTTTGTTTATTGATTTACGCTATCTGTCAGTTTGTCTTCAGATATGAGTTCCCGTTGGATGAAGAGCCGGCGAGATCTTCTTATCTTGGACTTTAAGGTAGTAATTACACAAATTCTAACTTTATTTTCTTTACTCTTTCATAACATCTGTTGGCCTTCATCCGCTGACAAAAATCGGTCTTGACCGTTCACGTTACTTGCTTTGACGCAGCGAACGGCTCACACCACGCATCTAGAGCGGGGTGTGCCAAAGAGTAAGAGAAGATATCCGCGTAATCCAGCTACTGACAGATTTGAAGATATCGTAGTGATAATCTCCTACTTTAAATTCTTATCCTGATGGTTATATCTTTTATGGTTGAAGACGATATTTTCATCTGTACATTGGATGAGCCGATATATTCCCTCAGTTTTAGCATTATAGAAAGAAATCAAAACTAATACGGTCTAGTCTTGATAATCCGGCTAATAAAATTGGTTAATCGGGCACGTTCCGTAATCCGGCGCCCTGGGGAAATACGTGTCTTTTTTTTATGTTACCCCGCTCTGCATATAAACCAGGGATGTTATGGAGCTTCGTAACCTTAACCGAAACTATCGGATATCCGAAATAAAAACTTATCCGTAACCGAATCCGATATAAAAGTTTCGAATAATTTCGGATAATTTTAATTGATATGTTGTAATAATTCCTATAAAGATATTTCAATAGTTAATAGAAATTATATAATAGAAAAAACGAATAATGTTTTTGTTTATTATAATTTTGATTTTGCATTTTTACGTAGATAAAACGCCCTAGTTACAAAATATACTATTTAATATTTTGCAACTAGGGCGAAAAGTTGTCAATTTTTCGCGAGAGCGAAATTCGCTCTAAAGGGAAATTGACAATTTCGCCCGTCTTACAAACAATATTTTTTATTACTCATGCGATGGGATGTATGCGAGGGGATGATGTAGAAGTTTGGGATGCAGGGGCCATCCAAAAAAGTGTAATAAAAAATGAAGATATTTCTTCATGAATTGTCTCCGGTGGTGTGGATTCGTCATAAGAACTCTACTCAGTCTCCGGTATCACCATAGAATTTACACTCATTTTAAAAGGTTTTGTTTAATTTTTATTATTATTTTGTAAAAATTGTGACATTTCAAGTAACTTTTTTAATATCGCGGTCTTGATTGTGTTCATTTTATTTTTATTTATTTGTTTATTTTAATTTAACCTAGCGATATTGAATATTTGCGTTCGTTACCCAGGTTATGTGGAAATACAACGAGATGTGACATTTTTCGTATTAAATAATCTACGTCAAGAAGTACTTTTCGCGCATGAGTAATAAAAAATAATAATTACTTATATGACTTATATGACATATGATATATGATTGTAGTACCAAATAATAACATAGAAATACATTCAAATTGTTTACCAATTAGTATTCTACTTTTCTCTACATTCTCTACAAGAGAAACCGAATAGAAACCGAATAAGGATATTCAATATTCGAAGGATATTCGAATTAAGGATAAGGATATATATTATAAGGAGGTTCGAGCGCAACTAATGAGTTAAAATAGTGCTTGAATTTTTCTATATTTTCAATTATCCTAATAGTTGTTAAAATTCATTATTTTTATTTATAATAACATAACAAATTTTAAAATTGGTAATTATTATTTATTTTATGAAATAAAGTTATTAAATGACTTAGTTATTTTTGACTTATAAGGTAACCATAAAAAGATCTGGCAACATCAGTGTTATGAGTCGACTGGTTATAAAGGGATCAGAATTTTATTAGCCCAAGATGTTGGCAGAAAACCTCGAATTACCAAAAGACAAAAAAATATAGATAATCTATGTAAAAAACTGGAGTGTATTCTATCAAATAGTTCCACAGACGTTCAAAAGTTTAAATTATTTCCATGTTTTTCTTTTCTCTCACAATCAGCTGTAATTGCGACGTTGCCAAACCATCTGTTATGTGAATTACTGTCGATAAACAAGAATAAAAAAAAAAAAATTAACTTTAATTATTTAAATAATTACATCGGGAACATCACATTGCTTTAATGTTATCGTGTTTTAATATTATCTAAGTTTATTGTATATAGTTTTTTATTCCTAAAAGTTGGGAAATTAATATCGAACAAAATAAATAAAGATAAATAAAGACGCGACGGAAGCTTGTCGGCCATAGAACCCGTGTATAAGATTCGAAAAAACATCATTTTTTTATTTTTTTTTCCGGATAAACTGAACTCCGGATTCCGGATCACTTTCAAATTTTGAGAGGACATAAATAAAGTATTGATCTTCATGTATAAAAAGTTTCAAAGCTTAAACTTGAAAAAAAAATTTAACATGGGATTCCCTCGAACCTACTTAACCGAAACTATCCGAAACTAACGGATAATCCGAAAAAAATGCATTGCATTGGTAATATTATTCCTATATCCGTATCTAATTTCGAAATTTCATATCCATAACATCTCTGATATAAACCTCGTGCACAGAAAAATTAAAGTAAAAAGTGTTCTTGGAAAAAAGTCTGGCCAACACACCCTGCTTTTAACTCTTATTTAAGATTCTTACCATGATAACTTCATTCTACAATTGTCTTACTATCTGTTCTAAGTTTGTACATATTTTTTGTATGTACACGTTTACCTATTTAGATACATATTTTATTCTTTCTGAAATACATTTGTACTTAAACTATGTAAAAATGTTATTGTTTTGTTTTAATCCGGAATTTTTTGATAATCCGGCAGTTGTCTGGTCTCATATGTGTCGGATCATCAAGATTATACTGTACAATGCAGAAAGATAGTCAGTAATTTTAATTAAATATTATTTTATTTGATACGGTCCAATTCGAGATTGAATTACAAAAAAAATCTTTCCTTCTGCTTCGCACTAATTTTCATAAGTTGTCAGTTTATCACCGTAAAATACTAATTTAAATAAATTTGTAAATAATGTCCAATAATTTGTACTTAGAAAAGCGAAGAAGCAGATAAATATCTGCAATTATTTCTGAAAGTAAAGTTTGGAAAGCTGTCTTTTCTGAGGATACAACAAAAACAACTCCGAGAAATCGGTAAGCGCTTTCGAACAAAACGTTCTTTAGGAAGAATTGAGAGTTTTATTATTAGTTTTGATGAACCCGGACAAAAATCTTTTATCGACAAAGGGCTTTTATTTCGCGAATAGGAGCTTTTCTGGAAAACTGGGACGATCTCGAAATGAAAATTCCATCCAGAGAACTGTTAGACCAGTGATAGGCAACACGGTGCAAGTTTGAAGTGCCCGCCGTTAAAATATTTTTGTATCAAATAATTTTATGAATTTAAAACAAATTTGTTATTACAAATAATAGTCATAGGGTCTAGACATAATATATTTAAGAAAGTATACAATTATGTATACAATTTTATTTATTGAACAAACAATTCCAGTGTCGAAACCAGGATTTATGTTTTAAAAATGTATGTAATAAGGTTCTCTAATATTTTTATTTTCAAATATAAGAACCCTCTAGAGATTCACTAACTCAAATTTTGCGCGAATATAATTTGCGACCAAGAAATCTGATCCGTGGATATATTAAACAATTAATCAGTGATCTCAATAACTCTCAATAGAAAACTCGAAGTAAAACGAACTGCAAATTGTATTTTCTTACCAAAGAACGCGTTTATACACATTTCGTGCTAACTAAAGTCTTCAAATCCAAAACCCTTCCTCAAACAATATATAAATTAACAATAAACATTCAACCAACATAATTAACAACTTGATTAATATTGTGGGTTCCCTAACTGTAAAGTTAACAAGAAAGGCTTTGTTTGATCCAAACTCGAATGAAAATACGACTATTAATTTACCTCACCTCCGAAAGACCTAATTTTCTCCCTAAATCAACATTACGCTATAGCACCTATAATATATATTTAAATTTTTAAGAAATATTTTCAAAATATTGTTGCTTTTCTATAGGATATGCCAGCAAAAAAATATTAATGCGCTCTGATTTAATGGTCATAGAATGGAAATAGAAGATATTTATAAACCTAGTTTGCATTTGCTGTGTCACTACATTATTTAGTCGTGATCTTTACGTATTGCATACAAACAATTTGTCAAAATTTATTTGTCAGTTGCTTAAATAGCTTAATTCGTTTTAGTTAGTTTGTATGTGAAAATGGCTTGAAGGATTACGGCGACTCAACCTAATCCTACTGCACAGAATACATAATCCTTCTAACGCTACTTTCGAATTTAGGCGTTGAATGGACTGCCGAGAGCTGTAATCCTTTTCTATCGGGATCCCGCCATTTCTCCAGTAACTTAAACATTATTTATTTACAAAATAATATTATTCAGATTTACTGTAATTCTGTTATTATTTATTTACAAAATAATATTATTCAATTGCATTATCTATGATAATTCATGTGTGTTTTTCAATAGTTAATTAGCTATATATGTGTGACGGAAGCTGATCTTGCCAGAGTAAATTTCAGTACAGGCCAAAACGTGAACTTAGTTCAATATTTCATGTTTTGTTTTTTTTTGCAGCAAACGCTAGCAAAGGATATTAATTAATAAATTAATTAAGCCTAAATTTGCGCATGGGTACTTTATTAGACTGTCATAATGTTTGAAAACAAGTCTAAAAACTAAGTCAAACTTTAACCTCAATTATCTCGAAACTACCTTTTTTGTACCTTAAACTTCAAAATGCCATAACTTTGGCAATTTTTGACATTTTTGCGCGATTCTAGTGGCGTTCTCTTCAGAATTTTGTTCTTTATCGTGGTCCACAGCAGTCCAATCAAAAACTCAATTTTCACCTCTGGCAAGATAAGGTCCCTTTCGTCAGCTTGCGTCACATATACAATAGTTACAATACAATAGTTAAGTTATTAAAACAATAGTTAAGATTTTGTTGGTTGAGGTCCAAAAATTTCTTTCAAGTGCATTGATTTTACGTTATTGTATCAATTTTTGATTGATTGTACGAAATTAAGGTTTAGGGTTTTAATTTGCTTAGATTTTAGTGGATGCGTTCTATGTAAATTTCATGTTAGGAAAATTCAAATAAATATTTTTAGTTCTTGGAAAGCTAATATTTCTAGCCTAAACACTGATTAAATGTTTCTAAATTTGGAACAAAAATATTTTGGTAAGCTTTGTGAGACGAAATAAATAATATACATAAACTTTTAATAGACTTTCGATCGATAAACAAGTTTCTAAATTTCAATACCTGGTTTATATCTACAATAATAGACTGTTAGCAAAATATACTAACTATTTAAATGATCTCAATATTTAAAGTGGCTACTTTAATATAAACCGTGATCTAGTTTTAATACTTTTAGTTTACTATATTTACTTTACTTTAGTTTACTTATACTTCTACTTTAGTTTACTTATAATAGTTTGTTGAAAAACATTTCCCGATAAACGGAAAACTTGCCACCTGGTACACATTGCTACCATGGAACTTTAACGCGTTCCAAACGCGTTAAAGTTTAATTCCAAATCAATATAGAATATATACATAGAATATGGAATACATACATAACGAAAATAAGACGTTTATAATATTTGGTAAGATATCAAAAGTTACAAAAAGTAATTTTATAAAGAGATGAGTTAATGTAAGATTTTATATAATTTAATAGAATTTGTTTCATTTATATATTCACATTTTATTTATATATTCACATTCCTGTTCCTTCCTTGAAATTATACTGAAATTATGAAAAAAATATAAAAACCAGGAAATTAAGGTCATTAAGTCTTTCATAAAAAAAAGTTCATGTTCTACTAATTTTGAAATTTATGAGACTTATATTTTTAGACAGCATTAGTCACAAACATAAAAGTTGCCATAATTTGATGTACTAAACGTTTTCTTCCAGAAAAAAAGTAGAGAGTTTATTTATAACACGTTGTAAAGACTGAATTTGAACAATGTCCGAAATTCCTTCCCACGAAACTCCATACCAACCCAAGTTGCTTAAGTTTCAGGTTGCGTGATAGGCATTTCTTATTGTAGGTGTTCTTAGTCAGTCGATAGGCTGGTTGTGAGGCTGCTACCAATGTTGTGAGGCTGCCACCAATGTTGTGGGGCTGTCACCAATGTTGTGGGGCTGACACCAATGTTGTGAAGGGGGTTATGATGTGAACCACCGCCGACTTCAACGTTCTTCGGACTCTGAGATATATCTAAATATCTCGGGGTCTTGTAATGTTCACCGGGATTCGCAAGGCACGTAGTTTGTCGAATAATAGTCGAGTTAGTTTTAACAATTTAATTAAACAATAATACAACGAAATAACTTAAGACTTAAGAACTTATAGCTTACCACTCTACTCTCTTTTCTCTTACTTCTTACTTCCTACTTCTTACCGACAACTGGGGAAAATGGTATTTATACCATCCCTAATATAATATATCTGTAAGAGGGGTTAAATCATCCCTCTAATTCAAATAAAGGGGAGATTTAATTTTTTTGGCTCCTCCCATGAACAATCGAGGCTTAAATTCTCTAAATCCCTGAAAATGTCTGGTCCTCTGGTTAATCTCTATAAGAAAGTTTTTATAGGCCTTCGCACGTTTTCTAATATGTTTGGGGGAGGTAGATTTTAGCATGGTAATAAAAACCCTTAGTTGCTGGACAAACTATAAAACAATTGCATTTATACAAAACGTGGGACAAAGGGCACGTTTTGGAATGAGCGCTAATGGCACAGATGTCCAGTCCTGGTTTTTATTACAACAGGCTAGTTCTAACTTGTTGACTCTCATGGATCATGATGCTCTTTCTGATAAGTTGGGTTCAATCCATTCGCCGAGATACTTACATTTCTCAGTCCTCTTGATGTTTCCCTGCTCTAGTAACATCTCTCTGCTTGCTTCTTTGGTGTAGGTTAAGAATTCTGTTTTCTCCAGCTACACTTGAAGACCTACTTTGGCAGCCTGTTTTCTGATGCAATTTACCTGCACTGTTGCCATCTCAAGAGAATCAGCAATCAGTACCATGTCATCTGCAAAGTCCAGGCAATCTACAACCAGTTCTTACGTCCCAGGTTGATACCACTATGAATACCCAAGTTGATTAGTTCCTTGTGCCATTCTCTCATAACCTTTTCAAGGACACATGTTGAAGAGAAGTGGGAAAAGTCCATCTCCTTGTCTCACTCCAGTTTTTATATCGGAACTTTCTGAGATCTCGCCTCTAAATTTAAGCTTGGAATGGGTGTTGATCAATGTTTCTAGAATGAGTCTGCGGGTTTTGTTGCCTAGCCCTAGTTCCTGCAGTGCTTTGTTAAGCGTTTCTCAATCCATGGAATCGTAGGCCTTCCTAAAATCAACAAAGGTGACGACCACCTTGCGGTTTCTCATCTTGGAGTATGCAAGTACAGTTTTAAGATTGAGGATCTGTTCGACACAGGATCGGGTATTCCTGAAGCCTCCCTGATATTCTCCCACTTGACTATCCAGCTGATTTTCTGCCCTTGTTTGTAACGCCTTGGAGAGAATCTTGTATGTTACCGGGACGAGAGAAATTCCACGGTAGTTGTTTAGATCAGTAAAATCTTCCTTTTTGTGAAGCGGATGGATCAAAGCCGATTTCCAATCGGCTGGTAATTTCTCTGTTTCCCAGATGTCCTGGATGATCTCGGTTAGCTTGCCCACGGCAGTGCTTCCAGCACCTTTCCATAGTTTAGCAACGATAGACTCCTCTCCAGCTGCCTTATTATTCTTAAGAAGTTGAATGATCTGGCCTACTTCTTCCAATAAGGGGGCAGCGATTCGTGGTTTGGTGTGGTTTGTTTATAGTCGAAGTCTTCGCTGGGTGAATCACAGTTGAGTAGATATTTAAAGTACTGAGATAAAAGGTGGCAGTTGTCCTTGTCGTTAAAAGTCAGTTTGCCTTGTGAGTCTCTGAAGTGGCGGCTTGGCGGAGCGTATTTTCTGAGTGTCTGCTTGAAGGTTCCAAAGAAGTCTCTGGAGTTATTCTTAGCAAACCTCTCTTCGATTTGGGTTAGTTGATTTTGTGTGAAGATCCATTTGGTTCCTCGAATTATCTTGGTTGTAAGCTTTGTTTTCTTTCTTGGTTCTAAGCTTTGTCTTTTTACAATTCCACTTCACAGGCTGTCTGTCTTTGGGCTATTGCATTGTCACAGTCTTCAGTACACCACGGATACTTCCTTCTTCTAGCGAGGGGGGACGAGTTCATTGGCCGCTTTGACAAGAGTCTCCTTCAGTTGGTCGCAGCTGTTTAGATCTGTATTGTTTAGTCTCTGAGTTACTTCTTGACTGTTCTTAAGTCGCTCTACGTCAAATCTTACCATTCTGGAGGTTCTGTGTAATCTAGAGTTTTTGGAGTCTTATTTTGATCTTTGAGAGGTAGTGGTCTGAGCCCAGATTATCGCTTCTTAGTACCTTCACGTTTTGAATTTCCTTTTGAGATTTTCTTGAAATGGCCACAGGACCTATCTGGAATTCACGCGAGTTGGTATTAGTTTAAATCCAATTCTTCTGCTTCCTTGGCAAGTGTTTGAAGGCCTTCAGGACTTCATGAGCAACCAAAAAGTCCTACACAGATCCACTAATCATTCTCCGTTGCGGTTAGTTCGCTTATGCGCCGGATAATTGATCAAATTCCATTTATTAATGTAAAAGTAATATTTATTATTTGTAGTTCATAGTATTTTTGTTTTGTTATTATATACTTTATTTACTTCAAGAAGATTAATAATTATTATTATTACCAACTAGTTTCGGCTTTTTATTTTAAATGACTTTATTTTAAATATATTGAGAAAAGAGTCAATTTACGATTTTATATAATTGAATAGAATTTGTTTCGTTTAATAAGTTTCTTGTTTCTTATGAAATTTTATTGAAATTATCAGAAAAAAATACAGAAAAACAGGAAATTAAGGAAAATCTGTTTTTAAAATGTTCATGTCACTTCATTATTTTTGAATTTTATGAGATTTATATTTTTAGACAGCATTAGTCACAAACATAAAATTTGAAATAATTTGATATACTAAACGTTTTCTTCAAGAAAAAGGTAGCGGGTTTATTTATAGCTCATTGTTACAAAGACTGAAAATGTACAAAGCTCGAAGTTTCTTCCCATGGACGCACTAATTAGGGCAGTAACTTATTACAAGGATCATTAGACAAGGTTAGACGTTATTACAAGGTACAAAGCAAGTTTTACCACTCCCACATTCTGCAAGAAACTTTGGATACTGAATAAATAGTACTTTATACATATGTTAAATTATTCTTATTTAATGTATAGACATGTATAATGATCCTCATAATATTCCATTTATTAATGTAAAAGTAATATTGGTTATTTGCAGTTTACAGCAGTTCGAAAATGGTATATGTCGCTACCAAAAATCCGAAACTTTTTTCATTAGCCTTTTTTAGATCATATTTAAAAAAAAATCTTCAATTTTACAATAATTACGATTTTAACTCATATATCGTGGGTATACTGCCAAATGTGGCAAAGTTAAAAATTAGCAACAATTAGATAATTTGCCCAAGTCCTTTTAACGTCTACTACCTTTATGAAAAAAAAAATAGTCCAAGCCAATATACGAAGCTAATCGTAACCTTCTAACATCGAAACCTTCAACATCAACCTTCAACCTTCAAAAATGATCAAGTTTTTTAAGGGGGTTCGAGCGAATCCCATGTTAAATATGTTTTTCAAGTTTAAGCTTTGAAACTTTTTATACATGAAGATCAGTACTTTATTTATGTCCTCAAAATTTGAAAGTGATCCTCTGTTTAGTTTATCCGGAAAAAAAATTAAAAAATGATGATTTTTCGAATCTTATACAGGTTCCTATGGCCGACAAGCTTCCGTCACGTCTTTATTTATTTTTTTCGATATTAATTTCCCAACTTTAAGAAATAAAAAACTATATACAATAAACTTAGATAATATTAAAACATGATAACATTAAAGCAATGTGACGTTACCGATGTAATTATTTAAATAATTAAAGTTAAAGTTTTTTGTTTTGAATCTTGTTTATCGACAGTAATTCACATGACAGGTGGTTTGGCAACGTCGCGATAACAGCTGATTGTGAAAGAAAAGAAAAACATGGAAACATTTTGAACTTTTGAACGTCTGTGGAACTATTTGATAGAACACACTCCAGCTTTTTACATAGATTATCTATATTTTTTTGTCTTTTGGTAATTCGAGGGCTTATAAAATTCTGATGAAAAAACTACTAAAACCAGGAAATTAAGGAAAATATTTTTACTGATGCGGTTTCTACAAGAATCGCGCAGATCGCAATTCTGCTCTCTCTCTCTCTCATATACAACTTCACATTCCACATATATCATGTGGCGCTGAAAGCGCCTCAAGTGTCAAAATTCATTATACAATTACACCCTCATCAATTATTCCACCTTTAGCAACTATTCCATTCTTCTCAACTCTTCCATCCACAATAACTATTCCATTCCAAAAAAAATCGATCCATATGTACTAGTTTGATATACTAAATGCTTTCTTCGAGAAAATATATCTCATTGTAAAAATAACTCGTTGCCATGACTGAAATTGTACAGTATCCGAAATTTCTTCCAACGGACTCACTTTTTAGGGCACTGACTATCCCAAAATCATTGTACAAATCTTTTAACACTCTAATACTGTACACTATGATGTACGAGCAATTGAACTGCATAAAGATAGCCCCCCAAAATTAAAAAATTAAAAATTAATACAATGGGATACGTTTGATCAAAATTTGACCACGATTGACCAGCAAATAGTTTTGTTTGCCCACATTCCGTTCAAAAGATAATTGATAAAAAAAAGGTAAAAGAAATGATTAGGGACCTAGCCCCCAAAATGCATTTTTTCTATATTTCATAATGCCATCTTAAAAAACTTCGTTTGACCATGTTTGCCCACTATTTCTTTTAATTTTTTTTTTAACCCAATAATCGTTTTTTTTAATATAATATTTTTTATTATTTTTTTTTATTTTTATTGTTTTTTTCGTTTGGTGTTGAAGAACTTCGTTTGACCATGTTTGACCATCTTTCTTTTCAATTCAAGTAATCGTTTTTTATAGTGTTTTACTTAAAAAAGTTGTTTTGTTTACATAATGGGCGAAAAATTTAAAGATCTAGATTTCATGGAGAATTGATAATGACCAAAAAAATGAGCAAACCACGAAAATTAATGAAAACATATTTCACGTATGCCAAAATAGTTTTTACGTTTGCCCATCCTTGCTTTTTTTACTGCCTAAGTGGTGAAAAATTGATAGAGGTTCAATAATTTCCGGAAGATAATACGCGTTTGGTCGATCAAAATTGGAACATTGTTTTGCCTCTTTTTCAGCGCAAATTCGAATGCTTTTTACGAAACGACGTATATCCCTATCAACTTCAGAAGGCTCTTCGTCGATACACTGCTCTCCATCTTCTATCCATGACTCTTGTTCCTTGCAGGTGAACGTTTTAATCCTGTCGAAAAGAAACATTGCCCTTTGTTGACTGACAATGTCATCCTGACCATCGCATTCGCTTAGACCAACTACAAGAACGGCGAGTAGAAGGTTTTCGAATTCTTGCAATGTTTCACAGATTGTCATGACTTCAATGCATCTGACGTAAAAGACTTTAAATTTTCCATTAAAAACTTTCTGAGGTGGGCGATGTCCAGTCGAACGAAACATTGAAGCCGATGTTGGAGGTTCTCACCATGCAACCACTCGAAACATACTGATATATACACATCCAAACGACATTCGTTGAAACTTAATGTGATGGCGTTGAGTAAGGCCAGCGAAAAATCACATGAAACTTCGTTTGGCACGTGATCTGTTAATTTAAAAAATGTTTTCAACCAATATTCGATCGTTATTGCGTCATGCTTGGTTGAAATTATTTCACAAATGGAGTTGATTTCTTCTTAAGCTCCCATAACCATTTGATACAAGATAGAAGATTTCGTTTCTCCGTTGGGTTTTCTAATGGATTTGATGACGCCACTAGTTCCATCAATTGAAACTTGTTTCACAGTCTTTTGTTTTTGTACAGAGCAATTTGTAAAGGTGAAGCGTATTTCTTCTTTTTCTTATGGCAAGGTCGTGATTTATGGCTTCTTCGCGGAGTTTTCTCAAAATACCAGGATTGGGAATGTGGCTAGGTGTAGGATCGCCAAAATCCATGCATTTTGTAGCTTCTTTGCGTCATAAAGATGCTTTTCTGTTTAACAATGCTCTGCTAACATCGTAACGTGCCGATACTTTAAGTTGTCTACTTTTTGAATGTGGAATACCTCTAGTATCGGATGTGGTTATTGCTATGCTGATTCCATTTCCGGGTTGAGGTTTGTTTAGGCAATGGCCTTCAAATATTGAATTACATTCGTTACACTTGCCATTTAGCCTTAACCATATGCTATCCTCTGAACTGCATATTTTTGCTCTTTTAAATTGGTATGTACATTAGGGTGGAGCGAAATATTTTTTTCACGCGCCGATACTTTAAATTGTCTACTTTTTGACGTGCCGATACTTTAAGTTGTCTACTTTTTGAATGTGGAATACCTCTAGTATCGGATGTGGTGATTGCTATGCTGATTCCATTTCCGGGTTGAGGTTTGTTTAGGCAATGGCCTTCAAATATTGAATTACATTCGTTACACTTGCCATTTAGCCTTAACCATATGCTATCCTCTGAACTGCATATTTTTGCTCTTTTAAATTGGTATGTACATTAGGGTGGAGCGAAATATTTTTTTTGGGTTGTGAGTGATCTAATAGTGAAAAAACGGTGCCTTTTAGACTTAAATTAATCCATGCAAAATATTATTTGATTTGATTTATAGTAATAGCCTCCGCAACATCATTGAATTTTTGAAAAAAAATACATCAATTAAAGTTGCAATTGGAAACTGCAAAAGAGCCTACATTTTCAGAAATAGCAGATATAGTGATATCCAGAATTGAAAATATATGGCAAACTGCATCTATTCCGATAGTAACACCAACAAATGTCGTACAAATGGTAAAAGCATACCATTTAAAATGCTAAAACCTACTCTGTGTCTGAAAAGTATGTGTCTGAAAAAGTGTCTGTCAAAAGGCGTCTATCAAAAGGTTTCGACAAAGTAGTAAGGTACATTTTGATATTGCAGAATGCAAGTGTAAAAATTTCCCTCATTGTATCTGTCGCAAGGATAAAAAGGTTCCCAAACAAGAACATACTTTTTTAATTGATCATAGAAGAAGTTACGAAGAAGTTGCAAAAGACTCAAAAGAGACTGGAACGAGAAAACCGCCCAATTAAAGCCTTAAATACTTCGTTATCTCTTATAGAAGTTAGTACTTCTCCGGTATCGTCAGCGTCTGAAAGTCGTAGTAGTTCAGATAATTCCACTAACACCATAAACAAAGGCATTCCGAAAAAAAGTATGCGTCGATTTTCCTCAGTTATCGAAGACCTGCGAGAGGTATGTAGTATCAGATAGAACAGCAGCAGCGATTGCGTCGTCTAATTTATTCGACATTAAGTCTGATATTGAGGAACAGACATAAAGTACGAAGAGAGAGACCTAAAACTAGACAAAACTTAATGAAGGAGATCGCAATCCCAAAACAGTCTGATTTATATTTTGATGATAATTCAAGAGCCAGGGTCTATTTCAATGGGGTACGTAGTACTTAACGTTGGTTCAGCTAAAGGAATAGAAACTGCGATGACAAGGTTTCTATCACAAGTAGGAATTCCCCAACATCATCTTATGGCAATCGGTTGTGATGGTACCAATGTAAATACTGGCATTTATGGTGGTGTTATAAGACTGCTTTAAAAAAGGCTACACAAACCACACCAGTGGATAATTTGTTTACTCCATATGAACGAACTTCCTTTGACACACTTGTCTTTCTTTCATCTTGATGGGGCTACTTCGGGACCTAAGTCTTACACTGTGACATTGGCACTTGAGACTTGTGAACAATTGCCTGTTAAAAAATTTCAGCATTGAAGGAGAATTGCTTCCAGAAATGGCTCAAGATTTAAGTACAGATCAACAGTACCTGCACAAGATTGTCTCAGCGTTACTTTCAAGTGATTTTCCGGAAGATTTGGCAAACAAATCACCAGGTAAAAAGTCACATGCCCGTAGGTTCACACGTGCCAACCTTTAAACTTGACAATTTTGGCTACATTTGTTGTAAAAGTTTACGCAACATATTAGATCTACATTAAAAATAAACCATCATGCAAGGATGGCTCAAAACACCTTTTTAACATAATTAAGGCCTCCAGGTACCTATCAGAGGATCTAAAAAAAGTTATTGATCTTGTGATTCAACGCAATAACAATTTTGCACATCCCGAGAGCATACTCCTTGCAATGATAACTGATGACTGAAAGCACATTCGAGAACTGGCAGCCCGGCGCATATTAAAGGCACGCAGGATGTCCTCAACCTTCAACACCTAGAATGTTTGAAGTGCCGCCTATAAATGTCAATGCTTCAACATATAGATTTTCAAGAAATGATAATTCAAGAACAACATTCAAGAAATATTAAGTGAACCACCGATTATGAAAAACTTGGCTGACCAAGAAATTCGAACGTAAAAACGTAATGCCTAAATTTGAGACAAAACGAGATTTTCGAGCAAATTAATTGGTTTTTTTAATACCTTTATAAAAAAATTGTTGTATTTTTGACTAAAGGTGATTAATATATATCTGAATTAAATATTGCGTATCATTTAGCACCCATATATCATTAAATGAAGCTTAATATTTGGCCATAATTGTACTAGACTTTTATCATTAAATTTAAATTTTTCAATGAGGCAAAAGAACTGAAAATTGTCATTGCGGAGGCAGAAGATATTCATCAAATTGATTAAAAAATTATATTTATTTTAACTTTAATATAATGCACCAATCCCCTATGACAACAACAACAAAAAACCTATGACAACTTTAAATCTGTAAAAAAATATTTTTGCATACATCCGTGCTCCACCCTTATGTACATGACAGTTTCGCTTTCTAGTAGCAATAGTTGGCTACATCAGTCCAGGATCCCGAAGACATTCGTACGAACGTATTTCTTGATGTTCCTTGTACGATTTCGTTACATGTGATATTTTTTTTCAATCATCGTCTTCGAAATCGATTATAAAGTTTACTGAAGGTAGCTTACCTCTTCTTCCTGTCCGAATCACGGAAAAATTAGGATCACTGTTTTCGTCTTCATTCGTGGTCGAGTCGAATAAGTCATTGAATGATATTTTGGGTATCTCTTCTATTCCAAGATTTTTCTTGACTTTGTCCAATATTTGATTCCGATTCAATCTTGCGTAACAATTTAAAGTCTTTGAAGTTAGTCTACCTTCAAGAATCACACTAGTTGTTTCCCATACTGGGTCATTTCTATCTTTAAGGGTTCTAAATTCGTCTGTAAAAATATTTACTTCGCTGAATGCGTAAATTATTTCTTCGTTTGTAGCGTTTGGTTTTGCAGGCTTTTCAAAAATATTCACGGTATATAAACGGTATAAACACTTGAACTGAACTGATTATATATTTTAGGCAAGTAGGGACAGATGGTTCCTTCTAGACCCGTCTCCTTATGTGGAAATTACATGTAAAATCTTGTCCGCCTTTTGGGAAATGCTGTACCCAATTAATAATACCTGAAATTACTAAATTTAAACGTTCTATTGTAAAAACTCATTGGAAAACCATTAGTGGTCATGAAGAGTGCAAACACGTTGTTCTAAACAGCTTAAAAAAAAACTAAATTACCATTCACGACACCACGACCAGATGTTGGTACATATTGGCTGCTTTGCCGTAATCTTAATCTAATCTGCTATTATCTAATTTTAAAAACTTTTAGATACCAAAATTAAAAAAAAAATAAGACCACAATAAACAAAATATAAATACTCAAATATAACATAACCCAAGAACATCTGTATCTTTCAACTTTTCATCCCTTATGCAGACAAAAACAATTTCGTAGGATGTATACGCAACTCTTTTAGTATACGTGAAATATCATGTAATCAATTTTTTAGGTTAACCCATTTTCCTTAAAATTCTCCACCTGTATGTTTCAATTTTTGTGGGCAGACGTCAAAAGCTATTTTTGCATGTGTGAAATATCCTTCGAATTATCAAAAATCACTTATTATCTGTTTGATAGAAAACCGCAGAGGATAGGTATGAAAAGCTCGGCAATCCATTTCTTTTGGGGAATCGCTCATGTTGTTCATGGCCATCAAAGACTAAAAGAATTTCCATAATTTCCAAAAAAGAACTTCCATAACTCGATCTTCTATAACTCCAATTTTTCTATAAGTCGTACTTTTTTAGAAATCCATACGTTTAATCATTTTGCATATAAATTTACTTCCATAACTCGAATTTTCCTTAACTCGAATTTGTCCATAACACGTAGTAAAAATGTGTGCAATGGTAAAATTTTGCAGAGAAAATAATCTCTATAACTCCAATTTTTTTATCGCTGCGTACTTTCAAAATTTTTTAGAACCGCATATTGCCTATCATAAACCGTATCCTATTTTGTTATAGTAAAAGTGCTATATATTAATGAATTTATAGAGTTAATTCTTTCTTCTTACCTCTGCCGTTAAAATTGCAAATATGAGTGGTCAGAAAAGAAAACTTAATAGGATGTCGTAGAAAATCTGATAGTGAGGTAGATATTTCAAGTTGACAAAGGAATTAAAATGAAAAAAGTGATTGCTGAAGACTTTGAGATTCCTCAGAGTACACTTTCTTCAAATATAAGAAACCGCTACGAAATTCTGAACAAAGCCGAAAATGGTGCAAATAATGATGCAAACGTTTGGAAAAGTATACCTACAAAGACATTGACTAAGCCACTTTGGAATGGTTTATAATTGCGCGCGATAAAAATGTGCCAATGCCAGAGATACCACTTATTAGAGAAAAGGCTCTTTATTTTGCTGAGAGTCTGGGAAACACTGATTTTATCGCTAGTGTAGGTTGGCTAGATAACTTTAAGAAAAAGCATATTATTCAAAAGGTTATGTGTGGTGAAAGTGCAGACGGTAATGAACATGACTGTCAAGATTCATGCAACAATATCTTGCCGAAACTTTTAGCATCTTGAAAAAGACATTTTTAACGCGGACGAGACGTACTTATTTTTTAAATATTTGCCTAATAAAACATTAACATTTAAAGACGAAAAGTGCTTCATTGGAAAACACAACAAAGAAAGAATCACGACCATGGTGGGGGCCAATATGTGTGGTACTGAAAAACTGAAACCGTTGTTAAAACTGAAACATTTTTTTCGCTTGGATGACAAGCGCCATTTATGAAGAATGGCTTTCTTGTTTAGACAACAAATTTAATGCCGAATAACGAAATATCTTGCTGTTTGTTGATAACTTTCTGCCACATCCAAAAATTACTAAGCAGGTTAATTCAATTCGTGTTGTTTTTCTCCCGCCAAACTTCAAACCTATATACCAAAGAATTGTTAATTATAAAATTGTCCTATAGAAGAAGAATTCTGAGAAAAAATATAGTTGCCTTAGAAAACTATCAACCCGAACATATTTTTATGGGATGATGATACATGACAAAAGCCTGGGACATCGATATTCAGCAAGCCAGCATAAAATATTGTTTCAGAAAGGTTGGCTTTAAAAAACAAGGCGAAACAAACTGGAGTGAAGAAGATGAAACTCTTCTGTCAGAATTGAAGTCCGCGTATGACACATATAATCAGCACAACTTCGATAATACAGTGTCTCTTAATGATTATTTATCAGTAGATGAAGATGTGGCTATAACGGACTATCCAACAGATGCCGATATTTTAAACAAGATTACAAAACGTGAAGATGAAGATGTCTTATCTAGCAGCGAAACAGTGCTAATTCCACCCACGAACAAAGAAATCTGTAATTATTTAAATAATTATAGCGAATATCTGTGTTCTAATGACATGAATTGTACCGCGCATTATCTACTTTGCAGAACTATGCAGATAGAGAATTTTTTAATGGAAAACAATTAAAAATTACTGACTTTTTAAAAAAGTAATGATTATAATTATATAACATTATATTAATAATGTATAATTCTTTTTTGTTTATAAATATACACATATGTTTTATTTACTTTGAATAAATTGTGTAGAGTGAATTTTACCGATTTTATAGTTATGTATTTTTCTTACTCGAATTTTCGATAACTCCAATTTTTTTTTCGTGAACTATGGTAATTCGACTTAGGGAATTTCGACTAAAAAATATGGGCAAACATGGTCAATCGAAGTTCTTCAACACCAAATGAAAAAAAACAATAAAAAAAAAAATTATATTAAAAAATCGATTTTGGGGTTCCAAAAAAATAATTATCGAAAAAAATGGTGGGCAAACATGTTCCAACGATGTTTTTTAAGATGCCATTCTCAAATGCATTTTGGGGGGCTAGACAACCGATCAATAGGGTTCCGTACCGAAAACGGAACCCTTATAGGATCACTTAGTTGTCCGTCTGTCTGTCTGTATGTCTGTCTGTCCGTCTGTCTGTCTGTCTGTCAAGACCATTTTTCTCAGGAACGCGTAGAGGTAACAAGTTGAAATTTGTATCAAATACTCGGGTCTGCGGTCTCTTTCTGCGAAAAAATCAAACTTGTAAGTCAACGCGATCAAAAGATATGACCGTTTATGTCGCATATTTTGCGATTTCACAAGGGAATCAATACCTATAGGGTACTTCCCGTTGACCTAGAATCATGAAATTTGGCAAGAAGCGGTATCTTACAGCACATGTAAAGGGAAAAATCTGAAAACCGTAAATATGTAGTTTAATTACAAAAAAAATGCGAATTTACTATTACAAACTTATGAAAATACACTAATGTTGTCGTAGTGGTATTGTCAGGTTCCAGAAGCATATGGGTTGCATACAGTTAGGTCCTCCTCGGTTAAAAAGTATGTGTTGGTACCAAGCTGTTTATTTTGAATTTTCTTTGTTTATATTCGTTATGCATTTCATCACATACGCTCTATATACATAGTATATACAGGGTATATATTATATCTAAATTTTGCTTGTTTATAACCGACATGCGACATACTCAAGTCCCGTAACATATTGTATATATTATATTTCGTCTAATTTTTGTTTATAATCTACATATACTTAAATCACGTACGCCCTATATTTTTTGGTAGTCAAATGCCCAAAAGCAGTCAATTGAACAACTGAATGTTAAGAGTATCGAAAAAGATCTAGAAATAGTTAATATATTAGTTTATATTAGATCTAGAAATAGTTAGATCTTAATATAAGTTAGTGAATAAGTGTAATACTAACAAAAAGTTTTCTTTTTATAAGTTTAAAAATATTTGCGTTATTTAACAAAAATACCCTGTATACCTTTATACAGGGTATATAGGTATACAGGCAAAATTGAGCAGTAAAAACAAATAGTGAAGTTCCAGAACGCCTAAACACTCATAGTGAATGGGGGATGTATGATAATAAGATATAGGGTAGAATTCCATCGTACGACAGCGACATCTTGAGGTTATGCTTGCAGCGGTACTAAGATGGTCGTGATTTCAGAAGGGCCACCTGTCAAGTTAACCGAATATGCTTGCTACGTCCACCACAAAAAAAAAATACCTCACTTACAAGTTAGTACGGAACCCTCGGTGCGCGAAAACACAACTCGCACTTGGCCGGTTTTTTTTTATGATATCTTTTGAACGGAATGTGGGCAAACAAAACTATTTGGTGGTCAATCATGGTCAAATCTTGATCTATTTTTTCAATGTCGGGGGGGGGGGGGGGGCATCTTCACTCAGCTGAGCAATTGTACACACTTGCTACACTGAGCAATCAATATAGAGCAACACTGAGCAATATAGTGCGTTAATGCAGATACATTGTTAGTATTTTTACATTACATTATTCTTATTAATTGATATACATATGTTACATTATTATTATTTATAGTTATTAAGTATCGACATTATTATTAAGTATAGAGATTAATAATGATCCCCGTTCAATTCAATTTTTAATTTAAAAGTAATATTTGTTATTTATAATTTATAGTAGTTTGAAAATGTTAAGATAAAAAAGTAAATTTATTAAGAAAAGGGTCAATTTATGATTTTATATAATTTAATGAAAATTAAACTTAAAAAAGGCGGAACAAAGCTTGAATATATAAATATACTCAACCTTTCCGGAGCTCTATAATACTAATGAGTCGTATTAGGACTACCAAAAACAAATCTCGTATGAAATTTGTCAGTTATTCTATAGCTTTCAGTATTTGACGCAACAAAAACCATAAAAATAACATTGTTTTGAGATCATTACTTTCCGATACCTTGAGTGGATAGCCATTCTGATTATCTATAATGTTGTATGGTTTTACCAATTCAAAAAAAAAAAAGATTTTTGTGTCTGAAATTTTACTGAAATTATGAGAAAAAAATACTAAAACAGGAAATGAAGGAAAATCTTTTTTTAAATAGTTCATGTCACTTCACTATTTTTGGATTTTATGAGATTTATATTTTTAGGCAACATTAGTCACAAATATAAAAATTGTCACGTTTTCAACTACTAAACGTTTTGTTCGAGAAATAAAGTAGCAGGTATATTTTATGTAAAAGTAATCTTAACTTAAACTCGAAGTTAAACAAACTAGAAATTGTATTCAAAGAACTAAACGCTGAGAACTCGCGCTTATACCCATTTCGTATACATAACTAAAATGAAGCAAATCTAAAACCCTTCCTCACAGTATATAAAGGTTTTTTTCCACTTTCAACCAACATTTAACAACTTGACTAATATTAGGGTTTCCCTGACAGTTTGACTAAAATTAACAAGAAATGGTTGGTTTGATCCAAACCCTTCCGGAACAAAAATATATACTCCTATTAATTTACTACACCTAATCTTCTCCAAAAATCAACATTAAGCTATCCCAATACAAACTTCCATTTATAATGTACAAGTAATATTTGCTATGTGTATCCGATCTGGAATGCTGGTTCCCATTTGTATAAACCTTATTTTTAATTACGAATTTTCAATCGTTTTTTCAAAATCCTTAAACAAATTTCGAATATAAATGCAAAATAAACAACACGTGTTGATTAAGCATCAAGTTTAGGCCTATATAATATATAAGTATCAAGTTAAACTATTTTTAAGCGATATATTAGAAAGCCGCAAAGGGCATTTTAATAAATCTCATGAGAAAATCAAAGAATCTATTTTTATAGATTACTAAAATACACAAAAGCAGTTCTTATTATAAAAATGAATCCCTACAAAAAATATTCATTTCGTAAACCTTAAATACATTGAAACTGATCCTAAATGTAAATTTGCTTAGCAGGAAATTGATCCTGAGAACCTTGTCAAAGAAAGGATATCCACTTCCGTCGATTTAGTGGAAGATTCACTGGAATCTTATAAGATTTCCAGTGGATTGAATTAGAAATAACGTTCTGTGACTTAATTAAACGAATTATCTATTCACTTTTGTAACAAAGGAATCGTTGTTTTGAAAAGAAAGTTATCACACCTTTTATCCGGCTTTGATTGCACCTTCTTAAGTTCCATTTCTTTATTAGCCGAATTGTTCTTTTCGACATCACATCCGCCTTGGGCTCGCGAAACCGGAAGCGTCGCCATGTTGTCTATAGACTCAACGTCGACGGTAGCGACCTTGACTTCGCCACCGCCCACCATTTTAACAAAAAATATTTCTTCTGTTTTCCAACCACTTTTCTATTAAAAATATTCTATGTCGAATAAATAAATCTCTTTCGTTGATTCAATCACATCTCATAATTATCCACTGTAGAATCGATGCATTTAGGCCGGAATCATGTAACCAAAATAACAAAAGAACAAAATTTTTAAAAACTAAAATATTTTGTTTAAATTTTATTGTCTTTTTTTTCAAAAAGGGAGATTTGGTTGATTAATAAATTTAAAGTTCACATTGTTTTTGAGGGTTAGTTGGAGATCGTCCTCGCACACACTTGTTTATGAATTGTCTGTCCTTCTGTTGGTAATAGGTAAGCTTTCGGAGTCTGCGGTACAATGGGGGTTGAAAGCTCGCAGGAGCAACGGCGGAGTAAAACGGGAAGGGATGCTGCAAGGAGCCACGTGATGCGAGTTGGGACTTTTCATTGGTCTCGATGAGAGCTTTCCCGGGATACGACCCAGTGACCTCACATGACCTCGCATAAACATTTTTTTATTTTATTAAAATTAATAAAAATATTTTGATTACAAAATTCAAAAAAAACTTTTTTCAACTCAAATATTAAAAAATCGTAAATATCGATAAAAAAAAACATTTTTTTATCAATCAAATCCATGCGATTAATCGCTTTTAGTTTTTAAAAAATGTTATTCTTAATCGTTTTATGTTCTTGTTATGTTTAGGGATTAAATGTTGAGCGTTTTATTGATCTCTGAGCCTCCTCCCTCTACACTAGAGCGTGCAACAACCCCGAAATCGCATAAGCGCCCTTTGCACTGAAAAAGAGATTTCACGTCGAATATCTTGTTGACTAACTATCTTGTAGACATATCCTTAAGCGACATTCGCGTCGTATACTCTTTTTATTCCACTTCAGTGATTTAATGAGCCATTGTTTAGATTCGGCTGAGGCCTAAATGTCCGTAAAATTTGGGTGACGATCAAAGAACATTCCTTAAATGTTCTCACGTACATTTGTCGAATTTAAAAAGTTGTTTGTGAATCTACCTTCAATTTATACTTTCTTTAATATAAAGTGTGCTTTCGGAATATGTACGACTGTAAAACTAGGCTAATGATAAGAGATTTCTATATCTTGGCACAGTTTTTTTCTGTTTAAGAAAATGTTTTTAATATTTCTCTTACGCGTTTATCTAAAAGACGAACATACCGCAGATTCTATTCTATTGGGAGATTTTAACGCTTAAGGTATAAAAATGATGTCATATAAATCAAGGCAGTAGAGACATTTCAAATCGTATTGAAAGTTTATGTCTTGTAAATAGCAATCGATTATACATTAAGCCTCGATTCTGCTTATCACGCATTCCTCTCGAAATTTGTAAAAGTTACGTAGTCTGGTTGCTTATAAGCAATATTCAGGCTCCGATATTGTACAGTCCCCGACATATATAAAAGCATTCTTCGCACACAAAATTACCTACATTGCGCCAATGCTGACACGGAGGAATATAAATGAATTTAAAAAGTGTCTAAGGTATTAAAATATTGTCATCAATTTCTAAGCTAGTATAAAGTTTTAAGTCTCTAGTTAATCGGGAAGTTAGTTTAAAATCAATTGCAAAATATTTGAGAACGGCGACCAGAACAAATAGAGCCCTGAACAGACAGAGGACAAAGCAATTTAATAAAAACGTGATAAAATATATATGAACAGGACAGAAACACCTTTTTCCCGAGATCCATAGCCCTGCCTCTATGTGATATTATTATTGTTATTTTGGCGCAAAGCCTTATTATCCAACAAGTCAATGGGTCATATAAATCAAGGGAGTAGAAACATATCAAATCATATTGAAGGTTTTTTATATGTCTTGTATATAGCAATCGATTTTACATTAAGCCTCGATTCTGCTTATACGCATTCCTCTCGAAATTTGTAAATGTTACGTAGTCCGGATGTTTATAAGCAATATTCAGGTTCCGATATTGTGCGGTCCCTGACATATATAAAAGCATTCTTAGCACACAAGATTGCCTACATTGCGCCAATGCTGACACGGAGGTATTAAAATTTTGTCATCCATATCTATTTTGTCATCCATCTTATACATCCATAGCTGATCGGGAAGTTAGTTTAAAATCAATTGCAGAACAGATAGAGCCCTGAACAGACGCACTACAAAGCAACCTAATTAAAACGCGATAAAATAAATATGAGTAGGGCAGAAAAACCTCTTGCTCCAGAACCCTTTCTCTATGTGGTATTAGTCCATATATTATACATTTATTAGAATATAGATGTGTTAAGTTTTGAATTTGAATTAAATCAAAATATTGTAAATGTTCCAATAGATTCGGATTTTCTTTTTAAAGTCACAAGTTTGTACTACAAATTTAAACTTGTTTACTGTACTACAAGTTTGTTAAATTTAAATATGTACTTATAATTATAATTCATAAAATTGTTAAATGAGTTTTTAGTTGTAAATGGACATATAACATTAAATAATAACAAATTCGGACTTATGTTGTTAAAATTAGTTTAGGCTTTGGGCTTTTCTCGTCACTTTTATCGTATCATTTTTGATGCCATCGCTCAACTTCGATTATTAATAAACGATATTTGGTATCCGCAAGATGTTATATTAAGGCATTATGTATCCAACATGTCGATGGAAGTGTTTTCAGAGTTATTTCCCAGTCGTCTGATTTCGTAACGTAGGGATCAGTTGTGACCTCCTCACTCTCCTGATTTGTCAGCTTTACATTATTTCTTATCGGACCATATTTAATCTAAAGTATATCAGAACCGACCTGACACCCCGGAAGACTTAAAACGAAACATTCGACAAGCTATTGGTGAGATTTCGCTAGAAATGTGCCTGCTGCAATGCGTTCAATTTTGCAACGATCTCAGTCATGCTTTGAATCAAACGAACGTCATTTAATCCAGTAGCGCTCAAACTGTGAGTCGCGATCCCCAGAGGGCTCGATAGAGATTTTTTTTGGGTCGTCGAATCCATAAAAACTTAAAGGTTTTTCGTGTGTAAGTATCAGGAAGCAGTAAAACAGTGTAATGTCAATGAATATAGTTATATATAGTTTGAAAATATATATTTTTATTTATATTATACAAACTATATTTTTTAAATATAGTTTGCTCCACTGCTCCAGAGGATCGTTGCCTGGTTTGTTGGTATTTTTAATTAATAGCTTCCTAGGAATGTATATGCTGAATATATATGCTTTCCGACTAATTTTGGGTTATTGAATCGATTGGCGCTGATCGATATTAGAAGTATCTGTGATAAGCCGTTCAAAAGTTACGACGTCGAGAAATCTACGGAAAATGCAAGAAAAATGTATTTCCTTTAAATATTTATTTATCTAGTGAATGTGAAATTTCAAAGTGTTTTTGAATGCGTTTTCCTTGTTGGTTGTAAGTAATACAAATTGTATTCTGCCAGCCGCTTCCGTTCGCGAGATAGGATTTGATAAGATTGGCAAAATCGAGCCAAATTTTGCGAAATTTTGTCGCCCGAGCAGAGAACTGAGAAAATAATTCATATTCTTAAGGAAGTATAAATGCTTTCGTAGGGAAGTGACCGCCTGAAAACGAAGCCACAATCCAATTATCTGCAACCGTTCTCGATATATAGACTTATGAAGTCGAAATTCTAATCTTTCCTAACATTTCCACATAGATGTCTTGTCTCAACATCGTTGTCTGATTCTCGACGCTTGTCTTGTCTAGTTTCAGTGTGCTGAAAATGGTTTCTCTGGGGTTTATAGTTTCAGAGAGGTTCGCAAAAAAACGAGAACGCACTATTTTCCTGATTTTCGAAATGATGGATTTTTTTGCAATTTTTTCGGAAAAATTTTTGGCCTTTTATTTCAGTTTATCTGAAGGAAATGGAAGTGCTGAACACGATTTTCCAGTATATTTCGTTCATATGCTGCAAAATGTCCTAAATATAAGATATTTTCCAATTTTTAGCCATTTCCTCTGAATCTTTTCCTGTGGAATAATTTAGCTGAATCGGTTGAAAATTTCCCGAGATCTGAATTAAAATGTAGGAGTCCTCCAGCAAATCGATGGCTTGTTCGATGGTATTTCCTTAATTTACGTTGAATCGATTGGTGAAAATTAGCAGTCTCTGCGATAAGCCGTTCTAAAGTTAAGACCGTCAAATCTACCGAAAATGCGAGACAATGTATTTTCTTAAAATTGTTATTTGTCAAGTGGATCGGAAATTTCAAAGTCTGCCTGAAAGTGTTTTCCCTGCTGATTACAAATATACTAATTGCATTTTTCTAGCCGCTTCCGTTCGCGAGATATGACCTGACATAATTGGCAAAATCGAGCGAAATTTCGGGAAAGTTGGTCGGTCGAGCGGAGAACTGGGACACCAAGTCACCAAGTGCGTCCGTACGAAAATGACCTCCTGTAAACGATGCCGCAATCCGTTTTTAATTATCTGCAACCGTTCACGAGATATAGGGCTCATGAAGTCGAAATTCTGGAAAATTTGAATTCGGAATTTTGCAATAAAAGATTGAATCTGCTTGTCTTGAAAATTGAAAATGGTTTCGTTGGGATTTGTAGTTTCAGAGAGGTTTGTAAAAACCCGTAGGTAGGTACGGCAAAAACGAAGAGACGGCTTATAACAGCGAAAAACTATATACCGTTTATTTGTAACTTTAGAGCAAAATAAAGTACAAAATCGTTTCCAGCGCTTCGATTTTCTACCGGCAACCAAACAAAAATCACTACAAAATTTTCCAAAAAATTTGTCAAAAAATGTTTTTTAAAGTGTGTGTAATAGTATATTTTACAGCAAGAGTTGGCGATTGTTTTTGAGGTTGGAGTTTGCTCATGAGCGCCAGCGAGTTAACAATCACACCGAACCAAAAAAAAAACACTTCCATCTCGAGTAGTAAATGCAATTTTTTCTACTAATTTCGGTTGTAGAATCCATAATTCGACTTTAATAAATCCAATTCGAAGCGAACTATCAGAACTGTCAATACAAGTTTAATTGTTGGTTTGGTCGTTTCCATGGTAACATATTGCATTCTCATAGAAGGTGATACTTTTCAAGTCAAATGTCCTAATTTTATTTCGGTTTTTAAATAGTTTCAGGCTCGTTTTACGTTTGTACATAAAATATTTCATTGAAATGGATGCAATTAATAAGAAAGTCCATGCAAATTTGGTTAGTTCAGTGTTTTAATCGAGAAAATCATAAATTTAGAATGCTCATTTTCGTCTCTAGATGAAAGTATTTTCATTTCTAGAATGAAAATATGTCACTTTCATGTAGGATAAGCCGTGGAAAAAATGCCATTTTCACACATATCAGTTGCAAAAAGTATTTTCCCTGTTGGTTGTAAATATACAAATTGTGGAAATGTGTAAATTCATCCCCCAGAAGGGCCGATAAAAATGTTTTTGGGTTATCGAATTCAAAGAAATTGAAGGCTTCATTTGCAAGTATCAGCTAGCAGTAAAATATTGAAATGTCAATATAAACAGATTTAAAAAAGTCTACTTTCTATCCAGAGGTCACGATGAAATTCTACACAAAATGTTGGGTTTCAAATGAAAATAGTTTGCGCACCCCTGATCTAATCGATGCAATTTTTAAGTATTAATTGTTAATTTAGGGTTAAGCATTTAACTTATTATTAAACTTTAGATTTTATTCTACAATGATCAACAAAAAATTTTGTATCCAACCTATTTTGCCTATTATAAACCTATTATAAAATATACAAAGAACAGGGGAACAAAGTGAAAGAAAGTGGTGAAACAAACGAAAAGAAATGTATTAATAACGACATGACAAAACAAGAAAGAGACATCGACAAGCTCATCAGGACAAGGGCATGGGAAGAAAGGGAAAGAGGAAAATACGTTAAAAGTGGCTACCAGAAACTGTTCATAGATGGCAAGGTATGGAAATCGAATAAAGAAAGGGCAAGAAAAGAGAACGCTAGAAGATGAAAATTAAAAAAAAAACAATACACCATAACATAATATGGCGATTCAAAAAACTAAAGACTACAAGAAATGATCATAAGTTGACGAACGCGGTAAAGGAAAAGGACATGGGAGGAGAAATAACAATACAGGAAGGGAAAGAAAGAATATGGAAAGTAGGAACATGGAATACTAGAAGCTTAGCAGGCAAAGGAAGAGAAATAGAGGAAGAATTCGAGAAAGTAGGACTTGATATCCTGGGAATAACAGAAACCAAAAAAGGCAAGGGAGAAATAGAATTAGAAAGAGGACATATTCTGTAATACAGTGGGGTAGAGATCAAACATCAAGGTAAAGAAGGAGTTAGTTGGCTGTATAATAAAGAAAGAGAACGTAAAATACTTACAGAAATGGCATGGGATCTCCAAGAGGATACTGAAGATAGAAATTGGAAACGAGACGCAAACAAAAACAACATTCATAGTGTCATACGGTCCAAATGAGAACGTGAGTGTAAAAAAGAAGGCTCTTTCATAATTATAAACAGAGATTCTTAAAATGAGGTAAAGGATACAAGGACGCAAAAGAGGTTCAGAAATATACTCGGAGCATCATTTAGTGTTGTCAAAAATACAATTGAAGAGACAAGCAAACAACCAAATAATACAGCAAAGTGCGAAACAAGACCAAAGAAAAAATAAGAAAGGATAAATTAAAAGAAGAGGAGACATGAAAGGAATTCAACCAAAAAGTAGAAGTAGAGTTAGCCAAAAACTTAATAAACACATACAATGGAACGCTTGAAGAATTATGGAAGCAACAAATATATAGCAACAAAAGTATGTGGAACAAGCAAATTTATCGAATTTAAGGAGCAAATTGGTGGAATGATGATTTAAAGAAAGAAGTAAAAATCAAGAAACAGAAATGGAAAGACTACTTAGGAAACGTAACAACGGAGAAGTACAAAATATACAAAGAACAGGGGAACAAAGTGAAAGGAAGTGGTGAAACAAGCGAAACAAATATTTTGGGAAGCATTCGGAGAAAAGATGGAAAGAGACTGATTTAAAAATCAAAAATTATTCTATAAAGTTATCAAGGGTCTTCGGAAGGGAAAACCAGTTAGAGTCAACCATATAAAAACTAAGGACGGAAGCATACTGGGAGACGAAGAAGGCATAGCGAGGGTATGTGGAAGGAATACTTTGAGGAAATGTTAACCATAGAGCAAACACGAGAAATACCAGAAAGCGAGGAAGGGAAATAGAAATTAATGTAGAAACACAAGAACAAAATATAAAAATCGAAGAAGTAGTAGAAGCCGTGAAAAAATAAAAATGCGTAAAGCATCAGGCCACGGTAAAACAACAACAGAAATGGTTAAGAGCTTGGGAACCAAAGGTCTAGAAATATTAACTAGTTTGTTCAATAAAGCATGGTCAGGAGAAAAAAAACCCGGCCAAGTGCGAGTTGTGACTCGCGCACCGAGGGTTCCATACAAACTTGTAAGTAAGGTATGCTTCCTTCCTACGGTTTTCAGATTTTTCCCTTTACATGTGCTGTAAGACACCGCTTCTTGCCAAATTTCATGATTCTAGGTCAACGGGAAGTACCCTATAGGTTTTGATTCCCTTGTGAAATCGCAAAATATGCGACATAAACGGTCATATCTTTTGATCGCGTTGACTTACAGACCGCAGACCCGAGTATTTGATACAAATTTCAACTTGTTACCTCTACGCGTTCCTGAGAAAAATGGTCTTGACAGACAGACAGACGGACAGACAGACAGATAGATGGACAGACAGACAGACAGACTATAAGGGTTCCGTTTTCGGTACGGAACTCTAAAAATACCAAAAGATTGGGAGCTAGTGATAATAGTACCACTCCACAAAAAAGGCGACAGAAGAGAATGTAATAACTACAGAAGAATTACTATGCTATGTATAATATCAAAATTATACAAACGAATACTAGAAGGAAGGTTAATGAAAGAAACTGAAACACGACTAGAGGACTCGCAGTACGGGTTCAGGAAACCTCTGCCTTTCCTGAACCCCCACTGCAGGTGCAAGACCATATATTCTCCATAAAACAATTGATTGAGAAATATCGCAAAGACGAGATATTCGTGGCTTTCATAGACCTAGAAAAAGCATTCGACAGCCTCACAAGGAAAACTGTGTGGGACGGCTTAAAAAGGAGAAGAGTGAACAAAAAACCATAGCGATGCATACAAAGTATATATGGGAACACAAGGAACATTGTGAGAAAAGTAAACCTACAATCAGAGGAGTTTACAACTAGGGAAGGTTTAAGACGAGGAGGAATCCTCAGCCCAACCTTGTTTAATATAGTTATGGACGATATAATAAAGGAAGTAAAGAGTAAAGTGAAGAAACTAAAGGTCGGATATAAGAACATGCAAATGGTAGAAATATCAGAGAGCGCATTTGCTGATGACCTGGTAATATATGAAAAGATATATGAAAAGAATATGAAGATCTGCAATATAAATTATTAAAATCAATATAAATTGAATATATTGAAAAATGCACTAATAGGTAGAAATTTGAAAATGAATGCAGGAAAAACCAAGATAATGGCGATAAGAAAAGAAGACTTAAAAATATTAATAAAATTAGAAGAAAAACGATTAGATCAAGTGCAAACATTTAAATATTTGGGGATACATATTCACAAAAATAGGAGTGTAAGGGATGAAGGCATAGAAAGGTAAATAAAGCCTGTCCAACTGTCAACCTCACCTGCACGCGTGATGTATGCCTTGCAGCATCCGGTACACTCTGCTAGAAAACAGACGAGGCTCTGGCGACCGAGTCACAGCGGTATAACAATTACAACGGGAATTAAGGAAATGTAATTCCTTCTTTCTTTACCATCTTCCAACCCATTTGGCCAGCGAGGAAGATTATGGCTAAAAACCCTCTTAAGAAGTAAAATGGCGAATATCGAAAACGAAGGATATGATCCCCAGGTGGGAAAATCCCACCCCTCCAAGGAGAGCAGCCCTATGGAATCTGGGGAGGGCAAAAATTCGCTAGTTATGCCAAAAATTTCCAAAGCGTAACCTCTGTTACGAATGTGTTCCTATAATGTCAGAACACTGCTCTCAGATGAAAGGATGATACAACTGGAAGAAGAACTGCAAAAAATCAGGTGGGATGTCGTAGGTCTTAGCTAGGTCAGGAGAAGAGGAGAAAATCAAGTCACTCTGAGGTCTGGAAACTTATTCCACTACATAGGATTGGAAGAAAAATCCGAGGGAGGTGTAGGCTTCATCGTGCAGAAGAGACACCTTGCAAATATAAAGGAGATCAAAAAGAGTCATTACCTTAACGTTTAAACTAAACACGAGATATAGTTTAAAAATATTGCATGCTTACGCACCAACATCCGACTCGGATGAGAAGGATATTGAAGTTTTCTATGAAGACCTAAATACCGCTTTGCACGACAGTCCAACTCAATACACCATTATGATGGGTGACTTTAATGCAAAACTTGGGAGAAAACAAGATGAAGCAGAAAGTTCCCTTGGAGATCATGGTTATGGAGAACGCAACGAGAGAGGGTGTATACTGTTGAAGTACATACAACACAAACTATTGGCTCTCAAACTCTTTCTTCGGTAAAAAAAAACGCTAAACAAATGAACCTGGATAAACCCGGATGGCAAACACAAAAACGAAAGAGACTATTGCTTCACGAACAACAGGAAAATAGTCCAAGACCTCTCAGTACTGAACAACTTCACAACTGGCAGCGATCAGCGAATGATCAGAGCAAAAGTAGTCATAAACATAAAACGAGTAAAACTCATGTCTAAAACTAAGTGCAACAAATGGGTACCTCCTGAGAACTCGGAGGCTTACCAATATAAAATAGCTGAAGTAGTAGGCGAGATTGAAAATTCAGAAGATGAATATATCGACATCGAGGAACTAAACGCATCCATAGGAAACAGCATCAAATCGGCTGAGAAGGCACACTGCTCAAAAAGGAAAACCAAAGATGAGAAGATCTGTCAGAATGCTAAAGAGCTTATGAAAACGAGAAATGAACTAAGAAGTAAACATGATGAGAATTATGCGCAACTACGAGAACTCGATAAAGAAATTTCGCAATTTTGCAAGCTGTGAGAAACGACGTAAGAAGATTTAATTCGGAGAATATAAATAAGATCATACAGGAAAACAAAAGCCCAAAAGTACTCAAGAAAAAATTGTCACAAGGCAAGAAGAATATCTGCAAGCTGAGGGACAAACAAGACAATGTGAAAACAAACAGAGAAGAGATCCTTAAGATAGTCGAGACATTTTATGCCGAATTATATAAAAAACAAAGAGAAGGAGCACCTGGCGACTAAATTATCAAAGTTCTGAACCAAGAGTCGGAAGATATCCCAGAGATCACAGTAAGCGAAATAAATGGAACCCTTTCCGAGATGAAAAACAACAAGACCTCAGGAGAAGATGGATTAATCATCGAAACAATTAAAATGGGAGGGAACAAGCTGCTGCAGGCTATAAAAACTCTTTTTAATGCATGCCTCTCAAAATGAACTACGCCATCTGAATGGAACAATGCAGTTATCATATTATTACACAAAAAAGGCGACAAAACAAATATCGAAAACTATAGACCCATAAGTCTCCTGTCACACGTATACAAGCTCTT
This sequence comes from Phosphuga atrata, assembly GCA_944588485.1. Taxonomy (NCBI): domain Eukaryota; kingdom Metazoa; phylum Arthropoda; class Insecta; order Coleoptera; family Silphidae; genus Phosphuga; species Phosphuga atrata. The sequence continues at coordinate 80,845,035 of OX155894.1, forward strand.
TACTAAAATAATTACGAAAAGACTATGTCACAAATTAGATTTCTATCAGACAAGATGTAACTAAAAGGTGCGAACAAGCACGAACAAGCTGGTTTTAGAGCAGGCTACGGAACGGGTGACCACCTCCAGGTTTTGAAGAACCTTACTGAGAAATGTGTGGAGTACAATAAACCTCTACTACTTATATTCGTAGATTATGAGTAAGCATTCGATTCAGTAGACCAACACGCATGGCTGAAGACTCGATCAGACTGCAGAATAGATTAACGGTACTCGACAGTTATTAAAAATATATATGAGAATGACTGCATGTGTCAGACTCCATGACAACACTGACAAATTCAATATTGAAAGAGGCGTACGTCATGGTGACACCATCTCACCAAAACTTTTCAATACTGTTCTCCAGTACATGTTCAAACAAACAAACGGGGACTACTTAGATGTGGATATAAACGGTGAAAAACTCAATCACCTAAGCTTTTCCGACGATATAGTCCTCATAGCCGAACGATTGGATGACGCCATCTCAATGTAAAGAAATCTTAATGAAGTGTCAAAGAAAGTAGGACTTTCCCCAAAACCAAGATCACGACAAACCTTGTGCTCGGTGAGGGCATATACATTGACGGTATCGGACACGAGATTTCCATTGGAAGAGATAATCAGACGTTAGAAAATCTTCGAATAATAGGGCTCGGTGAGGGCATATACATTGACGGTATCGAACACGAGATTTCCATTGGAAGAGATAATCAGACGTTAGAAAATCTTCGAAGAATAGAGCTCGGTGAGGACATATACATTGACGGTATCGAACACGAGATTCCCATTGGAAGAGATAATCAGACGTTAGAAAATCTTCGAAGAATAGGGCTCGCATTGGCTACATATGGGAATATCAAATATGTGTTCAATATATGCATTCAACTGCCTAAAGAGAAAGGTTTTCAACCAGTGTGTCCTTCCAATCCTTCCCTACGGAGCCGAAACCCTGACTTAACGGACAATAAAGAAAATACGAGTTAACGCAACTAGCGATGGAACGATCAATGCTGGGAATCTCTCTCAGGGATCACATACCAAATACTGAAATCCGCAGACGATCCGGAGTTGCAGACGCCGTATAGAGAATAACTGTACTAAAATGGAACTGGGCTGGACACATTGCGAGATGTGCTGATGACAGATGGATAAGACGAATCCTTGAATGGAGGCCTAGATCGGAAGCCTTCAGAAATAGAGGGCGTCCCCCCACCAGATGGACCGACGACTTAAAACGCATCAGTACCAACTGTATGCAGACAGCACAAGACCGAGGACAGTGGAAACTATTGAGGGAGGCTTACGTCCAGCAGTGGACTTCAATGAGCTAATTGATGATGATTCACAAAAATTGAAAGATCGATGCAGAAATAAATCATAGGCTGGAGAGTGCTGCTAGGTTATATAATTCACTGTACAACGCCTTCATAAGGAAAAAAAAATATCCAGCGAATAAAAAATTACGGTATTCAAAACTATTTTTAAACCCGGATTAACTTACGGAAGCGAGAGCTGGGTGTTATCAAGATTAAAGCAATGGGAATTAGGTACTTACCAAGAGTGAAGGGTATTAGACGAAGAGATAGAATCAGAACGACATAGTAAGAGAGGAACTGTAAGTAAAACCCGTCATAGAAAGCATCAAACGGCATTAATTAAAATGGTTTGGTCACCTAATGAGGATGAAGGAGGAAAGATCAACAAAACAAATATGGCAGGCGAGACCGCATAAGCGGAGGGCATACCAGGAAAAACATAGGATGAGGCGTTGACAGAAAAAGAGAAGGGACTATCATGGAATGAGGGGAAAAGGATGAGTAGGGATAGAATGGAATGGGCTAGACTAGTCCACAACTAATATTAGTTTGTCATTTCTATAATACTGTACTTGCGTTTATATAGATTATTACCTTAACTATACTAAGATTAGGACAAATAAAAAAAATATATTCGTTATATATTTATTATTATACTGTATCTTTAAGTATAGTACCTATGATCAATAATCTATATAGGAATACATTTATTAATTAACATATACATTTACATTAGTTAATGAAACATGAATATGTAAATGTATTCCTCTTAATTATAAAAATACTGTACTATCAATTTTGATAAGATTCTTCTGGGTACATAAAACTTCAAACCACTATCTAATGAAATAATCAGCGATAGTAAATCCAAGAGATCACCATTAGGGCTGCAATAAAATGTGCGGTGGTAATTCAATCCGGCAGTAAAAGCCAGACAAGGAGCTAATAAAATGGAGTGATGTTTGATGTTCGTGCTGATTGTAAAACTTTTTCGGTATCATACTTCACAACAGAAAAAGCAATACTTTATATACTTTTCCACCTTCGTAATCCAGTCCTATTTTTGAATATATTATTACACGAGGTTACATTCATCAGTAGTACTAATGTTGTGTAATAGTTATAATTTATAGAACTTGCAAAGCGGGCGTGCTTAGATAAAAGCTTACCGAGGAATTATGTAGCTTTGAACACTCGAAACCACACTATTCAAATATTTGTAATCTCTTGGTAGTAATAAATAAATATTTAATATGATTCATAAACGTTATTAAGGTTTATATATTATTTTCAAAGGGTTTATAAACAAAGGAAATATAAATTTGTCGATTGCCCTATTATGGGGATATTTATTAACTTTTTGGGGTATTTAAAGACTAAGGAATATGTTAATAAACCACCGATACTGCCAGCGACTCAAACCACATATTAGAGAAGGAATAAGTGAATTTCCGAATTTATGGAGCTAAATGAATTGTTCTAATAATTCATCGCCGTTAAATTCGTATCTAAAAATAATTAATATCTTGTTTCTTAACAAAGACATTGTGGGTAGAATATCCTATGATGTTAAAGGAATCAGAATCAAATAATATTTGAAATATTAGATTTATATTGGGAATATGAAACATAAACACTGTGGAGAGATTATTTTTAATATTTAAAGCTCACAGATTATTTTTAATTATTATTTTTTTTTTACACGGGTTTGGATTTCTACGGCTGTCGTCGCCTCTCCGTCCTCACTTTCCATATTCTCCTATCAAGAGATTGTTCGTCGGTTAGGTTTCTTGTTTCCATCGCTTCATCTATTCCAACCCTCCAGCTTCTTCTAGGTCTTCCTCCCTTTCTCCTCTCCGGCGGTATCCATTCCAACACTTTCCTATGCCATCTATTCTCATCCATTCTCGTCGTGTGACCAAACCAAGTCAGTTGTTTTTTCTCAACTACGTCTGAAATATTCTTTTCCCTACTTCGGATATCCTCCTTTTTCTCCCTCTATCTCTCCGTGGCACACCACAGCTTCTTCTTAAGAAATCTATTTCAGTTGCAAGTAGTTTTCTCTTCAGTGTTCCTGTTATATCCCATACTTCTGCTCCATACGTTATCACACTTTGAACAATACTTTCATATAGTCACTTTTTTGTTGTTCTCCTTATATTCTTTTCCCAGAGGATTGAATTTAGGGCTCCTATGATTTTTCTACCTTTATTATTCCTTTCTGTTATCTCATCCCTGCTATTGCCCTCTTTGTTAGATACAACCCCTAGGTATTTGGACTTTTCTACTCCTTTTATGAATTCGTTTTCTAACAGAAGAATATTCTGGTTGTTTGTGCCTATTGCCAGGTATACGTATTTACTCATGTTCATCGATAAACCAGCTTTTTCGTATCCCTCTTTCAGTTTTCTGACAATATATCCCAAATCGTCTTCAACCTCTGCTATCACAACCTGATCGTCAGCAAAGTATAAAAACTATAGAGCGTGTCATCTCCCACTCTCAATCCCATTTGTGCACACTTGTCCATGCTCTATTGGATCGGTCAAGGTAAATTTTAAAAAGAGTAAGGGATAGACAGCACCCCTGTCTGAGCCCCTTGCAGGTCATAAAACTCTCTGTCAGGCCTGTTCCACTCTTGCAGCTTCACTCTTGCAGAATTGTCCCTATAGTAGTTTTTAGTGGCCTGTAGTAGAGTCGGTCTGAACTCTAGTTCCTCCATTATTTCCCATAGTTGTGATATCGGGACGCTATCTTAAGCCTTTTCTAGATCAATAAGGGCTATATGTGTTTCTCTGCCTCTTTGCATACGCTTCTCTAAGGCTATTTTAAGCATGAAAAGGTTGTCGATTGTTGAGCGACCCGCTCGAAATCCAACCTGTTCTTCCGGTTATTTATCTTTAATATGGTCTTCTATTAGGGTTTTCAGTATACGAGAATATATTCTGCCTATTATAGGAATGACAGCGATTCCCTGGAAAATATGTGGGTCATTTCGTGATCCCTTTTTATGTATGGCTGTGATATATGACGTTCGCCAGGCTTTTGGAATATCTGCACCATTTAGACACCGCTCAAATAAATTCTTCAACCTAACCTTCAGTTTTTCAGGGCCAAATCGTACAAATTCCGGGTGTATTCCACCAGGTCCTGGGGATCTTCTAAGTTTAGTCGTTTTGATTGCTTCTTTACGAGGGACATATCTAGTTTCAAGGTTTCCCCATCGATGTGATTTGGTGCATTTTCCTCTACATACTGTGGCCTTGTTTCTGTTAAAACTTTTGTAAAATGATCTACCCATCCTTCCTTGGAGATGCTATTAACTGTGAATGCAGTTCTTGATGAGGTTCTTAGCGATTTGACGGTCTTCCATGACTCTGAACTGACTGACCCGTACATTCTGGACCTTAATTTTTGCGCCCTGTTTAACAATCACGTAGTCAATAATTGACTTCCAACCTCTCGTGTGTTAGTACCAAGTATACTTGTGGATGTCCTTATGTGCGAAAAAGGTGTTTGTAATCTTTAGATTATGTTGGTCACAAAGGTTTTTCAGCCTTTCACCATTTTCATTGACTATCTCTTCCCCGTGCCTTCCAACTGTTTGGCTAGTTAGTTGTCTGCCTACTCTACCATTAAGATCCCCCGCTATAATAATTTCATGATGAATTTATTCAATTATGTTTCGTACGTCTTGTTCGAATTTATATTTCTCTTGGGCCTTAGCGTCCTCGTGCGGTGCATATAATCCAATCACTCTTATGTGCCTTCCTCTAATTTGTATGGCCATTTTAATAACGCGTTCGTCAACCGGTTCCCATGATTTTATGTATGTTTGTAATCTTTTGTGTATCATAATTGATACCGCGGCTTTAGCCAAGCAGCTTTTGTCGACTCCGCTGAATAAATGTATATATTCTTTATTTATTTCTCTTCCGTTTCCCTTGTTCTTGGATTCTGTTTGGATGGCTATTTATGAATTCTGATATTATTTCTTGCTGTTTGTTTCGGATTCCTCGTATGTTCCATGTTCCAAAATTGAAAGTCCATTTTTGTTGCTGTTTTCGTCTTCTATCCAATATCCGAGGCGTAATTTTACTAGGTATTTTGGCGATAGTGTAGTTTTTACGGGTGTAAGGTTGCTGGCCTCACGACTCATCCCCCATCCTTGGAGGACCGGGAATCTTATTGTTAGTCTGGTCCTAGAGCAAAATGCCATCAAGTGGTATACAGATGGTTCGAAGACAAAGGAAGGCACTGGTGTAGGAGTGTTTGGACCTCGTACCAGATACTTCGAATCCATGGGAACATCCCCAAGTATCTTCCAAGCAGAGGTACACGCAATCGAAAGATGTGCACAGTTTAACCTCGACAGGAATTACCGCAAAAAACGAATTGCTATCCTGTCAGACAGCCAAGTAGCCATCAAGGCCATTAGCTCATACACCATCACATCCAAACTGGTATGGGACTCTGTGAGGAAGCTGAACATGCTTGGCAGGGATAATAAAGTAACGCTATACTGGGTACCAGGACACACTGGTATAGACGGAAACGAAGAAGCCGATCACCTATCAAACAAGGGATCCAGTAGCCCCTTTATAGGTCCAGAACCCTTTTGCGGTATGAGTGTGAACACCATCCACAAAAGAAGAAGAAACAAGAGGAAAATGGATGAAAACCTGGAAAGAACTTCCAGGGCTAAGGCAATCCAACGTGATGCTGGATCTTTTAACCAGAAGAGAACAAAAGCTTGCCTGAAACTAAGCAGGAACAAGCTCAGAATTCTGACAGGAGCCCTGACGGGACACTGCAGACTTAGGAAACATCTCAAGGCCCTATGCCTAGAGGAGGATGACGGATGCAGATTCTGTGGCTCAGCAGAGGAAACCCCCATACATCTGTTCAAACACTGCAGAGCATTACTCCGCAAGAGAGAGATGTACCTTGGGGCTCACTGCTTGAACACAGAGAAGCTGCAGGCCTTGAATCCCACCCAGATCCTGAAATTCCTAAAGGAATCAGGATTAGAGGAGGCGCTCTAAATGGGTAAGTACACCAACACTTGAAGGGGGAGGATGGAGTACAATAGATCTATAAAGGTCGCAGCACAAGTCGTCACCACCATATCTACAATCTAGTCTGGTCCTTCTCGCTTCACCTGTCTGACTTGGGTGACCCTTCTGGTAGCTACGCTACCGTCAGCATCATTATCAGCTGTCAGGATCATTAGGACACGCAAGCTCCCCCACCCGGCATAGTGCGTTCGTCAAGTTGTAAATACTTCGAGGGAGCGAAGACTTTAATATTTAAGACTTTTTTTAATTTAAAAATGTGTGTGCGTATTGCAAAAATATTAACTAAAAACGACTTTAGATGCAAATGGACTTTTATCAAATTTTAATGGAAAATAGAACAAGTGTCCTTATTTTTGAAATTATTTTTTATAGAAGAATTTTAATTTCATTTTGAAATTGAAATAATTTTTTATATTTAAATTATTTTTTATAATCCATACTTTTTGTATGGATTCTGTGATTTATAAATCATTCAAACGAAAGCTTTTTAATATTTTTGATAATCTTGGATGTTGGGCTGTATAAATGAATTAATTGTACTTTTCATTAAATTTTAATGGAAAATGGAACAAGAGTCCCTATTTTTTTAATATTTTTTTTTGTATGGATTACGGGATATTTATAAATCATCCAAATATCTCCTCTTTAATATTTTTAATAATCTTGAGCCTTCAAGTGTTGTATAAATTTTGCCTTTCCAATCACTCCGAAAGGATCGAAAATTACATTTTCGAGTCCCTTGGGTTCATTTAAAATACGGCGCGTCCTCAGCTGGGGTGCAAAATCGTGTTACTGATTTTATTTATGAGTTGCCGGATTCTTCACTTCACTTTATAAACGATTTGAATTAGATCAATATTCGTGATACTCTGTAATGCCACAAAATGGAAAATAGAAAAAGAAAATGCTTTGAATACACCGTTTAATATAATCACATTCAACCGAGAATAAATTGAAAATATTCCCATTTGTCACAAAAGATTTCATTAATGATTTCAATTTGAAAACGCTATTATTTTCACTATTTTTTATTAATTTGTAAAATAAATTCTTATAGAGTTTTATTGTATCAAACTTTTACTGCATTTTATTGTATGATGTATATAAGTTTCATTGCAAGAAAAAGAATAAATGTTTATTGAAAACAGACGTTTACAAAAGGCTATCGACCACTAGGTCTTTCCGCCCAGGAGTATACATTTTAATATTCAAAATAATTTTATACAAAAAAAAACTGATGAATTTACAGATTATGGAGGGTTTATTCGTAAGTCATATATTGTTTTTTGGAGTGTTTTGAGTGGGTGTCGGCGGGTGGGTTTGGTCGAGTCTCGTCTGATACATAGGGGGATTGTGATGGTCCAGTGAGTGTTAGTCGCTTTGTATTTGGTCAGTAGTCGTTTGCGTCTGTCGAAGAGTCTCGGGATTTGGGTGAGTCTGTAAAGGAGTTCACATTGGAAGGGTTATGAAGGATGTTTTTGGGGTGTCTTCGTTTGCAAATAATGCGTAGTTCGTTCAGCTGTTTCCAGTATGTTGTATGTTTTTCTGTTAGTAGTAATCAGCAGGAGATCTGCAAATGGCTTTGTAAATCTTGGCGGCCGTTGAAATAGAGATACATTGGTCTCCTTGTGTCAAGCAGCGGAAATGTTTACTTCCTTGGACACTTTTGGTATTCCGTATTTTAGCGTCAGTGTTGAATTTCAGTTTATTGTCGAATGCCATGCCTAGGTATTTTATATGAATATTGTCGGTATCACGTTAATGGTATCTAGGTGGATATGTGGGGAATTGGGGGAAATTATTTGATTATGGATGAGGAGTTGCCATTTGGAAGGGTTTGAAGTAAGTCGCCAGCGGTTAAACCAAATTAGGGTGCTGTCCGTGAGTGTCGTTTTCTTAAGATTTTTATTGTGGGATATGAGAGCGGGGTTATCAGCGTATTGTAGGATATAGGAGGTGAGGTTGATTTGGCATTTATCGGCAAGGTTATAGTTGTAGATGTCAGGTAAATCAGAGGTAAATTCAGAGGAGAGCGCGTTGTTTATTTTAATTTGGAAGGATCTGTCATCGAGGAAATGTTTAAGGATATAGATGAGATATGGAGGAATATTGAGTTGTCGCATTTTCAAGAGGACGCCATCATCACACACACTGTCAAAGGCTTTATTTATGTCTAGGAATAGAGCAGCAGAATGATTTTTGAAAAGGTAGGCGGTTTGTAGGTTATTGGTGAGGATAAATAAAGGGTGAATGGTGGGTTTTATTGCATTTTATTGTTTGAATGAAATTTTATTACATTTTCTTGTAGGAGCAGTTGCGTAGTTAGTCCTAAAAAGGCTTTATATGAAAATTTATTTGAGGACCTTTTTAACCGACTGCAACGAACCTCAAAACGGTTCATTAATTTTTGCTCACTCAAGTCGAGGCCCCTGTTGCTTGAGGGTTATCATCGATACGGCTGATACAGCGGTAGCTATGCCCCCGTGTATGAGCGAAGTTTGATTGCATTTTATTGTACAAAAACTCTTTAATCTAATATTTTTTCACATACAAAATTTGATATGGATAAAATTTTCTACAATACGTTAATTAAAAAATATTATATTACAATGCAATTCCGGTTTCAGTTTTATATTTCAATTATATAACTGATATGAGTTAAATAACAGGAACGGGTTTTAATTTAGTTTTCATATTACTTTTAATATGATGTAAACACGAACAAAAATATTCTCGTATAAACAATTTATATTTATTAGAACTTTTAACTTCGTAACACGTGCATGCAACTGATAATTTCAACAAAATATTCCTCATATATTATCATTATATGAATACGTTGTGATATTGTGATAAGAATTAATTAATAATTTAAAACTTATTTTCTTATTAATGTTATAGATACGTACTATGTTAATTAAAAACTTTCATTTCAAAAAATTCATTTGAATGTTTCAGTTGTGTTGTGTAATATAATAATAGAAAAAATGTGGTTGCTTCAGAAAGTTAGTTTAATTGACGATCAAATTAGGCGTAATATTCATAAATAAAATTATATATGTATTGTTGAGTTTGAAGATTTTGATGATATAACACTTTGGATGTTGTCTTCAAAATTATATTTTTAGAAAATAAATGTATACATTAACTAATTTGACATCATCAGTATAACTGTATTTATTTTCTAAAAAAATAATTTTGAAGACAAGATTCAAAGTGTTTTTATTTCAATCCCAAAGAAGATTTAAATTGCGATATTTCTCTAACCACCTCTCTAACTAGTCGTATTGGTTCTCTGCTCCGCCTAGGGTTAGAGGAGGACGGAGGAGACGTGCACAATTGCATCTCTACTGTATTTTCAAGTCTCTTGTTATCAAGAACCAAGGATATGATTTTTTATGTACTGAAGACTCTTGCATTCAAGAACCAAGAGTATGAAACCAACCCTGCAGGCACTCCAGGAGATGCCTGTTTACACGCCCTTTACGAACGCGTCGCGAACGATATCATTTATTAGAGGTATTTAGCTAACAAAACATTTTTTTCTAAAAAATCATCTGATGGAAAGGAAATATCAAATCTATCAAATATAGCAGGTATTTAACAGAAAATAGTAACTTCAGAATCTTTTTATTTAAGTAGAAATAGATGTACCAAACCAAATTATATAACGATTTAATGTAAATAAAACAATACGTGTGCTGTTGTATAAGTTACAACAGTCATTTTCAAATAAAAATGTTTGACTTTAGAGAATAGAAATTTAACTGACACGTCCGACTGTTCTCCTACTCATGTATTGGGGATAAATAGAGTGGTTTGCATACGACCACTCAGTACTAGATCAGTTTTAAAGCAACGAACGTCTGTCATGTCGCACTATTTACCGCGCTGCTTCTTCTCTCATTTTTAGATCTCTATTTGCAGTTTTTAAAATAATTAAATAAAATATAATAAATATTTATATTATTTTTATAAATATTGTATTAATATTGCTCTTAAAAAAGCTAAGTAAAAAATACATCGGGAATGCTCGTGCAAGTATTCAAAAGACTTTTGTTGTGTGAATTCCGGAAAGCTACGGAATTTTATGTATTCTCTTAGAATTTAATGAATTTATTGAATAAGAGTTTATTAAGAATGAAACACTTGCGTCTTTTCTTCAAAAATTATATTTGTAATAAAAATGTATACATTTCATTAACTATAATAATAAGAATTTAATTAATCTGAATTCAAAAATATAAGTTGTATAACAACAAGACCTATGGAGACATCATTAGTTTAAAAGGCAGTAAACATGATATATTCGCACCTAATTATATATTACAACCCTAAAACACGATTTACATCGCGTTAATTTGCAGCAGGCTAATAAAGAAACCGAGGGAGGGTTGTGACAAAACACGCATGCCACTGTGAACTTGAGCCACAAAGTCTCTGATCTAACTTCTAATTTATTTTGTAATCTCTTCTTAATTTATCTTAATTACTAAGAGAAAGAAAAATATATGGTAGAAGGTAATATCTTGCGGTTTTAAAGAGCTTTTGAAAATAAATGTAAATTGGTCATTGTAAGGATCAAAGGGATCCTTTGTAGCTGAGAGGGTGAATATTTGTTTTATATTTCAATCGTGGGATGTTCGCCACAAGTGCAACTCTAAGGAAAATGTTTTCCGAGTATTTTAAAAATATCAGTGTTTATAATATAAGTGTTATATCAAATTTCGAACTTCAAATATGCATAAACCATTAGTGAGGAATCCCGAATTTGTACAAACAGGTCTGTAGGTTTTATTTATTTTGTTTCCACAAAAACATCTTAAATAACTTTTTATTACTCATGCGCGAAAAGTACTTCTTGACATACATTATTTAATACGAGAAATTTCACAAATGCTCGTTGTATTTCCACATAACCTGGGTAATGAACGCAAATATTCAATATCGCTAGGTTACATTAAAAAAAAAACAATTAAATAAAAATAAAATAAACGCAATCAAGACCTCGATATTAAAAAGTTGTTTTGGTACTTACGTATTAACGCCACCACTCCTATATTTTCAAATGTCGCCAATCTACACCTAAAATTTTTATTATAAATCGTAAAATAAAACATTTTATTTAAAACTAAAACATTTTTAAAACTCAAAATACTTTATTTTTTAACCCCGGTTAGATTAGATTGCCCGCCTGGAAGCGGACAGAAAAATCAAGACAACATACGCGCGGCAGCGCGAACTCTCGGTCCAATATATAGCGGTGGTGGCGTTAATACGTAAGTACCGATGATTTTTTCATTACAAAATGATAATAAAAATTAAAGAAAACGTTTTAAAATGAGTGTAAATTCTATGGTGATACCGGAGACTGAGGAGAGTTCTTATGACGAATCCACACCACCGAAGACAATTGAAAAAGCAAATTCTTCATTTTTTATGGATGGTACCTGGATCCCAAACTTGTAAGATACATCGCGTGAGTAATAAAAAAATTGTTTGTAACACGGGCGATATTGTCAATTGCTCTCTCGAGCGAATGATCCCAATTTCGCTCTCGCGTGATATTGACAACTTACCGCCCTAGTTACAAAATATACTGTTTGCTATTATTAGTTATTTATGTTATAAAGAGAATTAATTTTAAACGTTTATAAAGTTATTTGTAATAGATTGCATG